>CM037879.1:263958159-264558159 GCA_021292165.1 Shinisaurus crocodilurus
TTTTAGTTACTGAAAAGTCAACTATGTTTATGTCATAGTTTGCAACAGAGTTTATATAACAGTTCATAGTTAGAGTTGGAGAAAGTTCAACAAAAAACACAACTCTACAGCTTATTCATTCCTACCCTACCTAAATGTCAACCCAATCCAATTTTATTTTTCCCTCTTCATGACCCCTTATAAATGTTACATAAGAAGAACAGGTTGCTTACCTGTAACTGTGGTTCTTCAAGTGGTCATCTGTGTATTCACACACATGGGCTCTGCACCTGCACTGAGACCACTTTGGGAAAGTTCTATAGCTGAGGAAAATCGGGTGGAAGCCCCTCCCCCATCACACATGCTCCTTAGTGGGGCTCCCACCCAATCCCTCAGTTCCCTGAGACAGCCTATTGCAGTCCCGGGACCGAGGGAAGCATCAACATCGACATTGATCCCGACAGACATACTGTCACTATAGCACCCAGCCGATCATGGTAGACCCATCGAAATCGATAGTGACACCGAAGCGGGGCAGGAGGGCGGGTTGTGTGAATGCACAGATGACCACTCGAAGAACCAGTTACAGGTAAGCAACCTGTTCTTCGTGGTCTCTGTACATCACACACATGGGCTGAGTAGCAAGCTGACTTACCGGAGGAGAGTCAGTGTCAACATCATGGCAGAACCAAAGACAGCACCACCCTGCCAAAAGTGTTATCCGCCCTAGCCCAGACATCCCATCTGTAGTGTTCGACAAATGTCGTTGAGAGGACCAAGTAGCCGCTTTGCAAGATCTGCAAGGCGATTCTCTCCAAATGCTTGATGTTGACATTTCTCTGGTTAAGAGCCGGCCTGAATGTTCTACTAGAGTGATGGATCACGAGCCGACATAATGTCACGAGAAAAGCTGTCTTCCAGGTCACAGTCTCAGATCGCTGTCGCCATGAGCTTGAAGGGCTTCGATGTCAGCACCTTGAGGACCAATGTAGATCCCAGCCAGGGATCAACGATCGAACTGGGGTATCAGGTTCCCAAACTCTTCAAATTGCTTAACCAAAGGGTGCGTAGAAACAGTACTCCACTAACGACTGACGTAGGCTGAAATGAATCAAGGATACCTTATGGATGCGAGTTTCAGACCTCTCGTCCCCCAGTCAAGGTGTGCAGGAATTCCAGGACATGTTGATCAGAACAGTAGGCGGGATTCACATTCGCCTCCCTCGCAAGCTGGGAATACTGCCCACTTTCCTTCGTAAACGACGAGTGGACTGTTGTTTCCTTTCCCCTGAGGACTGCCTGGACTTTAGCTGATAGATGGAAGTACGAGTTCCTACTGAATCCTCCACCTGTGAGTCAGAGTGTTGCATGGTCAAATGGCAGATACAACCCTGTCGTGAGTCAGAGGCGCCTCGACGGGAGAGACCGAAACTTCCTTGAAGACAGACGGAGAGGTGCGAACCAGGACTGCCCTCAACCACCAAGGCATCACCAAAATACAATCTGTGTGTCGAGGTGGATTTTGAATATGACTTCATCAGTAGAGGAATCGGTGGGAATAGATAAAAGAGAGTCCCATCCATGGCATCATGAAGGCATCCATCAGAGCCTGGATCCTGCCCTGCCCTGCTGCAGAACGTCGGGCAGGCTGTGTTCTCCTTGGTAGCGAATAGATCCACAGCCAGCACATCCCAGACATCAAAGAGGGCACTCCGAATTCGAGGGTCCAGCTGCCATTCGTGGGACCCCATAGATACCTGACTGAGGGCATCAGTGAGTACGTTGTATTTCCCTGCTATGTGGATCGTCACGAGTTATATCCTCTGCAGGATTACCCAGTTGAAAATTCAGAGAGTTAGCCATGTAAGACAGATAGACCGGGTGCCTCCTTCCTTGTTCAATTAAGCAACAACCGTTGTGTTGTCCGTCACTATCTGAACTGTTCTTCCCCTTAGACTGGGTTCCAGAGCCCTCAGAGCATCCCACACTGCACGCAGCTCGAGAATATTTATGTGAGCCGCCTGCTCTCAAGGGGACCAGGCCCCTTGCACTGTCCAGTGACCACAATGCACTCCCCAGCCAAGTAATGAAGCATCGGTTGTCACAATCCTGGAAGGAGAGGTAGGATGAAACGGGAGGCCACCTGTCAAGTTGCTCTCTGTCATCCACCACCGAAGGGAGTCCTTCATGTGGACTGGGATGCACAGTCGAGTTCGATGTGCGTCCCTCTCGGGACTGAATGACCTCAAGAACCAGTTCTGCAGTGGTCTCATTTGCAGACAGGCGAACATGACTACTGAGATCGAGGAGGCCATGAACCCGAGGAGACACTGAATGGAATGGGCTGTGCAGGAACCAGACTAGTAGATTTTCTCTGACGCAGTGAGTATCTTCTGCACCCTGTCCAGTGGCAAAAAAGGCTCGACCCGCACTTGCGTCTAAGACTGCTGCTCCTATAAACTATATTTTCCTTGTAGGTATAAGGACAGATTTCTTCTTGTTCAGGCAAAGTCCTAGATCTTCCAGCAAGTCCAGTGTCATCTAGAGGGAGTGGTGAAGACTATGCTCCGTCGAATCCACTACAAGCCAGTCGTCGAGATAAGGGAACATCTCTATGCCTTGAGCTCGAAGGTAGGCACAGACCACGACATCACACTTGATGAAGACTCTGGGCACTGTCAATAGGCCGAACAGAAGCACAATGACTGAAGACCTGTTGTCCTATGCTGAATCGAAGAAATTTCTGACTGTCCTGGTGGATCCTTATGTGAAAATAGGCATCCTGTAGGTTGATGGACACGAACCAATCGCTCCTACAAAGGAGAGGCAGGATCGATTGGCAAGTGACCATCCAAAACTTCTTTGCTGTTATAAAGAAGTTGACAGTCCTGAGGTCCAGGATCAGCCAAAGCTCTCCATCCTTTTTTGGCACTGTGAAATACCTGGAATAGAGGCCTTCCCGCAAGCGAGAACTGGGGACAGATTGTATTGCCCCTTTTTGAAGCAAGGAAGTCATGTCCTCCTGCAGCGTTGGTGATGGCTGCATGGTGCAGATACCAAAAAAAGGAGGGAGGGTGTCAAAACTGATCCTGTACCTGTGCTGGACGATGTCGAGTACCTAGCGGTCTGTCGTTATTTTCTTCCATGATGGTAGGAAGCGGGACAGGCGGTCGTAGAATTGAAGATTTGGAGCAGATGGAGCAGGCGGAGTCGAGGTGAGACAGAAGTCAAAGGTGCCACTTGTTGTTGTTGTCTCCTCCTCAACAGGAGCCCCAGTATCAAGGCTGGGTGAAAGGGTGTCTCGGTGCCTGGGGCTGCTGTGCACGAGGCTGACGTTCCTGCACACCTCTCTGTACAAAGGACAAGGCAGTTGTTGAGACCACCTCCGTTGGCAATATGGTCTGGTCGACGGCTGTGACCTGAGACCTATCTTTCTGGCATTAGCCTTCACTTTTTGCACCGCATCTAGGGAGTCATCAGTGGAGGCACTAAACAGGCCCTCCCCATCGAATGGTGGATCTTCTATCCGGGACCTCACCTCCAGTGCCAGCGATGTTGATCAGAGCCAGGCGTGACAGCATAATGCTACAGCTCCGATTAACAAGTGGCTGTGGCAATCAGCCTGGTGTCGAGTGGTGTTTATTTGCTGGCAAGATAGGCTAGATGCCTCAGACTGGAATACTCAGGCCAGTTCCCTTTTCTCAGATAATGACACAGGGAGGCCATCTTCTGCCAAAGAAAAAGCTGATACCTGGCCATGGTAGCCTGGTAATTAGCCACCTGAAGTCCAAGGGAACTGGACGAGTAGACCCATCTGCCGAAGCCATCTAACCTCTTCCCCTCCTTATTCACTGGAATGTTGCTTGCCAGACCTGGATTGTGCAGACTCCACGATTATTGAGTTCGGTACAGGATGGGAGAAGAGAAATTTGGCATCCTCCTCCCGCACCCTGTACATGGTCTCAAGGCGCCTTGCCGTTGCTGGAGTAGTAGCAGGGTTCTTCCAGGTGCTTTGCACCGTTTCCAGGAGCGTTGGGAGGAAGGGGATCAGTGTCAGAGTGATGGTCAATGTGGAGATGACATCAAACACTGGATTGTTCCGTCTAACTTCCTCAACCTTTGTCTCCATACCCAAGGCTTGGGTCATACGCTGAACATACTCCACGAAGCTCCCCAGATCCTCACACGGCGAGACGGCTGCCCTGGACCCCACTTGCTGGTCTGGCGAAGACAAGTATGGAGTCACAAATAGAAAGGAGGCACTGTCCGACGTATAGTCCTCTGGCTAGGAGAATCGTCTCGCTGATGGCACAGGTAAGGCAGGCTGAGTCAGATCACGGGCTGCTGCAGAAACGGGGGCTATAGCCTGTGTCGACCCTGGTGATCAAGATCAACAGGGTGTTTGGGACTCTTTTGGGAATCTGGCTCGGCGTGAAGGTGGAGACAGCGATCTCAATTGGGGCCTTTGGTAAAAATGACCTCGAGACCGAGGAGACTCATACTCTTCCCAAAGAGATCTGTCCCCATGGAAAACTCTGTAGTAATCTCCATACCATCTGTATGGTTCACAGTAGGAAGCTGCTGAATACTCCCAACCAACCTCATACATGGGAGACCGGGACCCATAGCGTTGATCTCGTTCTCCCTCAGGATGGGGCTGGAATGGGCAATCCAGTTCTGGAGACAGCAGGCACACACCGGGACGATGCCTCACATCTCTTATCTGTTGGTACTGAGTACTACCGGACTCCCTAGAGCTTGATCTCTGATGAACAGGAGGAATCGAGCTCGAAATCTCACCGCGATCGACGGCGAGATGAGACGATTCCATGATTTCCCCTTTGGAGATGGAAATCACCGGGGCCTTTGAGCTCGTAGAGCCTCTCGGTGCCAGGGGGCAAGAGCACCTTTGTTCGGACTTGACTTGCACCAGTGCCAAGACAGATGGTGCTGGGACCACCACTGTCACCAAAGTCGAGGCAGCTGGAGAAGAAGAGGTTTTCTTGGGGGACAATTTGGACAAATTGGTTTTGTCTTTTTTTGCCTCCTTGCTATGTTTACGCCTCTAGGCATCCTCCTTAGCCTTGCGTGCCTCCAGTGACTTCCCCAGTGTCTAGGGGCATTTAGTCATGGTCGTGTAGTCGGAGGAGACTTTGGCTTTGCTGGAGGAGGAGCCATAGAAGTTGACGGTGTGGGAAACGCTTGGGGGGGCCTTGTGCCACAACACTGCCTTTAGTTTGTCTGCCTGGTGTTTGCGGCTTGGCATGTAAATGCCTGGCAGTGGTGGCATGAGTCAACCACATGGCCCTCTCCTAAACAAAAAAGGCACAAAGAGTGTCCATCGGCGGGCAGCAACTTCGCTCCGCACCTCACACACTTCCCGAATGCCACCTTGAGAGGCATGGCCCCTCAAAAAGAAGCGAGGAAAGAAGGGCTTTTTTGGTTTAAATTTAGAGAACGAAGAAAAAAATGAGTGAAGAATCAAGAAAAAAACGCTCAGCTAACAGCTGCAAATAGCAGATATAGAAGGAACCTCCTGAGAAGCTACTAGCCGCAATGGCAATTGAAGAGGAACTGAGGGATCAGGTGGGAGCCCCACTAAGGAGCATGCATGATGGGGGAGGGGCTCCCGCCCGATTTTCCTCAGCTATAGAACTTTGCTGAAGCGGTCTCAGCACAGGCACAGAGCCCATGTGTGTGATGCACAGAGGCCACAAAGAAGAACTTAAGAGCAGCCATGCTGGATCAAAGCAAGGGTCCATCTAGTCCAGCATTCTGTTCACACAGTGGCCAATCAGCTGCCCAGAGGAAACCCACAAGCAGGACATAAGTGTAACAGCACCCTCCCGCCCAAGTTCCCGAGCACCTGGTGTACATAGGCATACTGCCTCCGATACTGGAGGTAGCATATAGACATCAGGACTAATAGCCATTGATAGCCTTCTCCTCCATGAATTTGTCCAATCCCCTTTTAAAGCCATCCAAATTGGTGGCCATCACTACATCTTGTGGAAGTGAATTCCATAGTTTAAGTATGCACTGTGTGAAGAAGTAATTCCTTTTATCTGTCCTAAATTTCCCACCAATCGGCTTCATGAGATATTTATTTATTATATTTATACCCTGCCTTTTTTCCTGCAAGGAACCCAAGGCAGCTTACGTAATCCTCCTCCTCTCCATTTATCCTCACAACAACCCTGTGAGGTAGGTTAGTGTGAAGAAAAGAGCCTTTGGGGGGTTCACACACACACACACACACACACACCTCATGTGTGAACCAGCTGGGGTGGGGTGTGCATAGTTAGCGTGTGGAGAAAGGGGCCTTTGGGGGTTCCTGCATGCACGCACGCACGCACGCACGCACGCACGCACGCACACACGCCTCCTCATGTGTAAACCAAGTGGGGCCAGTTGAGGGGGCTGGAAGGAAACGAAAGCCTCGGATGGAATGAATGGTGCCTAGATGCCTGGAGAAGCTGGCCTAGGGCTTTCATATGTAAATAGTTCAAGCCATGAGTCATGAGTTCCCTTCCCCCTGCCTGGCCAGGTGAGGTGCATGGTGATTGGCTAAGAGGCAGCAGAGGAGAGGAGGGGGGGAAAGGTATATTTCCCAAAGCGTAGGTTTTGGTCGTTGTTCTACCCGGCTGTGGTAATGGTGGTAAGCCAAGGACCCCAGGCAGCTCCTGGTGAAATTAGCTGGATTGAGGGCTCTAGTAAAGGCAAGCCTTGTGGGAGTTTTACCCATCTCGGACCTTCGGGTAGGTGTGGTAATCTCCTTCAGACAGCGAGGCTGTGCTGGATTTAACCCTTGAAGAGAACACCCTCAGGTAACAGGTGTGTGCCTGAGAGATATTAAGGAATCAGGTTTTATTGTTTTGCAGCTTTACTGTGTACTAAAGTGTCTCTCTCTTTATTTTGTGTGCTTCTCTCATTTCCCTAATCTTGTTGTAAAATGCTACCAGAATAAGCCTTGTCGTGGTTTTACCCCACATGGGTTTTGTAGTTACTCTGCTTGGTTCAGTATCTACATCCAGGTTACAGAATTGAAGGCGAGTCCCTGAACAGAGATTCAAGTAGGGTTGCAGACAGCTGAGGCTGGCAATCTGGTACCTTGAGATCTCTGGGGATCTTGGTTCCTTTGGAGTAGGAAGGGGTGGGGGTGTGGCGGCCAGCCAGCCCCCCCTTCCTCCACAGTTAGGCTAAGAGTCAGTGACTGGCCCAAAGTCACCCAGTGAGTTTCATGGCCGAGCGGGGACTAGAACCCGGATCTCCCGAGTCCCAGTGCAACACTCAGGTTCTAGTATTATGAGGGGGGGGGGGGATGTCTATGTGCTTTCTCCATACCATGCATAATTTTGTACACCTCTATCATGTCTCCCCTTAGTCTCCTTTTTTCTAAATGAAACCATCTCAGACACAGTAATACCTTGGATTGCAAGCATATTTCGTTCCGGAGCCATGCTTGTAATCCAAAACACTCTTATATCAAAGCGAGTCATCTTGCGGGCATGAGCAGGGCTGATTTTGGCCCACTACGCCCGATCGAGGCGAGCGGTTACATCCCTACAACTTGTCTTGCAAGACCTTGCTCGTTTATCAATTCAAAAAATTTAAAAAATTTTTGCTTGTCTTGCAAAACGCTCTCAGACCAAGTTACTTGCAATCCAAGGTATTACTGTATTGTAATCTTTCCTTGTAGGGGATTTGCTCCAGCCCCTTGATCATTTTACTTGCCCTTTTTCTAACTCTACAATATCCTTTTTTAGGTGCAGCGACCAGGACTGTACACAGTATTCTAAATGTGGTCGCACCAGAGATTTGTATAAGGGGAACGTGATCTTGGCAATTTTATTTTCAATTCCTTTCCTAATTATGCCCAACATGGAATTTGCCTTTTTTAGAGCCTTCACACAATGGGTTGACATTTTCATTGAACTGTCCACAACCTCAACATCTCTTTCTTGATCAGCCACCACTAGCTCGGATCCCATCAGCTTATACTTGAAGTTGGGATGTTTTGCCCCAACATGCATCACTTTACACTTGCTTACATTGAACCACATTTGCCATTTTGATACTCATTCTCCCAGTTTGGAGAGATCCTTTTGGAGCTCCTTACAATCCCTTTTTGTTTTAACTACTCTAAACAATTGGGTGTCATCAGCAAACTTGGCCACTTCACTGCTCACTCCTAATTAATTAATTTATTAATTATTAATCTTTGTAAGCCACTCTGAGAGCCTTTTCTGGCTGAAGAGCGGGGTATAAATGCAATAAATAATTAAATAAATAATTCCAGATCATTTATGAATAAGCTGAAAGGCACTGGTCCCAATACAGATCCCTGTGGGACCCCACTGTTTACATCCCTCCATTGGGAGAATTTACCATTTATTCCTACTCTGCTTTCTGTTCTTTAACCAGTTACTGATCCATAAGAGGGCCTTTCCTCTTAATTCCATGACTGCTAAGTTTGCTCAGGAGTCTTTGGTGAGGGACTATATCAAAGGCCTTTTGGAAGCCCAAGTAAACAATGTTTACAGGATCACCCATCCACATGTTTATTGACACTCTCAAAGAACTCTAAAAGGTTAGTGAGACAGAACTTACCTTTGCGAAAGCCATGCTCATTCTTTTTCAGCAGGGCTTGTCCTTCTATATGCTTACTAATCTTATCTTGAATAAAGCTTTCAACAAATTTACCTGGAGCAGACGTTAAGCTAACCAGCCTGTAATTTCCCAGATCCCCCTGGATCCCTTTTAAAAAATTTGTGTTACACTGGGCATTCTCCAGTCCTCTGGTACAGAGGCTGACCTTAGGGACATGTTACATATTTTTGTTAGAAGATCAGCAATTTCATATTTGAGTTTTTAAAGAACCACTCTATAATAAATAAGCTTTCTGTAGTTGGAAAGATAGAATATGCAATTATATCGTCATTCATGTAACCTATTAGAACAAGGAATTACGGATATCTCATGTTTGCTTGGATCCCAATCCCAAACAGCACTGCACTGATGCAATTAGTGCTTACTATTATTAACCTAGTGGAACACAAAGGATTTGACTGGAAAATCTGTTAAGGAGAGAAGTGGTCATGGGGCCTCTCATATTCTAGTAAAATGCACAGCTCTTTAGATCAGTCAAAGTTCTGTTTTTAAGAGATGAATCAAAGCTAGTAACCATGTCGCTATAGTTGCATGGAGTAACACAAAAGCACATAAACATGCTAACTGGCTGCTATGGGGAATTATGTCACAAGTACAGGATGTTGCATGACATTCCAACAACAGTTTTCCTTCCTTAGGGAACAGATTACAAATGGATTTCTTATATTAGTTGAAGCCGTCACTAATAACAATAACATAGCAGTGATGGAAGAGTAATTGATTTGGATGAACTGTTGTTCCTCACTACAGGGTACGTATTGGTCTTACAACGCATCTCTCCATGCAGAATGGATTGAAAAGAAATTATGAAACTTAGATGTATTACACATCCCTTTTCTCAAAATCTTCCATATGGCTCCAGCAGACACAAAATTACATAGAGTAATCAGACCTTGTTTTCCATCATACTAATTTTATAATGTAGAAAAATTATTTTCTTCAGAATAGCCATGGCTTGGTGATTTAAGATTCTGGCTTCAGAATCAGGTTTTGGTTTTTTTTTTGGTTCTTGTAAATTTCTGGTTGACTCGCTTAACCTTGTTCTGAAGAACTTTTGCATTGTACTGCAGAATTAATAATCTCCTTCTCTCTCCTTTCCTATTTATGGTATAAGTTCTTGCAAAGTGTAAGGTCCTTGCACGGCCTCCAAACACAAATAAAACAAAATGTCAGGATGTGAAAGAGGATTCTATTTGACATTGCTGTGCTTTAATTATAAAGGAAAGTCATAAATCTAGCAATATAATCCATTTTACTAAAAGGAGCAACCAATGGAATTGTGCCTTTGTCCAGAACCCCACTACTAGTTCCAATCTAAAAATCAGAACTAAAACTTCTTTACATAGCCTGCATCACACTGTATTGTTCCCAACACATATTCCTGGTAGTCTGGCAACATGCTTCCAAGGCTTTCATGATCCTATTCCATTGCAAGCTATACTTTCAAAAATTACTCTTCTAGTTTTCACACATTCATTAATTTGCATTCCTACCTTGTCTGAACTGAAAAACCTGAACATAAAAGAACCAGGTTTTGAAACAAAGGAACAAGTATTGCTAACAATAGCCTTTTGGATTGCCTGTAAGAGGTGTGGGTGGGTGGCACTGCTTTGTGGTGGTTTCACTTCTGCTTCTCAGGTAAGTTCCAGAAGGTGGCAATAGGAAACTGTTGCTCCATTCCATAGGAATTGTCCGGTAAGGTGCTACAAAGTTCCATCTCGTGTTATTTAACTTCTACATTAAGTTGGTGGGAGAGGCCCCTAGAGAATTTGGAGTTTAGTGTCATCAATATGAGTATGACACCCACTTTTCTTCCTCTACTAAAATCCTAGTGAGATTTTGGAGTCTCTGAACAGGTATCTGGAGTTGGTAGTAGACTGGAGGAGAACCGATAAATGGAAGCTAAATCCAGATAAGACAGGTGTTGATAGCTGCCAGGTCTGTAAGGAATTGGTGGACTGTCTGATCTGAAATGCCTTCTCCCATTTATCCCCACCCCGATGCCTTCAGAAGAGACCCTGTTGAGGGTGTCACTGCTGTCTGAGGTTCAGCAGATGGTGACTAGGTCCATGGCTGTATCTGTAGTAGCGACATTACTTTGGGAACTCTCTGCCCTGCGAAGCTCACATGGGCACTGTACTTCTGTCATCCAGGAAGGTGACAAAACCCCTATTCAAGTATTATTACTCCATGCAACTAACATCAGCAGAGTCGCATGTGCTGACTTTGCCCCCACATCCCCTGCTGGCCCCACTCCCATACTGCCCATGATTTGGAAGCATGTCTAAAGAGAGGAAACCTGCCAGACAAACACAGGCTGTCCCTATGAGCTAGTACTCTGTTTGTGCAGGTTTCTAGTTCACAGGGATAGGCCTACATGCTGTTAGCAGACATTCCCTCTGCACACATGCTCCCAAAGCGGCTTAGGGGTGTGACGGGCAGGGGATGCAAGGGTGGGGCTAGACATGTGGCCCTGTTCTCTCTCCACAAAATGTTAATCGTGTAGAGTAACAACACATGAATAGGGGTTCAGATGGAGATTTTAGGTGGACTGACCTCTGGATGGCTTAGTAATTGGAGTGCTCCATGCAGTAACAATCCTGACTCTTGGCACTTGATTTGCACTGAGTTGTTTTTGAGGTCTTAGAATGCCCTTAGTAAGCGATATAAATGCTCATATGATATTCTTAATTATTTATAGTCCACTGGAGAGAAGTGGAATACCAATTTAATAAATAAAGAAATGTAAAGATGTACTGTTTGGACCTACCTGAAAGCTTGCGACAATGCCCATTCCAATACAACCCAGCACTCCAACACATAGTGTCAGTAAATTGAGACAAGGGGCAATAAAATGTGCCACTTCATTTTGCTGTTTTATAATTAAATATCTGGTATACATTGTAGCTGCACCTAAAAAAATTAGAATACAAAAATTATTCAGAAGCTGGACTATAGGCAAAGCATCCAATGCAAGAACTGTTTGGTCTGACTACACAGGGAAGAAGAAAAATATCCTTCATCCTACTCAGATAATGAACATGCTACACAGTGTTCTTCAGTGCAATACAATGAGCAAAAGATATGAAAATACTCAAATATTTATAGACAAAAAAAGGAGTCAGTTACCCAGCATTCTGTCCCACTCTTGGGTGACCAAGAAACAGAACTCAGGGCAAGGCTAAGCAGATGAAGAGATGGGGTTATGCAGAATTGATTCTCAATGGTTGGGGTCACCTGAGGTGGGGGCTAAAAATGCTCCCTACCCCTATGATTTCCCAAAGTGCACTCCTTTAGCTTCTCCCACATAGGTTAATGGTTGCCATTCCATCCTATGGGGGGGGGGAGTAAATTGTATGGATTTATTAAAAGATGTATACCCTACATTTCTTTTCCAGGTAAATCAAGGTAGCTAAAAAAAATTAAAACAAATCACAACACTACAAACAGTAAAACCTACTTAAAGCCTAAAAAGATTACTATAACATGAATGACCAAAGCAGCAGAGAAAGAACAATAGTAAGGCCCATGAAACAATTTAACAAAGCCCCAAAGCCTTCCTCAAAAGCCAAATTTTCACAATATAGAAAAATCTGATGAAATCAAGGGGCATTCCATAACATATTTTTTATTTACCGGTATTTATTTTATGTTATATTTATACCCCGCCTTTTTCCCTGAAAGGAACCCAAGGCGGCTTACATAATCCTCCTCCTCCTCCTCTCCATTTTATTCTCACAACAACCCTGTGAGGTAGGTTAGGCTGAGAGTCAGTGACTGGCCCAAAGTCACCCAGTGAGTTTCATGGCCGAGCGGGGATTTGAACCTGGATCTCCTGAGTCCCAGTCCAACACTCTCACCACTACGCCACACTGGCTCTCCCTAGGTGCAACAAGAAGGACTTGCATCTACCCCACCAAGGTCCAGACAGCGACATGGGGGGGACGGGACACACACAACACAAAACATATGGAGAAGGACCTCTGATGTTGATCTAAGCATGCAGGTATGACTCAGGTATGATATTGACCTAAGCATACCAGAAGTGGAGGTCCTTAAGCTGTCCTGATCCCAGACCATTCAGAACTTTAAAAGTAAGTATCAGCACTTTTGTGTTGAGTCCAGAAACTTTGAGTAATATGCTCCATCCAGATGAGGTGATGCACTTTGAACCAACTGAATGCTTTTCTAAGACAGACCCACATAAATGTAAAGTAGTTTCATTTGGATGTTTCTTAAGCATGAATGATTGTGGTAAGATCTACATGAAGAGGCTCAACTGACCTACCAGCTAAATATGGTTAAAAGTACTTCTAGATCCGCTTATGAAACTGGGTAGCCTACCTTCAGTGGCAGGAATCTTATGGAGATTAGTAGGGGTGTAATGGCAATATTCGAACCCTCCTTCTGCACACTCGACCCGTCATAATGACAGGCACTTTGTCAGTTATTATTGTTATATAACACCCCCAATGTAAATGGTGTTTTATAGAGTAACACAGGCAAAAGCAGTCTCTGCCCAGAGGAATTTACAAATACCATTGCTAGGGGGAAAAACCCTGCACCGGCAGGTAGTACATACATTTGAGACCACAGACTCTATCCTGAAATCTCTGGTTCAAGCAACCTTTGGGGTTTGACCATACAATCTGGCGCACCACACACACATCTATCTATCTATCTATCTATCTATCTATCTATCTATCTATCTATCTATCTATCCTATTTGCCCTACTTCCACAAGGCAGGTTTATGCACACTTTACATCAGTCCCCACTACAGATCAACCCACACAACTCAGCATGGCACAACAGAGGATAGGAGCAATATGAGCAGATTATTTCAGTTGTCTTGGGGCCATTCTACCCATTTCACAGCAACAAACCCATGTTTTCCACCAAATGTGCACAACTGCAGCTGCAGTGTACTTGTATGATACTCACCGTTTCAAATGCCTGTCTATCATATTCACACTTCACATTTATTTATTTATTTATTCAATCTATTTTTGAATCGCCCATTCAGCCAGTCATCTGGCCACTCTGAGCAATGTACAGTGTAATTAAATACAAAAACAAAACAAAAAACAGAGCGTCAGTTAGCCCGGGGGGGGGGGGGGCGTCCAACCGGAGCAGGCCCTGATGTTCCCTCTGCCCCGTCCTGCTGCCTTCACTCCTTCCTCTTCCCCACAGGGCCCCTGATGTCAGTTAGCCTGGGGGGGAGGGGCAGTCCAACTGGAGCAGGCCCTGATGTTCCTCTGCCTGCTCCTGCCGCCTTCACTCCTTCCTCTTTCCCACAGGGCATTTAGCTGTATGCCTAAAAACACCCAACTTAGGGTGCAACCTATGGGAATGCCTGTAAGCCCCTGAACTCTGTGGCTTACAGGCACCCAATGTAGAGTGGGAGGAGTGGCAGAGGTGATCTTTGCCTCCCTGCTCCTCCCGCTCTGCATTTTTGCTAGACGGACGTTTTTGGCCATCTAGCAGGGGCATTTCGAATGGGGAGGGAAGGAGACTGGAGCAGCCTTGGGATACCTTGTATCCTGGCCACCCCGGTTTCCTCCGCTCCCCACCCCACAAAATGGCCCCTTTAGCACCTCTCCAAGGTTGCTTCCCCGACCCCGGAGCACAGCTGGCATGGTTCTTTCTGCGCCAGCTGCAAGGGGGCGGGGGATCGGACTTCTGATTCCCAGCTCCGAGGTCGGAGCACTGTCTCTGACCTTGGAGCTAGGAATCTGAACTATCCCATGGCCCCCCAGACAAGTCACAAGCTAGATTGGAGTAGGAAATGTGGTACCCATGGGCAGCAATGTGCCCCCAGAGACCTTCCTTGGTGCCCACCAAGACGGCCAGTCCTCCCAATTTATTTATTTTTTAAAATATTTTCTCACTGGCATCTGGGATTGCTTCAAAGTGAAGTGGGCTAGCTGCTGCCATCTTTTGCGACTTGCCATGCCCACTGACAACAGCTGACAACAGAAGATAAGCAACAATAAAAAAGACAGCACAATATGCAGACCACACTTTGGCTCTTTTAGCAAGTTCCATGGAGTGGTGGTGTATGGTTTTGTAGGCTTAGTGTGCCTTACCATTTGCCCCCATATCATACTTCTTGCCAGGGATTTTCAAACAAAATTTGGTCTGTGATTTATGCAGGCTCAGTGGTTTATAGTTCTAAACTCATAAAACAGTGCTTCAGAAAAAGACACTGCTTTGTCTTAACCTTTCCCCACCTCCTCTCCTCTTGGGAACCATCATCTCTCCTTCTCCCTAATACTGTCAATATGGTCATTTTTCAGAGATTTGTTACAGAAAGTCTACTTCCTTTTGCAGCATCTCCAGTGCCGGGTGTTAGAAACTACCCTGAAGGAAATTTATCAAGGTAACATGTACGTTAATGATTTACCGTACTTTAAGATTACTGCTTTGGGCTCACTTCTGGTGGTTAGTGCCATATCAGTTTGGGGGAGGGGGGATATGCAATATTTTTCATGGTTTTACCTGTTTGAAAATACATGCTAGTTTTATAAGTAATAATTTTTACCCAAACAAGTCTAGGGTTGAGGCAGACTAAAAATGTTAAAAAACAAATATGTATAAACACACACGTACATACCTAGGAATGCAGAAACATTAATCATAAATCCAAAGATACCACTTTCTGGTGGTGTTGCTCCTGTATCACTAACACAAATGAAAACAAAACACACAATTTTTAACATACATAGATTTACATCTAGTCAAATAACTATAATTAAATTTGCTGCATTTTTAGTGGGAAGGCTGATTTTCTACCATGTAATGTCCATACTCCTAAAATAAAGAAGGCAAACCACATTGCTACTCAAGTCAGAGAAACACTAGCAATCCAGAGAAAGTTGCAAATTCCATTGAAATCAATGAATCATCCAAACATAAGTGCTTAACAACCTGAGCCTAACCATGTTTATTTAGAAGCAAGTCCCACTGATTTCAAATAAACTTCCTTACCATCAGATATGTATGCTTCAGATTGCAGTCTAACTTGAACCAAACTATCAGCCTGATTCAATGCATATGTTCTTACAAGAAAGTTCAGTTTTGTCATATTGAGCTTTCTTCAAAGAAAGGCTGCTCTGATGTATATTTAGACATGGTTAAATTTCACTGGAATACTCCCAGTAATTTTCATGTGCATTTTTTCTTATTAATAAACAAGTACACAAATCAATTGTTGACAGTTTGTTAAATTATTTTTTTATCACCTTTTAATTATGTTTAGCTTGATTCTCTTGTGTGTGTGTTGTCATTTTGTATTTTCTTGTTCTTGTGTTCTTAGACTGATGTTTTTGCAAAAACCTGGTCAGCTAGCGAACAATAAACTGAAACTAATTATTAATAAGTGATCCCACTTTATCAGGTCTCAATCCAGAGATATGAATGGGCCCATTCAATATGAGTGGGATGTTCATAAACGTTTGGGCACAGCTAACTATCCAGGAGGTGGCTGACTCCATCAGTTAGTCAGAGAAAAAGCTGCTCTCCCCCAGTTTCACAGGCAAATTTGACTGGGAATTTAAACCTACTTCCCCTGTCTCCACACTTAACTCTCCCATATTCAATCCTAACATTCAGTTCACTGGCGACACTACTAGGCAGTGTACTGGAATGACAGAATGCAACCTGTCACCATGACTGAGGGCCAATTTACACATGATGTGAGAGATCCATAATCAGATCTCCCAACAGTTTCATTATTATTTAAAATCAGCCACATGGGGTTCTGAATTGCATCTAAGCAGCAATATTGAGGAAGAAAAGGTTTAATCCTTCCCCACCCCATGCAGTTTTTCCAAGCTAAATAGTACAAACATCAAAACCGCTTCTACCACCGCCCCCCACCAAAATCAGGACATTGCTAATCCAACTCAATCCAATTTAGAGCAGTCCATGATTGCTCTGAAGTGGGGGGGGGGGGCTTGGGAGATTCAATCAGAGATCTCCTATGTCATGGGTAGTTTGGCCCGAGTAAGAAGACAAACTCTGCACCAATCATCGACTGGATTCCTCATCTTTTCCAAAATTCTAGTTTCATTTAGGCACTTTTCAGGAACAGCCTTACTTTAATCTATATTAGTTTTCTTTAAAAAAAAATCTTACATTCACAATTTAATTAGAATTAAGCTGTGAATAACTTTATGGACAGCAGAAAGCTCATGTCCCAAGTGAGCCACTTCTGACAAATCTGAAGTACTTCTGCAATTAGAGCCTTGCCTATACTACCTAACTACAATACTGAACTGCAATCACTTCAATGCCTTTGAAGAGCGCTAGGTAAGATGTGAATGGAATCTGCACATATGACCAATGCACAAATTGAACTTCTTCTAGGAACACTTAATGTTTTAAGAGCATTCCAAGTAATTAAAATTGCACTGAATATCATTCATTCTTATTTAAACCTTTTAAAACCAGATTTTATGTGTGTTAGCAGGTTTGGATGAAATGTTACTAAAGAAAATCTACAATGTGCCTATATTTCAATTTCACTGCTAAATTGTCCATAAATGAAAAATAATTCAAATAATCAGAAAAAAACATAAATGTACATCTGCTTTGTAAATGTTTGCCTATACCTACTGAGGCTTTTAAACAGCTGCTTGCCGTGTAACCTCTGGCAAGTAAAAATTGCCTCCAGGTAGGGGTGGCGGAGAATTTAATCTGGTCTTCATTTTTAAGTGAACTGACATGGAGTAATATGCAGATCGGAATGCAGTTATCCTTTAGTTTTCACACTTCTTTGAATTTTAGGATGCCGTTCTTGGCATTAAAAATATACACAAAATTGTGTATATTCAGGGGAAATGAATCCAACATGTGTATATTGGGGGAAATGCATACAAAAATCAACAAGGATTTTCATGTGGATTAAAAATGGACTGATATGGAAACAAGGTAGAGCTATGTTAAAAAAAAACACCAAAAAACTCCCTATGGGTATGATCCCGCCAAAATAAAGAATACTTAGATCCTACTAATTTCATGGAAGAAGGTTAAGCATATACTTTTGAAATCAAAGAGGCTTAAATGTACTTTATTTCCTTTGTTTTATGATTCTGAAAAGAATATAGATGATATTGGCTCTTCTTATGTTCTTATGTATAAGGTTTTAATGAGACCATCGAGTCCAGCATTCTGTTCACACAGTGGCTAACCAGTTGCCTGTGAGAAACCCACAAGTAGGACATGAGTGCAATAGTACCCTCCCGTTCGTGTTTCCCAGCAACTGGTGTAAAGAGGCATGCTGCCTCCGATACTGTAATTCTTGTACTGGCTCAAATTTAAATTCTCTAATGTGCTTCTAATTCTATTTTTATATTTTAACATGTGATGTTCACCTGCCTCTCCTCCTACCCTTGTTACTGGGAATAACCAATATTTGGCGTGCAGTTTTAAAAGGAAGTAATGTGATGTTGTTCAAGTCATAAGATTTCTACCCGGGGAAAGTCCAGGTTGCTACCGAGATGGGGCAGCTGCTGTTGAGGAGGATGCTAGAGAGATGGGACAGTTCCATGCTAAACAGATATGGGGTACGTTTCTGTCAGAAGCAATACAAGTATGTTTTAGTGAGTAGATGTACCATTCAGACATCCCTGCCAAGGATTTCACAGAGCTCCCTCTCATCATGTAGCTTCATAGACATGGAATTTGAAAGAAATTGGTCCTTTTAATACAGACCTAAAACCAGAAAGGACCATTGCAACCTATTCATTACGACAGAGACAAATTAATATATCTCCATCTCCGTTTTTTTTAAAATAAATTCAGTCCAGATCTAGATGCACACACAAAGCTACTATACGAAGGCTGTGCCTGTATGTTTTTCCAGTTGGGGCATATAGCAGCATTGGAGGGTGGGGTTGGATTTTCATTGGGAAAATGGTGCAAGGGGAAGGGTTAATCCCCACCGCAACATTGTGGTCCCAGACCAGATCTGGTCTTCTCTGGCTTCTGTTTAAAAAAGTTTAGCATCTAGTTTGAGTCTTGATTGCAGACAACAGAACAAGGCTGGGTGAAGAAGAGAGAAGGTGTGTGGGAGGGTGTGTGATGGATGAATGGTATCTGTGCATGTCTGTGTGTGTGCAACACATGAGACAGACAGAGAGAGAAAGTGTTGGGGGATGATCCTGAGAGAAAAGGGTGTTTGCGGGTGGCTTGTCCAGAGAAAGAAAGGGTGTGCATTTCGGTAGGCGTGCATTTGGGTGATCTGTGGAAAAAAAGAGAGAGACTGGAGGGGATATAACAATATATCAGGTAGCAAATTATCTTGGGCCAGCCCCGGGTGGGTTGGCTGGCAGAGAGAGAGAGACTGAGGAGGAGGTGAGCTGGCTGGCAGAGAAAGAGCTGGTGGTGGGTTAGACTACCAGAAGGGAAATGAATGGATTGAGAGTTAATTGAACAGGAATTAATTTGGGGGGAAATTGATTTGGGAGTGATCTTCCTATTAATTTGGGGAAATCAATTAATTTGAGATTAATTTATTTAGAGGAAATTTGGGGAAATTGGCTTACCTTCTGTTGGGGCAGAAAACTATGGGTTCAAAGGAAAGCTTTCGCATTTGGAATCAGACCTATCTCTGCCTTATACTGTTTATTGAACGTGCCCCACTTTGCCCCACAACCACTTTGTGACTAACCACACATTCCTTATGGCAGACATTTTCTGGCGGCGCTCACAAGAGCATCTCAAATTTCCAAATGTGCCCACAGGCTCAAAAAGGCTGTGGACTCTTGATCTATTCATCTCAGGTGAGAGAGTCATAGTGGGCCAAAACACTGATCACTCAGTTCATGTTAACGCCACAAAAACAGGCACACACTATTCTTCCCTCATGGGCAATACTCCTTTTTAATTCTTAAATTCTGTTGGATGCAAATGCATTCCGCTCTCTTAATCCTAGTATGGCACAGATAAATGTTTTGAGAATACCCTGTAGCAAGTAAGGACTTTTTGAGCCTTCATTCGCTTACATTCAAAATGTGAGAGGCTGCTTGTGCACATCAGCCACGAAGACAACTTATTAGGGCTAGTCGAGTCATAGCAGATACCCATAGGTTTCCAGAGTCAACAAGATCATGAGTGGAGAGGAGAAGGAAAGGGGATTCTGCACAGAATCTCCAGAAAAATTATAAGAAAATATAACTGGTGAAATTTAGTCCTGTTGCTAAGGGACCATAGCACAGAGCACAAACTGAAGCAAACTTTCTATCATTTATGTATTAGTGGCAGAGGAACACCATTATCTGCAGATGATCCCACCTCCTTCTCTCCCTCTCATCTGTCAAGCTGGCTTTTGCACTCCCCGTTTTGACAGCTATATGAGTAGTCCCTTCAAAAAGCTATATGAGTAGTCCCTCCAGCAGCACGTTAGAGGGGCTGCCTGTGGTTGACCAACATTTTTTTGTTCTTGTTCCCTGAAATTTTTGCAAATTTTTGTTTCTTTTTTTAAAATTTCCCATACTTGTGCAACTGCGAATGTTCGCAGTTGTGCGGGTTTGGGGATGGGGACCCTCAGATGAGCAATGTGCAGTGTGGGTGCCTACTGGCAAAATCCAGAAGGTACCCACCCTGGCATTGCCCCTGAGAGGCAGCAGATAAGGTTCCCCCCCCCAAAAAAATTTGGTTACATCTGACAGCTGTCAAAGTGCAAGCTGTCAGATGTAACCAAAGGTGTGAGTGACCCTTAGCTGCAAAAAGGGTTTTTTGGGATTTACACCATGTTCGCAGAAAGATCCTCAAACCCACCTACCCACCCCCTTTAGTTCTCAACAGGGTTCACATTTTGCACTTTGTCCCAAGCCTCTAAGTGCTCGGGAAAGTGCAAAAGTGCTCCCCACCCACTTTTTCTAGGGAAAAGGGAATTTTGACTGCTTTGACAGCTGTCAAAACTCTGGATCCCTTTAAAATTTATTTATTTATTATATTTATACCCCGCCTTTTTTCCTGCAAGGAACCCAAGGCGCCTTACATAATCCTCCTCCTCCTCTCTGTTTTATCCTCACAACAACAACCCTGTGAGATAGGTTAGGCTGAGTCAGTGACTGGCCCAAAGTCACTCAGTGAGTTTCATGGCCGAGCGGGGACTAGAACCCAGATCTCCCGAGTCCCAGTCCAACACTCTCACCACTACAAAGGGAGTTGTGTGTGGGAAATGCGGTTTTTGGATTGGGACATATGTCTGTGTATGTCCCAGTCCAAAACTACCCACAAGCATATGCCCCAGTCCAAAAAACCCATCCCCCACTCAAAACCAAACTCACCATTCTATTAAACTGCAATCCTAAACCAGCTTTATAAATCCCATTGAAATCAAAGTGGCTTGGAAACTGGCAGATGGCAATAGAAAATAGGCATTACGGGACTTCATGGCAGCCAAAAAGATGATACTCCAAGTCTGGAAAGAGGAATCTACTCCATAAACATGCTTAGGAACACATTGTTTAGGATCACATCCAAGCTGGAACTAGAGTCCTCACAGGCCAGGTCTATGCATGCAGTAGAATGAGGCCACTGAGTGGACTGTAATATTTCAGACGGCTATTGGGAGACACCACTTTTGAAAGCTCCCTCATGTTAAAAACAAAGCAAAAGCAAAACTTACTGCAAGAATTAGCACATCATGGAGAAAGATTCTAGTCAATCCTTCTACTGTTGTGCTCCTCTTCTACTTGCTAGGTCTTTCGTACAGCAGAACATTAAGCAAAAGATGTACGAGTCTACGACTGAGACTTGGGAGGTCCGGGTTCTAGTCATGAAACTATGCCATGAAACTCAGCCATGAAACTCACTGGGTGACTTTGGGCCAGTCACTGCCTCTCAGCCTAACCTACCGCACAGGGTTGTTGTGGAGGAGGACTATGTAAGCCACCTTAGGTTCCTTGCAGGAAAAACGGTGGGGTATAAATATAATAAATAAATAAAATAAATTCCATCACCACATTCCCACCTCCTTCTGGGCCAGTTTATACTATCAACAGAATCAAGTGACCAACTTTTCTTTCCTGTGTACCACCTTAGGCTGCAGCTGCAGGGATAAAGTTGCTTGCTTGAATGCTAAGGAAAAAAGTTCAGTTTAGCCTTCTCCCGGACAGGCTAGCCTTCTACATGCAGGGAGTTGTGCCCCCACCCCCGCGGGACAGCATTCAGACGACATCCTTCTCTTGCAGCCAGGAAAAGTTTTGTCACTTGATTCTCCTGATTAAAAGCCCTGGTTTCCTGGGGCACGGGGGCACCCCTCCTCCCCACTGAGTCCGCTGCTCCAACACGGCCAGAGAGGGCGCCCGCAGCCCCGCCTTCATCCCTCACCTTATGTATGGGAAGACGGGCTCCACATGGCCGGCGAGGACGGCGATCACGTAGGAGATGATGAAGGCGGCCGAAGACCAGGAGACCAGCAGCGCCGGGATGAAGGCCGCGCCTTGCGTGAAGCAGGGCATCCTGCGCCACCAGCGGTTCCCCCGAGGGATCAATGGCTGCCTCTCCCCGCCGCCAGACATGGAGGCAAGAGAGGCCGCGTAGGCTCGCAGGGGGGTTATTAGCCGCCCAGTGAGTGAAGTCACAAAGCGCCTGAAGTCACAACACTTTAGTCAGGGGGGCCTCAGGCGGAGGCGAGCGGTGCGTGCGGCTTTTGGTCGCCTTCACACGTAACGCCCCCCCTTCAAAACAAAACACTCCCGCAGACGAGCCCAGGCAGGGCACACGCGCCTCGCTTCCCGTTCTTTTTCTTCTCACAGTTCATTCGACCCCTTTTGGAAAGAGCGGGGGACAAAAGCCAGCAGGCCGCGGCGTTCTCGGTTTCTTCTTCCCACACGCACACCTGCAGAAAGTTCTCTTTCTCCCCCCCCTCACAAAATGTCCAAGGTCCGACCGTGAAGGCGGAAAGACCTCGACACGACCCAAAGTCGCTGCCCTGCCCGCCGCACGCAAGCGAGTGGCACTCGCGCTCACCCTAGTTCTGTTCCACCCATTTCACCGAACTTTCCCAGCCCCATAGAGGAACCTCCTCTCGTGGAGAGAGCTGACTGGGTAAATCATTCAGCTAAAAACTCGCGCTCCAGGCTTTTATTTCCCGCCCTACAAAATCAGGGAGGTACTCTCCCCCCCCCCCCCCACTCACGGACACGACAGACAGCTTCCCCCGTGTTCAAGTTCACAGTCACACCCCTGAGTCCTGAGGGCATTTCGAGCACGAAGGAAACGTCTCCTCAGGCGCAGCCACAAAGCGGAACTTTTCAGAGCTCGGTACACAACATGCTCAGCAAAATGAAGGAAGCAATTTCCCCCACCCTCTGCTGAGTTGGTTCGGGGTGGGTGGGTTGTGCAATTCTGTAAACTAAGCACAGCACACCATTTGCCCCCCTCTCATCACCCCGGGAGCCTGAGGAAAACGGCCCACCTCGCTCCTTGCGGGAAGCAGACTATACTTTCACTTTCGTTTCTATTCTTTCAATGACCCATGCTTGTTCTTTTTTCTTCTTCTCTTTTTGCTTGGGATCTGGTTTTCTTTTACGGAAAGACAGAAAAGAAAAGAATTCCCAGCTAGTTAGCCCATGAGAGGACTATAAATCATGAGTCACAACAGACGCTTTCAGAAGATAGTGACTGAGAAAGCTCAACCATTTGTCAAGAGCCTTATACAGCCCATCTGACTTAATAGACCGCTGTAGCTGTGATTTCCGGACAATGACCCTAAGAATGTGGTTGGGGTAACATTTGTGGGAGAAAGTAGATTGTAGGATTTGGCTTTCCTAAGATCCAGTAACAATTTGCATAGTTTGTCCAATCAAGTTGAAATTTTCATATGATTTCCCCACACAAACAGACCACACCCTGTCAATTTGTAAACATGGAACATGGGCGGGAGGGTGCTGTTTATTTATTTATTTATTTATTTGCACTCATATCCTGATTATGGGATCCTGTGGACAGCTGGTTGGACACTTTGAACAGAATGCTGGACTGGATGGACCCTGGGTCTGATCCAGCATGGCTCTGCTCATGTTCTTAAGTGGAGGGATGCAGGAGAGTTTAATTTGAGGAAAACTAGAATATTTCAAGTATATGTCTTCATTTAGGAAGAACCCATAAACATCCTGTAGTTCCATAATGGCCTTTAAGGCAGCCCCCAGTTGTTTTGTTTGCTTTCAGTATTAAGCTACAGTATTTCCATTTTAATGGTTTGTATAAATAGTAGTAAAGCTATATGAAAGAACCAATTTGGATGGCTTTAAAAGGGGATTGGACAAACTCATGGAGGAGAAGGCTATCTATCAGTGGCTAGTAGTCCTGATGGCTATATGCTATCTCCAGTATCTGAGGCAGTATGCCTATGTACACCAGTTGCTGGGGAACATGGATGGAAGGGTGCTATTGCACTCTTGTCCTGCTTGTGGGTTTCCTGTGGGCTTCCTTGTGGGTCAGCCACTGTGTGAACAGAACGCTAGACTAGATGGATCCTTGGTCTGATCCAGCACAGCTCTTCCTTTCCTCTTAACCTTGTTGTGCACACGTCAGCTATCCTTTTAATCTAAATTCACTGTGCCCATTCATAATTGTAATCTTACTTCTTTTAAAAGCTGCTCCTGCTGAACTAAATGCTCCATTAGGCAGATATTTTCATTGTTCTGTGAGTCATACAGATAAAGATTATATACACTGAGAAGGGGAAATACCATAGAAACCAGACAATAAAATTATACACTCTAAAATTCATATTTGGATTTCTAGCTGTTACTGCTTTTCATTTTTCAAAACCAGAGGTCTAGGACTGTAATCCTGTATCCACTTTCCCATGAATAAGACCCGTTGAAATCAATGGGACTTACCGGTATCTCTAAGTAGACATGCACATGATTACACTGTTGGTTACAAAATGTGTGAGACATGAAGGATAGCTGTAATAAACCCCATGTCCCAAATCCTGTAAAGAAATAACACTCATTCTATGCAATGTAAACAGAAGAAATCCCATTTATTTTTGTGGTGAAAGAAACTCTCAGAGTACTAAGCTGCCCTTCTAAGATTGAGTTTCTCTTCTGCAGTTTAAACTAAGATGCAGTTTCACTCTACCACTCCAGGCTACAGGTGTCTCCCTGTCTGAAAGTGCTTCCAGATGAGGCTTTTGTCGTGCAATAACCCTGCCAGTGCCTCATTCACAGATTTTTACAAGGGATCCAGATAATGTCATGTTTGATTTGTGACCTCCCCATGTTTTCCCACCATTTCCCCATAATTTTTCTTACCACAAAAAAATCTGTTAAGGAGGGAAAGGCAGCATAGCTGCATAATGTCTTTTGATCCTAGGAGCTTTCCATCTGGAAGCACCGTGGCATTATGCTTTTCTACATGCAACCACATCAGAAGGAAAGCAGGAATAAAAGCTAACTTGATGTTGTTCACCGGTGTTCTTTACTTTTATACAACACAATGCTCTGTTTGCTTGTTTGAATCATTGCAGTCTAAGGCTGCAACCCTATAACCCACTAACTTGGGAGTAAGCCCTACTGAATTTAATAAGACTTCTGAGTCGATATGTATAATATTACACTGTAAGGTTCATAGGTCATGTATTCACTATAGCTGTGGGAGCTTACGTACATTTTATGTCTTTCAACCTGTCTCACAATGAGCACTTTTAGAACAGTTTTAAAAAGTTATATAAGGCTAGAGTAAGAAATTGAGCCCATGGCAGATTGGAACTGTAATATCCTTCTGTTTCAGGTAGCTTCTGCCAAGGAAGGGCTAAGTCCTGGGAATAAGACAACAGTGGGACTGGACACAGTGAGGCAAAGCTGAAGTAAGGTAGGTCTGTGGCATGGACCATCAACAGCCTAAAGGTTGTTACTCATACCAGGTAGAGGTGCCCTCGGGGCAGAACTTTGGAGCAGACGTCCAGAGCCCTACTCAGCAGAATGAGCAGGAGGGCCTCCAAAATACAGCATGCTGGTTTACCACATTTTGAATTAAGTGAAGTAATACAGTTTAACACAGAGATGAGGAGCCTAAATGAGATGGAGGGGACCAGATGATGTCAGTGGGCCAGATGAGTTCCTCCAGTCAGTGCTTCAGTGGGTGACCTTTCTTTGCCTACTCTGCGTCTTCCCCCATTGGGAAGGATGTAGGGTAGGTGAAGCCACCCCAACTGAGCCCCCGGCTGGAGGAGTACTTCTCCAGGCAACACTTTGGTCAGGGACCCAACTTTGCCTGCCCCATGCCTTTGCCAGCACCTCCTACTCCACCCAGCACCTTGGCTGGGGCATCTTTGCCTGCTCCACACCTTGCTGCATTGGGGCACTTAGCATGCTGCTAAGGAAATCCCAGCTGTTCTTTCTGATCAGAGAGAACAACAGGGATTCCTCTAGCCCTGATGGGTAAAGCTGGGGGAAGGGCTTGGAGGAGGGCCCCTTCCTGATGGTCTCAATAAAAAGGATGGTACAGAATTGCTTTTAAAAAAATCAATATATCCGATTCAATTGCGTAATTTGTGTTCCGGTGGCTAGAATGTGGAATATGGAAGAGTTGGACTTAAGTTCTAGGTTATCTATGGATATTTTATACAGCAAATACCATTTTTGTGTGTACACTGGTAGTATTACATTGGTGTTTCTTGGAGCAAATATGCAGATGTGGACATCATACATGGCCATATTCTGTAGCTTCCTGAGCCACTCAGCAGCAGAGCAGGGCAGGCACCACACACATTCCAAAGCAGCTCCAACTGTGACAGGCCAAAGTTTATACAGTGCATTGCTCAAAATCATGGATCACATCATCCAAGTATCATCTAGGTCGAGTAAAACATTTCTGCAAGTAATGAGACACATTTTCATTACTGAGGATGCTTCTAGACCAGTGTTCTCCAACCTTGGGTCCCCAGATGTTTTTGGCCTACAACTCCCAGCATGCCCCAGCCAGCGTAGCCAGTGTAGGCCAAAAACATCTGGGGACCCAAGGTTGGAGAATACTGTGACAGATGGTTTCTAGTGCTACCAAATAAAAGACATTGTGCAGCTATTCTGTCTTTTCCTCCTCAATGACTTGTTTTTGTGAAAAGAATAAAGATGGAAGAAGTGATGAGGAAACACAGAAGGATTACAAATTGAAGACAATGTTCTCTGGACCCCCTGTAAAATGCTGCAAATCAGGCAGGGCAATTGCACAATAAAAGCTTTGTCTGGAAGCACACTCAATGCACGAGATTGCACAGTGCTCTTTCTACTAACACACTGCTAGTGGAGACTGCCTATTCTGTTCCCTTCCCTATCTTCTGAATTGCAGAATGGGAATGAGGCAGCTGAAAAAGCAGCTCTCTTACTGCTGTACATTTTTTTCCATGGTGCGATGACACCACTGGCTGCAATGGCGATGGTTTTCTTTTTTTAAATCTCATGTGTGAAGGTGCAGAGGGGGCAGCCTTCAGGGAAAGAACAGGAGAGGGGAAGGTTTAACTTCACCTGCTGGAGTGATGTGGTCCTAATGCGAATCAGGGCCATGCATACTTACACTAGAGTAAAAATAAGACAAGTCTCAGCTACATGCTAGCATAATGTGTAGTTTGACCCTCACAGTGCAGGGAAACTGAGCAGAGAGTGGAGGGGCCACTGGCCCCGAGCCCCCCCCCCCCCCGCCATGCTCACTGTCCACCCCCTCAGAGTCCCATCCTGAGTCCGGCTGAAGGCAGATCTTACTAGGGTGTGCAAAAGGGATGCAAAACAATGGCAGAGATACTAAAAGGGGAAGACACAAGCAGGGTTACCAGCCAGTCAGCTCAGCAGGGCTCCTATGCCTTAGACGGTGGCTTGAGAGACAGCAGGGTAGCAGGTGCAGCAGTGTCACTTATGGCACCAGCTCCACAGTCAGAACGCCTTCACCTGGTGCATAACTGTCTGTCATGGAGCTGGCAAGGCCAGGGTACAGGCACCTGCCTGGAGCAAGTAGATCAACAGTCCTACAGAAGAACAGCGGGAACCATCCTAGTCACTGCTCCTGGCCATGGAGTGGGTCTCCCTCCTGGTCAGCATGGAACCGGGTGTGGGATTGATCCTGTACCTGTAAGAGAGCAGCTTGTGTAGGACATAGGGAGACACAGACAGAAAGTAATGAACAATAGGCAGCAGCTGGAGCACAGCTGGAGTGCTCTGCCAGTGCTTGTGCATTAGCATCCCTCACCCCATGGGTATAACCCCTTCTCCCTTATTGATTGCAGTGGGTGCTGTGGCTCTTTGTTCTGCTGTGCGCATCTGTGATCCTACAAGGCAAAAGCATGCATGAAAGTATGCCCAGCATTGGCAACGCTTGGAATAGAGTGCCTGGCCTTTGCCACTGAGAGCTTACCTGCATGTGGGAAGAGTGACTCCCCTGTGTGTAGAGACTCTGCTCCCTGCTGTTGTGGTTGTGGTAGGGAGTGTTACAGTAATACAGTTCCGGCAAGACACAGTATTCACATATACTGCTGTGATAGGAAGTATATGGGAGACGGGGTGGGAAGAGACATGGGGGACAGTTGCAGTTTATCTTTTGTAGAATGGTGGACCCTTCGCTTACCTGTGAGAGGTGCTGCTCTGTCCTGGCACTCTCAGTTGTTGGAGTCGAATGGCTGCTATTGGGTGTTTCTGTCAGGAGTACCAAGGCAAGGTACTTGCTAGGGTTCTAGACAGAGAAGAGTTAACCATGTGCTCAAGTTCCCAGATGTGTTCTGGAGACAGATGGTTTGTGTACAATGCCCCCTCTGTGTGCAGAATGCCCTTCCTCTATAGTTCCCATCACCAAAGTTTCCCTTTGTGAGCAATAAGTGTATACAGAATGGGATCACACAGATACAGCTCATGCCATATGCCCTATCATCTGAGATTTGGTCTGTTGTGTGGGGTTTCTATACTGGTGATAGTGTGCTATGATTGGGTGTTGAGTTACAGCATATCTTATGCTCTGTCATGGTGGCATGTGGGAGTGGTTGTTGATGCAGGTGCAGCTTCATTATTTTTTTTTTATTAAGTCAATGAGAGAGAAATTCTTTGTGCCAGGTTTGGGGCTGGTGTAAAGTTGTGCCATTGAGGGAGGTGTTGCCATGATCTGGAGTAGCATAAGATGCAGCCCTTGTGTGCTCCTCCCCTGTTCTCCCTCCCCTCATGATTACACCCCATTTTAGCCATTCTGCAAGAAAAATCTGAGGAGTTTTAGTGGTATATCTGTCACGGCATCTGTCATGTAGCGGCACTTCCATCAAATCCTATGGCCCTTCAGCCACCATAACTCAAGTATAGGATTACTCTGTTAAACTTTTATGCACTCTCAAGTGATTTAAAAACCTTCACGGGCTGTTAGCATCTGATAATACAGTTATATTTTAGCCAAGAACTGAAGAGTTCATGTATACAAACAGACATTACATTTTGTGGTTGGGTGTAGCGGTCCTTTGGGCAAATATTCAAATGTCAGCATGAACTGAAGAAAGCGGAACCTAACACGGGTAACGGGAAAGATGAGACTAGTTTCACAATATAGCTCTTAACGTTCCATCGTTCTCTCCTCAAGAAGAAATGCAAGAGTGGAACTAAAGAGTTTTGCCATAATTTTTCCTCTCTCTCATCCCCATCCCTGTCTCTCTCTTTTCTTTTTCACCTTCCCTCCCTAACTGCCTCCCCATCTCACTCTCACCCACCACACATACTTTTTTTAAAAGTTCATCCGATATACAGGCCTGTGGCTTACGCTGGCTCAGCTTGTCTGAGCGTGGAAATCTAAGCAGGGTCAAGCCTGGTTATTACTTGGATGGGAGACCCCTCCTTTCGTTTCCTGCATTGAGCAGGGGGTTGGACTCGATAGCCTTGTAGGCTCCTTCCAACTCTATGATCTATGAAATCTATGAAATCCGTGTCAATGGAAGCTTTTTAAAAAGCTTAATTGCCTTGCAAGGAGATCACAGCTGGGAAGAGAATGGGCAGGGTGCACAGGGGATGCTGTGAGCCTGATGGGTAGGCTCTCGTGGGCCACATTTGGCCCAGAGGCTGGAGGTTCCCCACTTCTCTCATAAAACGTTAATACACAGAGGGTGGCATTTAGACTAAGGAATCAGTACGAAAAGGATATATGCATATGATGGAGTTAAAACAAATCAGGGATACAAAAGCAGTCACTGGCTATGATCCACAAATAACTTTGGATGAGTTCCATTGACTTCATGGAAGAATGTAAGTGTGCATAAACAACAGTACATGTTTGATTTTCAAAATTTATATAAAAGAAATATATTTCCCCAGCTGGCTCCAAAATCAGAAATGAGCCTAAGTAAGGGGGGTGGGCTGGGCTGATGAGAACATTTTCAGACATGGCCTTCCCACTGATCCTCCCCTGAAGAGTCCACCAGCTTCCACATAATTATTTTAATCCCAGCCTATAATGTACAGTAGGTTCGTCCTCCCTGCAAGCACAATTACTTTTGCATTCCCATTATGTCAGCAAACACAGGAGACCATCCTTCTGCTGAGATAATGTCCAATTCTACCTTGTAAAAAGTTCAAAACCACTGTCCTAAAGAATACCACTGGTTTAGACAGAAAAAAGTCCTACAACTCCCAGCTTTCCCCAGCCAGCATGCTAGCTGGGGAATGCTGGGAGTTGTAGGACTTTTTTTCTGTCTAAACATGCATAGGATTGCGCCCTTCCTGGCTAGTAATACAGAAGAGTTTGGGCACCATCTAGTGGTTACCATTCTGAAAGTACAACCCACAGAAAGGAAAGTGGCATGGTCTTTTTTTGTATGCCCTTGCTGATGTTGCTTTTTAACCAGTACATGATACTCCCACACCTTCTTTTAAAATGCCAGTAGTGCTATATCCCATCCATCCATAATTAGGAGCACAGTAAAAACCCACTACAGTTATGCTGCTATTCTCCTTCCCAATCATTTGTGTGTGCTCCAGTTCAGAAAGGAAGCATATTTTCACCAGAGGGTTTTAAAAAAAAAAATCAACAACAACCCTCAGGAAAACATTAGTAAAATTGCAGGGCATAACCACAAGAGGAAGGAAGGAGGGGAGATGCACGAAATGCACAAAATTATGTATGGTATGCAGAAAGTGGATAGGGAGATGTTTTTCCTCCCTCTCTCATAATACTAGAACCGGGGTCGTTCCTTGAAGCTGAATGGTGGGAGATTCAGGACAGATAAAAGGAAGTTTGTTTGTCTTCCACACAGGGCATAGTTAAACTACAGAATTTGCTGCCACAAGGTGCAGTGATGTCCACCAACTTGATAGCTTTTTAAAGGGGATTAGACAAATTCACAGAAGATAAGGCTATCAATGGCTACTAGTTGTGATGGCTATATACTACCTCCTGTATTGGAGGCAGTATGCCTCTGAATACCAGTTGCTGGAGAACACAAGTGGAAGAGTGCTAGTGCACTCATATCCTGCTTGTGGACTTCCCACAGGCAGCTGTTGGTTGGCCACTGTGTGGACAGAATGCTGGACTAGGTGGACCTTTGGTCTGAACCAGCATGGCTCTGCTTATGTTCTTATGTGAGGAATGGAGGTAGCCTTGATCATGTTCACCATTTAAAAAAAAACAAAAAACATACTGCTTAGATGAGAGCTGCCATGATGAATGGATACAGCAGGGGGCGCCCAACATCTAACTCTTTTCTGTGTTGTTGTTTTTTAAGGTGTTCAGGCACAGGCCTGAAAGAGATTTTTTTTTACCATTGGCATTACAAATACTATTTGTGAGGGGAGAGTTTCCTGCCTGTGCATCCCTTTTTGCTCCCCTGCCTTTCTATATCATTGGGGAAGATCTGGGTTTAAAGATACAGATCTGGCACCATCACATCTGGCCCACAGCCCTTCATTTCAAGATGCAGGAAGATTTCTCTTTAACCCTCTTTCAACCCTCTCCAGGAAGCCACAGCGTGCCCAAAAAGGGCTCGTGATCGCAGCAGGGAGAGGAGACAAGGTGGCTTCAGCCACAGTGTCCCTTGGGGTACGGTCTGGAGAACCAAGAGGGAAGGAGGAGGAGAACAACCCACGGTGAGCCCAATCATCTTTTGGGCGTACCGTGGGTTGTTCTCGAAACAACTAACCCACTGTGGCTTATTGCCAGGGTGGGTGAGTGTGATGTGCGAACCCACCCAAAATGAATAGTAATTGGGGCTTGTTATGTTTGTGGTTGGTTTCTCCATTCCTTGAGCTAGGCCAGGATTTCTGAATGTCCTAAGCTAAGCACCAGGGATGGGGACTCGGACTCGAGGACTCAACTCGTGAGTCGGACTGAGTCCCCCCTCTGACTCGACTCGGACTCGAGTCCCAATATTTTTAATGGGACTCGAGACTCGACTCGGGACTCGAGACCAAGGACTTGTCAACATCCCCGGGCTGTTGACGAGTCTTCTGGCTGTGCCAGGAGCGCGATCACCGGTGAAGAGTGCATGGAAGCGAGGAGCGCCGCTGCTCAGCCACTATGGACAGCTACCAGGAGCGCAGCCCCAACGATGTGTTGAGATTTATTTTGATGTGTTGTTGTGGGGGGTTAGGGTTAGGGTCAGACATTTTGGGTTTGGCTGCCTCTGCCTGCCTGTTTGGGGTTTCCTGCCTCCTCTGCCTGCCTGGTCTCTTCTTAACCAGTTCCACAGTTTGAATTGTCCAAGACAAAGGCCCCTGCCTGCCTGCTTTGGGGTTCCCTGCCTCCTCTGCCTGCCTGGTTATTTTGGGTTTGTCTGCCTAGTCTGTTCTTGCCAAAATCAGTTGCAGAGTTTTGAAATAAAAAGGCACACTTGTGCCTAGAATTTATTTAAGCCACACATCTGAAGTAGCCTTATTTTGTTGGGGGGAAACCCCACTGATCTTAATAGGGACTCGTGGAGTCAGTTTTGGGAGTGACTCAGGACTCGTGACTCGTGAGTCACCATTTTGGACCAAGGACTCGGACTCGGACTCGAGACTCAGGTCCAAAGACTTGTGACTCGACTCGAGACTCGAGACCAAGGACTCTTCAACATCCCTGCTAAGCACAGACTTTGGAACTCCCAAGCTTGGGAGGTTCTTTCCCCACAATTTTTAAAAAAAATATTATTATTTTGCCTACTGCCGCAGTGTTAAGACCTTCCGATTTAAGAAGGCCTTTAAAGGCTGGCTTTTTATTGCTGCCTGCCATAATGATACAAAATTCTGCTTACCGTATATTCTATTTTATGAAGTTCTTGACTGCAGTTGCTTTCAAACTTTATTTTTGCTGGGTTTTATTGCGGTTGTTCCTTTTATATATTATTTTTATTGTTTTATATTTTACTATGATTGTAAGCTGCCTTGATATATAGTAGGAAAGGCAGGTTATAAATATAATAAATAAATAAATAAACAAATAAAATAAAATACTAGTAAGGCAAGGGCCAGTCTGCCTGTGGCTATATGCCAGGAAGGGACACTAAAATAAATTCTACATCTTCTAAGCTTTGTGTGAATCCAAATTCTTACTTCCAAGAGTCCCAGGCCCTTGGACACAGCAGGGGCTCTGTCAGAACTCTTCCTTTATGCACACCTCAGAAGCCTGCTCTGATCCCAAAATATTGTGCTATCAGCAGGCCTCTAAGCTTCTCTTATTGTGCAACGTGCTGGAATGGATGAATTTGCAGGCCTGTAGCCTGGGGTGGGCTGGGGGGACCTCCCCCCCACAAACAAATAATTAAAAAACAGTTTACAATTTTGTCTTTAAAAGGCCTGTAAACCAGATGAACTGCCACCCGCTACTGTTTTGGTGCTGCCTGCCCCCCCCCCCAAACTTTTAGGCAGGCAACGGGCCTGGGCAGTTGCAACCCTGCTAATTTCTTTGGATCTTTCGACACCTTTTGATAATATCAGCCGTGTTTACATCCTTTCTGGATCAGCTTTCTGGAATGGGGAGTGAGGAGCACTACAATCCAATGGGTGTGTCACAGTCTGGATGACCAGTGCCAGAAGATGGTGCTGGCAAGAAAGACCATAGCTCTGCTCCACAGCAACTGTGCTATGGAGATGTTAGAAAAATCTGCCCCCACCCCTGGCCTAACTTACCCATCTGCTTTTTGCCTACCCTAACCAGAGGCCTCTGAAAGATTGCTTGTTCTTTGTAATATTGCATGCCATCTCCCCCTCCCAGATGTGTTCTTCTGCCACCAGTCCAAAATGCAACAATTAGAATTTCTTTGAAGCCTAGCAAAGATTGATAAGGAGTAGGGTAGCAAACTCTTAGAATGCCCCATATCAAATCCAGCAAGAGGGAGGGGTGATGAAGCGCTTGGTTAGCATAATCGGACAAATGTGCTTTGTATGATGTGTTCCCATAATTCCCTGCTATAAAGGCGAACCCCATATTTGTTCCTTTGTTCAACTCTTGTTTTGTCGCGTGAGCCTCTCGAGTTGGATCTTCTGCGCAGAATAAAACTTTGAAAACCTTACTCTGGTGTAGCTGCTTCTCTTTTTCTGAGAAATTGGGTTCTCCAGAAGGGCACTCTTATTTTTGCAACAGAGAGAAGGTGACCATTTTTTCAAATTTAAAACCAGGACATTTATTTGTTTGTTTATTTATTTTCTATACTGCCCCACAGCCGAAGCTCTCTGGGCGGTTCACAACAGTTTGTACATAAAACAACAATAAAAACATACAAAATAGTTAAAAAGATTAAAAACCAAATTAAAAAGCACAGTTTAAAATACAATCCAAAAGTTAATAAAACTAAGTCTACAGGTGACAATCCCCCCCCCCCCCGTGCTATTTTGAGCTCTTAACTATTGAATGCCTTGGCATAGAGGGAAGTCTTAACCTGGTGCCGAAAAGATAGTAAGGTTGGCGCCAGGCGGGTCTCAGTGGGGAGCTTATTCCATAATTGGGGGGCTACCACTGAGAAGGCCCTCCTCCTTGTTGCTACCAACTGAGCCCCTCTTGGAGGTGGCAGTTGAAGGAGGGCCCCAGATGTTGAATGTAGTGTCCGGGTAGATTGCGGTTGGGAGAGACGAGATGTTCCGTCAGGTATTGTGGTCCTAAGCTGTGTAGGGCTTTATAGGTTAGAACCAGCACCTTGAATTCAGCTCGGAAGCATATTGGCAGCCAGTGCAAATGGGCCAGAACTGGTGTAATGTGCTCGGACCTTCCGGTCCCCGCAATAAGCCTGGCTGCCGCATTTTGCACAAACTGCAGCTTCCGAACAGTCTTCAAAGGCAGCCCCATGTAGAGTGCATTACAGTAGTCTAGTTTAGAGATCACCAGAGCATAGATTACTGAGACCAGGCTATCCCTGTCCAGATAGGGGCATAGCTGGGCCACCAGCCGGAGCTGGTAGAAGGCACTCCTTGCCACTGAGGCCACTTGAGCCTCAAATGACAAAGATGGCTCCAGGAGCACCACCAAGCTACGAACCTTCTCCTTCAAGGGGAGTGCAACCCCATCCAGAACAGGTTGAACACCCTCCATCTGGTCAAAGGAACCACCCACTAACAGCATCTTAGTCTTGTCTGGACTGAGCCTCAGTTTGTTAGCCCTCATCCAGTCCATTGTCGCAGCCAGGCACCGGTTCAGCACATCCACAGCCTCACCTGCTGAAGATGAAAAGCAGAAATAGAGCTGTGTGTCATCAGCGTACTGATGGCAACGCACTCCAAAACTCTGGATGACCCCACTCAGTGGTTTCATGTAGATGTTAAATAGCATGCACATAAGAGATTCTGATGACCGACCTGGAAGGGCTTGGGTAATTGGGAGTAGTAATGCATCTCTGACCCCCTGATAATAACAGCAATTGAACAGAACGTGTATATCACAGATTCCACTTCAACGTTGTTACAGGGACAGCATCTTTCATCTACTGGTGTTCTAGAGTATCTTCCGTCTAAAAGTTTAGACGGGAGGACGTTAAACCTAGCCAGGGAGAACGCTTTCCTATATTTGGGAATTGATAACCAATTTAAGTAAGCCATTCCATCATAAGAGGAGGGGCCTGATAGACCCAAGGCACTAGGAGAACACGGGCCCCGTGCTGCGCAATGAAGTTCTTGTAGATCGATGTCTCGCAATCTCTGTTTAACTAAAGATTTTGCACTATCCCAGTCCAAGGAAAGTAGGTGGGACAGGGAGAGCCCCATAGAACTAACTTTATACTCCACTTCTTTCCTCCAGGGTGTCATACAGGGGTCAGTTACTGCTAGAAATGCAAGGGAGGTGGAAGGGAGTACAAGGCAGCAACGTAGCCAGAAATGGATGGAATATGTCCATGCCAGACACTTACGGGAATTGAGACCAGCCTCCAAATTAAGGGCAGTGTCAGCGACACATCTAGGCACACCAAAAATTAGTCTGAGGAAGTATGATTGAATACCTTCTAAAGAACTTTTAACAGTTGGAAACCAAATTGGAGCCCCAAAAAGTGTCTGAGAAATGATTTTAGCTTTATAAATTCGGATGGCTGATGGAATGTGTTTCCCACCATTGGTGAAGAAAAAACGGGCAATAGCATTCACATTTTGTTCGGCTTTGTTCTTAACAGCTTTCCCCTGCACCCTCCAGTTTACAGTTTCATGGAACCAAATACCTAGATATTTGTATGAAGCCACCTGCTCAAATTTGTTGTTACTCACAGTCCAGCAATGTCTAACCTTCCTTTTAGAGAAGACCAGAACCTTGGATTTCACGTAATTAATAGTTAGAAGATTTTCCTGGCAATAGAGAACAAATCCGTTCAGCAGTCTCTGAAGGCCCAGACGTGTCTGGGAGATCAGTACTGCATCATCCGCATATAAGAGGACAAAAATCCTAAAGGAACCAAGCTTGGGTGGATGGGAGGGTAATGAACCTAACACAGTGGGAAGATCAGCCAAATATAAATTAAATAGTATAGGGGCAAGCACACAACCTTGCCTGACTCCACGAGTAGAGACAATATCCTTTGAGAGATGGCCAACATTGCTGCATCGTACTTGAGCAGATGTATTATAGTACAATGAATTTATCAGAAACAATAGCCTCTTATCAATAGAATATTGCTCCAATTTACCCCAAAGACGTTCACGGGAAATGGAGTCAAAGGCTGATTTTAAATCAATAAATGCTGTAAAAAGTTTGCCCCCTTTAAGTTTGGTATACCGGTACTTATAAGCAAGATGAGCCAGAACCAAACAGTGGTCTAGGGTAGAGTGGCCCGGTTTAAAGCCTATCTGTTCCTCCCCTATGATATTGTTGTCATTGATTCACGCCTTTAGCTTAAGGCCCAGAAAACTAGCATACACCTTCCCAACTATGGATAACAAGCTGATTGGTTGATAATTATTTGGGTCCTCTTTGGGACCTTTTTGTAAATTGGAATAATAAAAGTCTTTAACCATGATACGGGGATTATACCGGATTTGTTTATCAAAGAAAAAAGAGAAGTTAACAGTGGGACCCACCAGGAGATGTTATTTAACAGCATCTCTGAAAGGATGCCATCTGGTCCAGGTGCCTTCCCTGTCTTAAGTTTTAGAATTAGATCTTTGACGACTTTTTGTGGAGGAAGGGGGGGCTGGCTGGCCCGCCACACCCCCACCCTTTCCTACTCCAAAGGAACCAAGACCCCCAGAGATCTCAAGGTACCAGATTGCCAGCCTCAGCTGTCTGCAATCCTGCTTGGATCTCTGTTGAGGGACTCGCCTTTAATTCTGTAACCTGGATTTAGTTACTGAAGCCACAGAGCAATCCACAACACCCATGTGGGGTAAAACCAAGACAAGGTTTATTCTGGTAGCATTTTACAACAAGATTAGGGAAATGAGAGAAGCACACAAAATAAAGAGAGAGACACGTTAGTACACAGTAAAGCTGCAAAACAATAAAACCTGATTCCTTAATATCTCTCAGGCACACACCTGTTACCTGAGGGTGTTCTCTTCAAGGGTTAAATCCAGCACAGCCTCGCTGCCCGAGGGAGATTACTACACCTACCCGAAGGTCCGAGATGGGTAAAACTCCCACAAGGCTTGTCTTTACTAGAGCCCTCAATCCAGCTAATTTCACCAGGAGCTGCCTGGGGTCCTTGGCTTACCGCCATTACCACAGCCGGGTAGAACAAAGACCAAAACCCACGCTTTGGGAAATATACCTTTTCCCCCCCTCCCCTCCTCTGCTGCCTCTTAGCCAATCACCATGCACCTCACCTGGCCAGGCAGGGGGAAGGGAACTCATGACTCATGGCTTGAACTATTTACATATGAAAGCCCTAGGCCAGCTTCTCTAGGCATCTAGGCGCCGAGGCTTTCGTTTCCTTCCAGCCCCCTCAACTGGCCCCACTTGGCTTACACATGAGGAGGCGTGTGTGTGTGTGTGTGTGTGTGTGTGTGTGTGCATGCATGCAGGAACCCCCAAGGGCCCCTTTCTCCACACACTAACTATGCACACCCCACTCCAGCCGGTTCACACATGAGGTGTGTGTGTGTGTGTGTGTGTGTGTGTGTGTGTGTGTGTGTGAACCCCCCCAAAGGCTCTTTTCTTCACACTTTTATATCGACTGGAGGCCACTCTGGATTATTGGGGGATAGACAGGGAGGTGCAACAGAATTTGATGAATGTGCGTCATTGAAAACTGCACAAAAGTGTGCTTCCCATATGTTAACTGGTATACGGCAGTCAAAACTGCCAGAACTATTGGTTAACGCTCCTGAAACTAATTGCCAGAAGGATTTGTGGTTGCGGGTGACAACAGCGGAAATCAGCATTTGCCAGGATGCACTGACCACTTCTCTCTTCTTCCGAAGTAACAGCTTTTTATACTCTTTTCTTAACTCATAGTAAGAATGGGGTAGTCGGTGCTCGTTGTTAGCACGATATTTACAATAAGTAGAATGAATTCTTCTCCTAAGGTTCACACAATCCCCATCAAACCATGAATGACCAGAGCCTGGGTGACGTTTTGAGGTAGCAGCAGAGTCTTGGAGATAGGACTGTAAGTCCTGAGTAAAAGCCTCAAAGATTGCTATTGCCTCAGAGGAGTTGTCTGAAATTATATATTTGAAGGCATTTGTTACATGGGCTAAGTGAATAAACCTCAGGAAGGCCTGTTCAGTAGTTTTGGACCATTTAATCTTCCTGTTCTTAAGAAGGGGAGCTAAATTAAGGGAAGGGAAATGTTGCACTGCCAATTTAGCAGAGCCTGAAACTTTGAAAACAATCTCCAGTGGTAAGTGGTCACTGTCTGTACGGTCGGCAACTCTAAAACTACAGTCTGAATTTTTTAGTGCCTTATGTACTAGAATATAATCAACCACACTGATTATATTTCACCCCTGGATGAGGTGAAAGTATATTCACCCCAATTATCACCACTAGAACCGTTTACAATACATAGATTGTTTTTGTGAGCAAATTGAAGGAGTCCCAGTCCTGCAGAATTGATGAAAGAGTCCTTTGAATGCTGAAGGCCACCCTTGAGTTGTTCCCTTCTGGCAAGAGGAAAGTCACATAATCTTCTCTGGCACTGTGATTTAATATTTTTATATAGAACAATACTTTTTAATGTTATGTATTTTTGTATTCTGTTAGTGGTCAGTTGACCGTAAATAAAAGTTCATCACCTGATTTTAAAAATAGCATGGGGGATAAGACCGACCCCTGAGGAACCCCGTACTGGAGAGTCCATGGGGCCGAGCAACATTCCCCAAGCACCACCCTCTGGAGCTGGCCATCCAAGTAGGAGTGGAACCACTGCAATGCAGTGCCCCCCACCCCCAACTCAGACAGCCGCTCCAGAAGGATACCATGGTTGATGGTATCGAAAGCCGCCAAGAGATCCAGGAGTATCAACAGGGTCGCACTCCCCCTGTCTCTCTCCCGACATAGGTCATCATACAGGGCGACCAAACCTGTTTCTGTGCCAAAACCAGGCCTGAACCCCGACTGAAATGGATCCAGATAATCAGTCTCATCCAAGAGCGCCTGGAGCTGGTTGGCCACCACCCACTCAAGGACCTTGCCCAGGAAAGGAACATTCACCACCGGCCTAAAGTTGTTAAGATCTTCCGGGTCCAGAGAGGGTTTCTTCAGGAGTGGTCTCACCACCGCCTGTTTCAGGTGGCATTGATCACCTCTCTGGCCCAGCCGGGTGTTCCCTCCCTGCTAGTTTTTATAAGCCAAGAGGGGCAAGGATCCAGAACAGACATGGTTGCACGAACCCGTACACGCACCTTGTCAACATCCTCGAGCTGTACCAACTGAAACTCATCCAAAATAACTAGACCAGGCTGTGCTCTGGGTACCTCTCCTGATTCTACTGCTATGACATTGGAGTCTAAGTCCCTGCGGATGCAAGAGATTTTTTCCTGGAAGTGCCTAGCAAATATATTGCAGCGGGCATCAGATGGGTCGATGATGTCCCTGGAGCCAGCGTATAACAGGCCCCAGGTGACCCTAAAGAGCTCCGCTGGGCGGCAAAGAGATGATTGGATAGAGGCAGTGAGATGTTGTCTCTTTGCCACCCTCACTGCCTCTAGGTATACCTGGCTATAGGCATGTACCAGGGCTCGATTGCATCCACGACCACTAGGAGTTTTCTTCCACCTGCACTCAAGCACTCTCCTGTTTTGCTTCATCACTCTCAGCTCTGGGGTATACCACGGAGTTGTACGAGCTCTACTACAGAGTGGGAGCTCAGGAGCGATCGTGTCAACCGCCCGGGTCATCTCTCTATTCCAGAGATCATCAACCAGGGATTCAACAGGACCGCCAGCCATATCAGCCGGAAACCCCCCAAGGGCCCTCTGGAAACCATCTGGATTCATCAGCCTCCGGGGGCGGACCATCTTAATAGGTCCCCCACCCTTGCAGAGGGGGAAAGCTGCCGTTAGCCTAAATCTCAGCAGGTAGTGATCTGACCATGACAAGGGGACCGATTCAAAGTCCCCCACCTTCAGATCACCATCTCCATGCTCGGCTGAAAAAACCAGGTCTAGAGTGTGCCCTGCTACATGTGTTGGGCCGATGACATGTTGGGACAGTCCCATGGTTGTCATGGAGTCTATGAATTCCTGAGCCACACCAGACAAGGTGCTCTCAGCATGGATGTTAACATCCCCCAGGACCAACAGCCTGGGGGACCTCAGCATTGCCAGCGAGACCACCTCCGTCAGCTCAGCCAGGGAGTCTGTTGAGCAGTGGGGTGGGCGGTACACCAACAGAATCCCTAATCTGTCCCGCTGGCCCAACAAAAGGTGCAAACACTCCAGACCAGTAGTCAGAGAGACAGGGAGCCTGGAGAGAGAGATAGAATTCCTATAGACCACGGCAACCCCCCCTCCCCGGCCCTCAGGTCTACCCTGATGCTGCACCAAGTACCCCAGTGGGCTGAGCTTGGGAAGAGGTTTGTGTTACTGCTGGGGTTTGGCCCTCTGCTCCTTCCCCTTACCAAACAAGCCTGCTGGAACTGCTCCACACCATCTGCAGCTATATAAAAGGAGGCGTGCCTGAGAGGACTCTCTGCTGAGCTTGGGAAGAGGTTTGTGTTACTGCTGGGGTTTGGCCCTCTGCTCCTTCCCCTTACCAAACAAGCCTGCTGGAACTGCTCCACACCATCTGCAGCTGTATAAAAGAAGGCGTGCCTGAGAGGACTCTCTGCTGAGCTTGGGAAGAGGTTTGTGTTACTGCTGGGGTTTGGCCCTCTGCTCCTTCCCCTTACCAAACAAGCCTGCTGGAACTGCTCCACACCATCTGCAGCTGTATAAAAGAAGGCGTGTCCAAGGCTGCGCCTTGGCGCGTGCCTTGGCGTTGCGCCAAGTGCGTCGCTAAGTGCGCACTTGGCGACGCACTTGAGGGAGCATGGGGGGATTATAGAATAATTGCTATTTGTTTTACTGATTTTCACTGCTGTGAGTGAGTTGACTGTTGTTCTGGGGCCAGGTTCCAAAGGACTATCATCATTAGAGGGCAACTTTCTTTTGTTTACACTTTGCCCCCTGCCCTGTTGCAGGTTTTATGTAAAGGGAAGAGTGTTAATAGTGTATGAGAGTTGAGCAGAGAATCTTTTAAACTTAGGGTAAAGTGCTGGATTGCCTTAGTTTGCTGGGGCCAGGATTATAGTGTGTACTTTATTGCAGGGTTATGTTTTGATGCCCTCTAAGATATGGGGGTGGTAACAAGGAGACAAAAAAGGATTCTAGCTCAGAACACTACAGACCAGAAACAGCTCTTAAATTACTTTAGTTCTACAGGTAAGAAGCGAGTTAAACAGAAAAAGATTAGCCAGGTGCCCCAGTCTTTACAAAGCAAGGAGGAATCTATTAGAGAGCTGCCTGTTTCAGAAATACAAGATAGTGGAAGACCGACAACCTGGTCTTCTGCGTGGGTCCAATGCTAAGGGGGTAGCGAGTCCTGGGGCGGCCTTCTCTGAGATCCCCAGCGACTATCACCCTTAGCCCAGAACAAAGGGATAACTTATAGCCACAGAAGTATCTTTTAGAAAACAAGTTTATTTACAACATTACCTTCACAAACCCAGACACACGCCAGCAATACAGCTTATCAGTACGGTACAAAGTAGCAAGCAAGAAGTCTTAAGGACACCGTGATTTCAGGGCTCTCAGCTAGTTAGTTCAGCTCAGGTCCCGGCAGAGGCCCGGTCAACCGCACGCTGCTAGCTGGGTTCCCGGCGGAGGCCCGGTCTACCCAAGCAGCTAGCTGGGTTCCCGGCGGAGGCCCGGTCTACCCAAGTGGCTAGCTGGGTTCCCGGCGGAGGCCCGGTCTACCCAAGCGGCTAGCTGGGTTCCCGGCGGAGGCCCGGTCTACCCAAGCGGCTAGCTGGGTTCCCGGCGGAGGTCCGGTCTACCCAAGCGGCTTGTGAGTGATTTCAGCTTGGTTTCCCGGGGGTCCGGTCAACCCAAGCGACCAGTGATTTCAGCTAGCTGGAGCGTGCCGGGTGTGGCTACCCGGGGTTGCCGATCCTTCGTTCTCTTACCCCAGGCATGGGGCAAGATTGTTGATCAGGTCCAACAACCCAGTTCCCTTGCGCAGGGTGTTTTATACCTTGGTGTTTCAGGTAGCCCCTCCCTCCGTGATCAGGTGGGTTGACACCCTCCCTGAGGGGCGGCCTTTTGGGTCAGGTGGGGTGACACCCTCCCCCCGTGGGATGGGGTCCCTTTGAAGCCACTTGCTTAATGGTCCCATCCTATGGTGTTGAGTGGCCATTTCTTAGGGGTGCCGAAGTGTCTGCTCTGGAGAGGTATTCAAGTCTTATGTAGATGGGGCTGATATGCAAGAGCATTGACAAACCTGGGGATGCTTCCTGCCTTCCCCCCTGGGGTGATTCTATGCAGATGTTGTTTGTCCCTTTTGTCATCTGTGGAGACTGGCTGTCTCCCCCCCCCCTGGGTCTCCTTCCCCCCCTCCTTGGTAAGTGTGTGTGTGTCAGGCAGGGGGCTTAGGTTGGCTTTCTCCACAAAGATCAACAAGCAATTTTTATTGATGATTTTATTGATGATTATGTCCATGATTTGGGTATTGCATCTCCAACTCACCATGAACAAGTCTCAATTTTTGAACACAGTGGGAAGTGAGATTCCTCAAATTTAGATTTTATTAGCTCACAGTGTTTTCTACAGGGGCGATTGGTAGAGAAACTGTTTGATGAACTGGCAGATTTAAAGTCAGCATTCTATAATCTGTCCAGGGAACTAACACATGTAGTGGAAGGGGCTTTGGTTCAATTGCAGGATAAATGCTATTTAGGGGGCGCCCTTGCAGAGCAGCACCCAGTTCAGGAGGTATACTCCAATAACACACAAAAGTCACAGGTGCTGAACTCTACTTCTTTGATTGCAGATAAGAATAGCTTGAAAAGCTCAAATGATCCTAATCATAGAACTGAGAAAGCTATTCCTTCTGACCTAAGTGAAAGAACTAGCAAAATGGAAATTGAAAGAAGAAATGTTAATAAACAAGATAGGAAGTGTATGAAGTCTAAAAATATAAAAGCCAATAAACATAAGAAAGGTAATAGCTTAAAAAAGAAAAGTAATAAGTTTAATTTTCACAATTTATTTAAGCTATTGGATAATAAAGATGGGGCCATTAAAGCTAACTGCAAGGAAAAGAATAAAGCAAGGGATAAAGATACACTAAGCCTCAAGCCAAATGCCAAAGGCAAGAGAGAGGATATTAAACATCAACTTCCTGTTCTCCCACCTCTCCAGAAAGATCTTAGTGCTCAGGATGCTATACAAGATCTTACCTCACAACAGGTTCCCTTAGAGGACAAGATGATACCTAGACAGGATCAACTTTATCACAGGAATGAGCAGAACTGTGCTGATCAATCCTTCTCCCTCATTTTAATGAGGCATCAAGTAGTGCTTTGCAATTATCCCAAACCTAAAGGCCTACTAAATCAAGCTGAGCGTAGGATCCATCTGATAAAGACCCTGAAGTGGGCTAAGGTGGATTCTATTGTTGGAGATGATATTGTAATGGCGGAATATTTATTCTATAACTATTGCAATGCAAGAGCAATAATAACATGCATCAATCCACAAGCTGTAAATAAGATTCTCCACTCTAGAGCCCTACTAAGTAAAAATGGTATTGAGGTCAAACGCTACTTTAAGCAGTTGTATCCCCTGATTATCCATCCCCAGTCTCAGCATTTGCCACAACAAACAGTGGTACCCCAAATTATACAACAGTCATTGCAGACTATGCACGTGAGTGGAACAATTAAATGCTCACAGAGTCTATTAATTGATTTAGATACTGAGCTCAGCCCAATAGATGGACAAATGCAGGATCTAGTTAATATGGTCTCACATAAGACAGATATACCGTGTAATGAGGCCCCTCAATTTTTATTGCAACAAGTTAATGACTTGGACCAGGAGATAGCAAAGCAATTCCTAGCCCAGGAAGTAGTGTTGGGGTCCCCATTAGGCAAGGATTCACCAAGTGCAGAAATTCTGCAGAAGATTAGGGAAGCAGTAACTGGTGCTCCATTTGTAAACCTAACTGTTGAAGAGAAATTTATAATTTTTGAAAAATTAAATGCTTTTCAGTTAGCTATTTTGGGAAATTGTAACCATATTGAACCACAAGCCATGCAGAATCAGCTTGAAGAATTTGAGGGAGTAGCTGCCCTGGTGGCATCTTTTGGCGCACTCCCTTCAGAGGAGCAGTTTGTAATCATTAATAACTTGAAGATTCTGCAGTTTAGACTTCTAAATATCTGCCTGCAGAGTGATCAAACAAACCGGGAAACCTGGGCCGATAAAGAGAATAGTCAATATGTACCAACAAATTCAATAAGTACCCATGATCAAATGGAATTTGACCAACCTCCTGCTTCTGTATCATGGTCACAAGTTCAGCAAGAGCCAACATTAGAACAATGGCAACATTACCTAAAACCAGGCTGTTTTACATTAAAGGGACCAATGCATACATTTGATACATTATACCCTGACATAAGTATTGCTAAAATGTCTTTAGATGGCCAAGTCATGCCACATAAGAGTGAATTTATATCTCTTAGAAAATCAGAGCTGGGAAATGACAGCCACTTAACTAAAGAATGCTTGATTCAACCAAGAAAGGTCAAGGATAAACCATCTATAAATCCTGCAGTTTTTAAGGGTGAGTTGTCTTTAAGCCCGCTGGGGGAAACTGTTCCCCCTGTTTCTGACGTTGATCTGAGTATCCAAAGGAACCCTTTGCCCCCTAAGAACTGACCAAGAGTTAATGGGCATATATTTAATACAACACATCCGTTATCATATTTAGCTCAAAGGTCGCAGTTAGAACCCCCTGTTGAATCACTTAAATTATTGTCATGGAACATCTCTGGATGGGGGAACAAGATGAGGGATCTGGGTTTCCTAGAGTATCTGTCCCACTTTCATATATTTAGTTTACAAGAAACCTGGACACGAAAAATTGAGCTAGAAGGCTTTCAAATATTTTCAGTTCCAGCAAAAAAGGACCAAAAGAAAGGGAGAAGCATGGGCGGTCTTGCTTTTGTGGTGTCTACCAAGTTGAATGTTGAGACCCAGGTAATTGAAGTTGACTCACCACACCTACAAACTATTCTCATGATTAGTTTATCAGGGGTCAAGATGATATGTATAAATGTGTATATTCCCCCCAAAGGATCAAAAAATTATAATTTTAATATATGGGATATTTTAGAGTCTCACTTGGATGTAGTTAATCAACAGTTTCCTACATGTCCAATTATTTTAATGGGAGATTTTAATGCAAGAATAGGCGATGAATATATAATAGCAACACAAAAGCTAGCCTTATGCATGGAGGACATTGCGTATCTACCAAATAGGAAATCCAAGGATAAGTTAATAAATAAAGCTGGAATCTGTCTATTTAAGTTGGTGTATAAGTTTACAATGATCATATGTAATGGTACTGGTGCTGATGAATCAACAGGAAACCTTACATACAGTGCCCTAAAAGGAGGAAGTGTTATAGATTACTTTTTGTTAAATAACTTAAGTGCTGCTTATGTAAAGAAATTCTAAATTGAAGACCATCAACGAGTGACCATCAACCACTACTCCTGGAGCTAGCAGGGTTTCAGGAGATTGAGAAGGGAATGAACCAAGATCCCCCCTATGTACAGCAAGGGAAACGTAGGCTGAGATGGAACTCTAATCTTCAGCTAAAGATAAATGATACCTTACTGAGCAAAGTAATGTTGACAATGAGAACTAGAGTCCTTGGGGCAGATACTGAGGATCTTTTCCCCATGTATCATACCATTGTAAAGCATTTAGGTACCATCTGTTCAACCAACCTGCCCTCTAAGCCAAGGAACCACCCTTTTGGCTGGTTTGATTGGGAGTGTAGGCTAGTGAGACGGGATCTCTGCTCCTTGAGCAGACGGACTCATGGTGGGGCCTCTAGTCCTCTGCTGAGGGAGCTGACGGTGAAGCGTCGCTCATATAAGAAATTGCTGAAGCAAAAGCAAGCCTCCTATTACACACAGCTATGGGCAGATATAGAACTGGCGGCAACTACTAATGATTCAGCAAGATTTTGGCAATTGGTTGCTTGCAAATTAAAAGAACATAAATATGGATTAGATGCACATATTATGCCTAAAACATGGGAAACTTATTTTAAGCAAGTTTTTAACTTCGATGCTGGCTTTGATCAAGGCATGAATTACCTGCCACCTTCTCAGCTTCCTAATATTATAGAAACTGATATGTGGCCGGCAGTATCAGCAAGTGAGGTGAAGCAATTAATTTTAAGCCTACACAGGCGGAAGGCACCTGGGGAAGATATGCTTCCCCCAGAGATATATTTGGACAATCTGTATTGGTGGGCCCCTATATTAGCAAAGCTTTTTACCTATATCAACTCAGTCGGGAAATTTCCCAATGGTTGGAGACAAAGTATTGTGGTCCCCATTTTTAAGAAGGGGGACAAATCCTCACCAGCCAATTATCGTCCCATTAGCCTGCTGGATGTTGCTTCTAAATTATACACGCGTTATCTTTTATCAAAGGCTGAAGTCTGGGCAGATCAAAATAATGTTATTGGTGAGGAGCAGGCTGGTTTTCGTCACGGTAGATCAGCTACTGATCAGTGTTTCATACTAAATTATTTGAGAGAGAAATACGTAAGCTCCCCAAAGAAGTATCTATATGCTATTTTTGTAGATCTAACTTCAGCCTTTGATAGAATAAATAGAGGCAGGCTTTGGCACAAATTATGGAGTCTAGGGATGGATAGGCGCCTGTTGATTTTGATTGTGAATTTATATTCTTAGAATACAATCCAAGTGAGAGCAGGCAAAGATGGACAACTAACAGAAGAGATTGAAACAACAAGAGGTGTGAGACAAGGCTGTCTGCTGGCCCCATTCCTGTTTAACATTTATGTAAATGATATAATCACACAACTGTCCAGTGACTTTAATTTCCCTGTATCTTTGGGGGGGGCGGAAAATTAACATATTATTATATGCAGATGATATGGTTCTCTTGTCACAGAACCTAATAGGCATGAGAAGACTGCTGAAAGTCTTTGGGGAAGTCTGCAGTAAGGAACAACTATGCGTGAATTATTCAAAAACCAAAGCCATGGTTTTTGGCAAACGCCCCCCCAAACATAAATGGACACTGAATGAATATCAACTGGAACAGGTTAAACAATTTAATTACTTAGGGGTCTGCTTTTCTCAGAATGGATCATGGAACAATCATCTGTCAGCTACTAATTTGAAAGCACAAAAATCTCTGCAGACTGTCTTAAAATTTGCCAGGGTGAAAGGAGGATATGCAGTTGTACCAGCTGTCAAAGTTTTTGTTGCGAAGGTTATACCTCAGATTATATATGGAGCTGAGATATGGGGGACCACACAGACAAATAAACTAGAGTCTCTACAGAATACATTTTAAAGAACTGTACCAGGCACACCTGCTAGTTATATACGGGCAGAAGTTGGCCTAATGCCAATAATTTATTTTATTCTGCGTGCGGTATTCCTCTATTTTGTAAAACTGAAGTGTTCAATTAATGAATTGATAACCCGCTCTGTAGCTGAACAGAGAAGTTCTACTTATAAAAATACATGGCTGACAAGATGTGAGGCAAATCTGAGGAAACTTGGCTTTGACCCTATAGCCTTAGAATCTAGTGATATACAGTGTAGTAGGAAACTTATTAAGGAACAGATGCAAGAATACTATGCTACACAGGGTATGGAAGCAATTGGAGCATCTAGATTCTCTTCTAGTTTCCCTCTTCTTAAAACATACTATGGAGAGGAGAAATATTTGTCTGAAATTACCCAACCCTTCATTCGCAAGGCTTTTACAGCCCTGTGATTTCAGACAATGAAAACTAATTTTACGGAGGGGAGACACAAGAATATCCCTAGGGAGCAGCGCCTCTGTATCTGTGGAAGCGGGGTGATTGAGGATGCTATACACTATATGCTGTACTGTAGGTTGTATAAAATCCCAAGAGATAAATATTTGAGGAGAAGCTTAGAGCCCATTGCTAACTATAATGACTTGGATAAAATTATATATCTGTTATCAAATACAGCCAAGTCTGTTATGCTTAATACAGCTAGATTCGCGGTGAAAGCAGCCAAACTTAGAACAAACTATGAGGACAACGGTTCTCTTTAGAATCTCTGATGCTAACGCATATATAACTCTGTACTGTGTTGTGATTACTAGCAAACATTTCTGTAGCCTCTGTTTTGTGGGTAAATATTTTAACAATTTAAAATTTTTTATAGTTTTTTAAGAGTTTTAACAATTTTAAAGAATGTTTTATAGTTTTTAAGAGTTTTAATAGTTTTTAAGAATGTCTTAACTATCCCTGTTTATATGTCTGTAATTTTTTGGCTACAACCTGTATATGGTTGCCATGAATGAATAAATGAAATGAAATGAAGTACCCCAGTGGGCAAAGCTGGGAGAGACTAACTCCTCCCTGTTCTCCCACCCAGGTCTCCATGATGCATGCCAGATCGGCCGCCTCATCCACTATTAAATCGTGGATGAGGGAGGTTTTATTTTGCACCAATCTGGCATTTAGAAGCAGCATCCAGAGACCTGAGGGCAGGCTGATAGGGCAACCACCAAACCTGCGGGTGCAAGGAGGACCGGAACAAGGCACAGCCATTAAGTGTTCCCCTTACCTGGCTAGTCCTCCTCCCAATGCCATATCTCCCTCTACCCATCACTACACTAATTGGGGCCCCCACAGAACCCCTCACTTGGCCCCATGACTCCCCTCCAAGGCACATGTTCAGGCCCTAGACAGGGAAAAACAATCCCCCCCACCAAGGGCACCGAGCAACAAATAGTGTTAGGGGGGTGGCCCTTGCCCTTGTGGCACCCCCAAAGTCACAAATGCCCCCTCCCATCAGGAGATATTTGGGCCTTCAGGCTTCAACCTAACTCAAGCCTGGGTAGGCCTCAATCCTTCACAGTAGTCCAACAAGATCTGGAGGGTTATAGGTTCCCCACGCTTTATGTAGCTCATTGTTGCCTACACACTGACTGGCAGTGGCTCTCCAGGGGTTTACACAGGAGTCTTTCCCAGTCTCACCTGGAGATACCAGGGATGAAACCCAGGACCTTTTGCACACAAGATGGGTGCTCTGCCATTGAGCAATGGCCCCCTCCCCTCTGATAAAGAAGCCATGGTGTAGTGGAGTGGGAACACTGGGTCCCAGAGCTCTAGCACTTTTTTCAGCTGATCCTAATAAATTAGCTAGTATCTATAGACTGATTTTCTTTGGGGGTATCTATCTATAATGGATCAACACAGCTGCCTGCATTTTGGGTTGTCCTTGGGGTATGGTCATTGGGGCTGTAATGATGAGCGCCTGCACTTCAAAATTTAGTACTGAACTACCATTAAGTAGTACTGTACTAATAAGGAGGAAGTTATCACTGGCTACACACACAGCGCCTTTCCCTTGCCACTCTGTAACCCCACAGCTAGGCCTACACACAGCCAGAGTGGATCATGGGGACAGTGGCCTAAAGACCATGGTGGGGACTGATGGTTATCCGCAATGACTGGGTTCAGGCAACATGATAATCCACACTCAGGGGCTGACTATGGGTTGAGTGTGGGTTGTTGCTGAAACGTGGGTTATCGTGTTGTCTGAACCCACCTGCACTAACAAGCCATGGCTTCTTAACCACAACCAACCCACGAAGAGAACCCATGGATGTTATTGGGCTGTGAACTGTGGGTTGTTCACCATGGTTTCTTATCTCAGCTGGGTTCAGACGATAACCCACGGTTCAACGACAACCCACGGTTCAACAACAACCCTTACTCAGCCCTGAGTGTGGGTTACCATGTTGTCTGAACCTAGTCAGTGTATTAATCCAGAAGGAAAGAGCACTCAGTGGCTTGCAGAGGGATCTGATAGGGGTTTGTACTGGAAAGTGACTCCCACTGGCTTCAATAGGGCTAACTAACTCCTTACTACAGCCTTCTCCAACCTAGTGCCCTCCAGATATGTGGGACTACAACTCCCAGCATCCCCAGCCAACTGGCTGGTTGGGGATGCTGGGATTTGTAGTCAGACACATCCAGAGGTTGAGAACGGCTGCGCTAACAACAAGCGTGTCTTAGCTTTGCCTGCAGTCTCATGTGCCCTGAGCTTGCCTACTCGTCTGGCCGCCTGCCACACACTGCGCCTCCTCCTTAGTGCGAGCTGCACGGCTTCGCTCTCCCCGTCCAGTCTTCTTAGCGCTTTAAGAAAAGGCTGATCCTCCTAAGCCCGCCCCTAACCTCCACGGCCCGCCTCCTTCAGGTCCCATCCTAATTGGCTGACCAAGGCATGAATATGTATGCCCTCACCTGTGTGAATGAGCCGCTGTCCCCTCCCTCGCTGCCATGCAGAGAGGCTCAGTGTGCATGTGGGTCTCCTCTCAGCTGCCTCCACCATCGCCACCACCGGCAGACCCCCATCTCACGTCCCGGCATGGTCCTGCCACAGAGCGTGCAGGGGGTCTGTGTCCCTTCAGTGCCTGCCCGGGTCTTCATGCTCCCACCTGGCACGCTGCTGCCCGGCCTGGCCCGTCTCTGTGATGCCTCTTGCCACCCACCCGTGTGTCAGCTCCGCCGTCTCGCCTGCTTGCCCGGGGTTCGGCGCCCGCCAGAGAAATGCAGGGCCTATCTGGCTGGATGGTGCTGCTGGCGCTCGGCAGCTGGCTCCGGCTGCGGGAGAAGGGCACTGTGCCCCTGCCTGATTTCTACCCCTTCAGGATTGTGCAGGGGGATGCGGCTACCCCGCAGCAAGACGACAATGGCTCTGGGCTCTGGCCCATCGCCATGAAGTTCCCTTTCTTCGACGTGGCTCACACGGTGTTCTAGACTATGTGAGTAGTCGCCCTGTCTAAGGGCTAAGGAGAGTGTGGGAGCAGCTCCGCATGGGGCTTGGCTCACCCCCCCCCCAAGGTTTCTTAACGCGCAGAGTTTTATGAGAAATAAACAAGCCGCGTTCAGTTTTTTACAAAAAATTAAAAACTATATATAGTTTACTAAAAACGGGACAAAATTGACATTTATATTAAAAAGAAGGGACGGTCAGGAAATATGAAAAAAAACGGGATTGTCCCTTTTAAAATGGTACGTATGGTCAGCCTAGTCCTGGCGAAGCAGCGAGGTGTGCCATGAAAACGGCGGAGCGAAAAGCTCGAGTAACCGAGAGAGCGTGGAGCTCTGAGGGCCAGTGTCATGGTCCGAAGATGCCAGATCACTGGTGCCTGTCTTGTGCTGCGGAGGGCCTTTTATATTCTGAAGCTATCACCGGTCGATTTTGGCGGGCTCTGTGTGATGACGTCATCATCGAGTTCCCACGGTCGGGCTGTATGTACTGCGCAGGAGTATTATCGAAGAGTCGCCGCGGCCACAATATAGTGAGAGTGCATGTGCTGAATGCCGAGTATTGCCGAGATCCAACGACGAGAACCGTCGTGTAAAATAAAAATAAAACTAGGATAAATTAATAAAATTGATTTAGGCTGGTTTATCAAGGATTGATTTGATGTACTCAATCTTTTGATAAATTAATAATGTTTGATTTTGTAGTCCTAAACTGTACTGGTTACATCTCACGACTTACCAGGACAATGTCCCAAAAACCAGTACTGTACTGGTAAAACCAGTACATATGGTCACCTTAAACAGATTGGTTCTCAAACGGTCATGCACAAGCTCCATTGTGGTGGTCTGTGAAAAGGTTGCAGAACAGTCAAGAATATCTGTACTTGGTCCTGCACTCGATCCCCCCCCCACAATGTAAATTGAGGCTGTTTTGACCAGGGTCAGATTATTTAACAGGCTAACAAGGCCTTGGCCTAGGGACAATGATTTTCATAATACCCACTGGTGCTAATTTTCCTCTTAAAATTTACCAGCAAAAGGTGCCCTTTTCAGCAGCCTGGCCTAGGGCTCACGATTTTCATAATATCGTGCTAGTTTTGATGGTGATGCTGGCAGTGATTTTTTAAAAAAAATTAAAGTATGAGTTATGTACATGCTTTGAGCTGTAGAATCAAAATGTACAGTATTTTTCCATGTATAAGACTATACTTTTTCCTAAAATCGCTAGACTAAAAATTGAGGGTCGTCTTATATATGGAAGTAAGCCAAGGAGAGAACCGTGCGGTTGCAAAACTGCCCAGTGGGGGGCGTCTTATACATGGGGGCGTCTTATAGACGGAAAAATACGGTAGTCTGCCAAGACCCTCTGCAATTTTCAAGTGGTCCATGGAGTTTGAGAACCATTCCACAAGATTCTACCTTGTCTCCCATGCTGTTTAACATCTACAGGAAACTGCTGAGTGAGGTGTTCAAGAGTTTTGGAGTGTGATCAGCCTCACCCAGCTCCATTTTGCCTTTAAAAAAAAATAAAAATCAGATTCAAGTGTGGCAGTAGATGTGATGAATCCGTATTGCAGATCAGATCAATAATGCACTCGATGGAGTAAAATTCAGTCTAGACAAGACGGCGGTACTAGTGGTAGGTGTGTGTGTGCTTTTCCTGCCCAGGGAGGTGGTGTTTAATCTCCTGCGTGGGGTTGCACTCCTGTTGAAGGATCAGGCCTGCCGCATGAGTACGTTGTTATGGCCCTGTCTTTGGATGCCCAAATGGTATCTGTGTCTCAAAACACCTTTCACCAGCTACAATTGATTTGCCAGTTGCAATCCTTCTTGGACAGCATCAGAGATGGCCTGGCCACTGTTATCTATGCTCTGATAACCTCCATATTAGACTACTGCAATGTGTTGTACATGCCCTTGAAAACTATTCAGAACCTTCAAATGGCCCAAAACCAAAATACAGCTGTTAGAGTGTTGACTGGGACCAATTGGATAGAACACATCTCACCAATGCTTAAGCAACTTTGTTGGCTATTGGTCCACTGGAAAGCAACATTTGAAGTGCTGGTTTTAACCTTTAACAGCGCGATCCAATGTGGATGCCTGTAACCAAACTTGGGAGAATTACGGGCATCCTATCGAGGACGGAAGGAGCATGGAGGCAAAGGTCTCCTCCGCGCTTCTCCCGTCCCGCAAAAGACTTAGACAGCCAATTTCAGCCGTCTAAGTCTTTTGCGCCTGCTCATGAGGAGGACAAGCTGAGGTGCCACCAGCGGAGCCTCACTCCTCCCCTCCCCTTCCTGCCCCCTGGAACGCCCACCCATTACCCCCTTCCAAGGTCAGTCTTGTGACCTCGGAGCCACATCCGGCGTGGTTCTTTACACGCCAGCTGTGAGGGCGGAGGGTGCTCTGAATTCAAAGTCCCAGCTTTGACCTCAAAGCAGGTTTCTGAGGTTGGAGCTGGGACTCTGAATTATCCTATGGCTGTCTAGACAGCATCTAGAGGCCATAGGATTGCACCCTAAAGCTCTATACAGCTTGGGATGTGCATATCTAAATGGCTCTGACATAAACCTGCCTGAACACTGCGGTTATCTTTTCTAGGTGCCCTTCCTGTGGAGGGGAAGCAGGTAGTGATCAAGAAAAGGGCCTATTGGGTAGTGGCACCCTGTCAGTAGAACTCTTTCCCCAGAGCAGCTTGTCTGGCACTGAGACTTTTGTTTTGTCTGTCCATCTACAGGGGAAGACCTTTTTTATTTACACATGCTTTTTAACCTTTTAATCTTCTCTTATAGATTTGTTAATGCTGCTAACGCTTTTAATACTGTTTAAATTATTGTATTGTAATTTGTTGTCTTTTTATTGTTTAGTTATTACTGCAAGTCACCTTGCGGTTTTTCTTGTAAACTGAAGGGCAGGATATTAAATATTATAAAGAAATATCCGCAATCCTGTTTGTCTAGGGGACACAGCAGGTGATCTCTGTCACTATTTGCCAGAGAAAGGGCCCTTTTGGTGGTGCTTTTGATTGTGGAATGCCCTTGCCAGAGAGGCTCTCCTGGCTCCAATGTTATGGTCTTTTTGGTGACATGTGAAGACTTTAAAAAAAAAATCCCTGGCATTTTAAGATAATTTTAGGATAGAATGTATTTTTATTATCTACTATTTTACTATTTCTACTTTTTTAATGTTTTGCTTTTGCTGGTTTTGTTTATTTAGTTGTAGTGGTAGGCGATCACTCGTGACCGAGTAAGATTGTCTTCCAGGATAAAATTACAAAAAGAAAATTATAAAAGGAGGAAATTCTAAACAATTGTGTAGACTCTAGCGATGGGTCCATAAGTGACTGTGGAGGCCAATTCTAGATCCACACAGCTTCCCACAGTGAGGACACAGGTTACCAGATGGAATCCTGTAAAGGATTCATTTGATGTGCTTTTCGCTTAGCACTTTTCTCCCTTTCATCTTGCACTCGGGCTTCTTCAAAGTCCATAGAACCTTTGTGAAAGGCCAACCTCCATTTAGATCGTTCATGGGCCAGAGCTTCCCAGTTTTTGATGTTTATATTGCATTTTTAAAAGATTAGTCTTAAGAACATCTTTAAACCTTTTATACTGACCACCGATATTCCGCTTTCCATCCTTGAGTTAGGAATAAAGTAACTGCTTTGGGAGACGAGTCAGACATTCGAACAACATGGCCGGTCCATTTAAGTTGGCATTGAAGGATCATTTTTTCAACGCTAGTAGTCTTTGCTTCTTCCAGTACACTGACATTTGTTCGCCTATCTTCCCAAGTAATTCGCAGGATTTTCTGGAGGCAACGTTGATGAAATCTTTCAAGGAGGTGGAAATGACGTTTATAGATAGACCATGTTTCGCAGGCATACAATAAAGTTGGTAATACAATGGCTTCATAAACCAGCGTTTTGGTCTTCTTACAGATATCCCGATCCTCGAACACTCTATGTTTCATTCGAGAAAACGTGGCACTTGCGGAGCTCAAACGATGCTGGATTTCACTGTCAATGTTAGCTGTAACAGAAAGATAGCTGCCAAGATAGAGAAAATGATCGACATTTTCCAGTATATATTGTGGTTGGTTTTATTCTGTTTGATTTTTAGGGTTCTTGTTCATGGTGTTTAATTTTTATTCTTAACTGCCCAGAGGATATTGTTAGTGGATGGTATATAAATGATGTAAATAAATAAATACATAAGGAAAGGAGGTGGAGTGGCTTAAATAACTCTTTACCTGTGTCTTGGCCCATGTGGGAGAAAGCAGTTGGGCCGGGCGGCATAATAGAGCAGGTGTATTTGGTGTTACAACAGAGCTATGTTACGCCTGTTCCTGATTTATGATCCATGTTAGATAAAAGTTGGAGGAGTTGTGTCATGTCTTTTAGATTGTAAGCCTGAGAGCAGGGACTGTGTAATATTAATCTTTGTAAGCCACTCTGAGAGCCTTTTCTGACTGAAGAGCGGGGTAAAAATGCTGTAAACAAACAAACAACAAACAAACAAACAAAGAGAATCCCATGACATAGAAAGTAAGACTAGACTGGCACAGGAAATGTGATTCTATCAGTATAAACACAGCTTTCTAAACAATCATGTGCAGTATACATATATAGCTTATCCCCTGTGGTAAATATACATCTGCATGTATTTTTCTGCATGTACATACACTCTGAAAGCCAAACCAACTGTAGCTTCTTCGCATGTGTACAATACATGCAGCAAAATACATGTACAGTCATGCCTTGGATTGAGAGCATAATTTGTTCCGGAAACGTGCTTGTAATCCAAAACACTCTTATATCAAAACGAAATCCCCCCCAAAAAAATTGGTACAGAGATTTTTAATTTAAGCTGTACTACAGTACTTGTATTGCAAGATGTCGCTTGTATATCAAGTAATAAATAAATAAATAAATATTTAAAAATTTGCTTGTCTTGCAAAACGCTCTCAAACCAAGTTACTTGCAATCCAAGGTATTACTGTATATGTGATGATAATACATGAATGTACTACTTACAGAAAGTAGTATTGGGGGATTTCTGCTCAACCCCATGGCTTTTTAGCTGTGTGGGGTCCTGCAAGGTTACATCTTATCCTTCATGCTTTTTAACATCTCTGTGAAGCCACTGAGTGAGGTCAGCTGGGGATTTGGAGTGAGATGTCATCAGTATGCAACTTGGCTCTATTTCTCTATGTCATCAGAATCAGGTGAGGGTGTGGAAGTGTTGAACCTCTGGACTGGATGAGGGCCAATAAACTGAAGCTGAATCCTGACAAGATGATGGAGGTACTATGAGTTGGTGCTTCCTGGATCCTGGAAGTTGGTGCATTATGTGTTCTGGACACTCCCTCAGAAGGAGCAGGTGCACATTTGGGGATACTCCTTTAAATAGCCAGACCTGTGCAACTGCAGAGGTTCGCAGTTGCGCGAGTGTGAAAATTTGAAGCCTCTGTTGGGAGGCACATTGGCAATCTGTACATCGCCCAGGGTGGCCGATAAATAAATGTAAATAAATAAATAAATCTGTCAAGAGAAAGCAAAAGGCACCAGTGAACTTTGCTTGCGAAAAGGGGGTGGTGTGATTTACACCCCCTTCGCGGGAAGATCCTCATCTTTTCTTTCTTTGCCCTGACAGTGCTCAGTGTGATGCACATTTCCCACTTTTTCCTGAGACTCTAGGTGCTCAGGAGAGTGCAAAAATGCTCCCCCACTTTTTTGGTGACTTTTGACAGCTGCCAAGAGAAACCAAAGGGGGGAAAGCCTATTTCAAGCATCTTTGGGGCAATGTCCAGAGTTGGTATCTGCTGTACCTTGGCAGGAGGTACCCCTCAGGACACTGCCCCAGCTGAGGCTTCAAATTCCCACACTCGCACAACTGCGAACATCTTTAGTTGTGTAGGTGCGAATAATAATAATAATAATAATAATAATAATAATAATTTGCACACATTTTGTGCACACACACACACACACACACACACACTATATATATCTGCCAGCCACTGACAGTCCCTTGAAGGGGCTGTCAGTGGCTGTTTATCTGGGGAGGGGGGAGAGTTTAATGTGAAAAAGCCGCAGGGAGCTGAAAACAGCTCTTGATCAAAGCAAGGAGGGCAGCAAGCCAGTGCCAGCTACCCCCAACTGCGGCTTGGGGACTTGTATGGTTGCTAGCACTGGAAGGGGCCAGGGCAAGCTTGGGAAGTGTAGCACGGGTTTTTGCCGCTCTTGTCAAGCGAGTCACTGGCTGTTAGACTTTACCCATGGTGGGATTGGTCATCCGGGTTTGGATGACATGACAACCCACCGTGGGTAAAACAAACCCTACAACAGGCCATGGAATCTCAGGGTGACTTGTTCGAAAAAATAACTAGCCACTGTGGTTAAACCAGGCTGGGTTCAGATGACACAACAACCAACCATGGCTCACTGCCCATGGTGGGTTGTCGTGTCATGTGAACCAGGTCCTTGAGTGCACAATTTTTTTAAAAAAGTCTGCCAGCCACCGTCAGCCCCTCCAAGGTGCCGCTTGGGCACTCTGAGGAGGCTGTCAGTTGCTGTCAAAATGGGGATTGTGAAAGCTGGCTTTTTTTGTGATCTTCGTGGGGGAGGTAAATGGGGGGAAAGCTGCAGTGAACCGAAAATGGCTTGCAATCACAGTGGGGAGGGCAGCAAGCCAGTGCATCCAAGTGCCGCTTGGGCACTTGTGGGGTGGCTGGCACTGGCGGGTGTCCAGGCACCCTCCACAAGAGTGGCAAGGGTTCTTTGCTGCTCTTGCCAAGTGGCTCTGTAGCCAATTCCCACGATGGGAATCGGATGACACAGCAACCCATCGTGCGTACAACAGCCCCAACTACAACCCATGGGTTGTCAAGGTGGCTTGTTGCCCTCAAAGAAGGCACCCAGTGGCGGGAACTGGTTTGGCTTTGTACAACATGACAACTCGTTGTGAGTAGCAACCCCAGATGGGTTGTTTTGTGCCCTGCAAACCCAGTCTCTGTCAGTTAGTCATGCTCTGGTCTAGGCTGTGCTGTAATAAGGCTGCTGCTCACTTAAGACTTTGGCTCATCTGCCTGATTCATAACTTTTAAAACAGACTCTCTGGGAGCATGTATGCTCTCTGACCCCACATGTAAACAAAAATACTAGAATGATATTCTACATACAGGTTGCTCACTAATTCCTATAGTCTCTCTCTCTCTCATACACACATGCGTGCACACGTTCCCTTAAGTGTGTAACTATGTGCTGGTGTGTGTGTGTGTGTATGACCGTGACCTATGCCTTTGCTAAAATTCCAGGGCAGGCCGCTCTTTAGCTTTCAGTCACGGGACTGTGAGGAAACCCGACAAACACATGACTGCGGTCTGGGCAGAACTTGCTTAGAGCCAGGCCGAGTCCCTTCCGTTCCCGCAGAAGGCGTCGCTGACTGGCTGGCTGGCTGGCCGGCCCGAGCAGGCCTGTAGGTGGCGCCAAGCCCCCGTAGGTGGCGCCGTCGAGCCCGCCCGTTCCCGGAAGCAGCGGCCTCTGCGATGCGCCGGGCTGCAGGGTAAGGCGGCGGCGGTGGCTGGGATTGGTCTGCGGCCGCTTGCGAAGAAGGCGGCACCGGCGGGCTGCTGTAAGGTGATGGTGGCCAGCGGGCCATGCTGCTGAAGCTCCTGCAGAGACAGACCTATACCTGCCTGTCCCACAGGTATGGGCCCTGCCTTTGCCTCGGAGGCATCGTCCTCATGATCGTCTCTGCTCTGCAGTTTGGAGAGGTGAGCTGAGCAACGACCCACCTCCCTCCCTGGCCCGGGTGCCTACCCGGGCGTGCGTTCTCTTTGCATGTGCCCGAAATGCCACCTTTGCTTTCTCTCGTCTTCCCCACTCCCAGCCCTCTTCCAAGATCCTCCCCCTGTCTGCGCTTTCCTTAAGATCCTGCTATGATTTTCCTTGCCCTGGCGTGTGCCAGACTTGCCTCTCCTGTACAGCGCTCCAGTTTCTTCCCACTCGCAGTGCCCCCTTTTCCTTCCTCCTGCGTTCCGGCGGCAAGGCCTTAACAGCGGGAAGGATTTCCTCCCTCATGGCATCTCTGTGCCAGGGAAAGCTTCACCTGTTGGATTTCAGCCTGGCACTCACGTAACTGTTAAAGGCGCGGAGATCTTGCTCACCTTCCTACAACTCCCACCCCCCCCACCCCCCATACATCCTTTTCAGGTTCCTTCCCATATATGTGTGGTTTAAAATGGACCTCATCCCTCTGTAATTGCCTTTCCCCTTGCCTTTACAGGGCTCTCTGCCCCGGCATACTCCCTGCCCATCGCCGTACCAACACCCACCTCTTGCATGTGGCATACTTCCCTTCTCCCATATGGCATCCATTTCGCTTTCCATGTTTCCTACGCTCCCTCCCAACGTTCTTTCTCTGCATGTGCCTTCCTTACAGTTTAGCACAGCCTTCCCCATCCTCATGCCTTCCAGAAGTGTTGGACTACAACTCCCATCATCCCCAGGCCTGGCCATGCTCACTGGGGTGTGTGTGTGTGATAGGAGTTGTTGGCCAGCATATCTGGAGGGTGCTAGGTTATGGAAGGTTATTTATTCGTGTCAGGAGCACCACAGAAAAATTGAAATGACAAATAAAATTAGGCAACAGCCTATATATAAAAATACATATGAAATACAGGCTAATTTACATAGACAGGCTCATAAAACTTAAATAAATATATCAAATATTTTTTGCCCACTAACGAGCAACATCAAGGGCATTTGGAGCAGCCAGCATCAAGTCCTCCATAGTGCTTGTTGAAGGACATAGAGCGCACTGGCCATAGATGTGAAGTTGCCTGTTGTTCTCCACACTCACAGAGAACTGTGTCGGTTTGAAAGCCCCATTTTCTTAAATCCACCTTAGATCTGCTGACTCCAGTCCGTTAACTATTAAGTGACTTCCAGGTTACCCAGTTCTCTGTGTAACCAGGAACTAGACTTTCCTGGGGCTCCGGCCATTCCAAGGGGTAGGTGGTTCTTTCCTTCCACATTCTAATCTTAGTATCTTCCACTGTTTCTTCACTATTCACAGATGCTCTGAAGAAAGTTTTCCTTGATTTTAATCTAGGAGGTGCAGGGTGGTAACCAAAAAGTGGATGCACATTTGATGTAGAAGCCTTGAATCTTTAACTGTTGGCTGCTACCTCTTTCCTTATACTACTAGGAGCGATGCCTGCTAGATGATTGATTTTATTGACAGGCGTTGGCTTTAGGCATCCTGTAATGATTCTGCAGCTTTTGTTAAGTGCCATGTCCACCTGTTTTGCATGGGCTGAGCTATACCACACTGGACTGGCATATTCGCCAGCAGAATACCATAACGCCAAAGCTGTAGTTCTTAGTGTTTGTGGTTGCATGCCCCAGCTGGTTCCCAATAGCTTTCAAAGGATATTGTTCCTTGCAGAGACCTTTTGCTTTATATTTTGACAGTGTTTCTTATAGGTCATTGTGTGATCCAAAGTAATGTTTAGGGGTGAAACAATGTTCCAGCTGAGCACCCTTCAGAAAATCTGGAGTTTTCAGGATGCTTGTTTATCAGATGGAAAGCACATATTTGAGTCTTGGTAGGATTAGGTTTAAGTTGATTTCTGTCATAGTATGTGCCAAGGTCTTTTAATGCATCTGTTGAGACTTGTTCCACTGTCTCAAAACTGTCTGACTGGGTAGCAAGTGGAAGGATGATTTAGCAGCACAGCAGACTGTGTAAAACAAGCAGAAAATTAACCAATCTAGAAAGTTGGGGTGCCACATCTGAGAAGGCCCTGCACCTTATCTCTGGCCAACACTCATCTCGCTTCTGATGGAGTGGGGAAGCCCAGAGAAGGGGCCCCTGATGATGATCGTAAGGCATGTTCACATGGAATTTTGTTATATAGGACCTCTAGCAGCAACTTTCTTCAACCGTCTGAGCAGTGCACTGCACTCCATACTTCTGTTTGCTTTTGAGCAATTTTGAGGCTTTAAAATTGTTTGTCTGTTTACATTATGCCACCTTTCCTATAAATTGCATCACTCTCCCTTCTCCCCCCCCCCTTTTTGTGAAGGGGTGGGTGGAATAGTTCTATTCTACAGACAACTGCTTCCGGAACATTTACTCCTTCTGAGAGTTCCCAGTTATGTTGATAGTACCAACCTCCCTTATCAGGTTGTTGTAAGGATATATATGAGAAGCACCTTGAACACTGAAGTGTTCTAGAAATGTGAAGTGTTACTTTTAATTTACACATGATGCTTCCACCAGGGAGTTTCGATGTGGGGGCAGATGGGAGTAAAAGAAGTGAAGCAAAGAGGTGGAGAATGGCAAGGGGGCAGGAGTCAGGAAGGGTGGCTGCAACAGCAGAAAGGAGGAGCAAAAACCTTCTTGCCCCCATGAACTCTGGCAACAATAACTTGGTAACTATCAGCTGAGATTGTGGTGAATAGACCAGCTCCAGATCATGCTAGCTACTCTATCAGATGTCCGACAGCTTTGATCTGATGATCAGTGTGTGAATACAAATCATGTGATCTGATGGGGGGTAGGGTTTCCATCTTCATGTCAATTTGTACCTCATAGTTCCAGACTGAAGCATATAATGGAATCACATAATGTGCTCAGCTTGTTTCCCAGTTCAGTAATAATCCTTTGAGTTTTAGTCATCAGTAAGTTTTTCACAGGAAGAGCACAGTGGACTGTCTGAATTTTATGTCGTTTGTTTCTGGGGCTGAGGCATTTGATATATCTTGCTGCTGTGGAATAGTCAGATAAGGGATTGAGTAGCATAAGATAAGGGACTCATGCAAAACACTGTAGCTCTGTGGGAGGTTTTTAAAAAAGAAAATAATGTACAGTATTATCCTTGAGACTGGTGAGTTATGTTGATATTGTAAATTTCGCATATGCATGGAAGAATTTCAGAGGTGGGCAGAAAGTAGATCTCCAGATGTTTTGGATTTCAAATCCCAGCATTCCTGACCATTGGTCATGCTGGCAGGGGCTTCTGGGATTTGAAGTCCAAAACATCTGGAGATCTACTTTCTGCCCACCCCTGATTAGGGTAGCTTTGTCAACTTAAAATAAATTTTACATGGCTGGGATGGGTCCAATCAACTCAGAAGCTTTGCATGTCTGCTGCATGCATGAGGTGGAGAACTTCCCTTCCATTTCAAGAATAGCCAGATCAAATCATTGCTCTTCTTCGTATAAAATACTAGGAAGGAACACAACTAGCAAGCAAATGGCTCTGTACTACATTCTGCAACATGCTTCCATCTGAGCATTAGTGTCACTGACTTTAAATGCCAACTCAGTGCTCCATCATTTTAGAATATGATCTCAAATATTCTTTCTTCATAGGTCGTTCTTGAGTGGAGCCGGGACCAGTATCATGTTTTGTTTGACTCTTATAGAGACAACGTTGCTGGGAAATCATTTCAGAACAGGTAAGTCTCAGATCTGGAATGTCAAGGGCTTCTTTCATTGCGTTTGGGAAACCACAGCGAAATCTTCAGCGGTTTCCGTTGCTCAAGTCAACAGTGCTGAAATAGTTTGGGTTGTGGGGGAAAGTACCCAACAACTTTGGGGTGTCATGTTTCTCTCCTTCCTTCCTTTGCCTGATCTATATGAAATGAAATTCTGACAGTGTGGAGGACAGTGCAGAAGGAATGGTGTGGATGCACTTTTCCCTGGGCTGGGAGTCTGGCCAATAGCGGTAAACCTTTTCCATGTGCTTGCCTATCACCTTGATACTCTGTTAATATTTTGGATTGAACTATGAATGTAAGTGTGCTCCATTTGTATCCGTGTTAGATACAGTCAGCCTTTCAACATGAAAACTTATGTACCATTGAATCACAGTCCACAAAGATTTTGGCTTGGCTCATTAGCCAGCCATTATCTGTGGTTGCTGCTGATCCTCCTCCCCCTCCCCCCCCTACCCCCCCCGGCATGTGTGCAGAGGCCTTGGAAGTAGGCCAGGAAGTTGTCTTATGTTGCACTGAGCTGTGGAGAAGGCAGAAGCACCATGAGGCTCCGTGTGTGAGGAACCCTGGGGTCTAGAACCAATGACCAGCCTCTCTGTGCAGCCTCCTTCTGTATTAAGCCACCAGAACTGCAGTGTGGAGCATCTTCTTCCTGGGCAGTGAAATATTCTCAAACTCCGGACTGGCTCTATCTATCTAGGCTGGTCTTTGAGCCTTGGTAGAGAGGAAAGGCTCTAAAGCAGGGATGTTGAACCTCTTTTAGCCCAAGGGCCAAAATTCATTTCGGAGAAGCTCTCAGAAGTCACAAAAGGGGTTTTCCAAAGGCAAACAGGACAGGGCCAAAATACAACAACAACAACAAAATATCAGCATGTTTTAGTTTAAAGTTCTTACTGCTAGTAACTCAGCCTTATGAGGAGAAAGGGGGTGGGACCACAGGAAGGGCGTGCCCTACTGGGAAACCCCGGTGGGCTAGATAGAGACTCCAGGCAGACCAGATTTAGTCCCAAGCCTGAGGTTCTGAACTCCCACTTTAAAGGGCTTCTTATCTGGGCTGGGACTTCGCTTGTCTCAGACAAAGACTTCTCCACACAGCACATAGTGAAACTATGGAATTCCTTGCCATAAGACGTAGTGATGGTCGCCAATTTGGAGGGCTTTTAAAGGGGATTGGACAAATTCATGGAGGAAAAGGCTATCAGTGGCTACTAGTCCTGGTGGTTATATGCTACCTCCAGTATCAGAGGCAGTATGCCGATGTACACAAGTTGCTGGGGAACATAAGTGGAAAAGTGCTGTTGTACTCATGTCCTACTCGTGGGCTTCTCACAGGCAGCTGGTTGACTGTGTGAACAGAATGCTGGATGGATCTTTGGTCTGATCCAGCATGGCTCTGATTATGTTCTTATGCCTGAGCAACCCCAGCCTTCCTGGTTCTTGTGGGTTTCAGTCTGTTTGTCAGCTCTGATTCCAGGCTTTGTTCCTAATCTCTGACTCCCTTTCACAGTGCAATATTGCACGCACATGCGCACGCGCACACACACACTCCCTTTCCACAAATCCTCTGTGTGCCCCGAACAGGCAGATAGCAGACTGGCATGTATGTATGTATGTATGTATGTATGTGATTTGCACCCCGTATTTCTACCAAGAAAAATGGCACTACACAAGAGCCACCCCACTGAGTCTTCTGCATGCACCTGACTTGGGAGAGGGAAATCTATGGTCACACTGAGCTTTAGACAGGGTTGCAATGATTTAAATCAGAATGATTTAAATCAATGATTAAATCATTGATTAAATCATCAATAAAAATCATTTTTTCCCATTTTTGGAAAAAAAAATTATGATTTTTTTGCAACCCTGTCATGTGGGTAGCCTAGTAACCAACAATACTGGTAACATTTAAAAAATGAGGAATGTGTTTTCTGTATAATTTGGTGTTCTTAACTATTAAGTGTCAGCTATTTGTACATGTGGTTGCCTGAAACTTTGAAATTAATTTTACTAATTTTTGGGGGGGGGGGGGGGATTGATTAAATAATAAGAAAAAATTGATTTAAATAAAAAAAATCATTTTTTTCATCCCCCCCCCCCCCCCCAAACATGACTTTTTGCAACCCTGGCTTTGGAGCAAGCAGAAGCTTTTGCTTCTTCTGTAGCTCAGCACAATATGTGAGGCTTCCCTGAGTTCTCTGCAGTTTGTGGCAGTATTGGGGGAAGTGATCTATGTGTTATTGGATATGCTGGCCAGGGAAGGCCAATTGTCCCTAAGAGCCACAGATATATGGAGACCTACTCTTAACAGATTCATAAAATGGGATTTTTGTCACTGCAGCCAATCATATTGCAGTGCTGCAGCAATTTGTAATGCTGCTCCTGTCTCATCTACACCAAGGATGGACAGACACTAGAGTGGGATCTTGCTGATGGATTTCTGGGTGATTTGAGGTAGATTTCCAAGGGTTTCTGATTCCCAGTACTTTAACTAGAGCAAAGAAAATTACAAGGAAAAAATATCTGGCGCGACTGGACTAGTGCTAATTGCTTACCTCTCAGCCTCAGTTTTCTTCATCTGTAAAATAGGAGTGCTAATTGATTGCTTTTGATCAGGTCTTTGTTCAGCTCTGCTGGCCAGTTTTAGACTGTTAGGAGACTGGCCAGTTTTAGACTGTTAGGTTACCAGTGTTACCTGTTCACTGGTAACTCACATGTAGATTTGTATCTATGCCAGTATATGTTTCATGGGGTGCAGTAGATAATTAACTCTGCCGCCGCCCCACCATTTTGTGAATGACTCTGGTTGGCAGACCTTGGCATTCTAGTAAAAAAATAAAATGGCTAGGGGATGCTGGGAATTGTAGTCCAGCATATCTGGAGGGCATCAGGTTAAGGAAGGCTAGATTACACAATGACCAGTTTTGATGTATGTGTGCCATAAAAATATATATACAGCTGCATATATTTTTTAATGTCATATGGGGATTTTATTTTGTAGGAGCATATTGGATGACGAGAAAGCAAAAGGAAAATAAAAATAAAAATAGCCTGATAATTCAGTAAATTGAGAAGGTTTTTTGTGTGTGGGGGGAAGTCCCAGTCATAGCAGATTCAATCTTGAATCATATAGATTACTCACTTGTCTTCTGACTTGAATTTGGATTCCAAATACATTTTTTCCTAATAGCCACAGGTCGATAGAAACTTTGAATGATTGCAAGACGGAAGGAGCTACTTGGTTGCCCTAATCTGTAAGGCATCCTTCCCCAACCTGGTGCCCTTCAGATGTTTTGGACTTCAAATCCCCTCAGCCCCAGCCCGCATAGCCAATGGTCAGGAACGTTGGGAGTTGTAGTCCAAAACGTCTGGAGGGCACCAGGTTGGGGAAAGCTGTTGTAAGATCTCTGTTGCATTCTCCAGGTCAATGAATGAGTTATACCAGTAGAGGATTTTGTTAGAATATTCCTAATGTCATGATCCTCAGGCTCTTTATTCTGGAGTAGACTGACTTGAAGTAATTGCTCCAGATAATTTCAGGGTGATTGCTTGAAATCTTTAAAGTTCAGTAAATCAGCAGGAAAACTTTCTAAAAAATAAATTGCCCTTAAAAATAAGATGTACAGTAATACCTTGGATCACAAGTAACTTGGTTTGAGAGCATTTTGCAAGACAAGCAAAATTTTAAATATTTATTTAATTTTTTTTTACTTGATATACAAACGACGTCTTGCAATACAAGTACTGTAGTATGGCTTAAATTAAAAATCCCTGTACAAATTTTTTTTGGGAGATTTCATTTTGATATAAGAGTGTTTTGGATTACAAGCACGTTTCCGGAACGAATTATGCTCTCAATCCAAGGCATGACTGTAGTCATTGAGGTCATATTGCCACGGGACACTTTTGGTAATTCTCAGTTGATTGCCTGGGAGTTAATAGTGGTTTGTGTGAACACCCTTTCCCAAAGAAAATATAATAATTATTAGACATTTTTAACCCCCAGTTTTACTTGGAACTCATGGGTATAGCGTATCTTTCTCCAGTCTGTCAACTGAAATATTTTTCTTTATTGCTAAAGAACAATGAATGGGATATTTTCTCTGCACGCCTCAACTGAATCAGGATGTGGTTGATATAATCATCTAGGTAGGTTTCAGTAGACCGCAGCAGCGTGCCTTTTTCTGTTGCATTGCTTGTAAGGCACAATAGTTTCATATATTTAAAAAGACAGTGAGCGCGTTCACACGTCATGACAACCCACCCTGGCAATAAGGTGGGTTGGTTGTCGTGAAGCTTTCGCAATCCTCGTTTTGACAGCTACGAGCAGTCACTTCAAAGTCCTTTCGCATAACCCATGGGTGGTTTTAGGGTTAAATAAGCCATGGTGGGCTGCAGCGATCATGAAAACCGGTTCACGGGGGGGTGGAGTGTTGCCTATATCAGGGGTGGGCAACTTGTGGCCCTCCAGATGTTTTGGCCTACAACCCCTCATTAGCATAGCCCACTCTTGGCCTATATGAATGGTTGCAGGAAACACGTGGCTGCTCTGCCCCTTAGCCATACCATAGACCAGTGTTCTCCAACCTTGGGTCCCTAGACGTTTTTGGCCTACAACTCCCAGCGACGACACGGTCCCTTACACTTTAGGACCAGGCGCATAAACCCTTCTCAGGCTAAGCACCAACACTTAAAAACCTGAGGGAGAGGGTCAAATGAAACCTTTCCCCTACTAATGAGGGAAAAGATTAATACTGGTTATTAAGGATCAAGCTTAAATTTATGATACTGTGGGTACAAAGGTGTGTGTGTAGATTTAAAAGTAATGCAGGTTAATAACACCAAGCTGACACGTAGGATTTGGGTAGCAAACAAAATAAAAATAAGTTTATTTTAATTCTCAGAATCTTAGTTCCAGAAAATAAACCTGCCTACACCAAACACTTTGTAATTAACCTAAGTCCCTATAATTCTAAATACTTTCACTCCTCAGACAATCACTGATTTCTCTCAAAACTCCTGACAAGACACAAATAATCCAACTAACCTAACTCCCCAACTCCCAACTCTCCCCACACTCCAAACACTCTCCCATAACACACTAACTGGGAGTTGTAGGCCAAAAACATCTGGGGACCCAAGGTTGGAGAACCCTGCCATAGGCTAGTCTTCCCCAACCTGGTGGAGAGTGCCAGGAGTTGCATCCAGTGTTAGTCCAACTGAAGTCCCATTCATTTTAATGGGTCTGCGCTAGGTAGGTCTAACATTGGATGCAATCCAAGCATGGGGAAGGCTGCCATATTTATGGATTTATTTATCGCCCATCTGACCGGCAACCGGCCACCCTGGGCGATGTACACAAGATAAAATACAGGATAAAATACATTTAAAACAGTATAAAATTTTAAAAACTTAGCCCACCCCATATTCCCGCCTGAACAGCCATGTTTTTAGTGAGCGGCAGAGGCTCAGCAGAGAGGGGGCATGGCGGAGGTCACTAGGGAGAGAGTTCCACAGTACGGGGGCCGCCACCGAAAAGGCCCTCTTCCTAGTCCCCACCAGTCTAACTGCTGTGGCTGAAGGGACAAGGAGAAGGCTGTCTGTGGCAGATCTTGTTGACTTGTTCCTAGAGTCTCAGGGATGCTCTGAGGAAGAGCTGTAGCAAGTCATAGACTAACCTATGGGTCCACTCCCCATTTATAGACTTTGCTCACTTCCTTGCTCCTGTGCACATCTAACCTGTTCTGTATTTTTAAGAGGGGGGCTAGCGGTAGCACCCACCCACCCACCCACCCACCCAGATCAAAGCTATCTTTTCTTTTTAAGAAAAGAAAAATGAAGGTACTGCAAACTTACCATGGTAATTTTTAACATGCCTGAATAGTTGTGTGCATACATATATGTCTAGGGATAGTCACCTGAAAAAATAATAATGGCAACTTTGATTTTAGATTTGACTGGTATTACATCCATTCCATTCCCATTTGACTTCGGTTGTGTTCAGTCATTATGTTACTCATTAATTTTATGAAAATTCCACAGAGAAATATAGTAGTGGAAAAGTTTCCACAGAAAAAATTCTGAGCCATGCCACTGATATATATATATATATATATATATATATATATATATATATATATAATTTAGATGATCCCATAATCTATGCTAGTGGCCTTGCATGTAAATTAAAGAGAACTGACCAAAGAGATGTACCCTGCCTGAATGCAGACCCACATATTTTGTTGAAGTAGTAGAATTCTGGATTATGCCACGTCAGACTGCAGTTGGGATATGTGTCATATTTTTGTAATACTTCCACATAAAAAAGCTCTCTGCATGTAATAAGCTAACACATCAGAAAACCAGCTACAATTATCCTCTATCTTCCTGATGTGCTCAGCTTACTACATGCAGGGAGCTTTATATGTGGGAGAGCATTCAAAAATATGACACACACACACCTACAGCCGAAAATCACTCACATCAGTTCTGTGCAATGTGTAGAACATAGGACGTTGCCTTATATCAAGTCAGACCATTGGTCCATCTAGCTTAGTATTGTCTCCAGAGTCAATACTCCAGAGGCAAGGGGACTTTCCTGCCTGCAACTCTGCCAGCCAATATTGGGGATTGAATCTTGACTTTTTGGATGCAAAGCATGTGCTCTCTACCACTGAGCTACAGCTCTTCCTCAGAGCATCCCTGAGACTCTAGGAGCAAGTCAAGCAATGCTCTTCTCGTCCCCCTGAAGAGGGGAAGAATGGAGCTGCTCAAGAGCCTTCTTCATTACATCCCTGCCAACAGTATTTAAAGCTGCTGACAGAGTGAAAGGAATTTGCATTTGTTTCTGCATCATGCCTGGTATCATGTCATAAGTGTCTGCCAGTCTCTTTGCATAAGCCAGATGATTAAAAATAAATTATATGAAATCAGTTTGGATAAGTAGTAGCCCGTAATGGCCTGCCAGCATTTCAAGGATTGGGCAGACCCAATAAACATTTAATTTTCCTTAACTAAAATTAAATTCTCCAAGGATGCCAAATTTAACTTGAGCCACTTGCCAGTTCGGAAAAATCTGTTATTTGGCCAAAGCAAGTCTTTGGTTTATACAGCTGTGCTGACAGTTGTCCCGAGTGCTGAACGAAATCTATTCTTCATAATTAAAAGAGACGGCTATTTTGGGGTGTAAGAATGTTGAGTAGCAGGGTATTAAGAATAACCAAACGGAGTATATTTCTGTATGATCAAAGACCTCGGAGTTCATAGTCTGCTGGGGCAGCCAAATGAGCGCTCAGGGTGAGGGCCTGTTGACAGTGGTGCTTGTTGAAAAGGGAGGTGTTGCAGTGGTGTTGCAGGCGCATCATATGCGTGTTGCAGGCAGGTAATGACAGTGGGATGGCAGCCCTGTAAGGAAAAGATAAATCACACACGGCTCTGGCTGTGTATGTTCTACAGGTAGCAGGCTTTGGAAGCGAGCATTATGCAGTGACAAGGGGTGGAGAGTTGCCCATGTCTAAAAAATGCATTGTCTACACACACACACACACACACACACACAATCAGTAACAAAGAGTGGATATAAGACTAGTCAAATTGGGCAGCTTTGAATATATATTTCTGGTGGTCTCACATGGGTCAGAGATCCACTTGGAAACCACCAGGAGTAGGGCCTTGCGCGTGTTGACTCCTAGCCTGCAGTATGCCATTCCACTGAGATCAGGCATGTGCCTACATTACTTTCTTTTCGGCGTTTGCTGAAGACCTTTCTTTTCAGGCAGGCATTGTAATGTTTTGGTGTTCTTAGGCATAGACAGAACACTCCAGGACACAGGATACCAAAAATAGCTTTTACTGAGTGAGTCACACAATACAAACTAACATTCATGCCTGCCTACAATATCAGGTGAGTCCTTTTATACTAATCAGTGTAACACTCAAATGAGTCCCCCCCCCATACAACACAAACCAAATTAAATTCTCCAAGGATGCCAAATTTAACTTGAGCCACTTGCCAGTTCGGAAAAATCTGTTGTTATTTGGCCAAAGCAAGTCTTTGGTTTATACAGCTGTGCTGACAGTTGTCCCGAGTGCTGAACGAAATCTATTCTTCATAATTAAAAGAGACGGCTTTAAACATATAATTACAGCATTTCCTGACAAATAACTACATTTCAGCCACTGTTTTATTGATGTGTTTGGTTTCTTAATAATTTTTTGTGAGTCAGTGTGGTGTAGTGGTTAGAGTGCTGGACTGGGACATGGGAAACCTGGGTTCTAGTCCCCACTTGGCCATGAAGCTCTGGTGACTTTGGGCCAGTCACTGACACTCAGTTGAACCTACCTCACAGGGTTGTTGTGAGGATAAAATGGAGAGGAGGAGGATTATGTAAGCCATCCTTGGGTTACTTGCAGGAAAAAAGGTGGGATATAAATATAATAAATAAATAAATATGTTATATTCTACATGGCTCCAATATCTCTCACTGAGGAGCGATGTATAGATTCTGCTATATAATTCTGCCCTCTTATTGCCATTGAAGCTGGGTAATGCAGCCTTCCCCGGTCTGGTGCCATGCTGGCTGAGGATGATGGGAATTATAGGCCAACACATCTGGAGAGTGCTGGGTTGGTACAAAGCTGCCACAATGGATCATGCCCGGCAGAAACCTTTCCTCCTGTTGGCTGTGGAGCAACGTAATGGTCAAGTATTCTGCTGATGTCAGATACTTGCCTCCAGGCTGCCAGCGAGGTTGCTACCAAGGCTACTTTTATTGGTTGTGAGAATTTACAATGTTATTTCATCGCCTCTTGAAGCATGGGTCCTTGCAGCAGTTACTTTCCAGAGGTCTTTGCCTTGGTGGCAGAGGCTCTGCTATGGCTGTGCAGTGTTGGGGAATACTAGGTTGCCTAGCAATGAAAACTATTGGCAATGGGAGACAGAGGCGTTTCCTTTCCCCCCAGCCCTGTCAATTCCTGGTCAAATGAAATGGCCGAAGAACTATGGCCAGTAAAGCATAAAAGTTGTTTTATAAAAGGGGGGGAAATTGGGGGGACTACATTTCCCAGAGTGCACACAGTTACTCAGTAACAAACCAAAATGTAGAACTAATAAACTGGGAGGTATTTTGGGGGTAGAATCACTTGTGGTCTGAAAGGCAGGGACTGGATTCGCATGATCGGGGCAAGGGAAAGAAGCCGCGGTGGAGGAAGGGGGAAAAGTGAAGCTGCTTCCCTTTTGCAGTTATCTTCAAAGCAAAATAAGCTAACATTCACACAATTAAAAATAAACGAGACAGTGTGACAGGCGTTGCCATTTAGGGATGGAAACCCCGAGCCCTTCTCCCTGGCTGGGTTTGCATGATCAGGGAACCGCCCCATGCGTGCTGGTCGCGCACTGCCTCATTTCCATAATTACACGTGTTGGGCATGAGTTGCCGTGTTGTCCGAACCTGGAGAGGGTGGGCGGCGGGGGTGGCTTCCAAACCACCCCGGAACCCTTGAACAAGCCCTGGATTGCGAGGTGGTTTGGAAGCCACACATCCACGCCCCCGTCGCCCATCTCGCTTGGTTCAGACGACACAGCAGTCTCCCCCCCCCCCCCACAGGGGTAATTATGGAAATTAGGCAACGCATGACCCGCACATGCGGGGTGGGGGAAAGAAGCCACCGCGATTTCCCATCCCTAAATTATGGCAAGCCCTGTCACACTGCCCCATTTATTATTATTTTTGTGAAGAAAAGCAGAAACACATGTAAACAAATGTAATCCCAGCTGGAGGCTGGGAACCTCATGCAAATGTGCATAGTTCCTCTGATGGCGCTGCTGGGCCGCCTCAGAATCTCCTGCAAATGTACCGTACATAGTTTCCTTTGATGGCCCTGTGCCGACTCAGAGTCTCCCATGTATTCGCATGCAAATGTTCCCCAAGCGCTCTAGTCATGGTCAGGAGTTCACCCCTCTGACACCTAGGAGCCACCCCTTCCCTGCCTTGCCCAGATGAAGTTCATCCTGACTGGCCAAAGACAGCCAGGCTACTGAAAGGAGTGGGGGGGAATCGATACTGCCAGCTGTGGCTTCTGGGTTTGGTTGTTGTTGTTCTGTACGTGAAGGAGCACAGAGTAGGGCTTTTGCTGAGGCAGGCCCTAAGAAGACCAACCCCCCCAGGCAAAGAGTAAGTGCCTGGGTGTTTACATAGTAAAGGAACTAGTTTTGTTGTTTTGTAGCTCTACTTGTGTATACCAAAGTGTCTCCCCACCTTTCCCCCCTTCCCTCATTTCCCACCTTTTATTGTACGTAATCGGTTTACCTTAAATAAACTTTCCTGGTTCTAGCCCACACAGTGTGTCTGGTTGCTCTGTGGTTCAGTGCTCAGATCCAGTGTATAGACCAAGGGCAAAGCCCTGAGAAAATCAGTGTCAAGACAGCAGAGCCAAGGCTTGCAGTTTGGCGCCTTTGATCTCAAGGAGCGGTTGCAGTCCTTCACAATTTTTTATTGTGTAAACGTTTGCTTAATTTGCTTTGAAGATAACTGCAAAAGGGAAGCACCTTCACTTTTTTTTTGCCCTTCCTCATCCTATTTCGTTTTAGAAAATGGCTAAGCGTTTTATAAAAGTAATGAAATATGTAGGGGCCCGCCTATAAGGCTTGCAATCTTAGGCACTGCAAGCAAGGAAACTAAGCAGGAGAGGGTGGTGGGGAAGAGGTTCTGGGTGATGATCTGAACTCCCTGAACTGAAGGCTGAGTTTAAGCATTAAAATAGTGGTTGTCAAGTCATGGGACAGCTCACGGACTACAGGGCAGGTGGGAGCAAAGTTTCTGGGAGGGGTAGGACCCTGGAGCAAGTGGAAGCTTCCCATCAGCCAAGACATGGATAGGCTAGATGCCTTCTGACAGAGGATCCTCATTGGTTCACATTGGCTATGTGGTTGTGAGGCACGGGGTGGGGACTGCTTCCCCATTTGCCACATCACCTCAGCCTGACTTGGAAAGAACTGTTGCTTTGTTCTAATGGTATTTCTCTGTGGTTTTTTGCGGGGTCAGAGAGGTCTTGATCTATTTCTTTTCTTATCGTTGATGTAGAACTAACGCTCTCCCCCTCCGAATTTATTTATTTATTTATTATATTTATACCCTGCCTTTTTTCCTGCAAGGAACCCAAGGCGGCTTACATAATCCTCCTCCTCCTCTCCACCCTATTCTCACAACAACCCTGTGAGGTAGGTTAGGCTGAGAGTTAGTGACTGGCCCAAAGTCACCCAGTGAGTTTCATGGCCGAGCGGGGACTAGAATCCGGATCTCCCAAGTCCCAGTCCAGCACGTAACCACTACGCCACACTGGCTCTAACTCCCTCCCCCTTCCTTTGCACACTAAGAACATAAGAGCCCTGCTGGATCAGACCAAGGTCAGGCTAGTCCAGCATTCTGTTCACACAGTGGCCAACCAGCTGCCCACAGGATCCCACAAGCAGAACATGAGTGCAACAGCACCCTTCCACCCATATTCCCCAGCAACTGGTGTACATAGGCATGCGCCGGAGCGCCAGTTGCACGCTCAAGGTTCTCTGCATACTCTGCTGTGGAACAGAGACAATGTACTGTGTTGGGGGAACCCCATGTGATAGAATAAATTTAGACACACACAACTCAAAACATTTGAAAAATACTGTATTGATTGATTGATTTATTTCTTATATTTATTAATCGCCCATCTGGCTGGTCACCCGGCCACCCTTTTGATTAAGGGTAATCAAAAGTAAAACAGGAAAGAGAAGAGTTTTAGGAAGCTTCCTAGATGTGGGCAAAGAAGGAGCAAAAGGTGCTGCAAAAAAGTCTATGATGCTCCAAAAGCAAACTGACGAAGATGAGTAATTGGCGAAGAAACAGAAGGCTTAACTGAATGATTTGAATGTGCTAAATATAATGAGCATGTTTTTCATTCATCTTCCATGAGTTTCCATGGAACTGTTTGCAGGTGAATGTAATCTGTGCTGCTGTGAAATGCTTTTCAGTTTAATCCTGGACAGGCTAAGCAGGTTTCTCTCTTTCTCAATACGATTTCTGTAGGCTTTGCTTGCCCATGCCTATTGATGTGGTGTACACCTGGGTGAATGGCACAGATGTTGAGCTGATCAGGGAACTGCAACAAGTGAGGAAACAGATGGAGGAAGAGCAGCGAATAATGAGGTACGTATTTCTCTCTGGAAGCACAATCAGACAAGTTGTCCTAGCTGGAGGCAGAAAAGCCAGGAAAATGGATGCTTTTCTAGAAAAAAACTTGCTTCCCATGGAGTTGGTGAGCCTCTCTGAGATTGCCTGGGCTTTTGCAGATGAATCCATGAGTCTGGAACTTCATAGCCCTGTCTTCTGCCTTGTTTATTATCGAGGCATTCAAGGTGCAGCTGGACAGCCATCTGTCAGGGATGCTTTGACTTGGATTCCTGCATTGAGCAGGGTGTTGGACTCGATGGCCTTATAGGCCCCTTCCAACTCTTCTATGATCATCATCATTATTAATTATATATATTATTATATTTATACCCCACCTTTTTTCCTGCAAGGAACCCAAGGTGGCTTACATATTCTCCTCTCCATTTTATCCTTACAACAACCCTGTGAAGTAGGGTAGGCTGAGAGTCAGTGACTGGCCCAAAGTCTCCCACTGAGCTTCATGGCTGAGTGGGGAGTAGAACCTGGATCTCCCAAGTCCCATTCCAACACTCTTAACTGCTACGCCATGCTGTACCATCAGTGGAAAAATAAGTCAAAAATTGTCGATCATCTACCCTCTCTACTCTTTTAATTTCTCAGTCCTTGGCCTCACTTAGCTCTGTCTTGCCCATCCAGTGCCAATCGGAATGGATTCTCCAGACACATTTCATTTTAGAGGGTTTTGCCTGTTGCCTGTTTCTGAGGGAACCGGATGTACAGGAGTTGCAGTTCCTGCTTTAGTGCCGCTGATGTAACCTTTGAAAAGGGGACTTGCATGCGGGAGGTTAGCAAGCTGATTCAGCCCCACAGCTTGTGTATCTCCTGCACAGAAGTTCCTTTTTTAGAGTTATACCAGGGGCGTGAAAACATGCTTTCTCAGGCACTTCTCTCTCTCTTGCTCCTTGTTCCATGCCAGCAGGTTATGTGCAAAAGTGGTCTTAGAGGCAGGGAGTGCTCTTTTCAGTGTTACAGATCCTGACAGTTTTATAAGCTCCAGCCAGCATGGCCAATAGTCAGGGATTATGGAAGTTGTAGTTCAAGACATCTGGAGGGCACCAGATTGTTTACCATCTTTAAGGCTGCAAGTAATAGGCCCCATTGAACTTAGTGGAACTTACATCTGAGTAGGCACAGATAGGATTGCACTCTTAACACAGCGGTCTTATGGCCCCTAGACAGCCATAGGATTGTTCGGATTTCCAGCTCCGAGGTCGGAAAAGCGCTCTGACCTCAGAGCTGGGGATCCGTGCTCAGATCCCCTCTCCCCAAATAACTGTGCCGGCCGCTCCTCTGAGGTTGTAAAAGCAACCTCAGAGTAAAGGGTTTCGTGGGCGTTCCAGGGAGTGAGGAGGGGAGGAGACCGGCACCGCCAAGATATTACATATCCCAGCAGCGCCTCAGCCTCCTTCCCTCCTCCTCTGAAACACCACAGTTAGAAGTCCGAAATCGGCCGTCTAGCTGTTTTGCACAGCAGCAGGAGGGTGCAGGTGACCTTTATCTCTGCACTCCTCCCGCTCTTCATAGATTTCATAGATCATAGAACTGGAAGGGGCCTATAAGGCCATCGAGTCCAATCCCCTGCTCAATAGGATGCCCGTAATCCTCTGAGTTTGGAGGGTTATATAGGCATCCCCATAAGACTGTGCCCTAAGTGAGGTAACTGTGCTAGGATTGCTCCTGTGTCCTTATTGGTGGCATGGTAGGGAGAGGTTTGACAGTCTGGCACTTTTTGTCACTGCAGTGTTGTGAGTGGAAAATCGCCCTTTGCTAAGCTTCTGTTACAGACTCATGGGTGAGGAGAGTAACTGGAATCTGTGTGTATGTACATTTCAGGCAGGTATAATAGTTCTGTGTTTACTTGTTCTTTAGGGAAATTCTTGGAAAGAATGCAACTGAACCAACGAAGAAAAGGTAAAGAAATAATTTTACGGGTTGTATAGAGGGTTAGTTGTTCAATCATCCATATTATTATACCTGCCATATTAGTAAGTTGACCCTAACTGACTACATGTAATTTTGAATGAACGAAATGTATAGTATCTAAAATTAGCCAAGATAAAGGCATAGGAAAAACTGGTATAGTTTTTCTCATGTCCAAAAGTAAATGTTTCATATGTTAAAATACTTGTCTGGGCACTCTAAATTACCGTAGGCTTTGTTATTACCTCCTGAGATCCATATGATGCTAAAGCATATGAGGAATGTCTTCCACTTGGACACAACCTCAAAACATTTTGTTTTTACATTCTAAGGGTAAGACAAAGATAAATGATGTGGGCAGAAAGCCCAAGTAAATCCTGTCAGTAACTGTCAAATATCCATCTTGAAATGACTTACTGGCAAAGAGATGCAACAAGAGTTAATGTGTGGGGTCACACACACGCACTCACACACACACACACACTCACACACACACACCTGAAGAAAGGAAGATGCGGGCTGAACATTTGGGTATAGCCAGGCTGAGCTATGGTGGATTTGTGAAGAGTGACTGGGAGAAAGCACCAGGTCACTGTAGCAATCACAGCATAGCCATAATGGAAAGTGATGCCTTGGCCCAGTAGCAATTGGAATGCATAGCAGCAGCTCCATAAGGCAGTAGAGACTTGTGAGATGTTGAGGAGCAGGGATTTAAAAGGGAGACAAGGTGGCGGGTTGAAGAGGATTTTCCTCTAGGCACCCTGGCGTGCAGGGAAGTGAAGCAGGGAGAGTAATGACTGCAGGTGCTCCCAACCCCTCTAGTCTGAGCCCCCCCACTCACTTTTTTTTGTGTGCAGAGAGAGGGGCATCCCCTTGTTACCTCTGATCAGAGATTCCTCTCCCCATGTCTATGTTGCTGGGGAACATGGGCGGGAGGGTGCTGTTCCACTCATGTCCTGCTTGTGGGATCCTGTGGGCAGCTGGCTGGCCACTGTGTGAACAGAATGTTGGACTAGATGGACCCTTGGTCTGATCCAGCATGGCTCTTCTTATGTTCTTATGCTGGGGGGGTGGGGGTGAGGGGGGAGGGGCCTGGGGGGGGCACGGAGGATGCCCAACCTTCTGCAGGCTGGATTGGGCAATCATGCAGATTGGAGGTTGCCCTCCCCTGCTGTATGCCATATAGTGAGATCTCCTGTTTGACAGTTTTTCTTTTTTTTTTAATGGTACCTTAATTACAAATTTGATGTGGAATATAATTCCAGAATAGTTACTAAAGAGAATATAGTTGGTACCAACTTCTGGGGTGCTTCTTAATCAAATGATGATCCTAGGTAAATAGCCACATGCAATTTTGAACCCAAGAGCAAGCTTCGCTTTGATTGCTATCTTGATCCTAGTGAGAAGCAACTGGAGTGTTTACTGACACACTGCATCAAAGTGCCAATGCTTGTCTTCGATCCTGCTTTGCCAAACAACGTCACTCTCAAGGACCTGCCATCTGTCTGCCCCTTGTTGCGGTTGGCCAACAATATCTTCCCTGTCACAAAGCCAAAAAATCCTTCTACCAATGTCACTGTAGTCATTTTTGACAATTCTAAAGAAGGTAAGGATATGTTTTAGTCTTCTTATATCAACTGAAAACACATGGTTTTGGATTACTACTTTTTCAGGCTTGTCTGTTGGGGAATTTTTTTTCTTGATGTTGCAATGATTAAAGATGTCATTGGATAAAATTAGTAGGCAAGGAGAATGTATCCTAAAAATAAGCCTTCCTTAAGTGTTCTAGGAACTTGATCTAATAATATGTGGGGGGGGGGGGATGTACACGTAGTAATTAGGTCTCCACACTTTATATGAAAAAATACTTTATATGCAAAAATATTGGTGTCAGTGAGGCCACCCTAATAATAAATTACACAGAGACCAATGATCTTTTTATTTACAAACCGACTGGTTACAATTTCTTAAATTCACAAAAGGGAGAAAATGGGCATTCTTGAAGCTGGGCAAAATGGGGGACATGTCGTCCTGCTCCTCCTCTTCCTAATGCCACATACCTACCTTCATGCGTAATGCTAACCCATGGTTTATTTAACCCATGGTTTGTTGCTCTACCCAGGGTTTGTCTGGCAGATTTGAGGGCCAGTGTGGCGTAGTGGTTAAGAGTGTTAGACTGGGACTCAGGAGATCCAGGTTCTAGTCCCCGCTCGGCCATGAAACTCACTGGGTGACTTTGGGCCAGTCACTGACTCTCAGCCTAACCTACCTCACAGGGTTGTTGTGAGGATAACATGGAGAGGAGGACTATGTAAGCCGCCTTGGGTTCCTTGTGGGAGGAAAAGGCGGGGTATAAATATAATAAATAAAATAAATTAAATGATCGAACAAACCGTGGTTTGTTTTCTCAGTCCCTAGATAGTTTGCTTCCCTCCTCCTTCACCCACTTCCTCCCTGTATCCCAAATGCCTCTGTGCTGCTTTAGTACTGGCATGTAGAGCAGCTGGTGTGTGTGTGTTTTTACTACTCTTGCCCACCACCTCTGTAGCTTGGTAAAACAACCCTTGAACAACCCACAGTTCTGGGTTTGCATGTAACAACAGCCCATGATTTAAACAACCCAGAGTTCACCACTCAACAACAATCCATGGGTTCTCTGTCTGGATTGTTCATGGTTAACAAACTATGGTTTGTTAGTGTGGCTGGGTTCACACATCACAACAACCCAGAATTCAACAACCCATACCATGGGTTTGCATTGTGTGCGAGAGGCAAGGTTTTGTATATCCTCTCCTGTTATTCAAAATCAAATTCCTTTTCTTGTCCCTTGCCATTCACAGATTACAGGTGCTGATGCACTGAAGGGCATACTTTTTGTCATTTATTTATTTTATTTGCACCCTGTCTTTCTACCAAGAAAAATGGCACTTTTTACAAGGTGATGCTAGTTGTATTTCTTGCTCCTTCTCCTTACCGATTTAGAGCCCTAAATTACAGTCTACTAAATCTTCTGGTAAATCCTGTCCCATTTTAAAGGCATATCAATATATTAATGGATAGATGTGCATGCTCAGTTCTGGAAATAGTGGTAATACGTATAGACAGCTAAAAGAGATCCTTTTGGTCTCATCCTCTGAACCTAATTGAGAACCAGCATGGTTAGGTATGAGAACTTCTGGCGCAAATTTCTGCTCAGCCTTGAAGCTCACTAAGTATTAGCTAGTCACTACCTTTCAGCTGAACGTACCTCATGGGGCAATTGTGTGGGTACAGTTAAGAGAACTCCATGAATGCTGCCCCAAGTAGGGGCAAATAAAGTCTTCGTCTAATTTATGCTTGCTACAAACACATTAATCCTGAATGCCAAATAAAAGATCCTTCTTTATCTCTCATTCTGTAAGCAATAGCTGGGTATCCTGATCTGTTCCGGTTATTTCTTTTCAAGTCAGATTCTTCCACCAACTAACAAATTATGCACTTGGCCCTAAAATTTAAATGTGACCAACTCCAATGCTAGGGAACAGGTTCAGGGTGATCCCATTCGGCTGTGTTTTTAGCACAGCATAGCAATTCTTTGTGAAATCTTTTATTTTTTAAAATTCTGCAGTGTCTTAAAATGGTGACCTGTGATTTGAATTCCTAATTCTTCCAGCTGAAGATGCCCATTTTCAGATGTTAAAGGAGAGCAGCAAGCAAGCAGTGTGGAGGGGTTATTTGGTATGTTCTTTTTACATTATGATCAGTGCATTTACTAGAAATCTAGAGTATAAGCTTGTTAGAAACTATGGGTGCTAAAAATTAGGATCCAAGCTCCTGATTTTTAAAAAAATTACTGCAATGTTTCTGTAACTCCTGCGATACTTGAAAGTGTAATTCTTAAATAATCTCAATACTATGTTTAAAAGCGTTTGTATTTAGTACCCAAATGTTTTCGATTTCTCCTCTGGAGACAGCATGAGAAATCAATTTTAGTCCTTAAAAAAAAATTAAGAACTGATGGGAAGTTTTCTTTCTTGCAGACTACAGACAAAGAAGTTCCTGGTTTAGTGATAATGCAAGACTTGGCTTTTCTCAAAGGATTTCCACTTACATTCAAAGAGACAAATCAATTAAGAACAAAATTGCCAGAAAACCTTGCTTCCAAGATAAAGCAGGTAAGATTATTGAGGCCTGAGCAGCAAGACCAACTGGCTAGATCAGCAGCAAATTCTAGCAGGGAATCATGAACAATGGAGTGTGTCTTCTGCTAAAACTCACCTATTTTTCCACCTTTCTTCTTAAACCCATATCAAGCTGATCTTATGCGGCCCAATTACTGCTATAGAAATACTATCATAGGCAGATGAAAGATGGTAAATCCCCATTTGAAAACTTTGCCCAAGTCCCAGAGATCTACCTTTGGCTACCATGAGCCCTGGTACACTAATCCATGATTCGCTGGAAAAATAAGGTCATACGACTTAAGAACATAAGAAGAGCCATGCTGGATCAGACCAAGTGTGATCTAGTCCAGCATTCTGTTCATACAGTGGCCTGCCAGCTGCCTGTGGGAAACGCACAAGTAGGACATGAATGCAATAGCACCCTCCCGCTCATGCTCCCCAGCAACTGGTATATATTGGCATACTGCCTCTGATACTGGAAGTAGCATATAGCCATCATGACTAGCAGCCTTTAATAGCATTATCCTCCATGAATTTGTCTAATCTCAATTTCTGAGCGTGGAAAGCTAAACAGGGTCAGGCCTGGTTATTACTTGGATGGGAGACCCCCCCCCCTCTAGTTTCCTGCATTGAGCAGGGGGTTGGACTCGATAGCCTTGTAGGCTCCTTCCAACTCTATGATCTATGAAATCTATGAAACCATCCAAATTAGTAGCCATCACTACATCTTGTGGTAGCAAATTCCATTGTTTAACTATGCGCTGTGTGAAGAAAGTACAGTACTTCCTTTTATCTGTCCTGAATCTCCCACGTCCCACCAATCAGCTTCATGGGATGACCTGGGTCCAATATTATGAGAGAGGAAGAAAAATGTGTACTTGCAGGAAAACGTGCCCAATTTTGCTTTAGCCCAATGAATGTTCTTGACATGCTTTGCCAAAGAGGTTGCCTCCATTCAATCTTGTCCAATTCTCTTAAACTAAACTCACAAAAAGGAAGATCACCAAATCCCCTTAGAGTGTCTGCCAATACATGAAGTGTGCTCTCACTGGAATCAAATTTGTGTGTGGCCTATGTGCTCTATGTATAGGGGAACATCTTACCACCTGCCAGAAAGATGCTGTTGCATTGGATGCAGCTTTTACATAGGGCCTTTGCAATTGTTCCGTGGATTTTATGTATGCTGACGACTGCGAATTACGTGACTTTGGGCACAGCTTATACATGTTTAGACAGAAAAAAGTCCCAACAAAGTTCCCCGTGCTGTTTGGAGAATGCTGGGAGTTGTAGGACTTTTTCTGTCTAAACATGTGCAGGATTGCACCCTTAAAGGCTTAAGAGCCTGGGCAGGACCAGTGGGATATTTTACCTTTTCCTCCTTAAAGCAGCAGGCCCATTTGCCATATTACATATGGAGGGATGTAAACAGCGGAGTGCCACAGGGATCTGTATTGGGACCAATGCTCTCTCTCTCGCTCCCTTTTCATCTGATGCTTAATTCTTGGGTTTTGTATTCTCACCTCCTCCTCCTCCTTCTTTAGCAGCCTGCGGTTCCCACAGGTTCAAAGCCCAGCTTGGCCGTCCTCCGAAAGATTAGGTGACGGCTGGATTTCCTCCCGTGTGTCTCTGCTATTCTCGCTGCTCTCCTGCTTCCAAACCCTTGCTGCCTCCACAACACCTTCCCCCTCCCCGTCCCGTCTGATTCAGTTCCTATGTCTTCTTTGGGTGCATCTGCAGAGGCGTTGGGCCCAATCCCTACACCCAGCCCCTCCCAGCCAGCACGGGAAACTTTTCTTACAAGGTCGTAGTTATGACCTTATCAGAGAAGTTGAACAGAGAGAGAAAAGGGGACATGCTGGTGGGCAGGAAGGGAAGAGGAGAGGCCAGGTTTGTGCAATAGCCTACGGCCTGTCCAGTCCCCTTCCTGCCCGTTGAAAGATAAGCCAGCTCAGAGGCCTGTGTAGCTGCTTTTTGTATTTTAAACGGGGGAATGGAGGCAAAATTGTCTCTGTTCTCCTCTCGCCCTGCCTGCCTCTTGCCGGCAGGACATAGGATAGGCAGAGGGCGCCAAACTCAGAGCCCCCTGTCTATCTGGAGCACAAATAGGATTGCGTCCTTAGTTGATTAATCATATGATTTAAATAATTAAATGATCAGTCTAAATTTCACAGTGTTGTGTTTGAATAAAACAGTAATTCTGAAGGAGAGACACTCTTTGGTAAAATAGTTAAAGGTGCAGCAGAGGTGGGTTGGAAGAAGGGGTCTGAGTTGATCCTGTTGCCCCCTCCTTTAGAACAAAGAATCTGTAGCATTTCCCATTTCATAAGATGGCTGAAAGGGGATAACTTTGCATAGAAATTAACACTTGGGCCACTAGATGTCACTATAATCAAATCGATGTAGATGCTTGCTTGGGTCCAAGGTTTTGTGAAGGTGACTTATATAAATAAATATTCCATACTTGTGCCCTTCTTGGGCCAGAAAGTTTGATGCCTGGATTTTACATTTGTAGACGTTTACTTTGCATAGGCTAGGCTGTAGGAGTGACACATTGGTAAATTTTGTATGAAGTTTGAAAGAGCTTATCATCATGGGGCCGGGAAACCTAATGTTTTCCCAAACGTTTTCAGCCATGGTGGTGATTCTAGGCTTGCATACCTGACTTGTAACTCTGAATGTTATAGGCTAGCCTTTGAAAAAGGCTTATCCATGATGTTTGTTAAAAATCACAATCTTATTTATTTATTTATTTATTATATTTATACCCCGCCTTTTTTCCTGCAAGGAACCCAAGGCGGCTTACATAATCCTCCTCCTCCTCTCCATTTTATCCTCACAACAACCCTGTGAGGTAGGTTAGGCTGGGAGTCAGTGACTGGCCCAAAGTCACCCTGTGAGTTTCATGGCTGAGCGGGGAATAGAACCCGGATCTCCCGAGTCCCAGTTCAACACTCTCACCACTATGCCACACTGGCTCTCTTAATCTGTTAAATGTTTGCTTCTGGTTAGGTGGGGCTGAATTTTAAGTGCTGACAGAATAAATGTTTGGCAAGACTAGAGCTGAGCAGTATACGTGGGACAACAACTTTTGTTCCATGGCTAAATTTAACTCATTTCTAATAACTTGTGTTACCTCTTTCTGAAGACACTGGAGCTGAACCTTGTGGCAATAATGTTATTTATAGACAATGTTGGGGGATTACATCTTTTTTTTATTAAACATGCACATAATATACGAGTGTGTTATTCAAGTTGTGTTAGAGGTTGTATTCTGGATTTTAATGGTAGTCTGTGGTTAGGATAATATTGGTTTCAGAATTCTAGGTGCACTGTACATTAGTGCTGGAGTTCTGCTCTGTTCATGTCAGAAAAGGGCAACTAGAATGATCAAGGGGCTGGAGCAACTCCCCTGTGAGGGGATAAGGTTACAACATCTGGGATTGTTTAGCTTAGAAAAAAGGTGAGTAAGGGGAGACATGATAGAGGTGTACAAAATTATGTATGGAATGGAGAAAGTGGGTAGAGATACGGTACATTTCCCTCCCTCTCTCATCATATTAGAACCCAGTGGGGTCATCCCATGAAGCTGATTTGTGGGAGCTTCAGGACAGATACAAGGAAGTACTTCTTCACACAGCACATAGTTAAACTAAGGAATTCACTTCCACAAGATGTGGTGATGGCTACCAATTTGGAGGGCTTTCAAAGGGGATTGGACAGATTCCTGGAGGAGAAGGCTACCAACGGCTACTAGTCCTGATTGGCTATATGCTTCCTCCAGTATCAGAGGCAGTATGCCCGTCTTTCATTTCCATACTCAAAAATTCTGCTAACAATTCAATAATCCTCTTTGTAATATCTTCTGATGGTTGTTCTGGAATTGATCTCAATCTTAAACAGCACTCATTCCGTCTTAACTCCATCAAAGCCAAATCATCTAAGCATTTTTCCAATCATCTAAGCATTGTACACCAGTTGCTGGGGGACATGGGTGAGAGGGTGCTGTTCCACTCCTGCCCTGCTTGTGGGTTTTTCCATGGGGAGCTGGTTGGCTACTGTGTGAACAGAATGCTGGACTAGATGGAGCCTTGGTCTGATCCAGCATGGCTCTGCTTATGTACTTACATTGAGGGATCAATATTATTCTGGATCTGCATATTCCTAGACTATATTGGCATTAACTGAAATGGCCCCTGTGTATAAAGTACATAAGCTAAGAACCCTGTCCAAACCAGCTTTGTGTGTTGTAGGACATTATAAGGCAGGGATGTAGAACCTCAGGCTTGGGGACCATATCTGGCCCTCCGGGGGGGCCCAATCTAGCCCTCTGGGGTTCCCCAGATGGCTGTGCCCCTTGCCCCCAACCACTGATCATTTGGTGGTTTCCCAGTTTCTGTGCAGTTTTTTGCCCCATTCTAAAAGGCTGAAATGCCTCCCCTAAGGCGTAATTCCTGGCAGCAAGAGCTTTAAGCTAAAATAGGCTGGTATTTTTAGCCCTGCCCCTTTTGTCCTTAGCCACACCCACCACTAGAATTCAGCCCCCGAAATCTTCTCCAAAATGGAGCTTCCCAGAGAGGCTTGCCTGGTGCCTGCATTGTGCTCTTCCCGGCACCAGGTGAAGACCTTCTTGTTTTCCCAGGCGTTTTAGTCTTTCAGTTCCTGTTGTTTTAAATTTGTTACCATATTTTAAATCTTTGCATTGCTGCTATTTTATACTATAGTTTTAAACTTTTATAGTGTATGTTGTATATTATGGTTTTAATTGTTGTGAACCGCCCAGAGAGCTTCTGCTGTTGTGGTACCGTATATAGAAATGTACCAAATCATAAATAAATGAATAAAATTTGGCCCTCAGGCTGAAAGAGGTTCTGTACCCCAGCCATAAGAGAGCTTGATAATCTTCATTTTTGTGAGTTCAGCTAAAGAGAACTGAACAGGACAGAATGAAAGCAACCTCGCCCCTGCCCCAAACATACAGATATTTATTGGGCTAATGCAAAATTAGGGTACATAATATCCTGCAGGTATACCATGTACGTTCCCATACTTTTCCAGTGGAGAGCACACGTCTTGTCTGAGAGCAGAACCATGCTTCCAGGAGGCTTCTGGGAGGGCAGTTCCGCTTGCAAACAAGGCGCCACTCCCCTCACGCCTTGTTTCCCTGCAAAATTGCTGTGATGGCTGCGTGTTGCCCACCCCTGGTTTATGCAGACTGCAGAGTTTGTCTTGTTAACCCTTTTCTTTAAAAGGTCAAAAAAGGAGGAAGTCGAAGGTTAGTTGCATCCGGATCTAGAATAGGGAGCAGATAGCCTTTGTTTCAGTCTGATGAGTTGTCACTGCCAAGGGTTGGGTCCTTTACATGATAAAGAAAAAGGGGGAATTGTTCCGATACTCCCAAGATGTTTTCGCTGCTGATTTTTTTTTTTTTAAATTGCTCTGTTAAGGTTTACACCAGTTAGACTGGGGCTGGGCACCCTGCTGCCCACCAAATGTTTTGAATTATAACTCCTATTACCCCTAAGCAATGGTCAGGAATTTTGGGCTCCCAGTGGCACCAGTGGGGGTGCGGACTGGCAATATTTGTCAGGATGGTAGCAGTAGAGGGAAGGATTAAGCTTCCCCTCCTTGCACACTGCACTTCTGATCTGGATTAGGCCCCCAAACACTTACTTTTAAGTGTTTTTTTAAAAGCACATTTGGAGCTACATGCTGTGTATTGTATGTAATGCATACTTTGACCCTAGGACTAAAATATTTTTCTTACATGCCTGGAGCTTTCCTTCCTTTCCCTTTCTTTCCTATCCTTTTTGAAAGCTGCCTAAGACATCTTGTGGTGGTAAATAACATAACTAATTTGGATGGCTTTAAAAAGAGATTAGACAAATTCATGGAGGATAATAAGGCTATCAGTGGCTACTAGTCCTGATGGTTATATGCTACCTCCAGTTTCAGAGGCAGTATGACTCTGAATACCAGTTGTTGGGGAATACGACCAGGAGAGTGCTGTTGCATGGATGTCCTACTTGTGAGTTTCACGCAGGAAGCTGGTTGGCCACTGTGTGAACAGAATACTGGACTAAATGGACCATTGGTCTGATCCAGCAGGGAATCTTCCTATGTTCTTAAGTGAGCTGCACATTACGTGAAGGACTTTCTTTTGTCAGTCCTGAACCTACTGCCTTCAATAACTAAAAGTTCTGGCATCAGAAGAAGGGGGGAAATGTCCTTTTCTTTACCCTGCCATTCATAACTTTTATAAAACTCTATTACACTTTTCATCATTTTGTCACCCTCCATTGCTTCGCTAGCCCATATCCGTTAGTTCAGTTTGGGATCCACTTTGGGTATACAACTCTGCCCCTACAGGTTCTTTACTTACTCAGACTTGGAACCATTGAGATGGGGTGGGGGGAAGTGACCTTTGTTCCATTCCGGGGAAATGCCACCTACTTTGTGTTTCCTTAGCCAACAAGGAAGGAGAAGATATGCATGGAAATTCCACGTCCTTAATACCGTCTTCCTGGGTAGAATGGAAACTTCTGCCAGTCGGTAGATAAATATATATTTGACGACGGACTGTGGAGGGGACGGCGTGTGACATTGTTGTACTCTTAAATAAATAGAAGGCTAGCTGCTGATGGCAGCTTTGCAATCCGTAGCATTTCCACAGCAAATTATTTTTGGAGAGGGCTGGCTGCTCTCTATAACTCTACCTCAGCCTCAGCTACTGCCGAGGCCACCCATCTGGTTTGTCCAGATGATGCTGAAATTTATCGGATTTTTCTAATTGCAGACCTCACGAGTCAGATTTAGAGCTATCGGGTAGCGCGTGAATTCAGACCTACGACAGCTTTAAAATGTCACAAGTGTGACAGCTGGGCTAATGTTTGCTATGGGATGGGTTGAGTAAACTGAACAAAAATCTGAAAGGGGAAGGGGAAAGGTCGGTCATAAAAGTAGTAAGTTCTGGCTTACAGCTGATTTTACCTTGGGGCTAATGTGGCTGTTTCTTTTTAATCTGGCAATACATGGCTAGGAAGTATTCAGTGATTTTAGTAGGAGTTGAGCCAAAATGGGTGAGGGGCACAAATGGTTTTGTTTCTGTGAAAAGCACCCTTTTTAGCAACATACTGTGGGGGGAAAAGGGAGGGCCAAAGTGATTTGCCAATTGTGTGGGGGTGGGTATGGGGACAGGAACTTCTCCCTATTGCGGAGGCAACCAGGCTAATGCTGGCAGGCAATGAAGTCACCAGCACAGCATAACGAAACGGGGTTTCATTCGCAATTGTCTCAGCAATTGGAACGTGTTTCTTCTTCCCCACCCCCACTACCATTCTGAGTAAGGGTGGTATGAGAGCTTTTGTTGGCTTTCAGTGACATCAACACATAGACAAATCTGATTGGCTACTCAGTGTCATGACATCATCACACTCACTGGGGGATCCCTAATTGGCTGGAATCACACAATGGAGGCAAACAACTACTGAAAAATGACACCCAGGGACAGCAGAAAGGACATGAGTGGCCATGAATAAAATTGGGGGGGAAAGGTACTTTGGGCTGTAGTTGTAGTTGTTTTTCGTGGGAATTTCACAACCTCTGATAGTTGTGCCAAATATGTATGCATATGAACAATTCAGCACAACAGTAATTTTAGTATATAAAAATATTCCTATATGTAATCATCCTTTGAATACCAGATGATGAACGTGTCTGTTGCCATTTTAACATTTATTCAGTGCTGGTAGCATGATCTGGTATTAACATAACCTTGCAAATACATATGCAGGGGGTAGTTGCCTACCTCCCAGCAGCTCTCCGTTCTCTTCTTTCCCCCACACAATTGCCATATCTTTGACCATAGGCCTGCTTCTGCATCTTCTAGCTTTAAAGGGCTACTAGAACCCTTTAAGGTTGGCAGATAGCATGTGGAATCTCGACCCCACTTACTTTCAGTGCTGCCGAAGAGGGCAGCGCTATCTACTGAGAAGCCGGATGATTGATCCAGCTTTCCAAATAATCGGTTTGCTACTCAGGTGCTTGCCTGGGGTTAATTTTACTTGCCTGAAGCAAGCAGCAAGTCTAAGGCTGTCTTAATGCTCCAAAACATCAGTAAGCTTTCTGATCTCATCTCAAGATCCACATAACTTTTGCTTTTCTAATTTGGTCCAATAAAATAATCTGAAATGTGCTTTCTCTGAGTGCAAAATATCAATTCATTCCTTGCTCTTTGCAAACCACGTTTGCTGTCAGATGTAGTGCCCAGTGTAAACTTCTTTTCATTTTGCCCATTATGAAAGCTGATATCTGGAATAACTGGTGGCAAGCAATAAAAATAGCAAGCAGATCAAACGGTTCCCCAGTAACAAATGACATTAGCAGGGGATTGGCAACCTTGGCTGAGGATGCAGAGAAGACCCACAAATGGATTAGTTCTGGAGCCTTTTTGTATCTCAGATTTCTAGATCCTTTAAGCCATCTTTAAAATGTGTATTGGCGAACACATAGCTAAACAAGCAACTGTTCGGAAACTTCATTTCAGGATATGGTATAGTGCCTTAAAATGAAATTCTGTTTAAATGTTATTCTCATTTTGGGAGACTAGGGGTAACAGGATCATGAAGAATATGTATTTATTTTTAAATGAAACAAATAGGTCCAGAATGATTCACAGTCCTTGGATTATACTGTAAAGAATTCAGACACAACATTGCTGATGCTTCAATGTATGGTTTGGAGAATTCAGAATGAATTCTGTTTTCACGCACTCCCTCCCTCCCCTTCCTCATGTGTTTGTCTTACTGGAAAACTTCCTGGTCTGATCGAGCTATAGTTTGTTGTTAACGTCTGAACCAACAAACCGTGCTTTGAGTGAGCCTTCCAAACCAAGTTTGCAAACCAGCATCAAACTGTGGTTTGCAATCCTGATTTAAAGGTTCATTCCAACTATTATGGTTCAGATGTAATGGGATCAAATCAGGAAGATAGAAATCTGGGTGCACAAGGGAAGAAGGGAGTACATTACCACAGAACTTGCTATCGGAGCTATGTCTGAATGCTGTCTCTCTTTCTGGCCAAATTTTAAAGGATGGGTGTTGAAACCCAATTCTCCTTAATAGGTAAGTTTCACCTATTTCCCTACCAAATGCGGAGGGGTGCCCTAGGGAAACGGGTACTGGTCTTTCTCTGGGGAAAGTTGGGAACTGCCATTTTCTGAGGAGAGCCAATATGGAGAAGTGGATCGAGTGTTGGACTGGGGAAATCTGTTTTAAGTCCCTGCTCAGTCACGAAATTCCTGGATGGCCTTGTGTGAGTTTCTCTCTACTTCTCTCTCCCTCAGCCTAACCTGACTCACAGGATGGTTGTGAGGATTAAAATGGGATAACTCACATACACTACCGAGAGCTCCATGGAGTTTAGACAGGATAAAAGTGTGGAATAATGATAATCTGGAATAATAATAACAACAACAACTATTATTATTATTATTATTATTATTATTATTATTATTATTATTATTGAGGTAGGTTAGGCTGAGAGCCAGTGTGGCATAGTTTAGTGTTGGACTTGGACTTGGGAAATCTGGGTTCTAGTCCCCACTCAGCCATGAAACATGGGTGACTTTGGGCTAGTCACTGACTCTCAGCCTACCCTACCTCACAGGGTTGTAGTGAGGATAAAATGGAGAGGAGGAGGATCATGTAAGCTGCCTTGGGTTCCTTGCAAGAGGAAAAAAGAGGGACAGAAATGTACAAACAAACAGATATATAAATAATAAAAATTGAATCCTCTGGATTATGCGATTAAAATTATATACTAATGTTCAGTCATTGGTCTTCTTTTCAGAAATCTATCACTGATTTATTATATTTGTATCCTGCCTTTCCTCCAAATTGCTCAAGGCATTGCATGTTTCGCACCCACTCATTTTATCCTCACAACAACCATGTGAGGTAACTTAGGTTGAACGATGGTAGGCTGAGTGGTGTTTTGAGCTTGGATCTCCCCAGTTCTAGTCCAGTACTGTGACCACTATACCATGCTGCCTCTTTGGCTCACCCTTTACTGATATTTTTTATGCTTCATTTCACAAGAACAGTTTTGTACCAACCTTTCTATGGCTGCTAATTGTTATGGTAGAATATTGTGAAGCCAATGAGTCATGCGGGGAGGGTGGAAGTTTTGTTTGCAATTACATGCCATGCTTGAAATATTGTTTCTCTATGTAGTTGCAGCTTTATTCGGAAGCTGGCGTAGCTCTTTTGCAATTGAATGACCCTAAAGTTTTCCAAGAACTGAACCAGCAAGCTAAGAAGAACATGACTATAGAAGGGAAAGAACTGACACTTAATCCTGCTTATTTATTATGGGATCTCAGTGCCATCAGCCAGGTAGGCAGCATTCTCTAATGTGTGGGGAAGTACTTATGGTAATGTTTCATGAGAATTAAATAATCAGTGATGAGGAATACGATGCGACAATGAGAACTGGCAGGAGTTTGAAAACTGCATTCCATATGGCATAAAGTAATCTGGCTCGAAAAAATGGATTCCATAGTGATCGTATGCATGCACGTATACACACACGCACATGCAGGTTTACCCATTGATTTTAACTTGAGATAACTTTTTATCATCTCCAGTAGAAGATCTATGAGCTAGCTCAGTGTTCTCCAACCTTGGGCCCCCAGATGTTTTTGGCCTACAACTCCCAGCATGCCCCAGCCAGCATAGCTGTCTGGGGCATGCTGGGAGTTGTAGGCCAAAAACATCTGGGGATCCAAGGTTGGAGAACACTGAGCTAGATGTTAGGGTATCCCATCTGGTTTCAGAAAACTAAGGAGCATTTTACTTCCGAATTGAACTTTGAGCAAAACAGCAGCTATAGATCTATTATTTGGTTTCTGTGAAGCAGTGGTGGGGAAGTTACGGCCCTCCAGATATTTGTTGGACTGCAACTCCCATCAGGCCCAGCCAGCATAGCCAATGGTGAGGGATGCTGGGAGTTGCAGTCCAACAACATCTGGAGGGCTACACCTTCCCCACCCCTTCCCTAAAAAAAACCCATTCACGTAACACATTCTTTTCCATCCCTGAAATGTTCCTGTGGTAGTTCCTGTGACAGTTATTCCCATGAATACGTGTAGTGGGAATGGTGCAAACCTATGAGAACTGGGAAACGTTATTCCTGGGAAGGAGATTCTGTGCCCGGAAATCTCCCCATGAACTTCTCATGAATTCACCAGCTCAGTCAAATGCTATGAAGGCAATTGGTTGCTGGAACGATCCATTGTATAATCCCTTTGATCCATGATATCTGGTGACTTCAAAATCAGAGAGAGGGGTGGTTGAGATTGGCTGCTGACAAGCACCCAAACTCATGCTCATTGCTCATTCCCACGCTTTTCAGGAAATTGGGATCTCTCCGGAGTAGCAGATACCCTTCTAGATTACGCTGCTGGTGTTTCCGTGAGTGTTGCCTTAAGCCACATCTGGAGATTTTGCACACTAAACTGCGGTAGCACTAAATCTAGGATTACCCCATAGATACGTATTTAGAAGAGATAATGCTTTGGCATAGGGATTTGCCATAGCAGTACCACTGGTCTATGCTAGCCAGTAGGAGGCAACATGGACTTGTTGGACAACAGGCTTACAAGTGGGTATTGAGGGGATTAATGTAAGAGAGTAACTTATGCCCAAGTGAAATGGCTTCTGGACTCATGGCCTTAAAATGACTTCTTACAATTAAAAAAAAACAAAGATAGCCATGCTGGGCCATGAAGAAAAAAAAATCCAAAATCCACAGTTGAGTAATACTTTTATTAGGACCAGCCAGAATTCCACAAAATTGTGCAAGCTTTTGAGTTCTCCAGAACTCTTCATCAAGCTAGGTGGTATAAAAAGCAGGGGACGGGGAAAGAGACAAAGTCCCCAAATTTGGCCAGGTGTTATGGCCATGAGGCCTGCCGTTTAGAGAGACCCCTGTCTCAAAATGGAGATTTGCAGTCTGAATGAATTAGTCGGTGGTAGGCGACTCTTGCTTTAGCCATCGCATCTGCTTCCCAAAATGTATTGCTTGGTGTCATCTGATAGCTGCAACACCTACCACTGCCTCATTCATTCAGGCTGCAAATCTCCATTTTGAGACTGGGTCTATCTAAACTGGAGATCTCATGGCCCTAACACCTGGCCAAAGTTTTGAACTTTTGTTTCTTCCTCCATCCCCCTGCTTCTTGTACCATCTAGCCTGGTGAAGAGTCCTGGAGAACTTGAAAGCTTGCCCAGGTTTGTGGAATTTTGGTTGGTCTTAATAAAGGTGCTGCCTAACTGGAGAATTTGGATTTCTTACGATTATAGTCTCTCAGGTAACCTTCACTACCTATATTTAACATGAGTCCCTTACTCCAGAAATGAACCTTCAGGGACCCTGAGGGCACCTCTTTGATTTCCTAGTCTCACACATAGAGGGGATTGTGCTCCGTGTTCCTCTGCATTTGTGATGAGCTTTGCAGTGTGCCTGTCGGCTCTTTTCTCAGCCTGACAAACATCACCTTGTCAGCTGACAAGTTTGGACATGATTTTCCTACCCCAAAATTTTCTCTGTGTAGGGAAAAAAATGCCACGCAAAAGCCATCTTTAGTGTTGTTGTTGAATAATGGTAGTTCTTAAATGTGTCCCCTCTGCTTATTTTGCCATTCTTAAGTGTAATCTAAGCCACCCTATCTTCAACAGTCTAAACAGGATGAAGATATTTCAGCCAGCCGTTTTGAAGATAATGAAGAACTGCGATATTCGTTGCGATCGATAGAGAGGCACGCACCATGGGTGCGGCACATTTTCATCGTCACAAATGGGCAGATTCCTTCCTGGCTTAATTTGGATAACCCTCGGATAACTATAGTAACACATCAGGTAAAAATAATTCTGAATATCCATTCCATCATTGGGCAAAACTATTAAGGGCACAATCCTATGCAAGTTTAGACAGAAAAAAGGCCTACAACTCCCAGCATGCCCCAGCCAGCTATTCTGGCTGCAGGATGCTTGGAATTGTATGACTTTTTTCTTGCTGGGGAATGCTGGGAGTTGTAGGACTCTTTTCTGTCTAAACTTGCATAGAATTTCTCCCTTAAATAACTAAATATATAAAACATTGAGCTCAGATTTGACTAGAGGAGACACTGACTGAACTAGGCATTGGCAACCTGGTGCCCTGCAGATATTTTGGATTAGAACTCCAATCAGCCTCAGTCAGCATGACTAATAGTTGGGTTATGTAGTCCAAAACACTAGAGGGCACCAGGTTGCCTACCCCTGGGCTAAACCATAGTTTAGTACAACATGAACGAACAGGAATGAGCCACAGTGAACCTTGGGCATATGTATGGACTCCCTTCTTTCCTCTCCTCCCACATGGCTGAAAGGAGGAGTTTGATAGCATTCACTTCCACTTTGCTTAATTGTGGTTTGTTGTGTCATCCTGGTTGACAGACTGTGGTTAACATTACCTATGGTGAATTTAAAAGAAGCCAGCTTCAACTATGGTGTGAAATTGGCTAGTTTTTAGTCATAGTTAATGTTATCCACAGTTTGTTGGCCTGGAGATATAGATTCATAGATTATAGAGTTGGAAGGAGCCTACAAGGCCATTGAGTCCAACCCCCTGCTCAATGCAGGAAACTAGAGGAGGGGTCTCCCATCCAAGTAATAACCAGGCCTGACCCTGCTTAGCTTTCCACACTCAGACAAGCTGAGCCAGTGAGAGCCACAGGCCTATACAAACCACAGTTAAACAAAAGCAGAAGTGAACACTTCCAAACCCCTTCACATGGCTATGTGACAGGGAGAGGAGATGGAAAAGCACACAAGCCCAAGGCTCAGTGTAACCCATTTCTGCTTGTTTATGTTTTGCGAAACAATGGTTTAGTGTGATGTGCAAATACTGGAATTGTATACACAGCAGCAGCAGTCTTGCTCTTGTGTAAACTTGCTCATTCATTCATTCTAACATTCATTGGCCATGTTGTCCAAATTGGCAAACTATGGTTAGTACTTGCTTTCCCTCTGAATTGGAAACCCACTTCAAACGATGGTTTCTGATTCTGGTTAGAAGGGCTTTTCTGATTTGGGTGTTGTGGCAAACTATGGTTTGCAATAAGCTACAAACTGAAATTGAATTCATGTATGGAGTAAGGAAGGCATGTGCGAGCCTTCTGCTTGTTTGGAGGACCATTGAACTGTGAGCCATTAACTGGGTTGGACATATCCTGGAAGAACTGATGCAGTTTCTTCCATTTTGTTAGGAACACCTGACTCTCTCATTTGAGAACTGTTGCTCTAGATTGTGTTGTTGGCAAGCATTCTTAAATTATTGTCTGCACACACTATGTGTTAAAAATCATGCGTGTGCATGTGTGTGAGAGATTTGCAGGTGTATTCACATGGACAAAATTTTATTCATTGTAGTTGCCCAGTGGATATGGAATGGAGAATTAAAAGGTCATCTCTAAATTGTTTTCTTAAACGTTTCATAGGATTTCCCCCCCCCCCCCCCACTAACATCTTCTTTAATGTTCTAGGATATATTTCAGAATGTGAGTCACCTGCCCACCTTTAGTTCCCCTGCCATTGAAAGTCACATTCACCGCATTGCAGACCTGTCTCAGAAGTTCATTTATTTAAATGATGATGTGATGTTTGGGAAGGATGTTTGGCCTGATGATTTCTATAGTCACTCCAAAGGTCAAAAGGTAAGTCACTGTATAGTCATTCCAAAGGTCAAAAGGTAAGTTACCACAAAACAGTTTAGGACGCAATCCTATGCATGTTTAGACAGAAAAGAGTCCTACAACTCCCATCATGCCCCAGCCAGCCATACTGGCTGGCTGGGGAATTGTAGGCCTTTTTGTGTCTAAACATGCATAGGATTGCATTCTTAATGTGTAGAATTTGAGAGATCAAACACCCTTGTCATTTAGGAGTCCCCTCCAGTAGCTCCATCTCAAGAGTCCAGTTAGATTTCCCTTTCACTCAGCTTGACAATAATAGAGGTGGCTAATATGAGAACAGAGCCTAATCTTTCAGTGGTAACTGACCCCCTAGAAGCCAGAATATTTAAAGCAGCAGTTTAGATTGTGGAGAAGTGGGGAAAGGTGCACCTTAAAACAAGTAATCTGTATTGTATATATTAATGTGCAAAACTCATCATGCAAAAGCACAAAAAGATGAAAAGATAACCCATTAAGTAAGGTTCACTTGGAATTGTCTATTTGTTTCCAAAATACAAGATACAAAAGATTCAGATTTTTTCAATTAGGGCTCCAATCATTTCCACTTGCAAGTATTTTGAAGGGTAACCCTGTGAGTTATACCCGTGTGCACCCTTCATTAGTGATGCAATAGTCTTGTGTTTTTTACTTGGGTTTTGGAGCCAGAGCAATTCCAGCGCAAGTTCTCCCACCACCTGAAGTGGGAGAGTATACGCGCTGCCGCCCCCCCACCCCCTTGCCAGTGTCATGTCGCACCCCCCACTGCCCGCCCCATCACTGCTGCATCATTTGCCACCGCCTGCCCTCTGGTTGATGCTGAGGATCCTTTCAGCGCGAGCTAGAGGACAGGCGGGCTCTGGAGGGCTGCATCGGAAAGAGGAAGTGGCTGGTATGACTTTTCAGAGATCTGGCCAAAATTCCTTGCTCTGGGGCGGGGGGACCTTTCTCAGAGCCAGGCATTATGGGAGGGGTGTCCTAGGAACATCTGCTGAGGAGGAGACGGCAGGGGCTCCCTTCGTGGAGGTGGGAAGAGTGTGTAATTTGCCTTTCTTCCCACTCCACCGCCTGAGGCAGATTCACCCCGCCTCATGGGAGGGCTGGCCCTGAGCCAGGGTTCAAAATGTATTATAAGACATTTCCTTGGGGCTCAGTTTTTATGCTTATCAGCCTTGTTTCCTCTTATGCTTCAGGTAAGTATCTATCTCATCATTTAAGGGTGCACTGAATGGCCATGCTTATCAGATAGGAACATGAAAGACCCATCTGAGTCATCTATAGAGTCGACCCAACAAAGAATGTGATTTAATGTCCCTTTAACTTTTGTGTGCCTTCGCAGATTAAAGCCACCCAAGCAGTGTGGCTTAAAAAAAGAAATAACTGCTGGGATGCTTATTTGAATAAAGAAGGGATATTGCCTACATTGCGCCTACATTAATATGCCACAAATTGAAAACATTCTGAAATAAGAAGAGGATGGAAGCATCAATTTTCTTTTAATGTAGCAGGTTAAAATAGTTGGAAATGCAGATGGTCAGATAAATGTTAAGCACGTTGTTTGAGTATAAACTAGCTGTGTTCATTCATGTAACACCTGGCATTGTTGGGCAACAAATAGAGGTCACTGTTCCAGTCCACAAGAACATCCAGTCAGTTACTTAGAAAACTTTCCATTGTGTTCTGAGAATTCAAAAGTCTGGTCATTCTGGCTTTCCTGTTGTTGTTCTTCTGTGTCACTTGAAACCTGAGAAATGACTTGCCGACATGTAAATCTGGTTCAACGTTCAATTATTAGCAATTGCAGTTCAGCTGGCTGTGCTGAGTTGAATTTAAAATGTGCTTGTTAAATAGACATGAATATTATTTTGTAAGAATGAGGTCTTTTTGTCCCCATTATCAGGTGTATTTGACTTGGCCTGTGCCAAACTGTGCTGAAGGATGTCCTGGTTCTTGGATTAAAGATGGCTACTGTGATAAAGCCTGTAACAACTCTGCGTGTGATTGGGATGGAGGCGATTGCATTGGTAAGAAGACATAACTCTTGAAAGTCTTGGATGGCTTTAAAAGAGGATTGGACAAATCCATGGAAGATAAGGCTATCAATAGCTGCTATTCCTGATGGCTATATGCTACCTCCAGAGGCAGTATGCCTATGTACACTAGTTGCTGGGGAACATGGGCAGGAGGGTGCTGTTGCACTCGTGTCCTGCTTGTGGGTTTCCCGTGGGCAGCTGGTTGACCACTGTGTGAATAGAATGCTGGACTAGATAGACCTTGGTCTGATCCATCACTGCTCTTATATTCTTAAATACAACCTTTAGCATTTCTGAAATTTGGGGACTGTGATAGATTATTTTGCAGATGTGAAGGAGTTTGTATCTTCAGGATGCATTCTTGTAAACCTCTTGGGTGGCCATAGGCACAAAATCTCCAGACTTTTTCTCAGCCCTTCAAAGGGCCGTTTGCTTTCACAGGACACTCTTGCCTCGTGCACCCCATCGCAGTTGTGAGCATCATTGTGTGACTGTTGCTGTCTTCTATGTGTAAATGTGCCCTTAGGAAAAGGAGTCACTTCGTATATAATGACATTTTCCCCTGGACAAAGTAATCCATCTGGAGGGGGAGCGGGGAGTGTGCCATCACGGGTGAAGGGTCTATTTTGTTGCAAATTGGGTAGCTGATGCTCAGCTCTTTTGGTACGGATGTAGCATTGCCATTGTCTGGATGCAGATTGCTGTGATTTCATAGTTGTATAGGCAATGAAGGTTCAACAATCAGTATCCACAGAACTTTGCCCCTGATTTTGTTTATCTTCTTCATAGGCTAATTTTAATACCTGATCCAGATTTTTAGCTATTGGCTAGGCTCAGACGTCTCTGTTGTTCCTCACATGTGATGTGGTGCATGATTCCCTTTCAGCTCAGAACCCACTATGACCTGTCCCAGACCAATGTCCTCGTATCATGCCAGTGAAAGGGGTCAGATGTTCCTGGGAGGCTGGGCAAAATATCCCTGTGCTGTGAAGTCCCTCTATGTCTGCATTGCCTCTGCCCAGTCCCAACACTTTCTCTTTCCTCCTTCCCTCCACCACACACACACTTGGCACACTATTGCTCTACCCCAGCCTTTCCCAACCTAGTCCCCTCCAGATGTGTTGGACTGCACGCTGGCTTGGAATTATGGGAGTTGTAGTCCAGCACAACTGGAGGGTGCCGGGTTGAGGAAGGCTGCTCTACCTAAAGGTGGGAGCATCCCATATATGTTTTTTGTGAAGTTCTCACAGCATCATTTCTATAGCCTTTATTTCTCAGGCCGGGACAATATATTTAAGATGCAAAGTGATAAATATTCTTAGTTCTGGCGTATACATACTTTTTTCTAGAAATTGTTTTAAATACTCTGACAACCTTAGGAATGTTTATGTTTACTGTGCAAAGCGTCCTTTAATTTTAAAATGCACATAAGCAGATCATGAGCAAAAAACTAAGCTGGGATCAGATTTTAGAAATCAAATTTGTAATCAACTAACCAACTCTATAATCTATGAATCTATAACCAACTATTTGCTTGATTTTTAAAAATCTAACTTGTGCACTTGGGACTTCAGTTGTAAGCATTTTGATTCACTACTTTCCTTTTTCTTTTTAGGTACCAGTGTCAGTAACCGTTACGGTGCTGGCGGTGGAGCTGGTGTAGGTGTAGGAAATGTACCACCCTGGCAATTTGGTGCAGGAATAAGTGGCGTTTCTTACTGCAACCAGGGCTGTGCGAATTCATGGCTGGCTGATAAATTCTGTGACCAGGCATGCAACGTCCTTTCTTGTGGATTTGATGCTGGTGACTGTGGGCAAGGTCTGTTAATACATATACAGTCAGCATGGCCATTGTGGTAGAATTCTTCAATCCTGTTTGATATATATCTGATGCATTCATGCAGTCTGGATCTATGGATATAACTTGTTAGATTTACCTGTACTCTGACCACATTTACTTCAAAGAGAGCCCTGTAATAAACGCATGAGCTTGGATGTCTGGCCAGATGGGCGATTCATAAATATAATAAATAAATAAATAAATAAATCCTTTGGGAAAGAGGAGGGAAATGGCCAGGAAACTACAGTATATATAGAAGCTTTCTCCAATCTGGTGCCCTCTAGAAGTTTTGGAACACAACTTCCAGCATTCCTGACTATTGGCCTTCCTGGCTGGGGCTGATGGGAGATGAAGTCAAAAACATCTGGTTGGGGAAGGCTGATGTACAGATAAGCTCCTCTAAACCTCTCTCTCTCTTTCCTGCGTATCCCCAGGCATGTGATCACAGACCTTGCCTTATCAGGGTTCCCAATCACGTTCAAGCGAACACAAGTAGAAATCCTATTCAGACTTTGCCAATTTAACACACATTGAGCCCTCACATGTTCAGGTGAATGTCTGAATAGGGCTTCAGTTTGTGTCCCACTTCACCAGAGTTCTGTATACCTATCCTCAAGCAAATGGAGGCATGGGAAATAAAGAATAAAAATGTCAAAAGCCTAAGAGTTTCTTCCTGGTTTGCACGATCAAAATAAGCCACCATGGCTTATTTAAATTGGGGCGTGTGTGAGGTGCGATTTCCATAATCACCACCCAGGCTGTTGTCAGTTATTGGAGGCTTGTTTTCCCCTCCAACAAGCCATGCTGCCCAGGTTCGGACGACATGACAAGCTGCAGCTGGGTGGGTGATTAGGCAAATGGTGCCCGACATGCACCGTGATTTAAATAAGTGGCTTATTTTGATTGTGCAAACCAACCCATTGGGTCCAACTTGGTGACATCCTTTAGTAGTCTTTTGCAGGCTAGACAGGGCTTCTCTGCTACTTTTTTATAATTTATGCAAAATTATACAGATTTTTTCCCCTGACCTTCCCCTCCCCATCCTCTTGTTTTATCGTATCTTTTATATATATATCAGTTTTTTTTAGGTGAGCCCTTCAGAGAACACGGTTCTAACTCCCTGTAATCTACCTTGAACCACTGGGATAGGGTGGGCTATACACAAACCTTTTTCTATGTGTCTTGTGTGGAAAGCTGGCACTCCACTTTAGTTGGGTATCAGAAGCTGGAAAATATTACCTGACCATGGTTGTGCATGTAATTTTAAAATGAAAGATGTGACTGCAGACAAGTGGCAGATCCTGAGAGCTGGTGAGAAGTTGAACTAGAACTGGGGAGACCTGGGTTCAAATCCCACTCAACCATGGAATTCACTGGGTGACCATGGGTGAGTCAAACACTCTCAGCCTAACCTTCCTCACAGGGTTGTTGTGAGAATAAAATGGGGCAGGGACATTGGCATGCACACCATCCCATAGTTCCTTAGGGAGAGGGCAGGGTAAAATATGTAAATAATAAAAATAATTCTCTCTTCCTCCAGATCGCTTTGGTGAGCTGTACAAAGTGACTCTTCAGAAGAATCAGACTCATTATGTCATTCCCAAAGGCGAATATCTACCTTATTTCCACTTCGCTGAAATAGCCAAGAAAGGACTTGAGGGTGCATATAGTGATAACCCAATAATCCGCCATGCTTCCATTGCTAACAAATGGAAAACAATCCACCTGATAATGCACAGTGGAATGAATGCAACTGTGATTCATTTTAACCTTACATTTCAAAGCAAAGATGATCAGGAGTTTAAGATGCAAGTAACCCTAGAGGTTGATACAAGAGAGGAGCCCAAAACAAATACAACTTCCACCCAGAAACCTGAGGATGATGTAAAAGCTACAACTTCAGTGCCAGAAGCTGAAATGATATTTGAGGATATTCCTGAAGAAGCGCGTTTTCCAAGAATTAAAAAACGTCCAAATGGCACAACCGAGCATCTGGATGAAGACATAGTAATTGGAACTGTTAACATGTCTGTCCTTCCAGAAGATGTGAAGCTAGCTCTGCAGAACCTAGATTTGCAGCTAATGATTGGTGACATCACTCAGAAAGGGTACAATCTGTCTAGGGCTGCTCTCCTGAGACCCTTTGAAATGGTGCCTGCAGCAACAAAGGCAGCAGTAAGCAATTCCCAGGAGATCAAGAAAAAGGAAGTACGTGATGGCTCGATCAACGGGAAGAAGTTAATGCTTTGGCAGAAACCTTTCCCAAATGACGACGATAACAAAGCAGAAGTTGAAGAAAAAATGCAGAAAGCGTCTCCCCTGGGATTTGTACCTACTCTTGTGTCAATGAAGGTCAACAGTCATTTCCCACTAAGGCGCAGCTCTACAGTAAAATCTAAATCTGCACCTGTAATCCAGGATGTGGGTGAAAAGTATGCATCTCTGGAGAAAACCTTGAATGTCCTCAAGCAGAAAGAAGCTCAGAAGTCAAAAGGAATTAGGGAAGGGAAAACTGCAGAAAGGAAGGAAGAAGAGGTGGATGCCAATCCCGCACTAGCCGAGGAAGATGTAGCAGGAGGTCAAGCTTTACCAAGAAGGAAATTGCAGTATTACACTGGAAATTATCGAGGCTTTTTGCCATGGGAGAAGCATAAATATTTCCAAGACCTTCTTGATGTGAGTGTTCTGATTGACTGGGATAGTGTCAAGCGATGAGGATTTTGTGTTGGCTTTTTACTTGTTAATCCTTTTTTTACTAATTTGAATGTATTTTTTATTTACATGTTGATTATTTATTTTATTGTTTGTCATTCTGAGAACATTTTGTTTTAGAAGCGGTTGATGAATATAAATAATTTTAAAATGAGTGCATATGTACTCAGAAGTAATCCCCATTGCATTTAATGGGACCTACTTCCAGGTAAGTGGGTATAGGATTGCAGCTTAAGAGACTGAACTGTGACTCAGGAACTCAGTTGGATCTTGTTCTGCCATAAATTCACTTGGTGACTTTGAGCAAGCCACACTTGCTAAGCCTCAGCCCCACCCCACAACATGGGAACAGTGATACTGTCCTACATTACAGGGTTGTTAGGATTACAGCAAGGTAACGTAGGTAAAGTGCTTTGAACAGTCCAAAGTGCTATATAAATGCCAAGCCTTATTATTACTATCACTTTCACAAGGACAGCAGTGTCTTTGTAAAAGTAATTGTAATAATTAATGGTTATTAAGATGAACCATTGGTTCACCAATACAGCTCACAATTTGCCATGGTTGTTTTCTGTACCAATCATAACCCTCAATTAGTATCCTATAATTTTCAGAATTGGAGGGACTTCAAAGGTCATCTACGCCAACTGGCTGCTCAGTGCAGGATTCTTGCAGCTACAGCATCCCTGACTGATGACTTTCCAGCTTCTGCTTAAATACCTCCAGCAAAGGAGAGTCCACCACCTCCTCAAGCAAGCTGTTCCACTGTCAGTCTGTTCTTATTGTTAGGAAATCTATTCTCCTGCTATTCCCACCCATTGGTCTTGGACTTGCCCGCTGGAACAACAGAGAACCAGTCTGCCCCATCTTCTGCATGACAGCCCTTTAGATATCTGAAGACAGGTATCATGTCTCCCCTTCATCTTCTCATCCCTAGGCTAAACATACCCAGATCTTCTAACCATTCCTCATAGGACTTGGTTTCCAGTTCCTTCCCTGCTTAAAAATCAGAGAAGCCTAGTTTATTTTTCTTTACATATGTTCTCTTTTTTGTATTTTCTGAGGCTTATGAATTGAAGGTTTCCATTGCGGATCTATATGCTGCAAAACTTTTTTTTCAGCATATAGATCTGCAATTGAAACCTTAAATTACTGGTTATTTAAAATCTGTGCATATGCAATTCACAGAAAAGATTTGCTTGTTTTATTAAAAAAAACTCAGAAAAACCAACCAAAAACAAAGGGTGAGCAAAGCCATATTTAAAAACCTGCACCCAGATACTGCTAATAAGTGAATTTCACCCCCTTCCTCAGCCCCTAAACAGATGATTGATGCAATCATCAACAAACCGTCTGGCTTATGTGTGTGTAGCTCCTGCTGCTGGATGAGGCTTCTCTATCTGAGCAACCCTGTTCTAAGCATGTTTAAAACCAGTTTTGCACACTGGTACTGGCATTCCATCAAGCATGTAATCCCACATGTGAGTTAAGTGTAGCGTAGTGGTTAGAGTGTTGGACTGGGACTCAGGAGATCCAGGTTCTAGTCCCCGCTCGGCCATGAAACTCACTGGGTGACTTTGGGCCAGTCACTGACTCTCAACCCAACCAACCTCACAGGGTTGTTGTGAGGATAAAATGGAGAGGAGGAAGATTATGTAAGCTGCCTTGGGTTCCTTGCAGGAAAAAAGGCGGGGTATAAATAAATAAATATAAATAAATAATAAGCCTAATGAGAAACTTTGTATTGTTTTGTTACTAATGTAAGCATGTTGTTTATATGTATTCTTGTTTTCCAGGAAGAAGAGGCATTAAAGAAGGAGATCGCTTACTTTACAGATAGTAAATTGATCGGGAGGCAGCTGAAAGATACATTTGCTGATTCTCTCAGATACGTAAATAAGCTTTTAAACAGCAAATTTGGATTCACATCTCGGAAAGTTCCTGCTCATATGCCTCACATGATTGACCGAAAAGTCATGCAAGAATTACAGGATCTGTGAGTCTAACTTTGGGGGGGGGGGGGAGGAATAGTGACCCTTTGGCTAGAAATAGGGATAGAACATCTATATGCATCCATCTGAATATATATATATGTATATGTATATGTACGTACACACACACACGCATGCTTGTCAAATACATACTTTGAAATAGAGAGGAAAGTTGGGCTTAGTTCTCACAAACAGCAGGTGAGGAGATAAACTTGTTTCTGGGCTGTACCAGTTGAGATTGGAAGTGCAGGCCCCCAAAGTAAAATAGTCCTCAACATACACACGCACCCCCCCCCCCCCCCACAGATCATACAAAACTAGTCAGGAAGTAAGCTGGGCTGGAGAGCCCTTGTTCCTGCCATCTAGTTTTCTGTGTATAGGCTATCCCACTTGGGTTCCCTAACTTCTCTAAAGTTTACAAGGCATCCGGGAAACTGGTTTATGGATAAGGAGAAGCTCATCCTTTGGCACATACCTTGGGACTGAACACTTGCCTGAACAGAAACCAGTTCTCAAATCCTTGGGCAAATTAGGTTCTAAATTAAAGAAGGCAGCCAGTTTTTTTAGACGCTTAAAATGAATTAGGAAGGTTTCAGACTGCCTCAGTTGAGTTACTAGGTTTGTTCAGACAAACGTCCTCATGTGTTGGGCCAGTGTGATCGTGCCCTCAAGCCACATTGTCTGACACCAACACACTCAGTGGCTAACTCCCCTGGCAGCCGTGTTTTCGACTGTAGAGGACCATAGCTCAGTGGTAGAGCCCCTCCTTTGCATGCAGAAGGTCCCAGGTTTGATTCCTGGAATCTCCAGGTAGGGCTAGGAAAGAATCCTGCCTGAAATCCTGAAGAGCAACTGCCAGTCAGTGTTGACAGTCCTGAGCTAGATTGTCTCAGTACAAGGCAGTTTCCTATGCTCACCAATGTTCTTGGTGTCAGTGTGAAAGGGAACCCATTCATGTATAGATGTACCTGTGCAGGGCTCCTCAATAGAATTAGGAACCCTGATTGGCTAAGGTTTCCATTCCCGTGGAGTTCTATGTGAGTAGGTCCATTTTCACCCTGGTGGTTGCCTAGGAGACATGACGGGTGGGCGTATCAGCATCTGGGGGTGTGGCCTGCAGTTGCGATCCTGCTCCTCCCGTCAATCCATGAGGATATCTTGTCTGAGCAGCCCTAATTTCTGCAGCTCCTGACTCACAAAACCTGATTGTACAAGGACTACTTTCTAAAAGGATGTTGCCGGAGACAACCAGTTACATTTTACATTTCATATATACCATACTTCATACTTGGACAAGTTATTCAAATTGTTTGTAGAGCTGGTTAAATTGACTCCCATTCTTTCTGGACAGATTTCCTGAGGAATTTGACAAGACCTCCTTTCACAAAGTACGCCACTCTGAAGATATGCAGTTTGCCTTTTCATATTTCTACTATCTCATGAGTGCAGTTCAGCCACTGAATGTCTCCCAGGTTTTTGATGAAGTTGATACAGATCAATCTGGAATTTTATCTGACCGAGAGATTCGTACGTTGGCCACAAGAATTCATGAACTCCCTTTAAGTTTACAGGTATTTTTTAAATTCCCCTAGGAAACTCCATATAATCACTGTAAAGGAGTGGGTGGGGTGGGGTGGGGATAATAAAAAGTGGGCATTAAATATGTTGTTTCTTCCATGGTGTATTAATACTTCTGTATTGATGTCTGGCTAAATACTCCCCCCCCCCCACATTTTTGTAGAAAAGCAAAGGCATGATGAAATACAAGCATTATATGGATTATATATGTATTAGTGTTAATATTATACTAGCACTTTGAAGAATTGATCAATACAGGGAAGCTCACCAGCCTTGGTAGGAATCCTTCTATGCAAAAGTGCAACTTGTTCTGATTAATTATATTTGTCTATTAGAAAAGACAACAAATTTGTTGCAGTCTGGAGTATTCCCATTCAGGGTTCCAGCCAGTCAGCCATGCTCTCCTTCAGGATTTATTTATTTATTATATTTATACCCTGCCTTTTTTCCTGCAAGGAACCCAAGCCGTCTTACATAATCCTCCTCCTCCTCTTGATTTTATCCTCACAACAACCCTGTGAGGTAGGTTAGGCTGAGAGTCAGTGACTGGCCCAAAGTCACCCAGTGAGTTTCATGGCCAAGCGGGGACTAGAACCCGGATCTCCCGAGTCCCAGTCCAGCACTCTAACCACTACACCACACTGGCTCTCACAGGATACTCCATTCCATGCTCCCCTCCCCCATAAGAACATAAGAAGAGCCCCCCTGTGGATCAGAGCAAAGGCCTATCTAGTCCAGCATTGTGTTTCCAACAGTGTACAGCTAGATGCCTCTGGGAAGCCCACAAGAAAGACCCTCTCCCACCATTGCCCATCACCTGGTATTCCGAGACATTGGCCTCTGATCCTGATGGCAACATATAGCCATCAAGACTAGTAGCCACTCATAGCCTTATCCTCCATGAATTTGTTTAACCCCTTTTAAAGTAGTCCGAGTTGATTCCTGTCACCACATTTTGTGGTAGCAAATTCCACATTTTTAAGTATGCATTGTGTGAAAAAGTACTCACCGTGTGAGTGAAATCGGTACAGCATGCACGTGTTTTTAAAGCATTAAATCTCATTGACGGGTTTGGATGTCACACTAAACTATGGTTTGGCATCACCTTCCCCAACCTGGTGTCCTCCAGATGTTTTGGATTTAAACTCCCATTCAGCAGCAGCCAGCAGAGCCAGTGGTCGGCACTGCTGGGAGTTGTCGTCCAAAATATATGGAGGGCACCACGCTGGGGAAGTCTGGTTTAGTGAGATGTGAACGATCCTAGCTTCCTCTGGGCTTGCACCCTCCCCTTTCCTCCATGGCCTCAAGGAGGAATTTGGAAGCTTCATTTTCACTGTTGATTAACCACAGTTTGCCATGTCATAAAATAACCATAGTCAAGATTAACCACAGTTCCAGGTTCAGATGACATGGCAAGCAGCGTTTAATGAAAAGCAGAAGCAAAAGCTTTCAAACACCTCCTCCCAACCACATGGAAGGAGAGGACCACGAGCCCAGGGTGAGGATAAAATGGCGAGGAGGAGGATTATGTAAGCTGCCTTGGGTTCCTTGCAGGAAAAAAGGCGGGGTATAAATATAATAAATAAATAAATAAAAAATTCACATCTTGCTAAACCAGGGCTGGGGAACCTCCAGCCCGGGGGCCAAATGTTACCCTCCTGGGATCCCAACCCAGCCCTCTGGGGTTCCAGATGACCATGCCCCATTCCCCTTCCCCCAACCACCAATTGTTTGGTGATTTCTCAGATTTTGTGCAGCATTTTCCCCCTTTCTAAAAGGGTTAAATGCTTCTTCTGCCGCTTAGTTACTGGTAGCAAGAACCTTAAGCTAAAATATGCTAGTATTTTTTTATATATATTTGGCCCTGCCCCTTTACCTTTGACCCCAACCACCACTGGAATATCTAATTTTTTTTATATGAAGTTGTTATTGATTTTTTAAATTGTTTGGGGGAAACTTTCAATCATGTGAGTTCCCATTTTGCTGTCTGCATTAGTGCCTAGGCAGAGCCTTAGACCTCATTTTCACCAAATGGGCTTATAGGAACAAATGTATGATAAAGTCATATTTGTTTAATTCTTATAGACTGTGAAGCTTCTGGCTATGCATAACCATTTCCTCTTCTTTATTTTTTCCTTCTAGGATTTGACAGGTCTGGAGCAAATGTTAATAAATTGTTCTAAATCCCTTCCAGTCAATATCACTCGGATTAATATCATACCACCAACTCAGGAAGCATATTATGATCCCAATCTGGTAAGGAGTTGTTACAAACGTGTTTGAAATCTCCCTTCTTCTTCGTGGTCTCTGTGCATCATACATATGGGCTCTGCGCCTGCATGGAACCTCTTTTGGGAAACTTCTCTAGATGAGGAATTTAGGCGGGAATCCTTCCCCTTTCTCACTGAGTGTGCTCCTAACAGGTTCCCGCCTTTTCCCTCAGTTCCTCTTCGACCACCATTGTGGCTGGACCTCTGAGGGACTTCTCTCTCGTTTACTCAACAGTTCTGTTTTATTCTGTCCTCTTCTCACTTCTGTCATTCTTCCTCTCTCTTTTAACTTTGTGTGTGTGTGTGTGTGTGTGCAGTTATTTTTTGTTTGTCTCTTCAATCGGTTAGATTGTGGAGATCTATCCGGAATGGATGCCCCTCAAGGCCCCGTTCCTCAAGTGTGGCAGTAAATTGCCCCCAACCAACGGGCATTCTCTCTACTTGCTTTGTCTTGGGGAAGGGCATGTAGTGGATACATGCCCTCACTGTCAAGCCTTTACTAAGCAGGCCAGTAGGAACCGCTGGGATCAGTTATGGGCTGTGCTGTGGCAGAAGGCTCTAGGGGCGGTGGACGCACCTAGACCTTCTACGTAGATGTCTACAACTTCACACTTGGTTGCCTGGCCAGTCTCTCCTATCCAGATGGTCCTGGTTTCAGATCCTCTGACTCCAGGCTGCTCTCTGTCAATCTCGACAGCTAAAAAACCTTCCAAGAAAGCCCAGTCATCCAAATCAGAGTCAGTGCCGAGGAAGAGGAAGAAGGACGCCTAGAGGCACTCTCCTAAAGCGAAAGCATCAATTTCGCAATCTTCACCTCCAGCGGCTCAGCCAGTGCCCTCAATACCAAGGCAATCATCGGTCCCGACGGTCTCTGTATCGGAGGGAGAGATTCAGGGCCCTTCTCCTGTCTCGAATAGAGCACGGTCCCAAGAGCGTGCTTCCCCGCCAGGCTCAGGTAGATGATGATGATGATGATGATAGATTCCTGCATTGAGCAGGGTATTGAACTTGATGACCTCTAAGCTTCCTTCCATCTCTAAATTTCCATGATTCTGGTTGTTTCATTTATTAGATTTCTATACCACCCAATAGCCAAAGCTCTCAGGGCAGTTTACAAAGATTAAAACCTTTAAAATACATTATAAAAGCCATATACATATGAAAATATAAACATACAACACACACAGAGAGACATATACGGTATCTAAAACAATTCTAAAGAATCAATAGCAAGAAAAATTCAAGAAAAATTGTTGCCATTGTTTATTCCATCAATGTGCATGGTGCTTTAAGAAGAACAAGAGGACAAGTCCCTGCGCTAAGGAACTTACTGTCTAAAATGTGACACAGAAGGGACAATAGGGCAAGGGGATGAAAATAAGAGGCAGAAGTTTAATGCCAATATTATACATGAAGGCTTAGTTACCCATGGCCAATGGCCATACTGGCTGAGAATTATGAGAGTTGCAGTCTAATGCATCTGGGGGGCATCAAGTTGGGGAAGGATGCAGTAAGGTATGAGAACTTGTTAGATAAGCTCAATTCTGATATATTTTCAGTATCCCCCTGTAGTGTCTTACAGTGCAATCCTATCCATGTCTGTTCAGAAGTAAGCCCTCCTGAGTTCAATGAGACTTACTCCCAGGTAAATGTATATGGGATTGTAGCCTTAATGTCCTCAAACATTTTTTTAGCTGCCATTTTATTTCTTTAAAGAAAAGCTTGCTTAAAATAGTGCCATAATCTTTCATTTCTGTCATCATGACTGAATTTATTTTTGAACTGTTTCAGTTCTTGGATTTCCAAGAACAAGGTTAAACTTATAAAAGATTTCCCTTGAGAAGTTTCTTAGAATTGTTTGTGGGTTTGCCCACAGGGCTTAGGTTAAATTAGGAATAATAAAACTATTTATTTATTTATTTATTATATTTGTACCCCACCTTTTTTCCTGTAAGGAACCCAAGGCGGCTTACATAATCCTCCTCCTCCTCTCCATTTTATCCTCACAACAACCCTGTGAGGTAGGTTAGGCTGAGAGTCAGTGACTGGCCCAAAGTCACCCAGTGAGTTTCATGCCGAGCGGAGACTAGAACCCGGATCTCCCGAGGCCCAGTATATATCATCTGTTCAGATCTTGGTTGACATTGATTGGCTTGCACCAAAGCATTTTCTACCCTCCTGTGGATCACTGAATTACATGTCTTGTTAAGATTTGAAATGTGGAACCTAAGAAACATTTACAAAAGGTATTTTGTTTTCCATAATATCAGTATTATGCCTCAGCGATTTTGCTGAACAATAGCATAACTACCAGATCTTGGGAAAGCAAGAAAATAGTTTGGAGCTCTCTACAGAATATTTCCTTTTAAAATACAGGGCAGGTATAGACATGAATAATCTACAATTTCAATTATTGTTTGTCCCATTTTCAGCCTCCTGTGACTAAAAATCTGCTAACCAACTGCAAGCTTGTGACTGATAGAATTCGTAAAGCATATAAGGACAAAAACAAATATAGGTATCCATTCTTCTTTTATTTTAATGGTTAAAGAAAAAATAGTAGACAAGTATATGAAATATTTAAAAGCCATCTAGGAACTGGAGCATTACATAACAGCACTAAAAATATATTTCTGTTTAAAATATGATTGACTATAACTTATTCTTTATCTGTCTTCAGTCTTGAGAGTCATGCTGAATATACCCATGCCAGCAACTGCTCATACTTATGGTTTGGGGATATCCAACAAGATTGGGCTAAGTCATGCAATAAGCCCAAGAAGAATATTATTTCCTGTTTCATGGAGCTAACAAGAAAGAGGGTTTCACCCCCTAGCAGGAAAGGTGCAAGAGGCAAGGCCTATATGGTGCAATTAAATTTTATTCAGGAATTTACCAATGGAAGTTGGCTGTTTTCGTCAGGAGAATTTATTTATCAGTTAAATAGACAAACACAATTTCATCAGTTTGTACTCTATTTTATGTAGAGGAGCTGTGCCTGGACAAAAGGAACAATCCTGGGCAAAGGGAATAATCTTTCCTAGCAGCGGTGTGCTGCCCATTGGTGTGCTGCGGATTGATCCCCATAGGGCTCAGGAGAATCCTGTTTCTCCCACCACCACCCCAAGTGTGCATGCAGGCAGCACACCACGCGGCATTGTGTGGAATGGGGCAGTCCCTGCCTGCCTCCTATATCCTCATCTAGTCTATCCCTCTGTACTGTGCAAGTTATTCAAGTTTCAGAGCTTAAGGAATTACTATCACACAGAGAAGAAGGTGCTGGAATGGGAAGCAGGCAAGGATCTCCTTTCCCATAATGCCCTACATTGTGCCTGTGTGTATGCCGAGGTGAGGGGCAGGAAGAAACTAAGGAGACCATTTCACCCGCACTAGGAAGAATTGTCCCTGGTGTATTTTTCAACCTCTGTTTTCTCACCTGTAACAATGAATAATAGTAACATTTTTGATGCAGAACAGAAGGGTCATAATGATAAGGCTGCTTTTTCTTGAATAGGTAAATAGACAAAAAATGACCAGTATGGAAACAGGACAGCCAGAGATACTGGGATATACAGCAGAAATTCATTGGAATGCACGTAATGCCAAAGTTGTAAATTCCTATTTCACACTATTATGTTGCTCTTTTATGTTTTCTTTTCTAACACCAAGGTTTGAGACTATGGGAGAGGAGGAAGTTGCCTTCAAAATGATCCGTACCAATGTTTCCCATGTAGTTGGGCAGCTCGATGACATACGCAAAAATCCCAGGTACATCCTTCTGATATTCGTTCAGTTTTGAGATTACCTCAGATTTTATTCTATAGAAGGAAAATTTTAATTTCCCATATAGAATTCCTTGAAATAAGAATTTGAAGGTAAACCTGACCAGCAAGTTTTAAAAAATGATTCCTAATAGTAATGTTAATACTTACTGTTGACCTGGTGCTGAATGCGGTACATCTACCCCTGAAGGACCAGGTCCGCAGCTTGGGAGTCATTCTAGACTCCCAGCTGTCCATGGAGGTTCAGGTGTCAGCTGTGAGCCGGGCAGCGCTGTATCAGCTCCATCTGATATGGCAGTTGCGCCCCTACCTTCCTATCATCTGCTCCTATCAGTGGTTCATGCCTTGGTCTCCTCTCACCTGACTACTGTAATGCGCTCTACGTGGGGTTACCCTGGAAGACGGTTCGGAAGTTGCAGCTGGTACAGAATGCAGCAGCTCGCCTGGTTAAAGGCTGCCGCCGGCGTGATCACATCACTCGGGTGCTCAAAGAATTGCACTGGCTACCAATTGTTTGCCGAGCCGAATTCAAGGTGTTGGCGTTGACCTTTAAAACCCTGTATGGCTCCGGTCCAGTATATCTCAAGGAGCGCCTCCAGCAACATCAAGTAGGCCGCTCAACAAGATCTGCCACGGTTGGCCTTCTCCCTGTCCCATCAGCCAGAGAAACCAGGCTGGTGGGGACTAGGAGGAGGGCCTTTTCTGTGGCAGCCCCCAATTTATGGAACTCCCCAGTGACCTCCACCATGCCCCTTCCTTGATTAGCTTCCGCCGAGCATTAAAAACGTGGCTTTTCAGGCGGGAATATGGGGTGGGTTAGGATTTTTAATTGTGTTTTATACTGTGTGTGTGTGTGTGTATGTGTCCCCCTGTATTTTATTGCATTGTACATCGCTCAGAGTGGCCGGATGTCTGGCCAGATGGGTGATTCATAAATATAACAAATAAATAAATAAATAAATAAAATATAGCACTTTCAAATGTTCAAACCATTTCACACGTGTTACCTAATTTTAATCCTTACAACAACCGTGTAAGGTAAATCAGTAAATCATGCTGTAGATGGGAGGAATGAGGCTGAGTGTGAGTGACTTGCCTAAGGTCAACTAATAAGTTCATGGCAGAGGCGAGATTCAAACCATGGACTTTGATTTGTAGCTCAGTCTCTTAGGTCACAAGCCTATGCATGTTGAGACAGAAAAAAGTTCTAGAACTCCCAGCCTTCCCTAGCCAGCATGTCTGCTTAAATAAGCCATGGTGGGCTACAGTGAATGTCTGAACCAGCTTGCAGGGTGTATTACCTCAAGGTTATAAAAGCATGTAAGGGTTGTAGTTTCCCTGCTAAATGGAATTGTTGAAAAATGTTCTTGACTCCTATCACAACTTAGGATATAACATTGGTCACGTTTGCACAACACATTATGCCTCCTGGGACAACCTAGTTCCCCACCCCTGAGCTAAAGTAACCAGAAATTTACCAGGGTTGAAAAGCTTAAAGCTGCTCCCAAACCTGGACCCTTTTGCTCTTCTAACAAGCTTGGATCTGTAAGCCACCTTCAAACACTGGTTTGTTAGAGAAGAGGCAAGCTAGGGGTCAAGGATTGGATGTAATTCTAAGCTTTACCAAATTGTTAAGTTTCTGGTTACTTAGATGCTGCTACTTGCAGAAGGAGCCAGGTGGGAATGATCAGGCAGCATGCACCATCACACTGCTTGTTACAAATAAGCCCAAATTCTCATCAATTCTGGCATAGCGTTCTGTGAGAATGTGGCCATTATCTCATTCTAAGAATCCTTAGAAATCTATTAAAATGAAAACATTTCCTTATAATACTAGAGCGATAGGCACCACCTTTAACTGTCCATGAAATATGTACTACATAGAAAAAGGAGGGAAAACATCCTGTGAAGGGAGGATAGGAGTTACCCAAACTCCTGGCAGCGTAGGCAGAGATCCCAAAGACTCAGTAAGGTGTCACCACCCTGGGTCATCCACTCCAGCCTGAGTCAGGGGATCCTTGAGCCTCCCAGATATACTTGAAATAAGGGTTCAAGCTGCCACCCTCTATTTTTTGTCCCCCAGCCCAAGACATTACACAGTAGCAAGTCACCAAGCCAAAAGGCACTGAAATTAGCACTGAGATTTACCCAGGAGGCGGCACACACAGCTCTTGCTCAGGCCTCTCCAACCTTGGGTCCCCAGATGTTGCTGGTCTACAGCTCCCAGTATACCCAGCCAGCATGGCTAATGGCAAGGGATTCTGGGAGCTGTAGTCCAGATGTTGCTGGGGACTTGGCTCTGGGGACCCAAGGTTGGAGAGGCCTGCTCAAGAGGTAGATAAGTAATTTATTAAGAGAGAAGAGAGAAATGGGGGTGGGAAGGGAAGGGAAAGTTACGGAAAAAGTCACAGAGAACCTTTGATACCCCAAGCAAAATAACAAAGTGCTAGCTGAACCTATCCTATACATTACCAGAGTACAGGTCTCCCACAGGATAGAGTCCAAGCCAGGATTCAAGAATGCATCAGCCCACGACAGATTGCCACAAGAAGGTGGAGACAACTCAACTGCCATCACCCCTTTTATCTTCCAGCCCCTGGCAACTCTGGGTGGATCTCCTGCAACCTGTTCTGTCTGTTCTACCAGAGTCTCTCACCACACAAAAGAAGGGGTACTTTCTTACAGGAACCCAGCTGTAATCACTCGGTCCAGTTAGTGAAACCTAGCTGTGCCCTTGAGCACCAGAGCTGCCCAGGCTTTCTCAGGAAAACACATTCACAGGTGTTTACAGCACTAGGTGCCCGCAAAGCCTAGCTCGATGGACGGGGCCCTTACAGCGGAAGCTGTTAGCATTCAGGCTGGTTCAGGCAACAGGTCCTCTACTTAGTTGTTGACACATTCCTTCTGAAATTTGAAGTGAACAAAGACCACAAGGGATCCTCTGTCTGTATCTAAAAATGCTGGTATTATGTGCAATTCTTCTCCTTTCCTCCCCCCCAGAAAATTTGTTTGTCTCAATGACAACATTGATCACAATCATAAGGATGCTCAGACAGTAAAGGCAGTGCTTAGGGATTTTTATGAATCAATGTTTCCCATCCCATCCCAATTTGAGCTGCCAAGAGAGTATCGGAACCGGTTTCTTCATACACAGGAGCTTCAAGAATGGTAAGTATTTCAGGGCCCTTGAAATGAATATATGTTGTATTGTGTCAGTATCTGGAGTAAACCTGAGCAGAAGAGGAATGGCAGTCTGAATTTAGTTTCAGAACTGAAAAGGAACTTGCTGAAATTACTCTTTTAAAGATAGCTAGGCAAAATTGTGGTGGAGAATTAGTCCACCGTGGTGGAAGAATATAATCATTCAAAGTATTAATGACCTCTTTTTAGATTCAGTGTTACATAGCACATTCTATTAAAACTTGTCATATATGGCAACTAATTTAAAATTGGTGCCACTATTTTGAGGGAAATGTTAAGCTTTAAATTTCATAGATTTCATAGATATCGTAGAGTTGGAAGGAGCCTACAAGGCTATCAAGTCCAACCCCCTGCTCAATGCAGGAAACTAGAGGAGGGGTCTCCCATCCAATAACCAGGCCTGACCCTGCTTAGCTTTCCACGCTGGTCACTTTGAAATTTTATTAACACTAGAGGAGAATATCTCCACTCACAACTTTATTGTGTGCATGCTCCCAAATGTTCAAATATTGATGGAAGGAAATTCACACTTACTTTTTTATTTTTAAAAAAACACAAAACCCAGAAATGTCCATAAATGTTATATAGGAACTTCAATTCATTATTAAGTTAGACAAGTGGTGACCTGCCAGAAATTGCAGCAGGCAAGGCAAGGGTTGTAGCAAAAGGAAGATTGGTTCCTTTGCCCTCCCCCTCACTCGCATGAAGATCTGCACACTAAAACAAAATTTAAGAAAGAAGGCTTCCCATACCCTTTACCCCATCCCGTTCCCCTTTCCCCACTATCGCTCACCTTCTTCACTTTTCCTCACTTAGCTTATTGGTACATTTTTTGCTAGTTATTTTTACTTTTGGAGTATGAGTATTACTTTGTGAAAACATAAAACTAACAAGTGGAAGTGGAAACAAAATGATGCAGTGTAGTGCGTTCCTGTTCAGCAGGGACTACAACTTGTAGTCCTCCAGATGTTGTTGGACTACAACTCCCATGACCACTAACCAGCATAGCCAATGGTGATGGGTGATGGGAGTTGCAATCCAACACCTGGAGGGCTGCAAGTTGCCCACCCCTGCTGTTCATGATGCCAGCCAGCCAGCAATGCCCTTTTTCAGGATACTCCATTCTCTCTTCCCCACCCCCTAGCTTTCCATTTCTTCCTGCCGCCACCCTAGCAGACACTTCTGTGGCCACCGAGTATGTTCAGTACTCATTGGGCAGTCCTCATTTTTGTGTTTCCCCTCCTTAGCTCCCCCCCCAATAGAGATTTTTTGTACTTCTGCAAACCCTGGGAGAATATTAGACATTTTATTTTAAAATACTTCTCTGTTTCTTTTATACTGTGCTTAGGAGGGCCTACAGAGACAAGCTGAAGTTTTGGACACATTGTGTGTTAGTAACATTGATTGTGTTCACCGTCACCTCATTTTTTGCTGAGCAGGTAAAACCTATAACTTTATACAAATATAACACTTTTCTTAGGATGTTAGCTGTGCTAAAATAAAGTGTGGGAAGTCCTAATAAAATGTTTTGGAAAACTATAATGATGTTAAGTCAAGATTAATATCTTAGCCTGTTTGCACCAACTGGCTACTGGAATATCAAAAAATCAGTGAAATGAGTCCTGCAAAGGTAATGAAGATGTAATGGCGGAGATGACTGTGGTGAGAGCAAAGTGTTGGACTAGATGGCCTAAAAGGCCCTCTGCGACTCTATGATTCTGTGAGAGGAACTGCAACTGCATTCATGTGAACAAAAGCATGCAATACGTGTTAGGATGGCATTCCTTACATCTGTACAACTGGAGTCACAGCTTCAATCCAGCTGAGGCCAGGCCTTCTATGCATAAAGAGGCAGATAAGGAACAGTTTGGGTTGGATCCAGGATCTGCCTTCCAGAAGAGGAAGGGCATTTCCCACAAGAGAAAGGGCTCTGGTCACGGAAGGTCCTGCCACCTGATTTTTGTGGATCCCCCCCGCAACACTCACAACTCACCCCACTTGGCAGAGTCTCCTGATTCTCTGTGTAGCATTTTCAGGGGCTCCCATGGAAAGGAGGTGGCAGAAAAGTCCACTTCCATCAGCGTAGTTGATCCAGAGTAAATCTGGATCCAACCCTGTGTATATCATTCTCTGGCTAAAACGTTGGGGTCCTAGAATTGGGATGCATATCTCATCCAGTCATCTGTTCAAGAAGAGGGAGTGGGGAACATACTCTCATCCTATGTTCCCCAGATATCCCCCCCCTTCCCAGTAAGAAGTGTTGCCAGTGATCTGATTGAGGGAATACATCAACTCCTGGATTAAGTGGGGAAGCATACAGGAGCCCATTTTAGAACATGTGTACTGCTGAATCTAAGGGAAGGCATACGTTCTGCAGCTTTTCCCCCTACAAGGTGCACTATGTTGCGAAGTTTGCTCTGCTTTCTAGAGGAGAAATGGTCCACCACAGAAAGAGCTGGGGTGAGCAGAGGCATCCTGGGGTGATGTGGAGCAATGTGATTGTTCACATGAACAAACAGCTGGCAAAATCAAAATAAATGTGTTCTTTAATTTTTCAGTTAATAGCTCTCAAACGAAAATTTTTCCAAGGAGGAGGATTCAAAAAGAAGTTTGTCACGAGCGAATGAAAGTGTAGAAGAAATTTGTTTGTAAGTCAGTCTACCTCAACATGTGATGAGCATGTAAAATCTTTTGTTTCAGAAGTGTCTTGATAGTTGTGTCCTGGGCATGAACAGAAATGCCCCCCATCCATTATAGCCTTTGTGACTGTGTATGATTCATGCTACTGAACTTAGGGTGAGGGAGTTACGGGTGTGTGGCCAGCATTATCTCCTTAGTGCATTATCCTTTTTATAAAAAGGGTTACTGAAAGAATCATAGCTGCATTTATTGCAGTAGCCATTGCCAACTAAATATAATGTTGGAAAGTTGCTTCTATTAGTATGTCCCTGAGCTTGCATCCCAATGCATTTGGTGAGTTATTGACCATTCAGTCAGTACCTTACTCCTTTTATCCTACTCTTTGAACAATAAAGCCCTATTAAGGCTGTAATCCTGCATCCCGAGTGCATGGAGGCAGGATGTGGACCAGCTTGCATAGCAGCCCATTGTATCTTTCCCCTATGCCATTGTTTGGGGCTTGCCACTGTTATGCCATGTGTTCCCCATTGCAGCCAGTCAATTCATGTCAGTAAGGAGGGATAGTCATGCTCATTCTTCCTCAGGCTCCTGACCTGTAGGCTGCTCTGGAGGAGTACGAAGAGAGTTGCATGTGAAGGATCCAAGAGAGAATGAGCTTCCAGATGCTTCTAGGGAAGTCCAAGTAGCCCTTCTATTGTCACGAATTGCCCAGTTGCATTGGTGTGCACTGGAATACTAGCAGTTTGAATGGGGCAGGGGATAGTCCTAAAGTACATCTATAGGAGCTGTTGTGTATCCTGTTCTTCAAGCACAAAGGGCAGTGTTGCAACCTTAGGGTCTCTCCCCCCCGCCCCCGCCCCCGCCCCCGCCCCCATTTAGTTCCCATCTAAACTTCATAAAGTATCTATAGTTTAAGCATAGTATGGATTATACTGTAGGGTATACTCTGAATGAAGGTTTGGAATGAATAATGCCTTATTGCTATATTGTTCTGCTAGTGGATGAGAAGTAATATGTAAAGAAAATTGATTCCAATCTCTGATGCCAATGTAATGTCTTTGCTGATCAAAATGTAAATTGCAGCATAATAATTGTATGCCTAATTAAAAGTGTAGGGCTATAATCAAGTAAAAGGGACTTGGATATACGGTAACTATTATTTATAAAAGCATTGTATATTTAGCAGCAAAAGTGCCTCGCCAGATAAGTTGTCAATACATTGTATTGTTTTAATGGTATAAATATGTTAGCATGATAAAGCAATTTCTCATATCAAGCATTTTCAAAAATTAGGGATGAGCTCTGGTGATCTGTCCTATTTTGTCAAGACGTATCTCAAACCAGTAAAAGAAAAAAGGACACTTTTCAAGCTGATATTTTTGAAAGAAATATATTTAATCATGTTATTAGCAACTTTAGAAGACTAGATCACATCAGTAATTATTTTATAATGAAGATATGAGATTTTCAGTGTGCTGTAAAATGTATGCTTTTAATAATGTTATTGATTGAAAAATGTTATACTGTGCGTGTCAAAGAAGAAAAAATGATCAGCTGTTTAATGCTCTGAAAAGTGTTAAATATTTTTAAATCAAAAAGGCACCTTATTCTTTATCCAGTGCATACACCTAATTTTAAATGAAATAAATCTAGTCCAACTTCTTTAAACTACCACTTGTTTTGCCTATTTTTAAACACAAAGCTTAATTTCATAATGAACTTTAAAGCAGCAGCCAGCTACATTGTGGGTCAATTCAGACAATAGTGTAACCATCAGGACAATGCTTTGTACTCCATGCTTCTTCCTTCACTTGCATGCACTGATTGCCTGCTCCACATCCTGGTTTGCTGTGACCTCCAAATTGAGTAAATTGTGGTTACTGCTAGCTAGCTTGCCTCAAAACAGAAACCATGGTAAATATAATTGTCATGTGAAGCAGCTGTCTAAGTTGACAGGTAAGTGATTTCAGTTTGGGTCCCAGTTCACCTTTTCATCAAGAGCCAAACAAAATGTTACACAGGGATGTGTGTGACATTACCTGACTGCATTTTTTTAAAGGTGAAGATCAACTTCAAGAGGGGGTGATTAAGAGTGGAAAAATAGTAGGGGTGGCAGGAGGAGAGTACAACTGGGAAAAGTACAATTTTATAATATAGACCCATTCTCCAGTTCTGTTCCCTCTTCTACATTTTTTCTCCCGCACTGTCTTCTATTAGAGCAAGCAGTTAAAATTGAAGCCTGAGCCTATGTGTATACTGACAGCATGGAGAGTGGAGGAGGCCTTTTGCCTCACTCTCTGTACTTTCAGTAGGTGTGAAAGAAGCCTCTATTATCAGAATGCAGAGGTTGGGAGCAGGGCTAGCAGCTGCAAGGCACTCCACATGTTCAGTAAACAATTGGAGAAAAGGTGTGAGGAGCAAACCACATGTTAACGTTAATTGCATAGCATGTAGCTAAGCCTGATAAGTTTTCTTTACTTTAGTGTAACAGTGTGTGGCGCTGATTTGGATCAGGAATAGTGCACACCTGGGAGAATTAAATCCTCCCACCACCATTTTACCTCTGAAATGGAGCCAATGGAGGCTTTCTTTCGGTGGGGGGTTAATCCTCCCGATGCATGCTGGTTCCAATCTGAATCAGGGCCATGCATAGTTACATAAAAGAAAACCATCAGGCTCAGCTACACACTATACACTTAACATAAAAGTATAGTTTGGCCCACAGCCCTGGTGTGCTGCAGAATGAAAGTTCTGAGGTGATAAAATTGATAGTACTGCTTCGGCCTGCAGGCAGGAGAGCAGTTTTTAATGGGTAAACCGTTACTTGCAAGAAGAAAACCAGCATGGCAGGAAGCCAATTGTACTAAAGCCTTGTTCTGATATGCTAGGTGTTTTTGCATGCTGGGAGGTGTGTGTGGTTTTGGGGTTTAGTTTTTAGTCTGCAGTCTGAAGCATTGCCATCTGCTCCTGCTATCTTGGGATTCTTCCACTTCATTCTGTTTTATGTAGACTAGGTCACTGTCTCTCTGAAGGGAGATTCTCTGTGCTTCCATATTCTCATTATCTGTAAGGCTTGTCATCCCCCATTTCCTTCCCTCAGACCCTGGTGGTGAATGTATGCAGAATGGGAAACGGAGAGAAGGGGGCGGGTTGGGAAACAGGAAGAAAGTTATGATAGGATCAAGAAAAGGCTTGGGAGTTAGCATGAAACCTTTGCAAGAAAAAAAATGGAGAGGGTTGACTACAAAATTGGGGGAGGGAAACATAAGGGGTCCTAAAACGAAAGGGGCTGTGAATTAAAATCTGAGATAATTAAGGTGAGAAATAGGGATTTTAGTATTTTTGATGGTATATATAGTAATACCTTGGATTGCAAGCACAATTCATTCCAGAACCGTGCTTGTAATCCAAAGCACTTATATCAAAGCGAGTCTGGCGGGCGTGAGCGGGGCCGATTTCGGCCCGCTCATCTTGCAAGACCTTGCTCGTTTATCAAGTCAATTTTTTTTTAAAAAAATTGCTTGTCTTGCAAAACGCTCTCAGACCAAGTTACTTGCAATCAAAGGTATTACTGTAAATACTACAAATAAATAATATTCAGGCTTCGGGTCAAACCAGATTACACTCACTGGTGTGCTGTGCTAGCCCAATAGACTTTTTAAAAAGGTTTGTTTGTTTTTTAAAGGAGCTGGGAGGACACAATCAGATCATGGTCCACAGGTGCCATAGATTAACATGGCTTGAGGTGAAAAATGGACTGCACCAGTCAGGCTGCAGGTGGGAGTGTCACATTTTTGAATATTCCCTACATATAGAAGAACTCTCCTGCAATCAGAAAGCTATCACAGCAAAGGGCTGTCCTACAACTTTTCTCCTTTTGCGCTACTTTTTTGTTGCTAGAGAAGTATGTGTGGTTTTTTTCTCCAAAGTGGTGGTGGGGCATTCAGAAGTTATATTCTCCTCCACACACCCCCGCCCGTTCCCAATAGTCTGAAGCTTTATATAGTCCACCACCTCAGCTTTCTGCCCTCTAACTGCCATCTAACTGTTGAACTATAGACCGAGGCTAGAAGCGAATGGAGGAGAGGACCACACCATTTGTAGGTGTGTGGATGGGAGGTGTATATATAGGCCTGTAGCCAGGGGGGCTGTGGCAGAGGGACGGGGTGTAGCGGGGGGGGGGGGGAAGCCTGGCACCCCTAAATTTTCTCTGCCCCCTAAACTTTTTTTTTTTTACAAATAGTTAAAAAACATTTTTCAATTTTGTCTTTCAAAGACCTGCAGACCAGATGAACTGCCCCCCTACTCCCCCCCCCGAATTTTACATATACAACCCATTTCCCAACTCCCCCCGCAGGCAGTGCTGACTTCCACGTCACTCCACCGCCCTCCTTTCTGTGGAGAGTCCGGGGAAGGAGAAGACAGGGCCGGGACAAGAAAAGTAGTATTAGTGACGAGAAAATAAGCGCGGTTGTTCTTAGCATGAAATCCGAGAAGGCTTGACGAGGACACTGGGGTGGGAAAGGAAAAGAGAGCGCCAGGGCGAGGGTGGGGGGTGCGAAGCTATTTTCTAAAACGAAGCGTGCCGCGAGTTACGGGCTGAGGTAATTTAGGCGGGAAATGTGCAGACTCGGAAGAACCTGGATCAGGTCACGCTGAGGACAGGGGGAGCAACTTGGGCTTGAATGGATGGTTGGACAGGAAAACAACAAAACGCCTTTGCCCGCGGTGTGAATAAAAGGGAGGCGGCTACCGTGCTTGAGGGATGAGGATACAGAGAGGCGAGGACGGAGAGCTCCATATCTTGCCCATTTCCTACGCGTCTAGGAAATAAGTGGGTGATCGAGTAAAGCGGCCCTTCCGGGGATCTGGCGCGAGCTGCTCCTAGTGGGGAGGAGAGGGTGGGCGGGAGAATAACGTAGTAAATACTGTATATACACAAGATGTTCCCCTGTGGGGGTGCTTAAATAAATCCCTCCTACTGAATAGCTTGCGGTGTTTTAACTTCGTCTGGATTTTTCTTTCTTTCTTTCGATAGCTCATCCCAATCCAAGAGCTCAACACAGGTAATAAAATAGGTTAGAAAACAGGTGCAAAATATCCCAATATAATGCAATTAGAATCCATTAAACAAGTACAAAAACATAATGGATATAAACTCTTGACATACTAAATAGATTATTACAATAATCTACTTTCATGTTTTGTTCTTGCAATTTGTGTTCTCTGCATGTAAACATATTATGCCTTTCCAGCCCAAATAAGGCCCTCAAGATGGCTAACAGCCAACATAAAAACTATAGTCAATAAAATAGCAAACAATTAGAAAGGGTTTTAGTTTAAGCAGGGTTTTTGACAGGGCTAAACGGGTTGTTTTGACATATCAAAAATCTGCTTAAACAAACAAAAAGGCAGTGTGGCATAGTGGTGAGAATGTTGGACTGGGACTCGGGAGATCTGGGTTCTAGTCCCCGCTTGGCCATGAAACTCACTGGGTGACTTTGGGCCAGTCACTGACTCTCAGCCTAACCTACCTCACAGGGTTGCTGTGATGATAAAATGGAGAGGAGGAGGACTATGTAAGCCTCCTTGGGTTCCTTTCAGGAAAAAAGGTGGGGGTATAAATTAAATAAATAAATAAGCCTTTCTTTTGAAATTGCTTGCGAAAAGCGGGGAAGTGTAGATCTTTCCAGAAAGTACCTAGGTAGTAGGTACTTTCTGGAGTACCTAGAGGGTTGGGGAAGTGTGGAAAAGGTGGAGGGCATTGAGAATCGTCAGGGCAATACTTAAAAATTAGATGGATCACTCCCAAAAGGGGGAGAAATAATTTCATGAGCAAAGATTCCCTCACGGCGTTGCTTTTCTCTTGACAGCTCGCCATTTGGCAGCTTTTAAGTGAAAAGCAAAGTAACAAATTAATCTATTTTCAGCCTAGCTTTGTCAATGTCCATGGATGTTAACTCCTGCACTTTGATAGGAGACACTTACCAGGACATTGACCACGCAACCACAAGACTTCACATTTTGGCTAGTCAGAGATGTGCACTTGCTCTACTCCAAACTACCAACCAAAAATTAATAATAATTTAAAAATACAAAAATATTTGCACACATTTCTGACACCTAAAAATAATTTTTAAAAAGTGGCGAACCAGTGACAGCTGCTCCAATGTGCTGCTTGGGCATTTTGGAGAGGCTGTCACTGATAGACATTGCGAAAAGGCTCTGAAAGAAAATAGGGAGGGGGGAAGCGGCAGCAGCAACTGAAAGGGGTCATGATCAGAGCAGGGAGAGCGAGCCAGTGATGGCCACTCCAAAGTGCCACTTGGGCATCAGTGGAGCGGCTGTCCCTGGCGGGGTGGCATGGGCGAGCTCGGCAAGAGTGGCCAGGGGATTTTGACGCTCTTGACAAGCAGCTCACTTCCCTGGACCCACGATGGAATTGGTCTCCCAGGTTTGTATAACATGACGTATCGTTGTTCCAACAGCCTCTACAACAAGCCATGGGTTGTCAGGATGGCTTAAATTGTTTTAAACTATTTTAGTTTATTTTACTATTATTCTTGTAAACAGTTTTACAGTTTATAAGAATTATTCTTATTTATTCACTTCAGCTTACACAGTGAAATAGGGTTGTTTTTATTTATATTCAGCCACTTTGGGTAATCAACAGCTAAGATGTACCTGTCATAAATAACCTCAGACTACAGTGTAACTTCAAAATGTGAGAATATTTCTTTATAGAAATTCTGCAGCCAAAAGACATATAGTATTGAACTCTGACTGAATTCACAAAAGCAGATACAAAATAAAAAGTACCTTATTTTCTTTTAAACACATACTATCTGACCACATTTTATGTTATGAATTATACAAAAAACCAAATGAACATATTTTACTGCATTTAGAAGATCTCTGATTATGGCACCATCAGGAAGAAAATCGGCAGGGAAAGCTGCTAAACCAGCACAGGAGGATCCAGTTGTACATGCCTACAGCTTTGAAGAAGATAAAAAAAAACATCTGAGTGGATCTGAGGAGGATATTCGAGAAGGTGTAGTAATCATTACAATTTTTTAAAATCAAGTTTTGTTTGCATTTGCTAAATAAGAACAGGGTACCCATCCTTTTTTCTCACAGTAGCACGCAAGGCTTGGGGGTGGGATCAAATGCCTTATGTAATCAAGCACCAAATGTTTAGGAACTCCAGATGATCATGGATTTATCTAAAGCTGCGCAATAGCATGTTTGCTTCTCAGCTGGGTAAATTTACTATTTAAGCACACAGAGTTAATTTACATCGGGGTTGGGCAACTTTGGCTATGCATTAGCTATGTTGGCTAGAACTGATAGGAGTTGTAGGCCAAAGCATCTGGAGGGTCACAAGTTGCCTACCCCTGACCTACATGCAAGAAGCTTACAAATGAGTGTGGTGGGTTTCCCCCCCATTTATTTCAACCTGGGTGTGTCATTTTCTAATACAAATCTGAACATGTAGTACGGCACATTCATGAATAATAAGAGTTGTAGGGTTCCCTCTTTCAAGATGTTAAACAATATTTCTATATTTTAAAACATAATTATGTGCGTTAACTTTGCTCTGTGTGTATGGTAAAGGAGCCTAACTCCTTGGTAGAAAACATGTTTTGTGTGTAGCAAATCCCCAGTCAAAGGGTCCCTGGTAGATAGGCAGGGTAAGACATCTATCTGAGATTTTGGAGAAGCACTGCCAGTCTGACTAGACAGCACAGGGCTAGATGACCAATGGTCTCACTCAGTGGGCATGTTCGCACATCACACTAACCCACCCTGCCAATTAGCCATGGTGGGTGGGTTGTTTTGGCAGGGCAATGGCTGTTTTTTGACCGGAACATATGGCTGTATATGTCCCTGTAAAAAACAACCACCACCACCATTGGCCTGTCAAACCCTGGTTTTAAAGGGGACCCAGAGTTTTGACAGCTAGCTTGGCAAGCTAGCTGTCAAAACTTCTTTCCCCCCAAAAAGGGGGTGGGATGCACTTTTGCACTTTCCCAGGCAGCTAGAGTCTCAGGGAAAAGTGCAAATGGCTCAGTACCCTGAAGACAGTCGGGGGGGGGGGGAGCAAAAGATGAGGATCTCGCTGCAAATGGGGTGTAAATCTCACCCCCTTTTCATGAGCAAAGATCTCTCATGCCATTGCTTTAACTTGACAGCTCACCTTTTGGCATCTATCAAGAGAAAGCAAAGGAAAGAAAAACCCTGTTTTGGAGTGTCTTCGGGTCAATGTCCAGGGTTGGTACCTGCTGCACTTTGACAGCAGGTACCTTACTGGACATTGCCCAGCCGAGGCTCCCCATTTCCACACTCACAGAACTGCGCACCTCTGCAGTTGCACAAGTGTGGCTAAAAAAAACAAAACCAAAAATATTTGTGCACATTGTGAGCACAATTTTTTTTAAAAAAAAATTGCCAGCCACTGACAGTCCCTCCAATGTGTCGCTTGGGTCACCGGCTGTCAAAACGGAGATTGTGAAAACTGGCTGTCAAGCTGGCAATTGCAATCTCTGGTGGGGGGAAAGTTAAAGGGACAAAACATCCATGGTGAGCAAAAAGGGCTCACGAATACACGATCATGGTAGGGGACACCGAGCCAGTGCCAATCGCCCCAAAGTGCCACTTGGGCACTTGTGGGGCAGCTGGAATTGGCATTGGCCTAGGCGAGCTTGGCAAGAGCAGCAAGGGTTTTTTGCTGCTCTTGCCAAATGGCTTGCTAGCCAATTCTTAGTACCCACATTAGGGTCAGTTGGCTGGGTTCAGATGACATGACAACCCGTCGTTGATACAACAACCCCTAGAACAAGCTATGGGTTGTCAGGGTGGTGGGAAATGGTCTGGGTTCACATGACACGGCAACCCACCATGGCTTGTCACCCACAATGGGTTGTCATGTGCGAACCCACTGTCTACATTTGCACCTTACACTAAGCCACTGTTTCTTATTTATTATTTCTTACAAGTATTTATAGGCTGCATTTCAGGGCCATGCATGCACAAAGCAGCATATACAATAGAGAAGATAACCGAGAAAAACTTGATACCTTAACATTACTATAAAGGCATAAGGTATTTATTTACACGGGGGAAATCACATAGCCTAAAACACATTAAGGAATGGTTTAGAGCAAGAGTGGGCAACTTGCAGTCCAACATCTTGAAGGCCACAACTCCCAACAACCCTACCCAATATAGCCAATGGTGAGGGAAGATGGGAGTTGCAGTCTAACAACATCTGGAGGGCCACAAGTTGCCCACCCCTGGTTTAGAGTGATGTGTGAATGTGGCCACTATGATGTAGCTTCGATATTCTTCTGCAGTGATCCGTGCAAGTTGGCCAGGCTATTGCCAGGTGCAGTTGGTGACTGGAGCGGGTAGCACAGTCATGATAACATAACTGGGCCATGCTGGTTCCCTGAGGCAATTTATCTGTGAACTGTTCTTTTTTTCCTATAAAGATGAAACTCCAGTGATAGATAAACATGGCAAAAAAAGACCTTCAGTTACTCCTCATGCTGCAGTTGAAGATGATGTTGGGTAAATTGCTTAATATTTAATTTTTTTAAAGCCCAAAGCCTAACTAACGTAATGTTAAATCATTTTTGACAGTCATGTATCATCAGTTTGGTTTCCAGCTCTTGATATTATGTGTGTGTGTGTGTGTGTGTGTGTGTGTGTGTATAACTGGTAAGTTTGGCCAGAATCCAATGGGTCGCTTATGCCCCCGTCGATTCTTTTGTGGCCCACCAATTCTGTTCTGCAAGCGGTGCAATTCTGTTCTGCAAGCATTGGAGACCTTTCAGAATTGGTGACCAGCTCCACTAGTAGATGGACAGAACTGGATTCTGCCCCAGTAGTGCAATCCTAAGTGTGTAAAGGATGGCTCTTTGGTGTGTGTGTGTGTGTTAAAGAAAGCCTTTCTGTATTTAAAGAAGCCCTTTCTCTTCCTCTAACATAAGGATCTTCTTCTGACATACAGTATTTTTCCATGTATAAGACTATACTTTTTCCTAAAATCGTTAGACTAAAAATTGAGGGTCGTCTTATACACGGAAGTAAGTCGAGGAGAGAACCGCACGGTTGTGAAACTGCCCAGTGGGGGGCGTCTTATACATGGGGGCGTCTTATACACGGAAAAATACGGGTAAGTGCTTATTCTTTTTAAAGATGGTTGTAGAAAGCTTTCCTACAATGGAGGAAGCTCATTTTGTTGGAGGGAGGGAACCTTTGGATCCAACCCACTTAAATTAATGAATGAAAGAGAAAATTGCCAGCTTCTCAGAACTTTGTACAGCATAATACAAGTCTAAGACAGTTCCAAAGTTAACTGTGAAGAAAAGCGTCAGAGTCTCTTGCACCTCCACACGTGTAAACAAGTGTAATCCCAGCTAGAGGCTGGGAAACCCATGCAAATGTACATAGCTTCCTCTGATGGCCCGTTGCCTCAGAGTCTCCCATGTCTCTTTGATGTCCCTGTGCCGCAGGTATTCGCATGCAAATGTTCCCAAGCCCTCTAGTCATGATCAAGGAACCACCCCTCCCCTGCCTAAGCCCAGATGAAGTTCATCCTGATTGGCCAAGGACAGCCAAGCTCCTGAAAGGAGGGGTGGGGGGAGAATTTGATATTGCCAGCTGTGGCTTTTGGGTGTTGTTGTCTGGATGCGAAGGAGTAGGACTTTTTGCTGAGGCAAGCCCTAAAGAAGACCAACCCCCAGGCAAGGAGTAAGTGCCTGGGTATTTATATAGTAAGGGACTAGTTTTGTTGTTTTGTAGCTCTACTTGTGTATACCAAAGTGTCTCCCTACCTTTTCCCCTTTCCCTTGTTCCCCACCTTTTATTGTAATCTGTTTACCTTAAATAAACTTTCCTGGCTTTACCCCACACGGTGTGTGTGGTTCCTCTGTGGTTCAGTGCTAAATCCAGTGTATAGACTAAGGGCAAGGCCCTGAGAGAATCAGGTCAAAATAGAGCTAAGGCTGGCAGTTTTGCACATTTGATCTTGCGTCTTGAGTAAAGGACCGGTTGGCAGTCCTTCACATTAACTAAATCTAATTCCTCACACGATTCCACATCCATGCTACCATTAAGCACCCAACAGAACAGCTCAGAATGTAGTACAAGCCCACCTCTTATACTACAAACTTAAACCAGATCATGCCAGATCACCCAGCCACACCTCAGCCACTATATAGTACACAAAAAACTGTGCACAAAAGGACCAATCATATGCTTATCATCATGCTGGTTCAGCCATTTGTATCATGCATAAATGTGTTTAGACTGCAGTTCTCAAATTGCTTGATCCAGAATTGGCTCTGGGTCCACTGAATCCAGCAAAAGGTTCACCATAAGTACCGGTAGTTTGAAGATTGTACCCTTTCTTAATATGTATTTTAATTAGTTCTTGATGGGCAGTTATGTTGGATGTTTATTTTATCATGCGTCTCCATTCTTTTGCTCCGATTTACAAAACTTTTTTTCAATATTGAAAGATGCCCATATTATACCCCTTTACACTACACTATTGACATTGTCAGCATTTAATACCCTTCCAGTTCTACATCCTGTTCGTTTTTTCTGCCTTTTTCAGTTAACTTGAATTGGTTTACTCATAGCAGTATTAAATATCTTTGGTCTCTGTTTTGTTGCTGCTTGTTTCCACTTACAAATAATATAATCCAGAAAATATAAACTGCAGTTTTCATAATGTACATAAACAGTCATTCCTAATATATGAATATTTTTATAGGGGTGAAGTACAGAACATGCTGGAACGATTTGGAGGTATGTTTGGAAAATATTGATATACTGTTAGCTGATATTCCAGTGTAACAATATTTTTTGTTTTACAAAACTGGGTACAAATTTTTTAAATTTATTTTATTATATTTGTTAATCGCCCATCTGGCCGGCCACCTGGCCACCCTGGGTGATGTACAATTAAAACAATACAATAAAACATGATAATTAAAACAGTATAAAAATTCTTTTAAAATCCTAACCCACCTCATATTCCTGCCTGAAATACCATGTTTTTAATGCGCGGCGGAAGCTCATCACGGAGGGGGCATGGCGAAGGTCACTAGGGAGGGAGTTCCATAACTTGGGGGTCGCCACAGAGAAGGCCCTCTTCCTAGTCCCCATCAGCCTGGCTGCTCTGGCTGATGGGATAAGGAGAAGGCCGTCCGTGGCAGATCTTGTTGAAAAATATATTTAACACAACACTGGGGGAGAGAGGTAAAACTGTGATTGAAGAAAGTATTTTTTTCAAAGGGCTCCTTGTTCCAGACTCAGAGTGTAATAGGTATTAATGATCAGTAAGTCACCACTCATATTAAGTATACATGTTTGTATCGGCAGTCCATATGGTCAAGTATGTGTCTACTTGATGTTGGCTGCATTGCTTGAGTAGAAACAAGTCACAGCGAGCCTTGGGCTCACCGGCTCACATACTCCCCCTTCCCCTATACAGCCAGGAGGAGTTTGATGGCCAGTGCTTCCAGTGTGGCATGAAATATCCACTTCTGGTAGCCAGGCAAGTCATTTCACTCTGTCAGATATATCTTATCAGAATCTTCATATCTGAAAATCAGGCAGAACAATCCTACAGGTGGGTAGGTGTGAGATCCAAAGGCAAAGGAACCACCTTATCCAAACCCAGGACAGAATGGTGGAGTGTTTTCTTTGTTGTTCTGTTATTCCCTTACTCTTGATTTCCCTCCTATTATGTACACCAGCTCCAGAGGCGGCATACATTTCACTCAATTCCAAATGCGTGTTAGGGGAATGTGAAGGCTATGGATCCTGCAGATCAAAGCCCTTCCCTGGTCAGCCCCCAACACGCCTAACCAAAGAATATTTGGAACATGTATTGAAGTTTTGAGACATGCTTAGCGCTTCTACCCAATCCAAGCTATTTGCTGTAATACCTTATTTACTAAGTGTTCTATCTACAGTTAGATTAGCAAGAGGAACCCAATTCTTTGAGCAGACAGGATAGTGCCAACCAGTTTTTCTCCAGTGTGTTTATTTTGGGGTGTTAAAGTGGTCCTTACCCACTTGGGTGATGGCAGTTATAGAAATAGCATTTACTGACAAATCTACACACTATACAGGCTCCCATGGAAACACCATAATTTGGAATAATAGCTTATCCTATATTTAATATGTTTGAGAAGGTGTTGATAAATTCATGCTTTAATTACTGTAAAGTAAGACTGTAATAGCTCTCTAAACGTATATGTTGTTTATGGTTTACTATGTGAGCCACTTTAGTCTTTTCAAGCAGTTTATAAAAGAAGTTTTTCAGTATCTGCTAAAAATGCCATGCCTAATTATTTGTCTTATTATAGCGGACATTAACAAAGCTCTTCTGGCTAAAAGGAAAAGATTAGAAATCTACACAAAGGCTTCTCTTAAAACAAGCAACCAGAAAATAGAACTTGTTTGGAAAACACAACAAGAGCATAGGTAAGGAGTTACTAATGCTAATGTACATTTCACAGAGAAATAATTGTTCACTTAGCATTTGTGTTCAGATGGTCTGTCTAAAGATGATTGGCTTGTTCTAATGTTGCCAAGAAATTTGTTCATCAAAAACTTTCCTGGTAAAAAACCAAATTCTTTGAAGTAAAAATTCACATAGTCTACAATTCTATTTACACTTAGTTGTGAGTAAGTCCTATTGAACATTATTAGACTTTCTTCTGAGTAAACAGGCATTGAATTGCGCTGGAAATCTACTTAGCAGATGCACAAAGTTAACTTTTAACAATTTTAAGATTTCTTTCAAACTGGTAGAAAAATTGCATGTCTTTAGGTGCTCCCACAAATACACCAACTCTTCATTTTTTAAACTTTGTGTGGCTGTTACATTCATTGTATTAGCTTCCCCATCTAACATGAATGCCTATGCATTTATTTTATTAGTCAATTATATTTCATGTTACATTGTTTGATAAATATATATTTTAGACAGAAGATCAACCATGAGTATTCCCAGCAGTTTCTGCATGTATTTCAGCAATGGGATACTGATATACAGAAAGCAGAGGAACAGGAAGAAAAACTTGCGGTTTGTATTTCATAAATTTTATTTTTTCAATATGTTAAGTGCCAGAGGCTGATATTTAACACCTTCTCATATTTAATTCTCCTTATAGTGAAGTATGGGAAATTATCACTCACAAATCAAAGAGCTGAGATAGGAAATGTTCACTGGTATACAACTGCTATGTGTATTCCTATCTTTACGATAACCATATGCCCACCCAGGGTGTAGGATGTCATGGTAAAATTAGCAAACTCTAAGAACTGATTTGTATATGAGCTAAGGTCCATACAACCTCTCAGAGATTAAGGGGCAGGTTGATAAGATACTGCTATGCTGTAGTTGGTGGAGAGCAAATATTACTGCACTGTGATAATCTATTCCTCAAATTCCTGCAACCTGGAAAAAGCTTGCAGTGTTAGTAATGTTCAGGGATGTTTAAACAAACACAAACACAATTTTCAGAGGAAGAGAAGCATTCAGATGTTAAATACCGGCAAGAAGGAGCAAGGAAAGCCTATTAGAAAAAAGTGAGTTTTAAAAACTATACTTTTTTTTAATGAATTGGGATTTTGTTTTTTGCTAATTTGCCTACATGCCCCTGAAAGCACCTTACCTGAATATACAGCAAAGGCTTATTCATGAGATAAAATCCATACAGAACAATTGTTTTAAAAATAGCTATAATTTAAAATCTTACCATGCTTACAATTAGGTACAATGTGATTGAGTTATTTTATTTATTAGCTGTGCATTTATTATGTTGTGCGATTTTTTTGGCTTTAGAATATGTTTCGGCAACAACAAAAGGTTTTCCAACAAGCAAGAATAGTTCAGAGTCAGAGACTGAAAACAATTAAGCAGCTGTATGAACAGTTTCTAAAGGTCAAGTATATGCTGTTTTCATTCAAATGATGGCTTCGCAACAGAGGGCAGAATCCAACAGGGTGTTTACAACCCGACCGATTTGCTTCCGCAAGCGGTGTGTCCCGACAATTCCATTGCGCAAGCAGGATCCACCGCTTACCTAAGGGAGATTTAGTGCTTCCTAGGGGAAGCCCAGAAGTGAGTGTTTCCACTAGTTTCTAGGAGGCGGCAGATCTGCAGAGCTCACTTATGCAAGCTCCACCAACCTGCCTCCTTCCAAAATCAAGCGGAAATGTTTGTTTTGGGTTGCCCTAGAAGCACTAAGTCACTGTTGCACAAGCAGCCCCCAACACTTGCACAAGGGAATTGGTGGGGGCGTAAGCACCCTGTTGGATTCTGCCCAGAAATAGCTTGATCATGTTCAACATTAAAGGTAGCTTTAGTCTTATAAAAAAAAATTAGGCAAATTTTGTCCCAATATGCTACTAAAGACTAGTATGGCATGTGCCAACATCTGCAGTAGCATATTGTTTAAGCCATTGCTAGACTTTATTTAAAAATATTTAAACTGATTACTACCATTAGATTATTAGCTGTGCGGGGTTGTGCTGACAACTACCAACTTACAATCCATAAGGTCATCCTCCTGTTCATTCGGCCCTGTTTCCACCTTTTTTGGTTCCACAGAGTAGCTTTACCTGTAGTATTGGTATCAACTGAATGTTGCCAACTCAGTAGTGTGGACCCACTCTGTGGTGCCAACATCACATGCTGAGTTGATACAGTTGTCCTACACCTAATTTTCATAACTGGAAAAAGTGCTCAGGTAATGCTATTTCAAACCTGTTACATTCGGGCTTTGTACATATGTAGATGTTGCATGTGTATTAGCTATATCACTGCCCCATAGACACTTCGTAATCTGACTTTCCTTGTGGAGCAGTGTGACAATACCCTTCTTGTATAGTAGTGCCAAGAATAGAACATTGTACGCCTGATGAAGCTTTACCAGAGGTAAAGTTGGCATTACTTCTCATGTCTTGGAGAAGATGCATCTCAGGCTGTTAGGTTTACCCTTGTTAGCCACTATGCTAACTCACTTGACTTTTGATATCTAGCAAATTTCTTGGTAAGAACCAATGTCAGATTTTCATAACAATGCTTTCCGATTTCAGAGTATGGAAGACATGGAGAAGAATCATGAAAATCTTTTAGCAGGCGCACAAAGTGAACTTCGTAAAGAAATGGCTATGTTGCAAAAAAAAATCATGATGGATACTGTAAGTGTTAATACTGATTTATGAAAACTTCAATGACATTTTAAAATAGAACATTTAAATAGAAAAATTAAACATTCACCATTTATAATTCACAAGTCAGAACATTATGATACAAAATGTTACATTTGATAAGTATTTTTTTCTCTTTTCTTTTAACAGCAACAGCAAGAGATGGCAACTGTTCGCAAATCTCTTCAGTCCATGTTATTCTGATGGCTCAGTGGAGAAACAACTTGTACCTATGTAACATGATACAATTATATACATTAGCCATGGGGAAAAAGAACCAGTGTTTTACATTCCATGTTAAAAATTACATGTATTGTTTGAATACTTTATGTTCAACATTGATAAGAGAAATCAACAAGCCATTGCTACATAGCAACAGAAGAAATTACTAATTTTTTTTTTGTTGTTTTCTTAAAGTACTGCTATGGTTTTTTAAAGTTAACATATCCGAACCAATTTTCCTTCACCCCTTTAATTTCAAATCTAGGTACCAGAGCTAAGGCACCTACAGTATGTTGACCAGTTCAATTCACATTTATTAGCAGATTAACCTGAAGTGATGTATTAATAAGTTACAGACGTCCACTAAAAGAACAGGTGTTCCAGGTTACATTGAAAAAATGTGTACTTGCAGCAGCACTTTTACAAGTTTTAGGTTGCTACCTAGAAGCTGGGGGGATCACTCTTGTACACTTACCAGGGTAATTTGCCTTAATTTGAGAGTTGAACAATAATATGTGACAATTTCCTTACTGTCATAAATTACAATGTGCATTTTGCTGGTTTAGGATTTCCTTAAGTGTAAGGCACTGTAATCATTTGCCAATTCATTATCTTTTTGAAAGTAATATGTTCTACTTTTTTGAGGGAAGATAAGGGCTAGTAGACCAATAAATCAGAGTTTACTAATATTAAACAAGGAATACTAGTTTCCATACTGTAGTTCATGTGGGTGAATTAAAAGCTCTTAATTTAAAATGCCATCTGTAGTGATTATTGAAGAAAAGAGTATACATAAAGAAGATATTAATCTCCAACTGAAATGTTACTTTCCCCACCCCAAACAGCAAAAAACTTCACTCAATTAAAAAAAAAAAAGTATACAGTACTGCTTCACATTTTCATATTGTAACAAGCAGATAATTCAAACTTTACATATGCAACATATTTTTCATGATTATGGATATACTCAGTTACAACAACTTAGAATCACGGATTGATAGAATCCACTGCTGATTTTCACCAAAACCCATTTGGTCTTTAAGTCTGACATCACTTTTTTTTTTAAAAAAAGAAAAGAATGTTTTTAGGACACTTACTACATGGTTTTTAAAAAGTTATGACTGTAGCAAGCCAAGGTGAGGAGTTAGGACTTTTCCCCTTCCAGTTTTTCTAGAAATTCCTTTGAAATGTATAGTGTTATTTAAATGCCACGATTTCCCACGATTAATAATCTTAAAGCCACTTCATGAGATTCTCAATAGAAGGATACGCCTCATCATTAGCATTTAGTTTAGAATTTGGTAATACGATGCAAATTTCTCAATTTTCTGGCTGACAGAGCTAGATTCTGTAGCCTGTCATTTGTAGGAATTTACTGCTACACTGTTTTCTGGCTTTAAAAAATCTAGAACACTTGTTCATGTGGTTAGAGTTCTTCATCCCCATTTAAAAGTGAAATAGGAAGGGAACATATTAGTCTCACAACTAATCAGTGCTTTCCTATTAAATGGAGAAGGAACAATGACTGGGTTCAGACCATGGGTTATTGTGTTCTCTGAACACATGGTTTCATTGTTAACCATGAACAAACCACAGTTCACAGCTCAACAACAAACCAAGGATTCTCTTCATGCCTATGTGCCAGTGAGACACATTGCCAAACCATATGAATCTTTGGTGACTACAATTCATAAAACAAAACATAATTTAAGACAGTTTTAATGTCATTGTCTCTATGGGCCAGTTCACACAAAGGGTTTTAGTTTGTTGTAGACTCAAAGCAATATTTGGCATGCATTCATATCTACAAACATTAAAACATACATTAAACATGTAAACAGGGTTGGGATAGAGTTGCCAGCAGTTCCCAAAATCATGGCAACATTTTTTCCAACCATCACAGTCATAGGAAATAGTTGCTGGCAGCTGCATCCATAATCACACAATTTACAATTTGATGCTTACACAAATGCATAGCCAGGAACCACTTGGGACTGCTTCAATAACGGAAACCTGTTGTGTGAATTAGCTCTAAACATCAGAAAAGACAACACTGAATCTCTCAAACATAATCAACCCAGCTTGTGAGATGGCAGTACCCACAATTGGTTTTATAATTACAGCGCACCAACACTAAGATTATTTTGAACTATGTAAAAACAAATGAGATCTGCTCAATCATTAGATCTACCCACAGACGTCATTAAGATGCTTTAAACTGATAATGTAGGTGCTTTGCATAAATTAAGAATAGTATTTAAGACCGTAGCAATTTTTTTGTCTCTGTTGATGAAAAGAAAATTGTAGTTGAATCAACTAATGGTGCAATTTGGTGGTAAAAAGTTGTGGTTCTATTTTTTTCTTGTCTCACAAAAGCATACTAGTTCAAGGGGGAAAGGAAGAACACACTCATCCCTCAGCAAAGACTGTATTTGTGCAAACCGCTCACTAAGCAAAACATTTTCTTGATAGGATGATTAAAGCCAGGGGTCCTCAAACTACGGCCCACGGGACACATCCGGCCCGCCGGGTCTTTTCATCCGGCCCGGCGGCCGATTTAGAGGCTCCCTGCGGGGGAAGGGGAGGAGGGGCGGCTGAGCCAGTGGCGGGGTGCAGGCCAGCCTGCCCCCTGCGGGATAAGGGGAGGCTGAGCTGGCGGCAGGGCATGGGCCGCCCGCCCACCGCCCTGCGTCTCCTGCGGGCGTTAGGGGAGGAGGGACAGCTGAACCAGTGGCGGGCCGCGGGCCGCCTGCCCGTCCGCCACCTTGCGTCTCCTGCGGGGTAAGGAGAGGGAGGAGAATGGGGAGGGGGCATTACAACATTCAGGAGACCGATCACGTGGTGGCGCTCCCCAATCCAATCGCTGCACACGATCTAACTTCACAGCAGTTTCCCGCTTGCTCATGGTTGCTCGCCAGTGCCCCAAGTTGTGGTGGTGGCAGCTGCTCAAATTTGGGAAAGTCTCAGTAGCAGCCAGTCTAGAGAGGTACGTGAGCCAGAGTTTTCAGCTGCAATCCCACTGGGGAAGTCCTCCCAGCATCCCCCAGCCAACCACAGGGAAAAAAGTCCTACAGCTCCCAGCATCTCCCAGCCAGCTGTAGTCCAACACATTAGGTGGGCACCAGGTTGGGGAAGGAGGCCTTAAAGACTAGCCTACATTTAGGTAATTTAAATTCCGAACATAATGGTCTTAAACTGCCACCCTCCCCCCCCCCCTGCTAATGTCTGTATAACTTCTCTTCAAAATGTAACCCAGGCCTGTAGCCAGCCGTTAAGTTCGGGGGGGGGGATGGGAGGGAGTAGTTCTTATGGTTTGCAGGCCTTCTAAAGGCAAAATTGTAAACTATTCTTTAATTATTTGTTTGTAAAAGAAATTTAGGGGTGCCCATAAAATTTAGGGGGAAGTCTCCTCTTAGCCAGTCCCTGGCTACAGGCCTGCCTAGCCCTGCTGTGTTTGGGGGGCCACCTGCTCATTCTGCTGGTTGGGGCCCTGGTCATATTTTTTTCAAACTATAGTCCAGCCCCCCAACAGTCTGAGGGACAATGAACTTGGCCCCCTGTTTAAAAAGTTTGAGGACCCCTGATTAAAGCCCATACAAAAAACAACTCACTACAGCTATAGCCCCTACAGTTTATGAAAACAGAACTTTCTGCTGTTTGAAATGTAGAAGGCCTAGTTCTGTTGTATTTCAAATTTTATTGACCTCACATTCTGGGATACAAGCCAGTTCAGGAGAAAGTTTTTTAAAAATAGATGATCTTACAATTACTGTTTTATTCACTTCCACTTTATGGCCAAGACTCAATTGTATGTAGTTTTCTCCCCTAAGCATTTTCTTCTTTTTTGTAAAATACAGCCCAAATGTCAAAGTACGAGATGTTAGGCTGTAATCATTTGGGCTGTATCAATCAGCAACATCATTTGGGCTGTAGTAATCATTTGGGCTGTAGCAATCAGCAACATCAGAGTGATGCCAGAGGACAGGGAGGCCTTCATTCCCAATCTAGTAGTTTTTGTACCTCTCTCTCCCCCTCCCAATGTGAAGAAAAGCATGAGGGGAGGGGGAAGAGAGAAATTTGTTAGCAAAAGACTGCCAGAGGAGGAAAAGGGTTTAAAAGCTCCTCTCCACCCTAGGCTTCTGCTGCAGCTGCATTTTATAAAAAAGAAATTGTCCTGAGAAAAATGCACAATGTTATATCCTTAGAAGAATGCAACATCTCCTACTCATCCATTTCTTTAAACATACAGGCTACATTCTTAGTAACTCACAAATACTGTTTCTTGTAAGTCCAAATAGGTGTACAAAGTGTCTGATTCTTCCTGCTCACCCAGACTAGAATTGTAATGCTAACTCATTAAGTACTACTACAAACTGAAGAAATTATACCAGAATACCTTAAACCTAAATACCATAACTAATTTCTGGTTAAATTCCACAGACATTTTCCTTGAACCATTATCTATCAGAAACTATCAATCAAGTATACTTAATGTGAAAAAACATTCATAAGACTACTTTGATACAAGATGGATGGCTCAGTAGTATTAATTCTTAAATGCCAAAAAAACTTCAGTTAAGGCCTTCATTGATCATTATTTCACCAAAAGCAATAAGCTGCAAAATAGACCATTGTAACTCTATTTTATGCATATATTGTACCTATATAATGAATCAATGTGAAGTTACTTTCTAAGATGGGGGGGGGGGATTCTGTCCCTCCAGATGTTTTGGCATGCAACTCCCATGATCCCTCACCATCGGCTATGCTGCTAGGGCTGATGGGAGTTGAGGCCCTCCAGATGTTTTAGCCTACAAGTTGCCCACTCCTGTTCTGAGTAATATTTGCCTAGAGAATGAACCATATTTTAAGAGTCCCATTAGCTGCCAAGTACATTAGATTTTCAAGCATTTCTATCTGCAAACATCAGAACAAGTATTATACACAAGGATTAGCTACTTTGTAGCAAAAACTTTCTTAAACCCACCATTCCTGATTAAACTAAGTATAAGTCCAAGTAGAACCTGTAGGGACTTAGCATTATGTAATTAAATGATCTCCTTGACTGAGAGCAAATTTAAGAAGCTCTCTCATGCACTTGGTTTTCTTTACAAGCTTCCACATCTGTATTCCTTAAAAAGGCATTTTCCATAATTCAGCAGTTCCCCCCTAATGCCTTCTCATCTTCGCCTTTAGCTATAAGTCACTCATTATGGTTTTGAACCTGTTCGGGAGCTTGAGGAGGTGATATTTTGAAGACCTGTATGTGAAGATGAGCAGCAATCTGTATGCATACCCCAGTAGAGTATCTCAGCAAATCAATCAAGGATATGAACTAAAAAGGGAGGGAAAAAGTTCTGAAGTTAAGATCAGAGCATTTGATGTTGTACAAGTGAATTACTCTGTGCTTAAATCCTATCTTGCCCTTTGGGTTCAACAAATAAAATTATAACTTAGGAGCTTACACCTTAACTCCTGTATTATTATTATTTTTTTAAAGATTCAATTAGCATTGCAGTTAAGAGACTCCCCTGCCCCTGGACCTTTAAAATTAGCTGCTTAATTAAGAGATTTAGCAAACACAGTTTCCCCCAGGCCTTTCACCACCACCCCGCCCCTGGCCAGCACTGCTGTAGTATATAGATGGAATAGAAGGGAGAAGCTATGGCTGCCTCCCCTCCTGGTTCATGGTTCATTTAGTGCTGAATCTCTCGGGTTTGTAGTCTGGCAATTGCAACTGCAGTAAAGTTAAGCATGTATTTTTTGTTTCTCTCGTACTAACACTGATGTCTGATGGAGATCCGGGTTCTAGTCCCCGCTCAGCCATGAAACTCACTGGGTGACTTTGGGCCAGTCACTGACTCTCAGCCTAACCTACCTCACAGGGTTGTTGTGAGGATAAAAGAGGGAGGAGGAGGATTATGTAAGCCGCCTTGGGTTCCTTGCAGGAAAAAAGGCGGGGTATAAATATAATAAATAAATAAATAAAGTGACCTGATTTTAATAGTGCATTTCAATCCAACAAAACCTACAAATTTCCAACCCTTAGATTTTATGAGTACAATGCATTAGTAACCAGGCCTAACCCATCAGCTAATAATTTAGCATTTGTATATCACTTTTATTATTATTACTATTATTAATCTTATTTCTGTACCACCCATTAGCCGAAGCTCTCTGAGCATTCAACGCACTTCACATGCATGATCTTGTTATAAGGAGGGAGACATAAACTCAGGGGTACCATTGGAAGAAGGCCTCTGTGCCACAACGGAGAGAACAGCTCCAGCAGTGCCCAATGATAGTCTACCACAAAATGTAGGGGAAAAGTCGGACTATAAAGCACATAGTCTTTGATGTCTCTATACTAATGCCCAGAGTATGGGCAACAAACAGGACGAATTTGAACTCTTGATACATGAGGGCAAATACGACTTGATAGGGATAACTGAAACCTGGTGGGATGACTCCCGTGGCTGGAATACAGCAATTGAAGGGTATAACTTGTTCAAAAGGAACAGAAACAACAGAAAGGGAGGTGGAGTTGCGCTGTATATTAAAGATACGTTTCCCTGCACAGAGATACAGGAAGAGGAGCTTGGCAGCACCATTGAGAGCATCTGGGTTAAAATAAAGGGGGCAAAGGATAAGACAAGGATGAAACTTTTGAAAAGCAAATTGCAAATGTTTCAAGGAGGCATGATGTGGTAGTAATGGGTGACTTCAATTTCCCTGATATCTGTTGGGAGACTTATTCAGCCAAACATGGCCCCTCCAAGAAATTCCTGAGTTGTGCTGCTGATAACTTCCTCCTACAGAAAGTGGAGGAAGGAACTAGAGGATCGGCTATCCTTGACCTGATTCTAACCAACAGAGACGAGTTAGTGGATAAAGTGGCAGTTTCGGGAACTCTGGGGGAAAGTGACCATGTTATACTTGAGTTCTTGATTCTAACAGAAGCAAAAGCTGAGTGTAGCCAAACACGTACCCTGGATTTTAGGAAAGCCAATTTTAACAAACTCAGAACAATGATTAGTAAGATCCCATGGCAAGTGACTCTCACGAGAAAGGGAGCCCAGGAGGGGTGGGAGTTTTTAAAAAAGGAAATTTTAAAGGCACAATTGCAAACAATTCCCACAAGGAAAAAAGGCAGAGGGCAACAGAAGAAGCCAATGTGGCTTCACAATAAACTCAAAGATGACCTGAAAACAAAAAAGGACACGTATAGGAAGTGGAAGGAAGGACAGGCTACAAGGGAAGAGTACAGGCAGTTAGCACGGAACTGCAGGAATAGTGTCAGGAAGGCTAAAGCTGAGAATGAGCTAAGGTTAGCGAGGGATGCTAAACACAACAAGAAAGCTTTCTTCAGATACATGCACAGTAAAAGACAGAAGAAAGAAATGGTGGTTCAACTACGTGATGAGGATGGCAAATTGATAACAGAAGACAAAGAAAAGGCAGAAGTGTTCAATTCCTACTTCAGCTTGGTCTTCTCCCAAAAGAGGGTCTATGACCCCCCTGGCAAACCGGAAGTGCAGACTGTAAGGGAAGGATTGCAGCTTGAGATTGATAGGCAAATGGTCAAGGAGCACCTGATTACTCTGAATGAGTTTAAATCTCCAGGGCCTGATGAACTGCATCCTAGAGTAATAAAGGAACTGGCAGAAGAACTCTCAGAACCACTGTCTATTATCTTTGAGAAATCATGGAGGACAGGTGAAGTGCCAGACGACTGGAGGAGGGCAAATGTTGTTCCCATCTTCAAAAAGGGCAAGAAGGAAGAACCTGGGAACTATAGGCCAGTCAGTCTGACATCAATCCCGGGGAAAATTTTGGAGCAGATTATAAAGAAGTCAGTCTGCAAGCACCTTGAAAACAATGCAGTGATTACTAGAAGCCAGCATGGATTTGTCAAGAACAAATCCTGCCAGACTAATCTGATCTCATTTTTTGATCGGGTAACCTCCCTTGTGGACTGTGGGAATGTGGTGGACATCATATATCTGGACTTCAGCAAAGCTTTCGACAAAGTGCCTCATGATATCCTGATTAGCAAGCTAGCTAAAAGTGGGCTAGATGGAACAACTATCAGGTGGATCCACAATTGGCTACAGAATCGGACTCAAAGAGTGCTTATCAATGGTTCCTTCTCAAACTGGGGAGAGGTAACGAGCGGGGTACCACAGGGCTCGGTCCTGGGCCCAGTGCTCTTCAACATTTTTATTAATGACTTGGATGAGGAGGTACAGGGAATGCTTATCAAATTTGCAGATGACACAAAGTTGGGTGGAACAGCTAATACTCTGGAAGACAGAAACAAAATTCAAAGTGACCTCGATAGGTTGGAGCACTGGGCCGAAAACAACAGAATGAAATTTAATAGGGATAAATGCCAAGTGCTGCACCTAGGGAGAGGAAACCAAATGCAGAGTTGCAGAATGGGGGACACTTGGCTCAACAATACTACAAGTGAGAAGGATCTTGGAATTGTGGTAGATCACAAACTGAATATGAGCCAGCAATGCGATGTGGCTGCAAAGAAGGCAAATGCTATTTTGGGCTGCATTAATAGAAGTATAGCTTCCAAATCGCGGGAAGTGATAATTCCCCTTTACTCGGCACTGGTCAGGCCTCATCTTGAGTACTGCGTCCAGTTCTGGGCACCACACTTTAAGAAGGACATAGACAAACTGGAGAGGGTTCAGAGGAGGGCAACAAGGATGATAAAGGGACTGGAAACAAGGCCCTATGAGGAGAGACTAAAAGAACTGGGCATGTTTAGCCTTCAGAAGAGGAGACTGAGGGGAGATATGATTGCACTTTTCCAGTACTTGAAGGGATGTCACACAGAGGAGGGCCAGGATCTCTTCTCAATCATCCCAGTTTGCAGGACACGGAATAATGGGCTCAAGTTACAGGAACCTAGATTCCACCTAAACATCAGGAAAAATTTCCTGACTGTTAGAGCAATAAGACAATGGAATCAACCAGCTATGGAGGTGGTGGGCTCTCCCAGTCTGGAGGCATTCAAGGTGCAACTGGACAATCATCTGTCAGGGATGCTTTGACCTGGATTCCTGCACTGAGCAGGGGGTTGGACTCGATGGCCTTGTAGGCCCCTTCCAACTCTTCTTTTCTATGATTCTAAGATTCTATGATCCTTACAAACCACCACACTGCAAGGTAAGCAAGCAAGGCTTATACTGCCAATGGGGAGGGGCTGAGGCAAGAGGGAGTGGCTTTCTTAAGGCAGTGGGTTCGTGAATGAGGGACTTTGTGATTTGTGTAACTCAGACTTTTGGCCACTCCTCTGTACCAACTCTCACCAATTAGACACCTGGTACATGGTTCAACAAAGAGTTAAGCAATTCCACCTGGATTGTTGTAGCCTTAATCTATTTGGGGCACAAAGCTGGATCAGTTTGAAACAGCAGCAAAAACAACAAAGAAAACAGGAAAATCTACTTTCCATAATTTGTAAAACTAATACAACCTATGCAAATGTAATGGAAAATTGCTTACCAGTGCTATCCACAGAATGATATATTCATCAATAAAACTGTTGAAGTACTGGTCTAGAAATAAGAGGCCTGGTCCAATAAATGCAGTATCTTGTAGGAAGATTTCACTTTTTGTCATGTGTGCTATCTATAAACAAAAACTGAATTTAGCTCCCAAGTTAAACTCTTTAAATCCCATTTTAACTCTTTACAATTTAAATGTTCTATCAACTGTACGTCTCTCTACCAGGTACCTGAATCCATCCAAATCACAAGAAATGCATTTAAAGAAATTAAAGTTTTAGAGTTTCTACACAGCAAGGATAGGACCTTGTTTTATTATGAAAGAAAGGGTGAGCAGATTTGCCTGGTTTTAGATGTACTCTTATTGCTTATTTCTTAGGCAAAAATATTTACTGAAAAAGGGCTTATAAACAGGGAAGGTGCAAGGCAGAATATTAGTTGCAATACACTATATTAGTGGATGAGTGGGTCGGTTTGTTTAAAGGTCAGGTCTGGTTATTACTTGGATGGGAGACCCCTCCTCTAGTTTCCTGCATTGATCAGGGGGTTGGACTCGTTAGCCTTGTAGGCTCCTTCCAACTCTATGATCTATGAAATCTATGAAAAAACAAATGATGTGCAATTCTGTCCATGTTTATTTTGTACTAAATCCCTGCATCCAATGGGCTTACTCTCAGGTAAATGTGCATACGAGTGCAGAGACTAGAGCTTCACATCAGCACCTTTTCACTAGTATTGAAAATAGTATCAGTAAAAGAGTACTGTGAATACATTCAATGTTATGCCTGTGTTAATACTTGATGTTGCAATGTTTTAGGCCTTAAAATAAAATGCAAGTTTGTTATCTCCAAGAGGTTTAGGCTGATTTTAAGAGATTGTAGCCTAAAGTAGGCAGTGTGCAAACCAATCACAAACACACTTACCTGGAAGTAAGTCCCATTGAACTAAATGGAACTTCTGAGTCGACATGTATAGGATTGCACTGTTACCCATCTTTTTTTTATATATACTAATAAATATCAAGTCAGCATTTATTTTTAGAACACTCAAGTGTTCATAGTGATTTACATACATCAGTATGATAGTTATGTGTAATGGTAATAAATACATATCAAAATTTTAAAACTTCTTACCACCAGTTTTTGTGTGATCTTTGCACTCACAAATCCAAATGTTAATGTATAGAGACAAGGATGATTTTCAAACAGGTGTGTTGTGGACTTTTTATAGATCATTATTGCCAAAGTAATAATCAATCCTATATGGAGGCCTGGTGAGAGAACACTTGTTCCCTGGAAGGTACAAAGAAATTGTATTTATTTATATTTATATAGCAAATTGTTTCTATTTTTCCACAAGATAAATTCAAACTGGCTCACATCATAAACATAAACACATAAACAAATCCAATATAAAATTACAAAAATAGACAATCATCAATCATGGAGGCAATAGCACTAAAACAACAAAAACTAAGCAACGGGCAGTGCGGTCCTATGAGGGTGCCCGCAACCCTCCGAACCTGGAGGATTGCGGGCATCGTATGCAGGGTGGGAGAAGAGCGGTGGATAGGATATTCACTGCTCTCTACTCACCCTCAGAAACATCTAGAGGGCTGATTTTGGCCGTCTAGATGTTTTTCGCCTCCTAGTGAGGAGGAGAGGCTGAAGCACCGCCGGGATTTCTCAGAATCTGGCGGAACCTCACTCCTCCCCTTTCAGCCTGCAGGAATGCCCCCTATGGAGGAACCAGAGACGGAAGACTGTCTTCGGTTCCCTGCCAGTGCGGAAAGAACCATGCCGGCTATGGGGGGGGGCACTCCGTGGCACTGCAACCTTGGAAAAGATTTCCAAGGTCACAGGGGCTTCCAGCCCCAATCCTATGACACACACACCCGGACAAGGTAGGAGGGACATAGGATTGCACCCCTAATCAACTAAAAGCCTCCTGGATCAGCAACGTTTTCACCAAATGCTTAAAAGAATGAAGTGCTGGGGCCTGGTGAACCTCCCTTGAGAGGGCATTCCATAAAGTGGGTGCCCTGCTTCAAGTGGCTACTGGCCTTATCTCATTTGGCAGTGGTATTTGGAGCAAGGCCTCAGATGCTGAACAGAGCATGAGGGAATAAATATATGGATAAAGGTGGTCCTTAATGTATTCAGGTCCCAAGCCATTTAGGACATTAAAAGTCAAAACCAGTACCTTGCACTGAGCCCAGAAATGAATAGGTAACCAATGCAAAGATGGAAGTGATTATGTTCTAAACACCTAACCCCAGCCAACAACCTGTCAGCAGCATTTTGTACCAGTTGAAGGGCAGCCCCATGCAGAGTGCATTACAGTAGTCTAACCTGGAAGTAACTAGAGGTCTGGCAAGGTCAGACTTGGTTAGGAAGGGTCAAAGCTGGCATACTAGCTGGAGCTGGAAAAAGGCTTTTCAGCAAACTATTATTATGCCACTTGTTTGAGAAGCTTTAGCAAAAATGAGCAAACAATCCCAAAGGTACTTAATATAGCTGAAAAATAATCTGATCCTACAACTCTGCATAGCTGCTGTATTTTAATCTATTATTTCCTTTTTATGCATCACTACAAATAGAAAACAGCAGAACTTCTTGAGCAGTGCAACAGTTCATAGTAATTTTATACTATTCCAATTCATGTTTAAGTTTGTATATATGAGAAGAAGCATTAAAATTGAAAACACACTTGATCTGATTACATACGGTAATGTCAAAGTACGAGATGTTAGGCTGTAATCATATACACACTTATCTGAGTAGACATGCACAGGCTTGCACTGTTAATCTCATGCATCAAACATTTAACATTCTAAAAGACTTACTGCTATTGTAGATCCATTCTTCCCCACTCCTCCTCCAAAGATTACTTTGAAATAATTGTAACTGGAAAATATTGCTCCGCACACTATACCGGCAACAGGAATAATCTTCAGTCTTAGGTCTAGCACAGGGATCTTGCAGGAAAAACATACAAATGTAGAAGGTTTTAATACATTCCAGCATTACTGAAACATACTACTAATTTGAACTATCCATTTTTCTTCATTAAAATTAAATGCAGAGCACAATCATGCTATTAATATCAAATGAAGAGCATAGCAGTTTAATTCTGTTAGGAAACCCAAGGTTGTATATATGTCTTTTAAATTCAGAATCAAGGACTAACATCCCTAAATAACATGTATCCAATTTCTAGTTTTATATACAATCACCTATATTTCTGAAAAATGGATAGTTCCTCCAAATTCACTGACCAAAACAGCAGTAGCACCACAGGAAATGCAAACACCATCTGCCTGTTTTGTTTAAATTATATCATGCTATGGAAATTGCATTATCCAAATACTCCAGCTAATAGACCTTTAGCATAAGTATTTACCTTGCTTATTCAAATGTAGTTTCAAGGAAACTTCCAAGAGGCAGCAGAGGATTAAAAAGAAAAGTAAAAAAATGAATTTTCTGTAACCTACTAGGTTACACTTTAGAAGGCAAACTTGTCTAAGGATCTGTTATTGAGACTACTATGGGGCTGTTTGCACATCATGGCAGCAAATCGTAGAAGCATGCGGGCCATTTCCTATTTCAATAAACAACCTACAAACACCGCATTTGTAGGTTGTGAGTGTGATCTCTGAACCCAGACACTTGGGTTATTTAGGGATTAAACACCCCAGAATTAACCGAAGAACAAATCACAGGTTAACTCTGGGTTGTTTAACCCCTAAACAACCCAGAGTGTTCGGGTTCAGATGTCACGTTCACAACCTATGAACGGGGCATTTGTAGGTTGTTTATTGAAACCAGAAATGGCTTGCACGCTCTGCACATCCCCACAATTAACCCCATGATTTGCTGCCGTGACGTGTGAACTATGTCTCTCTCTCAAACAATCCAGCAGTTCAGGCAAAGCAAAATAATGACTTGCACGATGGTTTGTTTGTTTTTAATTCAGTGTTTCAACTGAGTATAGTCATTTCAGAACAAAACAAATGCATTTCAAGAGAAAAATACTTCACAAAATTTAGCAATATATTATACTGAAATTTCTAATAGCTACCCAATTATTCAGCCTTGCCAGAAGACTCCAATTCAACTCCAAGGGAGTATTCAGACAAGTGGGAGCTACACTGTAGCTGCTTATAAGCTTACAGTATGTTGCCTAGAGCCAATTTTCTATAGTCCCTCACCATGCACTTTACATACAGCATCACCATTCATCCAATTTCCCGGATTTCCAAGCAGCTGAAGAACCATATAGACGAGGCAACAGACAACCACCTCCCCACATAATTACAGGGGTTATGTTTTTTAAGCTGCTACAATGCGCATCCTGATTGTCTCAGTCCTCTCTGCAATTCTGGACTCTAAAATACCGGCATAAGTGGTGCATCTTCTAAAGCAGGAGCTGGATAAATTTTCTCTGATGTTTTGCTAAATTAATGGATATGCATTCTGCTGGCTTATGGCAATAAATTCAGTACAACCTTTCGATGCTACTGTAGTAGTATTACAACAATGTTAAGTAACGGTGCATTGTGCCAGCTGGGTCAAGTTTTATACAATAAAGATTACAGAACTGAGAATATTATGGAATTAAAGTCTCTAGGCAGAGCATTAATGTATTTAATGATTTGAGTGATTTAATACAAAGATCACTTATGGCAGATGGGGTCTTTTTCCTTTGTGTAGTTCTAAACTCATGCATAGGATGGCACATCACAACACTGAGGAGACAGAGTACTGGAACTACAGGGGGAAAGGCATCCTATAGTAAACAAATAATAGAGAGCCAGATCTCATTTTAAAAAGGGAAATAAAAATAAAAGTTTAACAAAATGCAGTATGGGTGAAATACAAAGGATTAGAAGGAACTACTAAATAGTAATACACCTGCACAGAACTGATTAAATATACAATAATTCAAGTGTGATGGCTATATCCAATTACCTTTGCATCCCACATTGTTGTTCCACCAAATGCAGATAACAAAAAGAGCATTATTATGGCTATCTGTACTTCCGTTACATCGAGTCTAGAATGAGAGAGAAATAAGATTGGTACATACTAATGATTTTAGCGCGCTTAATGAAACAGGAAATCATTTACCAAATATTAGATCAATCAAACATGTACCCAAGATAAATGGGTTGAATCTAAACTTAGGCACACGCAAGTGGACTGGTGGAAGTGGACTTCTCTGCCCCTGCTCCCAACAGAAGCCCCTCCAGTCCTCTGAAAATGCCACACAGAGGGTGGGTTCCAACATCACGCTAAGCCACCCTGCAAATAAGCCATGGTGGGTTGATTGTCCACAGAACAATCCACGGTACACCTGACAGATGAATGGGATGGGATTGCCATGGCTTGTTCTCCCCCTCCTGCCCCCTCAGCCCTCACCTCGGCTCCAGCACATATCCCAGGGGACTTTGCAGCAGAACTGGTCTTGTCTCCTCATCCTAGCCCCACTCTGATCTCTACCCCTTTCTAGTCCCCAGCTTTAAAAAAAAAAAATACGGTGCCTCAAAAATGCGCAATTGGAGTCATACGTTTTTTATCTTTTGCAAGTGCACACTTACGGCTGTCCAAGATGAGTAGTCTTGCCTGGTCAATTTCTTTGTATGTTTCAGCTGTCAAAGGGAACAGCCAAGAGGAGGTGTAGAAGGGAATTGACAAGACGAAGTTGCCTATTGGCTAATTTGCACACATTTGTGAAGGACCAGGGGAGAAATAATAGTAAGAGAAAGGAGGGACCTGATAGCACAAGTCAGAAGTGGTGAAAAGGTGGGGGGAGTTAATATCTCCCCTTTCTGGAGTACCTGGAGAGTCGGGGAAGTGCTGAAAAGGTGGAGGACACTGAGAAGGGTCACTTCAACACTTAAAACCAAGCGGATCACATCACCAAGGAGAAGATATTGTTCCCCCTGCTTTTGATGCACTTCTTTGGCTCCCCCCCCCAATTTCCAGTGCTTCTGGCTTGTGCTACCGGGTCCCTCCTTTCTCTCACCATTATTTCTCCCCTGGTTCTTCACAACTGTGTGCAAATTAGCCCTTAGGCAACCTCATCATGTCAATTTCCTTGTATTTTACCCTCCCTCTGACAGCTGAAACATACAAGGAAATTGACGGGGCAAGACTACCCATATCAGATAGCATGCACACTTGTGACAGACCAACAACAACAACTGGGAAAAAAAATACCACCCCAATTGTGCATTTTTGAGGCACTGAAATGTTTGTTTGTTTTTTAAAGCCAGGGAATGAGTTATGGTCCTTTCAAAGTGCTGCTTTGGCATCGGTGGAAGGGTAGTCACAGGCAAGATGGCAAGAAGTGAGTGGCATGGGCTTTTTTGCTGCTCTTGTCGAGCAGTTCTGTAGCTGACTGCGGCAACCCATGATAAAATCCTTCTCCTGGGTTTGGACAAGAACAATCCTACAATAAGCCATGGGTTCTCTGCATGGCTTGTTCATGAAAAACAAGTCATCCTGCAGAAAACGCTCTGGGTTTGGATGTCACGGCAACACACCATAGCTGGCTGCCCATGGCGGGTTGTCATGTTGTGCAGACCCAGTCAGGGGACCCTGCTGAATGGGGTGAACTGTGGTATAGGTGGAAGGAGGAAGCCTTTCCCTCAAAAGAAAGCAGATCCTGGATTCAACCCAATGTAAACAATTTCAGGTGATTCCATATTGACATGACCTTTGTTAGATATAAAACTCAAGTTTCTGGGAAATTCTGCCAAGTGTTTTTGGTCATTATATTACATTTCAGTATACATTTACAAAGATAACGGCTGGAAAACAGCATTTTAAAATAAACCCCTTTTTAAAGGGAGAAGATGATTACTAGCCAAGACAACACAAAGGAACTAAGCAGTATTTTTTTCCCCACTATCATGAAAGAAGGTTAGCATTTCCAATTTTTTTAAAAAATACCCCTTCTTTAGGAATGAAAAACTAATTATCTCGTACACTAAGGGGCAGTTCACATGTAATGGCACAAATCATGGGTTACGAGTGCCTCGCGTGAACTGCTTCTGCTTAATGTAAACTATCTCCAATCAGCACGATTGGAGGCTGAGAGCATAACGTGTGAGCCTGGACCACTGAACAACCCAGGGGTTAACCCAGCAACCAACCATGGGTTCACCACTGGGTCATTTAACCCCTAAATGACCCAACTGTCCAGGTTCGCACGTTGCACTCACAACCACTGACCACTCCAATCGGAGGTTCTTTTCAGCAAGTGGTAGTGGCTTATGTACAGCATGCATTTCCTGCAAATTGTGGGCTAAATAAACCATGATTTGCCACCATGATGTACAAACTGGGTCTAAATTTATAACTGGTGATGGCTGAAGTAAAATGGTAGTGATGATGGCGTAGTGGTTAGAGTGTTGGACTGGGACTCGGGAGATCCGGGTTCTAGTCCCCGCTTGGCCATGAAACTCACTGGGTGACTTTGGGCCAGTCACTGACTCTCAGCCTAACCTACCTCACAGGGTTGTTGTGAGGATAAAATGGAGAGGAGGAGGACTATGTAAGCCGCCTTGGGTTCCTTGCAGGAAAAAAGGTGGGGTATAAATATAATAAAATAAATAAATAAAAATAAATAAATAAATAAATAGCATAGACAAAAATAAATATATAATGGCTGGAATCCATGGCTTAGACAATGGAGTATACAGTGGCTTATACAGTGGAATTTGACTTTTTCTTTTAAACAGCTGATCCCATGCCATATCAAGAATTGCTTTTGAAACTACTCTAGCAGTGCAATACTATGCATGTCTACTCAGAGGTAAGCGCCACTGAGTTCAGTGGGGTGTATCTGACTGCAGCCTAAGTTTCAAAAGTTGCTAGTTTACTATGTGACATGAGGGCAGGCAGGCTGCTATTTAAGAAAAAACAAGTCTAACACCCCCTTCAGATTACAGATCTAAGCTTAGCTATCAACTCTTTGGATCCCGGCCAATATTCTTAGATGGCTACAGGCGAGGCATCTCAGAGCCAAAAGCCAAAAAAAAGAAGAAGTGATGCATCAGTTAAGGAAAAAAAAAAAAAAGAGGACAGACGGGGACATAGGTTATCATTTCCATAAACTTTTCATATGCTAATTTATATGAATAAATGTATTTCTATTTAAATTATAGTAATTATTTCTAAATGTACAATGTATCTCACCATAATGGAGAAGGTTATGACCAAGTAACCTGTGTGTCTGCTATCCAGGTGCTGTTGATAGGCAACATCAAGGCCTCTGCTCTCTCTTCTTATGGTTCTTTACCTTTAACTTGGACTTTGACTGGATAGCCCCTCAAACAAAGGACACCTTCAAAAAGAGAACTGTCTTCTGGCAGCCCTTCAAATAGGGGACTATGCTCTATAGCAGTGTTTTCCATTCAACCTTGGGTCCCCAGATGTTTTTGGCCCAGCATGGCTGGGGCATGCTGGGAGTTGTAGGCCAAAAACATCTGGGGACCCAAGGCTGGATGGAGAACAGTGTACTATAAGTAGGAGACATGGCCACCCTAGCTGAAAGCAACTGTTGCGGCTTGTAAATAACTTGTTTGCTCTACTTCCAATGCCTAATGGTCTCACCCTGCAAACCCTTTGGCCCTGTCCACCTACCCCTCCTCGTACCTAAACTGCTCTGTTACCCTCGTGAAGTATCAAGCCTTTTGGTATTAAGTACCATACCTACTATAGTCTATATTCAGGCTTTCACCAAAACAACAAAAAAAAAATCCTATTGGAACTAATTAAATCTGGTATACTTCGTTTAAGGATCAGAGCAAATATCTCTCTAATGCCATTCACAGTACAAATTATCCATGAGTCCACTTACTTTCCAAACTTCAGCATGCCCGATACATAGGTTTGCCAGTGAGCACAATAAAACAGGAACATCCCAACAAAGGAACAAAAAAACAGCCAGTCTGGATTTGTTCCTAGCCGAACTGCTAGGCAGGCTCCAATACCAACGAAAACTGAAAAGTCCAATTAGCTTCAGTTAGTTGTCATAGCTATTCTGAGGATGATACATAAAAATCTTGTTCTCATATAACCAAGAACCATGTGGTGCATCACAATGGTTGCACTGCAGGCCATACTCATGGTGAAATAACCATGCAGCCCTTTTACCAATGAGTAGGACCTGGTACTCCCATAATCCCCCTCCTGCCCTCTCTCTGTCCCCTCAATTTTCTAAGACCTGTCCAGTCTACTCATTTGACCTACTTGTGAAGATGGCTAGTACAACCAGCCGCATGATTTATTTTCCTAAGAATCTGATCCACCAGAGGCAAAACTCAACCAGAAGCAAACAGTGCCCAAGTCCTAGGAGCATGTGTACATGGAAGCGCATTACTCAGAGATAGCTGCCTGATGGTCCTGGGGACAAGATATATTCTTCTTAGCCACCAGACTATGTGCAGATTTGACAGGGTACTTGATGAAGCGGGAAACTCTTACCTTTTACACCTGTTTGCAAAGCTATAGTTTCACTGGGGGTGGAACGTCTTAGACAAGTTGTAAATAAGTATCACTAAAGATCAAGTTCACTAAGGGCGCAATCCTTTTCTCTGTCGAAACATGCATAGGATTGCACTTTAAAGCATGGTGGAGAACATGTGGCTCTCCAGAAGTTGCTGAACTCCAATTCCAACCACCCCTCCACACTGGCCATGCTTGCTGCAGTCCAACACCACCTGGAGGGCTGCATGTTCCCCAGCCCAGCACTAAGGGAGCATATCCTGAACCCAAGTAATGCACATGCAAGATTAAGCAACTAATGAGCGTTCCTGAAAGCAGATAATACATACCGTACATACATACAATTTATTTATTTATTATATTTTTGAATCGCCCATCTGGCCAGTCATCCAGCCATTCTGGGCGATGTACAGTCCAATAAAATAAAAGAACAAAACAGAGTGTAATGCACAATTAAAAACAGTACAAAATTTAAAAATCCTAACCCACCCTATATTCCCGCCTGAAAAACCACGTTTTTAATGCATGGCGGAAGCTAATCAATAATTATATATAATTCAGTTGTGCAGCAATATTATTTGCAAGATATCATTTGTGGTAAACCTTCTGCTTGCTAATCCCAGTAACACAAAAACAAGTGTTTTTTTAGAAGTTACCTGTAGAAATAGAGTCACAGCCATGGTCAAAGAGTTCTCCCAAAGGAGAACTGCTATTCGTTCTTCTGGCTTGCTTCCCATCAATAGCATCCAGTGATTGGTAAATAAAGAGTCCTAATGCACACGAGAGGAACACCCAAGGAGGAGCCTGAAATAAACATACAAAGACATTCTGTTCTGGCACTATTCACCAACTGCTGTAACAAGTAGTTTACGCAACAGTTGCCGAGGAAGTCTGTTATGACTTCCCTTAACTATTTTTCTGTGTGGCAGACAGTACTCACCAGATAGTTCCTTTAAAAAGAAGTTTCACACAATATTGTTTCAGTGACTGTCACAACCACACAGTTTGCTAGTCTTGCACTTTGTTTGCCAGATATGAAGCATGGGTCAGGCAAACTCTGGACAGTTGTAGAAATGGCTGTTAATGCGCAATCGAACACCATGGCCACCATACAGAAGATTAACAGCTGAACCTTGTTGACTTTCCCACCTGGAGTAACATTTTACTTAGTTTTACATGGTGTGTAAACCGCTTAGAGATTTTATTACATTAAGCAGTATGTAAGTGTTATAAATAAAACCAACAAACATTTGTAGTGTTTTATAAGCTTGAATTCAGAGGGTACATTTGGAGTTTACCCAGGGGTTTCCTTCCTCACTCAGCATTTTTGCATTAGCAAACAAAACAAAACAACAAAGCCCTCCTTAATCTAGGATGTTTCTCAGCAACTATTTCCAGAGGTACAAGTATAGAACTGGATAGAAAACTGTCAGGCATGTAAGTGTTCATCTTAGCAGAAAGGGTAGAATGAATTTAGATGCCATCTAAGAAGTCATAGTGAAACATGCTTATCGGTTGTGGTCCTGTAAGGCAGGGGTCCCCAACCCCTGGGCTGCGGACCGGTCCCAGTCCGTGACCTGTTAGGAACCAGGCCAGGACACAGCGCAAGAACCCCATCTGGCTCTCGGGGTGCTTGCGAGCTCCGGTGAGCACCCCCTGCCCCTTGTCCCTCTGCTCGCCTCCTGGCTTCCACGAAACTGGTCCCTGGTGCATCATCATCATCATCAGGTGATCACTCGTGACCGAGTAAGATTGTCTTCCAGGATAAAAGGAGGAAATTCTAAAGAAGATTGTGTAGACTCTAGCGATGGGTCCGTAAGTGACTATGGAGGCCAATTCTAGATCCACACAGCTTCCCACAGTGAGGTCCTTACCAGATGGAAGATGGTCCTGTAAAGGATTCGTTTGATGTGCTTCTCGCTTAGCACATTTCTCCCTTTCACCTTGCACTCGGGCTTCTTCAAAGTCCATGGATCCTTTGTGAAAGGCCAACCTCCATTTAGATCGTTCATGGGCCAGGGCTTCCCAGTTTTCGATGTTTATATTGCATTTTTTTAGATTAGCCTTATGAACATCTTTAAACCTCTTATATTGACCACCGATATTCCACTTTCCATCCTTGAGTTGGGAATAAAGTAACTGCTTTGGGAGACGGCAGTCAGCTATCTGAATTATGGAAGGTGGCAACAAAACAGAGGGCCTTTTCAGTGATGGCTCCCCAGCTGTGGAACACTCTCCCTAGAGGCCTGCCTCGTGCCTACAGTGACATTGTTTTGGTGCCAGGCAAAGACCTTTTTGATTATCCAGGTCTTCTAATGTCTTTTAAACATTTTGATATTATGTATCCAAGTTTTATTTTAAAGCCAATACTGTTATTTTAGTCTCTACTTTGACAAGGTTTGATTATTCTATTTATACCATTATGGGATTACTGCAGTCTTTTTTATGTATTTGTAATTATGTGCCAATGTATTTTGTTGACACTTTTATGGCATCATTTGATTTGTTTTAATTTATGCTGTTTAAACTCCTGTATATCGGAGATGTAAAATTTCCAGAAATTCTTGGAATTTGGGGGAAGATCTTGGGGCGGGGGGAGAGATCCCTGAATGTTTCCAGTTTTTTCTAGCATTGCCTAGAGGACTAAGTTAACGGACAACTAAGGGTACAAACCTATGCAAATCTAGACAGAAAAAAGGCCTACAACTCCCATAGCTGGCTGGGGCATGCTGGGAATTGTAGGCCTTTTTTCTGTCTAGATTTGCATAGGATTGCACCTTAAGACATCTAAATAATAAAACAATGAGTGAATAAGTGTTGTGGAGCTCCTAAAGCAAAGACACATCTGACAATTTTGCACCCCATTCCGTACTTGTATCTTTGACACATGAATGCAGAAATGTAATCCAGCTCTGAAATGGGGGAAAGGCCATTTTCCCTCTTCTGGCAATTAAAACACAGTATTCATCCATTGAGGGAAATGTCTGTACTAGAAACACAGTAGCAGGGTATCCTGACAAATGGCATAAGGCACTGGAGATAAAGTGGAAAGCATTTACTACCTAGATCGCATCTTTGTTATAATTGAAGGAGTGAGAGCAAAGGTCACAACCAGCTACTGGCTAATTACGTGCATATCTTAGGCATATTCTTAGTAAGCTATTAAACACACTATACTCAAGTATAATTAATCTCAGAAGAGTTGGCAATCTGAACAAGAAGAAGATTCAAGGTGCTCAGCCCCCACCCCCAGCAGGATGTTTCATTCTACATTTGGAAAGGCACTATAGCAGCCTTCCCCAACCTGGCGCCCTCCAAATGCATTGGACTACAACTCCCACTATCCCCAACAACAGACCCTCCTGGTTGGGGATGATGGGAGTTGTAGTCCCACACATCTGGAGGGCTCCAGGTTGGGGAAGACTGTTCCAATAGATTAAGATGGTTAGTCCTCTGACCAGACCACTCCTCCAACATGCAGCGCTCCAACATCATCTGGAAGGTGATGTTGCCCTCCCTTGCTATAAATATTTGCTTGAGAGCAAGTTTCGCAAAGTTCATTGGGACTTGCTCCAAACTAAAGGCTACAATACTGCACATGCTTTCTCAGGAGAAAGTCCCATTCGACTCAAGTATGGCTTACTTCTGAGCAGGCATGCTTAGGTGCACACTCCATATGCGCACAGGATTATAGCCCTAGAAGTGTGTCATTATGGCTCTTTAGAAGTGGGTGGGGGGGAAGGCACTGAAATTTTATTAGGAAGTTAGTTGTTGTTGTTTTTTACCAACAGCAGCCCTGTATAGGCATTCTTTATGATGGAGTGTATTTGGGTAGTATTGTGCACTTCAAGCTTCCTGCCAGTGCAATCACTTAAGCTTAATAAGAGAAATTAAAAAAGGATCTCCCTACCCCACCCCACCAAGAACTGCCAATTTCCATAGCACCTTTGTCAAATAGAATCAAGATCAACAGCAGTTCAGTAATCTATCTAAACTCAGCTCAGAGTATAATCTGGAGCACAATGAATCCTGGTGTAAACAACCACCACCACCACCAGAGCCACAGAGAAAGTAAAATCTTTTTTTTTTAAAAAAAGTGGATTCTCAACCTGCCTCTTTCCCCGAATCCATTTGTTAAGAAAACAAAATGTCTCAAGTGCTTATGTCTGTTCCCAATCTAGTGTGTACGGTGCCAGTGTCAGCTAGAACAAAGGTGCTTTGCATGTTTTTAATCCTGTATAAAAAGAACAGACCAAACAGGAGTGTGATGGGGATATTTACTGACAGGCTGTCTAGTCCTCAGGGCACTTCAGTCAACTCTGAGCCACCTAATCTTTCTAAAGAAGGGGCTATCAGTAAATTACCTTTCCTATCACTTGTGCCCTTGGTGATCAGAAGCCCCTGAACTTGGGAGGCGTCCAATCATCCAATGCAGGGCGGGAGGACAGGCCGAGGCGATTGTCACCTCCCCGTCCTCCAGCTCTGCAGATTTCACTAGGTGGGCTTTTTAGCCCATATAGCATGGGCACTTTGGAGGGGGCCGGAAGGAGGCTGGCGGCGGCTCAGGATAACACATATCCTGTCCTCTCTGGTCTCCTCCCCTCCCACCAGAATGCCCCCTTTCCTCTGTCGCTTTTCTAACCTTGGAGGGCACCCAGTGCGGTTCTTTCAGTGCCGGCTGTGAAGGGGTGGGAGGGGGGGTCATATCTCAAACTCCCCCTTCTGAGGTCAGAGTGCTGTCTCTGACCTCAGAAGGGGGAATCCAAACAATCCCATGATCCCTGTGATCCTCGCCCAGGGACCACAGGATTGCTCTCTTTCTTCCCTAACCTAAAAAATATATCCAATCCATATTTTCCAGCTCTTCTCATGGAACCATAGAATTGGAGGCTATCTAGTCCAACCCCCTACCCAATGCACAAAATCCAGAGCTGGAACATCCTCAACAGGTTACTTGAAGACCGCCAGCAAGGGAGATATATCTACTGCTCCCCTAGTAATAGGCTCCTCTGTCAAAGAGCTCTTATGGTTGAGAAGTTTCTCCTAACGTTCAGCTGAGATCTACCTTCCTGTAATTTAAGCCCATTAGTTAGTCCTGCGCTCTGGGTCAGCAGAGAACAAGTTTAAAAAACAAGCCTAAATTTGACATCGACTAGTTGTAGTTCAGACATGGGAACGGCAGATAGAAATTAGTAGGACTGGCTTCCAAAGAAGCACTAAGTAATTATATGGCAACCACATTCTACCACAGAGGTACCGTAGCCGTTTTTGTTGCAACCAATTACACAATCCTATGGAAATTTAGACAGAAAAAAATGGCCTACAATTCCCAGAATGCCCCAGCCAGTATGGCTGGCTGGAGGGATGCTGGGAGCTGTAGGACTTTTTTTTCTTCTTGTCTAAACATGCGTAGGATTGTACCCTAACAGAAGCATTAGCTTTTGTGGATGAGAGCCCACTATGCCACAATATATCTGTTAATCTTTAAGGTGTCATAAGACTTTTTGTTTTAGCCATAATCTCGGACTGCTTAATTTTAAAGCTAAAGCCTATCTGTCTTATTAAGAGCTATTCTAGACCATTTTAAAAGAACCCACAGCACCACACAGTAGTATATTCATGCATGCTTTGACTGCACCACTAGCTGGCCAATATTCTATCCTCAATAGATTTCAGGCACGGATTAGATTTGCTTAGCAAAAAAATAAGAACCAGGCCTGCTATAATGTGCAGCATTAAATGAAAAATGGGGCTGCGCACCAGGAGAGCCAGTTTCTAACAGAGAGGTTGGGGGGGACGGGGCCCAATAGGGATTCCTACAGTGGGGGGGGAGAGGAGAAGGAGAAACTGACCACTGGATAACCATCCTAATACTGTGGTAGTACATCCAGAAAGGATTTTTTTTTTTAAAGAAAAGGATATACAAATAAAACCTCAAATTGGTACAGAGGAAGGAAGGAGGAGTTCTGCCACTTGGCACTTACCGGTATGTCACAGGCATTATAGATGCATAGATCATAGAGTTGGAAGGAGCCTACAAGGCTATCGAGTCCAACCCCCTGCTCAATGCAGGAAACTAGAGGAGGGGTCTCCCATCCAAGTAATAACCAGGCCTGACCCTGCTTAGCTTTCCACGCTCAGAATGCAGGTATAGAGAGTCAGGTAACTGGAGTATGAGTAAAAATACTCCACCCATACTGAAGAGCACTACAAAAACATTGCCAGAGCTTATGGGCACTAATCAGTAGATACCCATGAGACTTGCACAGTAACATTCTATGCAGTAGGATATTCCACGCCTTGAAAACAAACAAAAAGTTCTATGACACCTAGAAGACAGGCGCATTTACTGTGGCATCAGCTTTTGCAGGAAGCGCTCACTGTCAAATATCCATGTACCAAAATCCCACCTTCTTAGAGTGCAATCCTATGGATGTTTAGCCAGAAAAAAGTACTACAACTTTTTGCTAGGAGTTCTAGGGCTTTTTTCTGTCTAAACATGCATGGGATGGCGCCCTTAGTGACAAAATATCGCAGGGAGTGCTAGGAAAATGCAACATGCCTACAACGGAAGCACTAGAGGAGAGATGTCTGGTTCCCATCCAACTATCTGGCAATTCCTCTGTACACAAACGATTACATAGGAAAGTTTTAAACTCTTAAGTTACCATCCAACCCCCTAAGGCTTCTCATAACCCTTAGACAGGAGTGGGGAAACATGTTTCCCTCCAGATGTTGTTGGACTGTAAATCCCATCAGCCCTAGCTAGTGTGACCAATGGTGAGGGATGGTGGGAGTTGCAGTCCAGCATCTCCATGGCCATGAGTTCCTCATCCCTGCCCTAAGACCACAGCTCAAGGCCTCTCTCACTGCAATCCCATGCATGTTTACTTGGGAATAAACCTACCCGATGCCACAATGATACTTCATCCTAGATGGCTGGAGGAAGGAAACAGGTGTTGCAAACGTTCATTCCAGGGTAGCCTCCTCTTAAAACAGATTTTGCAGGTTTCTGCATTGTTTCAGATTCCACACACACACACACACACACACCCTGGCCAAAACTGCTGCCTCTGGCCAAAACCTGTTTGGCCAGAGGCAGCAGTGCAACAAGAGAGCTGTGTGGACAGCAGAGCCTTTCCCAAACCACTTTCAACTGCCTTAAGAGTCCGGCTGCCCCTACTGCAAATTACTAAGGAGGTGGACCGTGTGGCAATTGAAGACTAGCAGATTTGTGCTGGCATGAACTACGTGAAGTGGGCTCCAATCCACGAAAGCTTTTGCCACACAATGAGGCTGCAAATCCTAGATGGGAGTAAGACCCATTGAGCTTAGTAGGGCTTACATTTTATTTTTATGATGATGATGATGATGATGATGATTACATTTATAACTGGCCTTTTTTCCTGCAAGGAACCCAAGGTGGCTTACATGATACTCCTCGTCTCCTCCTCTCCATTTTATCCTCACAACAACCCTGTGAGGTAGGTTAGGCTGAGAGTCAGTGACTGGCCCAAAGTCACCCAGTGAGTTTCATGGCCAAAGAACCCGGGTCTCCCGAGTCCTAGTCCAGCACTCTAACCACTACGCCACACTGGCTCTTAAAAGTGTGCACAACAAAGTATTGCTGAAACAGCAGGATCTTATATCCATGTTCCCGCAGAAATGCATTCAGGGCAGGATTCCCCAACACAGTGCTCTCCAGATGTTACACACCTCCCATCAGCCCTAGCCAGCATGGCCAATGGTTAGGGAAATTCAAAACATCCAGAGGGCACCATGTTGGGGAAGCTGGTGTAGACCATGTTGGTCCTGGGAAATGCGTCTTCGGATAGCAGTCCACATCTGCGAAGTCTTTCGCTGCCACCAAGGCCCTCTTGACCGGTGCCGCGTTTGCTGCCTAAGGCTGGACACCTTCCGAGCTCTCACGGCGGTTCCGCCCCACCCCAAGGCGGCTCGTCCCCCCTCCCTGCCCTCCATCCCGTCCAGGACAGGTTCCCTCTGGGGGGCGGGGGCGGATTCCCCTCCGCCGAGGGCTCCCCCCCAAGGGGGAGGGGGCAGTCGAGCGCCGCCTCAGCGAGGGACGGCCGGGCGCCAGGTCGCGGGGCGGCGTACCTGCTCGGTGGCGCTGGGGCAGTAGGCGATGAGCACGAGCGTGGGGAGGAGGTTGAGGACGAGGCCGCCGAGGGTGATGGCGTTGGGGGCCAGCCAGGGCGGCGTGCGCTCCACCAGCCAGGCCCAGTAGCGCTGCAGCGGTGGCTCCAGCAGCGAGTTGCCGGACGCGCTGTAGCGGTGCTGCTCCAGGCGCCTCAGCTGCGCCGCGCTCAGCGGCTCCGGCAGCGCCATGGCGGCTCCGCTGCCGACACCGCCCTGCCCCTCCTCGGACCCCGGGACTCCCAGCAGCCCGCAGACGCCGCGGCCGCGACAGCAGGAGGAGCCGGGCCGCCTCCCCTCGGCGGGGCGGGGAAGGCCGAGAGGGAAGGGCGAGCCGGAGCGCCGCCGCAGCTCTGGCTGGAGGCGGGCAGGAAGTCCCGGGGAAGCAGGGAGACTGCGGCCGCCCCGTCCAGCCCAGCCCAGCCGGAGGAAACTGCTGCCCCGAAACCGGCGAAATAACTGGCTTCCTGGCCGACGGCTGCCTGCGCTGCGAAGCGACCCGAGAGCCACCTTTACGCACGTGTGGTCGGCGGGGCCGCTTTAGTGGCGCGCCCTCTGCCTCTCTTCCGCCCCAAGCGGGGGCAGAATACTTCGCGACGAGGAAGCAAAGAGCCGGGACGGCCCAAAGGATCTCTTATAAGAGAAAAGGCTCGGCCTGGAAGAAATTCCGGGGTAGGGAAGTGGATAACTGGTTTATACGCCTGCTAAGGCAAACCAAACAGGGCGTCTTGTGCAGTGGTGCCGTCAGGGCAGGACTGTGCAGCAGAAGTCCAGAGCCCCACATGGCAGAATGAGCAGGGGGGCCTTTTGAAGCTGTTGGAGTAGAGAAGCAGCAGAATACAAGTGTAATGTAATGATACACACATGTTCCATAATATGATTATATGTTTTTGAACATGTTTATTGGCTGATAGTTGTTAACAGTAAAACAGAATAAAACGAACCTGCACGTGATAGCATTATTTCATTATGGAGAAGCTGACTGGCTTCTTGCAACAGGGTAATTTGTACATTCAAACAAACTGGAATCAGTTTCAGTTGATCTGAAGATGTGAATATTTTGACGGGGTCAGCAAATTGTGACTGGCTGGACTTAGTAGCCAGCCATTATTTCTTCTAGCTAGCTGTAAAGTCCAGTTGTGCCACAGTTTATCTCCTAGCAAGTGTACCTGCCAAAAATGAACATTGTAGCACTTTGCAAAACCCACTTTTGCAAAGCACTGGAAAAAAGTGCTGGAAAAAAGGGGGTGGGGTGTAGGAAGGACCCTTAGCAGCAGAATCTTCAGGGTTTGGGGGGGTGCTCATGTGCCCATGGGCTACCTTCACTTTTCCAAGTGTGGATAACCCAGGGAAACATGAGGTCCCCCCAAAAAACCCAGGGATCATGAAGGAAAGGGTGTTTTGGGGGCCACCCCTCAATTGCCCCCCTTTTCCAGCAGAATCCCGGGGGGGTTGGGTGATCACAAGTCCCAAGTGTCCCCTCAGTTTTGCCATTGACCCCAAGTTGCTAGCACCTCGGAGAGTGGTAAAACTTGGGGGATTCTCAGTGCCGGGGGTACACGAGTTTGATGTTACTTTCACAAACTGAGCCCTCCCTTCTGTCAGTGGGAATTCCTTCCAGTTTTGATGGTTCCCCCAATGCTAGCGGTGGGGAGACACTTGCAAACCTGGCAGGGGCACTAGGGACACGTGATCTCCTCCAAAGAAACCAGGGGATCATGCTGCAAAAGGGGGGGAAGAGCCCCTTTCTGCAAACTGCGATCTGGGGCTTTGCAAGGAGCTGATAGGTCCGGGCCTGTCAAACCTGTCTGCTCCATGCGAAGGGGGGGGGGGGTAATACCTGCAGCCTGGGACAGGCACTGTACAAGGTAGATGCCCATTGGATTTGCAATAGGCATCCACCCTGGCCTGTACGTATCCCAGGGACCCGCTTGTGCTAACCCACCCTGACCTGATTTGGGCAGGTCAGGTTAAAAAAAAAAAGAGTGCAGTTATTTGGCCAATTATCTGTACCTTTTTTTTAAAGGGGGCAACCAAGGGCAGCCCCTCCAAGGTACCACGGGGGTCCTTGGGGGGTCATCTCATGGATACCCCCATGGGGATCGTGAAAGCCTTCTTGACAGCTGGCTTTCACAATCTCTCCCCCCAAAAAAGGTCAAGCTGTGGCGACCCCAAAATGGATCACAGTGGGGAGTGGAGGAAGCCTTTGCTAGCTGCCCCAAAGTGCCACTCAGGCACTTTTGGGGTGGCTGGCAATGGTGGTCGCCTGCTAGCCAGTTGGCAAGAGCAGCGAGAGGGTTTTGCCACATTTGCCAAGTGGCTCACTTGTAGTTGGAATTGACCTAGGATGGGTTGTGTCATCCGGGTTCGCTTATAACCAGGGTGGCTTATAACCTCAAAATAACCATCCCGGGTACGCACAACATGACAACCCACTGTGGCTTATAAGCCATGGTGGGTTGTTGTGTCATGCAAACCCAGTCTCAGTGTTTAAAGAAGCTCATATTGAAGCTCCTACCTTGACCAAAAAAAAAAAAAGAAGCTTTTTAGTACTTGTGTAGTTTTAAACCATTTAATAAAACCGGTAACCAATGAGTTCTTTTAACTTCGGGTTATTTTTGAATGGTGGTCAGGGAAATTGACAAAAGTTGGTCAGGGAAATGGAAAATGAAATTTTAGTGGCAACCCTGGAGATGAAAAGGGAAGCAGGACCATTCTACCAGCCCCGCTGAAAGACTTCTTAATTCCCCCCCCTTCCCTCCCCATCCTTTTTTCCTCATGTGTCGTGTCTTTTTAGATTGTAAGGCTGTAGGCAGGGACTGGCTTGTTTTACGGATGGCACATAAGCTGCTCTGGGAGCCTTTTTGGCTGAGGAGCAGGATAAAAAAAACTAAATTAATTAAATAAATAAATCTGAGGTTTTCCCTAACTAGCTCTAGCAAGGAAAACAGTTTTCTTCTCTCTGATCCCTCAGGAAAGATTGGAGATAAGGGGAATCCCAGGCTTTTCTTAGCTCGTGCTGTCACTAACAAGGGAAACTCTGTGTGGGGTCCCCTTGGCTCCACGGGCCATACTGGAAGTTGATGGAGGGTTACTTTGTAGTAGTACCCATTGAATAGGGTGGGTTTTACCTCTGAGCAAACATGCATAGAATTGTGTTGTAACACACAACACAGAGGATGAAGGTCTGCAGCTTTCCATGGCCACTGGACATCCCCTCCAGCGGGACCATACAATTGCAGCCTAAAGCTATGAACTGTCTCCAAGATCTGTGTTACGTTTTCGGAGTCCTTGTCCCTTCTTCTAAAGAACTATGGTTGGTGAGGCCTTTTCAGTTGTGGCACCTAAACCATGGAATTGCCCAACTGTGAAGCTTTAAAAGTGTTACCTTAGAATATCCAGACCAAAAATATGGTGCAGTGGATTGGGTCAGCTGTGACCTGGAAGGACATACGTAGTGCAGGAAGTGACAGGGCTAGCATCAGAGGTCTGCATAGTTAGCCATCCATTGAGGCCACACCCTAGGATCCACAGCCACCCCAATCCCCAGAGCCTCCTGAGGCAGCTGCTGCTTCTTCCTGCTGTTGGTTCCTGTTCACCTGTCCTCTCCATGCAGGTGTTGTCCTCTGCTCACCTTACCCTCCAGGCAGTGATAGGAATTCAGCCAGAGAGAGAGGGCAAGCAAATGAGCAGCAGCAACAGCAAAGAGGAATGTCATAATAGCTTCATACAAATTATGGTGTGACTACATGTGGAATATTGTGTAGAGTTCTGGCTGCTGCACCTCAAAAAGGATACTGTAGAGCTAGGACAGTGCAGCACAAGTGATTAAGGAAAGGCCGTTCCCCTCGGAGGCAAGGTTACAACATTTGGGGCTTTTTAAAGCTTAGACAAAAGGTGAATAAGCAAGCATATGACACAGGCGTATAAAATTATGCATGGTGTGGAGAAAGTGGATAGGGGAAAGTGTTCTCCCTCTCTCAGTACTAGAACCCAGGATCATCCCATAAAACTGAATAGTGGGAGATTCAGGGCAGATAAAAGGAAGTACATCTTCACACTGTGCATAGTTAAACTATGGGATTCACTTCCTCAAGATGTAGTGATGGCCACTAGCTTGGACAGCTTTAAAAGGGGATAAGACAAATTCATGGAGGATAAAGCTTTCCATGACTACTAGTCATGGTGGGTGGCTCTATATTACCTCCAGTATCAGAGGCAGGATGCGTCTGTATAGCAGTTGCTGGGTGTGGAGAAAGCCCAAAACTCAGTACACACACGCACACACATCTTTCCCCAAAGGAGGGGGCCAGGGGAGGAGGGATGAGGTCACCAGGGAGTAGCCAGACAAGCCATCAGCCCCAACAAAGGAAGACCTCGGCAGAGATCCACAAACGTCCAGGAAGGGCCATCAAGGACCATCAGCACAAAGGGCAGCCTCGAAGAGCTGCAAAGGTTTCCCTACGTCACCTTCTTCCCGGGCAGGAATAAGCCCATCTACACGAAGGGGCAGGCATAAGCCCCCACCTGACCTAGGGGGCGGGGGGAGAGCGGGGAATCCGGGGTAGAAAACCCCTCTCCCGTTCCGGTTTGGGTTGTTGGGAACCACGGGGCCAGATCCTCCTAAGCAACAGCCGCCCAGGCACTCCGTTCTCCGCTAGGAAGCGCCGATCGGGAGCTGGGCTGAAACTGACTAGAGTATTGTCTTTGATGTAAGTAGAGTGACCTGAATGTAACCTGCTAGCCACGGAGCCCGCTCATTGGGTAAGACGCGAGTCAACTAAGGTTATGTTGACTGTAAACGTATTCTTAGAAGACTGCTAGTTCCGATTTGATTGCTGTATAAACAAATAAAAGCCTTATTTGGGCATACAAAGGGTTGTAGTAATTCCTATTGTACTGAGAGCCGATAGGAGCGGTATTGCTCTGCCGGTTAACCCTAGGGTTGCCGAACTCACGCAAAGGATCCGGTTGCTGATCCTTCACACTGGGAAATGTGACTAGGAGGGTGCTGTTGCACTCAGGTCCTGCTTGTGGGCATCTGGTTGGCCACTGTGGGAACAGTATGGGGCCAACCCTGGGAGGGGACAACTCTTTCTTTAGTACAAGGGGAAGAAAGATACCAACCATTGGCTGTGTGTGGCTAAAGGATTTGTATCCCACCTTCAGGACAGAGAAAGCTGTACCAGTTGCACTTTTGCATGCCATGCTGCTGCTAAAGGTAGAGGAGCCCTGCCAGAAAAAAAGACCTGGTAATTCTACCATTGCAACATCTTCTGTTGCAGCAGTGTCATTTTGAAGCAGCAGAAGCTGGGAGCAACTCACTTCATTTTCTCAAATGGACTGTTGGCAGCGCCCCAGTCTTTCACCACAACTAACCTGACTTCCTCCTTTCATTTTCTACCTCCCCTGCAATGTTTACTGGTGGAAAGGGAAGAAGACGGATTTGGATTGACAACTGGATGGCCAGACAGCATCTTTCAGGATTTGACTCAGGCAGGAGCTGCTAATTCTGTGATATGTTAAATGATGAAAAATGTATTTGTGTAGCATATATGCTGGAGTTTCACTGGTTTGTGCATCTTGCTTGTCACCACTTTGCATTCCAGGACAGCCCTCCCCCACACACATATATATATGGCATTCATCAATGATGTGCCTTGTCGAATTTTTCCATGTAAACAATTGCCTTGCATAGGAGCACACTCAGTTGCCACAGGCATTAGAAGGGAGTTGTTTCTCTGTGCAATCCCTTTACCATGCATAACACCATAGATCATAGATCTGATAGAGTTGGAAGGAGCCTACAAGGCTATCGAGTCCAACCCCCTGCTCAATGCAGGAAACTAGAGGAGGGGTCTCCCATCCAAGTAACAACCAGGCCTGACCCTGCTTAGCTTTCCACACTCAGACAAGCTGAGCCAGCGTAAGCCACATGAACGGGATTATGAGAGTTATTTAATCTACTGTACACTCTTCAGGGCGAGTGCCTTGATTTGTGATGTGCATAATGTACATAACTTCCTGCAATGGCAGGAATATAAGACGTCCCATCTAGTCCAGCATTCTGCCTCTCACAGTGGCCAGTCAGATGCTTCTGCGAGGCCTATGGCAGGAGCTGAAGGCAAAAGCCCTCTCCTGTGATTTCTCTGCCGCAGTTGAGTCAGTGGCATACTCCCTCTGAACATGGAGGCTGCATTGGCCTAATCCCCATTCCACCTTCTAAGCTACTGGCCCCCACTACATCTTGTGGAATGCCTGTGGTGGATCATGTTTCAAACTCGCAGGCTCTGTCCTTGATTCACATTGGAATAACATTACAACGGCAAAGTTCTCAGTTGAAGTAACTACTAAAAGGGAGTTTGCACAACATATTTAAAAGGTGTACTTAGGTGCATTCATGCAGAGAATGCTTCATATGAACCAGGCTGTCGATGCACACAAATGCTGTTTTCTGGTGTGTGTATGTGGTGGCAGTGTGTGTGTGTTGTTGTGGATTCTGGTGTTTTGAATAGTCCCTGTAGATACTGGGTCATTCAACATTTGCCATAAAAATACATCAGTATGGGAAGCATTATCTGGGGACAAAACTGAACGTGTGAGCTAGCTTTTGGGCATGGCCACGTTTCCCTTAATTTCAGCACATTCTGATTTCCTTCCAAGTAATGGGGCCAGGGTCAGGTTGCAGGAGTCATTGTAAGATTCCAGTTAACTTTGGTGAGGTCAACATTTCACACTGGGCTTTGGCTGTGATGCTTTGGGGCAATGCAAAATTCTCATAAAGCCAGATATAAAGCTTTAAAGGTACAAAACAGTACCTTTGGATAAACATATGAGGGAATCAAAACCTAAATGGGACTTCTGTGTAAACATGCTTAGGACTGCACAGTCAGTAGCACAAACAGCTGATTCTGTGGCTTTGTTGCTGGAGGCAATGCCTATGCATTGCCCTAATAATTTTATTTCACAACTAATTGTTGGTGCCTCTTCTAACACTTAAGAGTGGCTGTGCTGTAATTGTCTATACCTGTTTATTGGTGGATTCCCCACCAGTTTGCCCAACCATGTGCTAATCCAGCATGTGTAGATGCAGTTTGAGTAACAAAAGGCAAAGAAACAGCATAAACCAAATGGTAACAGACTAACAGTAGCCCACCATGAAACAAACAAAAAAGTCTCAAATATTTGGCTAGGTCTTAAAACACTTGCTTTATTGTACATTACGTAAAACGTTAAATAGTAGCCAAGAGAAGTGGGACTCGCTAATGAATGACAGGAAAGAAAACTGAAATCTTCTAACTGAAGATGCATTGAGCTGAAATAACTGTTAAATACTGCAGATCATGTGTACCAAGCAGTCCATTTTTAGCAGCCTATGAAAAATGTTAGATCCATTATTTATCAAAAGAGGTATGTGTTTCAAGGCCTGGCTGCATTGCCACTGGGTTTAGCAGTATCTGCTTCTCACAAAAAGATATATCTAGCCATATAAAGTACAAACTAAGAGATTACCTCCCATGCGTATTTGCTCAGCTTTTCTTTTTGACGTTAAAAAAGAGGGAGAGAGAGAGAAGAAAACAAAAGCACATAACGATGTGGAACATTACAAAGTGTGGATAAACTTCCACTTAATTCATTTCAACCCCAAAAAACAATCCATGCATGTGTGTTCTTTCTAGCAGCAGCAGCAGCAGCAGCAGGAAGAGGGCAGGGGCAATACATCAGACCATGCTGTAGGAGTACCATGGCAGGAGTTTAAAACAGTGCGGCGCTGGCTACCAGTATCCAATGCGGTGGCGGAGAAGCACTGTGGCCAGGCATTACTTTTCATCGGGGTTGCCTGCTTGTATTTCTTGCATATAGGACTGAATGATATGTGGGGGCACCCCTTGCATGAGTAGTCTGAAGAATGAGACCCCACCTACGGACAAGGAATAAGACAGTAGTTAAAGCAATTAAGAGGACAGGTGTTTGTAGAAAGTGAGTTCCGTCTATGAACACCCTGATTATATGCATTTACTGGGTTGGGTGGGGGAGGGAGGAAGGGTGCAGTTTCAGTGGGACTGGCTTCAATGTGAATAGGTTTAGGATTTGCAGTCTTAGCCATCTCTGATTGCTGCATTTCTTTCCTTGGTGCAGGGTGAAATGAATCCCCCGGGGAGAGGTCCATCGAGAACTTGTATGGTCCATTTATTGCCCGGTGGATGGAAACTTCAGAGACCAATTAAGAACCAGAGCTCACGTTATGGTCGCTGCGCCGATGCAGCCAACAATGGCTGCCTCAGGGCGAGTCATCTTTGTGTTGGCTGCAGAGTCTATAAGTACTCATCAAGTGGGTTGGTACCCTCATGCTGCAGGTTTCCACACCATCACCCGCAGAACAGAGAAGGCCCTCAATGTGATGTTGCTGACCTACGTGGTACCCATAGCAGTAAGGGAGGGCAAGGAGACTCAGTGTGATGCTGCTGATCCACATGGTGAGTTCTTGTACCAGACCAGAGCACACATTATTACAGTGCCGAGGGGGTGCAAAAGCAGATTCCCAGTGGCAACTGCTCTTCCGCCCAGCTCTGACTTACTGATAGTGTGACTGTCAGCCAAATGTGATGTTAATAGGGCAAATGATCTTGTGGCCCCTAGACATTCTCTGAGGGGCCATAGGATAGTCTGGCTTCCCACCTCCGAGGTGAGAGACAGTGCTCCCACCTTGGAGCTGGGACTGGGAATCGGAGCTCCACCCCCCTTGCAGCCAGCATGGAAAGAACCATGCAGCTGCTCTCCGAGGTCAGGAAAGCAACCTCGGAGAGGGGGCAAAGGGGGTGTTTCAGGGGCAGGGAGGGCGGAGACTAGAGAGGCCAGGATATGAGGTATCTTGAAGCTGCTCTAGCCTCCTTCCCTCCCCCTCTGAGATGCCATTGATAGATAGCTGAGAACAGCCATCTAGAGAAAAAGCAGAGCGGAAGGAGCAGGGAGGCGAAGATTGCCTTTGCTGTTCCTCCTGCTCTGCATTGGATGAGCATGAGCCTCCAAGTTCAGAAGCTTACGCTCATCTCCATAGGATTGCACCCTAAATGTGTGGCTACTTCCACCCATGTATCTTCCACTTAGCTCCCAGTAATTGAAGTAGATGTGTGACATGACATAGCATTTTGTGTCGTCTCTCCTACGTGCACTCACTTGCTGAATGCTGTGAGATCAGGTCACATACCCACTTCAGTCAGACAAGCACCATGAGACATGGATCAGCCAAGCATTTAAGGCAACACCTAGTCCAACCCTAGAGAGTTGAGCACGTGGGCTCATGGGTGACATGGTCATGGGATTGCTCCACAACAAGCATTCTCAATCCAACCCCCAGTTACTGCACTTCAATTTAGCCCACTTTCAGCAGTTTTGTGGTGGCACAGTAAACGTGGGCCGTATTAAGTTGTTTTGAGGGGAAAGGAGATAAACATCGTAAAATATTTTGCGTGCTTACATCACCAGTCCAAAGCACACTTGACCTGCTTATAAGTTGCATTACAACCAATAGGACTTATTTACCCAAAAATTGTGCTTACTATTGGTGAGCAAAGATGCAATGACAATTATTACTACAGCAATGGTAATGGTATCTATCTCCTTCAACGCCCTTCTCAAATTCTAGCCACGATCCAGCTGAATTCAGTAGACATTTATCGGCTAAGATTGTAGCCACACAAAACCGGGAAGCTGATTGTAGTTTGTAGATCACTTTGGAGCTCACAGCTACAAAGTATACAATGGTGCTTTGAGAGGCATGTATTTCCCCAGCTCTCTTAGATGCTGTAAGGCAGTATACTTGCTTGTCAAAACATAAGCTTGGCCTCCCTAGAGAGGGGTTACAGTAGCTAAGAAGTCTCATATGTCTCTCTCAGGTCTCCCAATGATTGTCATGATTACACCAAGAAAAAGGAAGGCCCGTTCTTATGTTTGCACAGTCTCAGCTTTCACATAGCTCCCATGTTGCTTCAGCAATGTCTGTAAGTGGAGAGTGCCAGCCCCACTTTGCCAAGGAAAAGTGATGCCAACAGCTCATTTTACACAGATACTATCAAAGTGGTGTGGGATGAGCAATGGGGAACCAGTAAGCCCACCACTCCTGTAATGTAAGAATGGGCCCCCGAGTGCCATCACATCAGTGCAATACGCTAGACAACATGTCCTTTGCCTTGAGCTGATTAGCAGTGTTGGGGCCAATCTTTTTGTGTGGGGGTGGGGAATAGTTTTTTGATTGCCCAGGGTATTTCCTGGGGGTCTGTACAGCATACTGAGGTCCCATGAAGCAGGAGAATCATGTGTATGGTCCTTAGTTACACTACTTAAAGTCTAAACTCCAACAGTGGTTCCCTTAGATTGCTGAGGCTCATTATGCGGAGGAAAACATGAGAATCCCTTCTATATGACGTTCTCCCAGAATTGTCACAATTTCTTGATCTCTGTCTGGAGCAAGCACAACTGCTAGTAACAAAGACTTACCTTCTGATGCTTTTCTGATCCATAACATGAATGTAAAAACTTAAGGACCTTTTGAAGATGAACTTATCAAATACCTCCTGTATGTGTTCTGGCTCTTACTACGTGAGCCATGTTTTACCATTGACCCTTAGGGATATAGCTTTTTCCATATTCAACCAAATGAAAAACACAGGGGACATTTCCATGCAGTCTACCATGTCAAGGTAAACTGTATCATTAGATTTCGACTCAAAGTAATGGAAGGCATGTGACTGAAGATTTTTTTTTTTTTTAAACACACTTTTGGGCTATGCTTTCTTGATGCAGAAGACAGACAAAAGAAAAAAAACTGGCATGCTTTTAAAGCATTCTTTAAAGTCACTGTAGTATAAATCTTTCAAGTAAAATTAGGTAATAGATGGGCATCAATAGCATCATTTCTTGAGGCATATGGACCTTGAGGCAAATAGCTAGCTTTAAATGCTAGAATGCTTTGATATTTGGCTTGCTTATTTATGTGTAGTAAGCTGTTAACTGGGCTCATGCTTTGTCGCATCTCTTGCTGAAGTATTTACATAAGCTGTTAGTGGTTGCATCATTACAGGGAATTGTAATCACAAGCATTGATTGGGCAGATTCAGTGCTATTTGTTAATTATGAGCACAGTAATATAAAAAGTCAGTCTATTACAATATTGATTTCACTACCCCATTTTCATTAAACGACATAATGAAAATTATGCCATACGTAGGGTAGGCTTTGTATGACGTGACAACAGCCATAAGCTTCATATGCAGGGACCATATGAAAGCTTACCTTAGATGACACTATACATTCAAAAATCCTTACTGTGCAACTAAGGGAGAGAGAGAGAGAGAGAAGTTGTAAGCACTTAACTTGCTAAACACAAAAGTACAGAACTTGTTGAGTGAAATTATGTTCACAACTATGATAAGATGATGTTTTAATCCTTAGTCATGTAAAACATGGAAGAGAGAGAGAGAAAGAAGCAAATGGAAAGTCAAAATAGGCAGGGGTCTAGCACTACTTCTACATTACTATTAATTAATACATGAAGCTTTATTAATTATGCACAAACACAAATGATTGGCTCTGGCAGCTAATCTATCAGACACAATGGAGCCAATCAGATTGTGCCACTAACCTAGGACCAAAACAACCAACTAAACTAAACTAAAACATATATATATATATATATATATATATATATATATATCCAAGGTGTTTCTCAGTATAGGAAAAAGCCACACACATAGCACTGAACTATATATATATATATATATGTGTGTGTGTGTGTGTGTGTGTGTGTATTTGTCGAAATTCTAACAGGCAAAATTATCAAGTATTACACACAGTATAGCTGTAACACAACTCACATCCTATTATATATCTTTGCAAACAATGCTGATATCATTTAAGAAACAGTATTTATTTCTGCATGAGCCTCTTTAACTGCGTTTTGGGGATGTTTCGACGGAAGTAGCTCTTAAAAGAAATATCCAATCTAGGTAGAATGCTAAGTGTATATTACAGGCTGTTATTTACTTTATAAGATTAATAGTGTAATCCTATGTGTATTTTCTCAAAGGTAAGTTCCACTGTGTTCCCAGGTAAGCATGCCTCCTTCGCGCACCACCAACCTGTGTGTGGTCATTTTGGCCCTCTTTAATAATTTAGAATTTGATAATGTGTTTCTGCTCAGAAGAGTTTATTTATTTATTTAATAGATTTATATACTGCTGACCATATTTAAAAATATCTCTAAGCTGTTATCAAAGTTCATTATTGATTCAGCTCTAAGCTGTGGCCTGTAGGATTATGGACAGTTCTTTCAATCCTTCTTCTGAATGTTAAAATAAACAACATTCTTTGATGTATGGTGGATGTTGCTAAAGGATGTATAAGTCAAAAAATTACATGGGTGGATTATTTCTAGAGATGAAGTGGAGATACTAACCTAAAGTTTCCATAATCCAGATGTTAGTTCCCAGGTTCTTGATTAATTTGGCCTTATTTGCCCATGCCATAGCCAGTATGCCATGGAGCAACTATGTACTCTAAGAACAAATATGAAATACACACTTCTCATGCAAACACATTTTATATAAGAAGAAAGGAATGGAATGGAAGGTAATGCCCAGTGGAATATATGATTTTAGAAACCTGTTTCTGCCCCGCCAAGAAGATTGGTTCTCCTGGGGTAATTACTCCATGATATATCACTGTAGAATTAGAATATTTGTACCAATATTTATTCTCATTTGAAATACACCAGTTGTAATTTTCTCAGTAGCTTTCTACTGATAACGAACAAAGCATTCTAGTCTCTCATATTAGATTGTAATCAGTAACATCACAACAGCAACATGATAGCAACATTTGCTAGGATACACTCCTCAGATCGCTTAATCTCGAGTAGTTCTGCTGACGTCAGTAGGACTCCTTGAGAATAAGAGGCCTGACAACTACAGCTTTGGGGAGCGATCCAAAACTCCTTGGTCAACTGAACATTCTCAAGTCAATCTTACTTCCTTCATTTCAAGGAGCTTTGTCTCTTCTCCCACCAGCCAAATAAGAACCTTTGCAAAACAAACAAAACTATACAAATATCATGACTTTTATGCCTAAAGCCTTGTCTGCACTGGTCTTTTTTCAGTGTTTGATCACCCATCAGATGAATTCCATGCACTTCTAGTTTCCTGCAGCTTGCTCCCTTCTGCACTTCAGATGGAGCAAATCGCAGTGCCAAGCACAGACTGAACCCATGGGCAGCAGCAACAATGATGCTTCCCCTGCACAAAGTGGGAACATTTCTCGTGCTACTCCTATGGTGGCTGTATGGTTTGCCGAAGGGGAGTGCAAGGAATCTTGAATTGCAACTGGTGCAGACAAGCATCAACAACAGAATACCTTTTAGGAATCTTAAAAGGATATACTCAGTAGCAGAAACAACAGTTAAAGATGTGGTGACTTAGCAGTCCTTCTAGAACTGGCACGGGCCGCTACACCGACAAGAAGACAGGATTGGGGTAGGGGGGGAAATCAGGTAGCTGTCCTTTTTAAGCATAACATATAAATCGATAGATTAAGTTTTGTTGCAAAACTGTAGCAGACCCAGTGAGATCAATTACAAAACCCCTATTGATTTCAAAGGCTATGAACTGAACTTGTTAAGCCTCATTGGGGCTACTTCCATTAATTTCAGTTGGGGAGAGGACTGTACCCACCCAACCGAATTGCAAAAGAATAGGCAGGCAGGCATATATCCTGCCTGAATGGAGCAGCCCTGTAAGGAGCTGAGCCTGAGCTGAGCCAGTATGAAACCGTTGATTTTGGCTTCAGTGTACTTTCTGAAAAACCTGGATGTTCTTGAGAAAGGTGGCTAACCATGCAATCCTGTACATGTCTACACAGAAATAAGTCCCATTCAGTTCAGTGGGGCTTACTCTCAGGTAAGTGCACATAGGATTGCAGCATTAATTAATGGAAACATTGTTGACCTTTGTGATTGCAGGTTATGGTGGAAGCATGAACTAGATGCCCAACCAGTTGAGCAGACTGCTGAACTGCCCCAAGGATGAATGGTCAAGCTGCCGGTGAGTAAGAGGTGTGCGACTTGCATTAATAAATCGCAGTATCAAATACCAGGGGTGGTGGGGGAGGCAGTAAAGGGAAAAAAGAACACAACTCTGCAATGAGATATTCACAACACACCAATTTCTTTTATGGCTGCGAACCAAAATGACATTCATGCTTTCGGTGTGAAGATTTTTAGCCTTTCCATCACTAGTCATGTTAAAACAGAGAATGTTGGGAGCTGAGATATAAAGAAGAAATTACTCTGTTATGTATAGAAGAGACTCAACCTGGATGAAAAAGGTTTAAATATGCAGATTTTTAATGCCACTTTTTACTGTAATGTACAAGTCACTGGAGGAATAGACATCTTTATTTTGTTTTCCATTCTGGCATTTATAGCTAGGACTGTGGGAAAACAATTACAGGTTGAATTTCTAAAGCAGCGTGAGACTTACAGGCAGAAGGCTTATGAGTTCTAATGACAGATTAGTCTAACCTGGCCTTTAAGACTTGGAAATAAAGGAAATGGCTTCTTTTTTTCCTCCCCCCCCCCTTTTTTTTTTACACCTACGGTAATCATTTCTCATGTGGTGTGGAAGAGGGAGTTTGCATGGAATGGCAGGCAGCATCACTTCTATGTAGAAAAATAGGTAACAGGGGAACTCAATAAATATGCCTACCCTATTAAATGCACAATGATATCTACACATGGACATTTTGTGACACAATTCACTTCTACTCTGTTTGAGTGATTGGAAAAGTTAGATAAGAAATTGCACAAAGTCCAAAGTAGAACTGCAATGTACTATTAACACATTAAATAAATTGAATTCATTATCAAAACAATGAATGATATTTTTTATTTTAATACTATAAAGTATCCTCAGATTATACAGCACTAAATGCAGCTCCTTCTCTTATCAGTACGTTTCACCTTGAAACGTTTGAATAAAATACCCTCAATAATTTCAAGCTTTCTTCCTTTTCAGATGACATAAATAATCATTTCTTGTCCTCCCAAACTAGCAAAACAATGCCATAAAGCACAGATGCAACTACCTGAATTATGTATATAGGTTTTGAACATGAGTGGGGGGAAAAGGGGAGATAAAGTCAAACGTGAAAGTTTGCAAAATTCAAAGCAAATTTGACTTGATTCACCCGTTTCCTACCCAGTTAAAAAAACCTATATACATATTTCATTAGTTGTGCCTTTGCTTTATGGCACTGTTCTGCAAGCTTGGGAAGACAAGTAAAGAAGGAGCCCCCTTTTTGTACCTAGAAAACATCCACAAGCTTCCAGTTCAATGAAAATATGCTGAAGGCACTCAGAAGCTGCTTGTACAGCATTAAAAGGCAGGGATGAGGTGTGAACCTAGAGCCCATACACATGCCTACATCATGTCTATGGCTGGCCAGACACACTGCACTACAATAAAAGTATTTCTACTGAGGTTAATGAGACTGTAGAAAGTGCTTTGTTTGTTGCAACAGTGAAGATCAAGATCTTTAAATTTGATCAGCCTTTGTCTAGACTGCTTCTAAGTTAAAAATAGAAATGGTGGGAGATGCAGTCAAAGATATCCTGCATCTCATGTAGTCTAGCCCTGATATCATTCTGTTACCTACAGCCTTCCCTAACCTTGTATGCTCCAGATGTTGTGGACTAAATTCCCATCAGCAGCAGCAGCATGCTGGCTGACAGTGATGGGAATTGTAGGCTAACACATCTAGAGAGCCCCAAGATAGGGAAGGCTGATCATCCTCGAGGCGTATTACTGACATTCAAAAATAACACATTGCATAGCTCTCAGTAAAGCCTAAATATTTCACCGACATTTTGCTATAATTTTCCATGTAACCAATAAATCACCTGCTCTCTAAATGATATTCTATTAAAGTTTCCTCCCCAAATTGAAAAAGAAAAAAGCAACATGTAGCTCTGATCACAAACACCAAAGGGGTAAGCAGGCCTCTCCCCCCCCCGATCTATTTTTTTCTGCCAAAAATTATTTCATCTAATAGGGACAACCTTACCTTTTACTTCCAATTTGGATTCAACTTCTGCCTCACCAAGGTTGTTGACAGCCTTGCAAGTGTACGTGCCACCATCGTAGGGGCTGGGTTTGCGGATCTCCAAGGTACAAACACCCTGATTACTAAACATCCTGTATCGGGGATCATTCATTATCATTATTCTGTTCTTCATCCATGTTATTTTGGGCTGCAGTTAAGAGAAACATACACAGAGAAAATATGAAACAGAATGCTAAATTCCCTTTCTGTCATATGTTAAAATTAGATGTTTAAACGGGAAACCTATTTGGATCATATCATTCCATAAATTTTAAGGACAACTCACTTAAGATTTTACTGTTTTTAGTACTATATTTTCTGTATGTTTTACATTTGTATTATTATGTTTTTGAGATGTCGTGAGCTGCCCAGCATGCACAAAGCCACTCGCCCAGCTACCTCCCCACAGTTCTCGCAGATCAGAGATAACAGTGGGGATTCCTCCAGCAGGGAGATTTCCAGGGGGTGGGGCTTGGAGCCCCCTGGAGGAACCCAAGAAGGGCCACTGGGAGGCTGCACCCCATGCCTCCCAGGAGTAACATCACAGCAAGTGGGAGACCAACCTGGCCCCATACATCAGCTGGAGAGGGAGCAGCTGCAGGGAGCTTGTTTTGCCCTTCCCTGCCCCCCCCCCCAAGAAGAAAAAAGAAAGAAAACCTATAAGAACCTTTTAAACTAAGAACTGGTGCCTGAGTTTTGCATTCTTCCTCCTCCCTCCCAATCCCTTTTCCTTTTGTGCCATGTCTTTTAGATTGTGAGCCTGGGGGCAGGGACTGTCTTATTATTAATCTTTGTAAGCCACTCTGAGAGCCTTTTCTGGCTGAAGAGCATGGTATAAATTCAATCAATCAATCAATTAATCAATAAGGACTGGAGGTTTGACATCCCGGCAGTAAAGGGACAGGAGCTGGAGCAGGAACAACTGCAGGGGTTCATTAAATACCACAATACCCGAACAGTAGTAGAGCTGGAGAAACAAGGCAGGATGGTGCTAGTAGCGCTGACGATGCCACCAACCCAGCCTGGCAATAAGCCAAAATGGGTTGATTGTTCTGTGAACAACCCAGAGTCTGACCAACAGATGATCGGGCTCACCGTGGGTTGTTCACCGCCTCCTTCTCCTTTGTTCCCCGCCCCCCCCCCCCGTGGGTATCCCAGGATACACCACAGCAGGACCGACTTGTCTCCCCCACCCCCTGCTGTGATTGTGAGCCATTTTCGGCTCACCGCAGCTCCCCCCCGTTTACCCTTCCCCCCCGAGACAGCACGAAAGCTGGCTTGACAGCCAGCTTTTGCAACCCCCATTTTGATCCCCGTCAAAATGGGGACCATGATGAAAGCTGGCTGCCAAGCTGGCTTTCACAACCTCGGGGGGGAAAGGTAAAGGAGGGAAAAACTGCAGCGAGCCAAAAATGACTCGTGATTGTGGTGGGGAGTGGGGAGACAAGTTGGTCCTGCCGCAGTGTCCCCTGGGATACCCATGGGAGGATTGGGGGGGGAGGGGTTGGATAACCCACGGAGAGCCGGATCATCTTTCAGGCGCACTGTGGGTTGTTTCACCAACAACCCACCCACCGTGGCTTATTGTCAGGGTGGGCTGGTGTGACGTGCAAACATGCCCTATATGTTCATTTTGCTACACAGCCGAGGTGTGGAAGAGATGGGAACTCAGGGTTCCTAATACTCTACCAGGTAGAGTCTACCCTTTAATATCTTCATTCTGTCCTAAGGTCAGATCTGCTTTGTAAAGAAAAGCATTATTCTATTTGAAAATGTCCATGTTCATGTAAATACTCTCATGCCGTCTCGTAAGACAAATACCTGTATATCTATATCTATATATCTTACCTTGGGATTTCCTCTGACACTGCAGTTCAAAGTTGCATTGTAACCAGATACAGCATATGTGTTAACTAAAGGCTGGGTAAACAGTGGTGGTTCACTGAAATTGAACTCTTCATAAATTGGGTTTTTGTAGACTTTACCTGCAAAACAGACATTCAGGAACTGCTAGAAAATAGTACTTTGTAAAGTTTCAGCCCTCCCAGTTTTACTGTGACTGATATTGTCTCTTCTAATAGGTATACAGTATCGGTAGCATAAGGGCAAAATTCACCATGAGATATGCCTATGATAAATTCCTTAGTGATGTTGTTTGGAATTGGAACCTTAAAGTGTACCTTCCTTTTAAAATTCTTATTTGGCAACATTCATGTACACCCCTTACTAGCCTTTTCAGAGGGCTGGAAGGGCTGCCATGGGGAGGAGGGGGCAGGGAAGTCCATTTCCGTCAGCCCAGTTGCACATGCCTAACCTCTTGCCTAAAACTATCCTGACACCCTGAATAGCTACATGGGATGAAAATCTCCCCCGGTGCCTGGGGCATGGGTTCAGTCTTCCTTACACTCTCAAAATAGCATGCTAAGTAGTTTACAGGCTTTGTGGATGAGATGGGTTTGGCATAACATGCAGTGACAGGAAAAAAAAAATAGTTTCTTTTCTAACCACCTTCCTCCTTGCAGATGTCAAGGCTGAGTCACAGGGCCACAAACTAAGATGGTAAAAACAAAAAACCCACCAAACATTCTTTGTCTGCCAGAACTGAAGGTGATTGTGGTGGACCAGTTGTGTGAACTTGCCCTGAGCACAAACTAGCAGCATGCTTATAATGAACCGTGAGAAAAAATACACACACCTCATCATGGGTACACCAAATGTTATTGATTGTGCAGTGTGCAGATCAGTTCACTACACATGCAGACCAGGTAAAAATTTGTTTCAGCATTATATTGAAGGAAAAAACAAAACTCCCACAGATTTTAGCAGGTGAGGTCTGCATCCTAGTGAAAAAATTCCAATAAGTAGTTTTTCCCCCTCTCCCAAAGACAAATACATTTATATTACAATTCAAACTAAGAACCGAATCTCCTGTACTGTACTTTGTTCTGTGCCCTCCAAAACTGTGTTACAGTGACTGGGTTCAGACAACATGATAACCCACACTCATGGGTTGAGTGTCGGTTGTCATTGAACCACATGGGTTGTTGTTGAAACGTGGGTTATCATGTTGTCTGAACCCAGCTGCGTTGACAAGCCATGGCTTCTTAACCACAAACAACTCATGAAGAGAACCCACGGTTTGTTGTTGGGTTGTGAACTGTGGGTTAGCGGTGTACCGTCTCGCCTCGTGCAGGCGTAGCGGGCCGAAATCGGCCCCGCTCACGCCCGTGCAAGGCTCACGGGGACTTACCGTGTCCCCCGGGCGGCTCGCCTCTCCGCGGCAAGCCACCCGCGCTGCCCACGCTGGTCCCATTGCGTCACTTCCAGCATGCCGGAATTGACGCGACGGGACCCTGCACCGGTACGCTGGACCCCTGCACTACGTTTTTTGCGGAGAAACCAGGGCAACGGCTGTTCCCCTGGTTTCCCCGCAGAAAACGTAGCACGGGGGTCCAGTGTGCCGGTGCAGGGTCCCATCACGTCACTTCCGGCCTGCCGGAAGTGACGCGACGGGACCAGCACGACCGGCGAGGGTGGCTCGAGCGGCGTGGAGAACAGCTCCATGCCGCTCAGAAGATCGAGGCGGCGGGGGTGCCGCCGCGAAGAGGCGAGGCGGAGGCAAGGCACCCCCGCCTACAGGTTCGTGGACACCACTACTGTGGGTTGTTCACCATGGTATGTTATCTCGGCTGGTTTCAGATGACATGTTAACCCACATTTCAACAGCAACCCACAGTTCAACGACAACCCACACTCAACCCATACTCAACCCTTGAGTGTGGGTTATTGTGTTGTCTGAATCCAGTCATTCTTTATGCGCAATCAAATATTATCCATAGTGATTTACTGTTGACACAATTGGGTGGCTGCATATTACTATATGCAGCCCCCAAAGCAGGAACAATACAAGCTACCCCAACATCGCCTTTTATCAGTCTTCCATTGCCATATTTCAGTGTCATAGTTTTAGAGTTAAACGAGCTAACCGTCCTTGGCAATCACGGCACTCTCTTTTGTCATTGTTGCATCCTCGCTGAGGCCGCACATATTTTCAGCAAAGATCCGGAAGAAATACTCATTCCCAATGACAAGTTCAGTAATGGTTGCGCTGGTTCGGTGGTAGTGCTCGATGACTGTGAACCATTCCTGCAAGATACAAGCCCAGATTACCGGTAAATTGATCTAATCCCATGACTCTTGATGCTTTGACCTGGATTCCTGCATTGGGCAGGGGGTTGGACTCGATGGCCTTGTAGGCCCCTTCCAACTCTACTTTTCTATGATTCTATGACTCTCTATTATTATTAATTATTATTATTAATTTTATTTATATACCGCCCAACAGCCGAAGCTTCCTGGGTGGTTCACAACAATCCATAAAAACACATAATACAATATACAATAAAACCTTTATACAAAATTTAAAAACCCAAATTTAAAAGCAAAGAAACATATAAATAAAACAGGAAATGCAGTGAGACCAAATTAAAAAAGCAACCACCCCGCCATACATTAAGAGTTAAAGGCCTCAATATAGAGGGCAGTCTTAACCTGGCGCGGAAAAGATTGTAAAGTTGGCACCAGGCGGGCCTCAGGAGGGAGCTTGTTCCAGAGTTGGGGGGCTACCACAGAGAAGGCCCTCTTCCTTGTCGCCGCCCGACAAGCCTCCCTTGGAGGCGGCAACCGGAGGAAGGCCCCAGATGTTGAGCGTAGTGACCGGGTAGATTGTGGTTGGAAGAGGCGTTCCGTCAAGTATTGTGCAGAACTATGCGGAACTAAGGCCCACCAAGTTAAATGGGAGTGGTTCCTGGGAAAGTGATTAATACAAACCATTTTGTAAATAACAATGGTAACAAAAGAGTGAATGTGTCCCTTCAGTTTTATAATTAGCAGCTTTATACTTTCTTGCAGCGGGCGATGCAAGAACATAACAATACACTAGTTCTTGAGGTGCCCAATTATTAATTGGAGGTGCTCAGTTATAAACCATTTTGGCAAATAAACCCATTTTATAATTCATTTCATGAATTGTTGTACCATTTTGATACAACAGGGGCACCAAAGGCCTAACATCCCTGAAAAGTTTAATGACACAGCAGTACAATCTGAATAGAAAGTGAATTCTAGTAACTTGGCACTAAAATCTGAATAGAAAGCAAAACCGAGTAACTTGGCACATTCTGTTTAGTAGCCCAGAGGATCATTCTAGGAAAAGCAATATGATGAAATGCGGGGTTTGAGAAGTTACAGAGAGGGAGGAGACCAAAGGTCCCCTTGTCTTTTGATTGGTAAAGTACACTGCAGATAAGAAAGCCAGAGAATGGAGGAAGAAGGAAACAACTTTTATGCATCTGATTCGAAGAAGTCATTGTACCTGAATTACCTATGTAGTTAAGGTAGAATAGCAATATTTTTCATAGTTGTAATTTTAAACCCCACCAGTTTCTCAAAATTCAAAAATAATTTATGGAGTCCAGCCAAGCACACTTCAGAAGACCCTTGGTCAGTTTGTTGGAGGAGTAACAACAGGGCAGGCAGGCAAAAGGAGTATAAAGTTCACATCAGGCAAGGCCGTGGTGGCCAGGAAAGGGGAAAGCAATTGTGTTGTCTTATAGCAGTTGCCATGATTGAACAGGTTATCTATGAACAATGAATTATTTCCCCAGTCCTATCAATTGAACTGTGGGGGGGGGAGGGGAGTTGCATACATGCAGAACATAATTATGCACATGGTTCGGCCCCTGCAATGGAAGAAGCAGCAGCAGCAGCATCTGAGCATGTGCTGACTGCTGCTTCTTCATTGCTAAGCAACTGCCTCCAGCCCACACCCATTTGGAATGCGGGGAAAGAAGAACAGAGGCTTTGGCTGGCTTCTAGGCAGGCAGTAACTCTAGAAGTCGTCTTGTTTTGAGAAATGGAGTATTTCTTTTTTTTTTTATATAATAATTTTTATTTATTTTTTTAAAGAACACACATACACAAAAAAAACCCCATAAACCTACAAATCATACACTACAAGTGCACCCGTCACCCCGGGGCCAAAACCAATTCTATCCACATGATCCATTATTAATCTATATTCCAAAAATACATCATATCATGACATGGCTTACTCCCTTTCCCCTTTACTAAAACATAATCTAAAAATGACCCCCATATTTCCTTAAAATTATTTTTCTTTAATTGTCCCCTTTTACATTTAATACTACATGTTAGTTTATCATTTAAAGCAATATCCCAAACCTCTTTATACCAGTCTATTATTAAATACTGATGTTGAACTTTCCAATTCCTTGCAATCAATAATCTCCCTGCCGCTAATAAACTTACAATTAGTTCCTTTTTCTCTTGTGAGCACAAAAGTTTCTCCGTTATTGATAACAATGCTAATTTTGGACAGACCTCCACATTAATGCCAATAATTAGTGAAATTTCTCCAAAAAATTTATTCCAAAAATCCAATACACTTTTACAGCTCCACCACATATGAGCATAAGTACCAAGTTCCTGACATCCTCTCCAACACAATGGAGCACAATTACTATCTATTTTATTTAATCTTACTGGAGTCAAATACCATCTCCAAACAGTTTTTAAAAAATTCTCTTTTATCCTTACCGACATATTTCTTAATATACGTCTGCCCCAAATATTTCTCCACCCCGCATTTGATATCTCCTCCTCACACTCCATTTCCCACATCATCTTAAGGTTGTCTTTTTTCGCTTCAATCCTCTGCATCATTTTATATATCTCCTTAGTTAACCCTCTAGAAGAAACATTCCCTTCTATAAGTTCTCTAGACAACACTTTCTTTTCAAATCCAGTAAACTCCCTCTCATACTCGTTTTTCTTTTTCCATTTCTTAGTCCACTGATCTAATTGCATTAAATTTAACCACGAAATTCTATCTGGCCCAATCATTTCCAATATTTGTTGTCTAGTCTCAATTTTCCCCATCCAATCCATTAATTTGATAACCTTATTTTCCCTAAATATTGCCTCCCAATGCTGTGCATTTACTGGAAAGTCCTCCATTGCTACAACTGGAGTTAACGGTGATATCCCTGGTATAAAGATCTGTCTGTTACTGTTCCAAATCCCTACCATATTTTTCAGGAAGGGATTTTCTATTCAAAATGGAAATGGAGTATTTCTTGCCCAGGCTAAGCTGCAAGTTCCTGATCTTAATTGGGGCTCCTTTGCCTTAATAACTACAAGGCAGAAAGAGACTGGTGAAGCAGGTGAAGCTTCTTCCATAGTGCTATGGCACTATGTAGATCAGCCTTCCCTATCCTGGTGCCTTCCAGATGTGTTGGACTACAACTCTCATCATCCTCAGACAGCATAGCCAAATTGAGGGAGGGTGATGTAAATAATCTGGCAGGGAATTTAGTCTGTTTTTCTTATGTTTACTTATTCATTTTAACATTTATTAACTCCCTCCCCCCAAAAGGCACTTGAAGCCAGGTACAGTGAAAAGCAACAAAACTCTCTTTAAGCCAGGGATGGGGAACCTTATTTCTGTTGAGGGCAGCATACCATCGGGACAGTGGGTGGGGCTGAAGCCAGCAGTGGTCAGAACCAAATGTGGGCAGGGCCATTCCTGTTCTTTCCTATCTGCCACCCTCTTCTCTCTCCCTCTCTGCTCAGTGGGCTGTCTGGGTAGGGATTGATTGCTCTTGACAGAGGTCTGAATGGATTGCTTGCAGAAGGCTTCAGAAATTAGGCTGAGGACTGCAGGTTATCCACCCTTGAATTCTAAATACTGACTGGGTCCAGACAACACGATAACACACACTCAAGGGTCGAGTATGGGTTGAGTGTGGGTTGTCATTGAACCGTGGGTTGTTGTTGAAACGTGGGTTATCGTGTTGTCTGAACCCAGCTATGCTAAGAAGCCATGGCTTCTTAACCACAAACAACTCATGAAGAGAACCCATGGTTTGTTGTTGGGTTGTAAACTGTGGGATGTTCACCATGGTTTGTTACCTTGGTTGGGTTCAGACAAGATGATAACCCACGTTTCAACAACAACCCATGATTCAACAACAACCTGTGGTTCAACAACAACCCACACTCAACCCGAGTATGGGTTATCATGTTGTCTGAACCCAGTCATTGAGTTGGAACCAGAAGAACAAACAGAAGAGGTCCTTCCATTCATGGAAAGGACTGAGATCCAGCAGAGGCTTCCACTGAAGGAAGGGTGGGTGTGATTTTCACCAATTTCTCCTTCCCCCTGCAAAACTCACATCGCCTCCCACACTGTTCCTGAGGGTCCCGCAGCCCTATGGAGCACCTTTTCAGGGGTGCTGCAGGGAGAAGAAAGAATCGAGAGAAAATTGCCTCCCCAGTTCATCCAGCAGGAGTGTCCAACCCATTATCCATAAAACCATATACAGTAATATCTTGGATTGCAAGTAACTTGGTTTGAGAGCATTTTGCAAGACAAGCAAATTTTAAAATATTTATTTATTTATTTTTTACTTGATATACAAGCGACGTCTTGCAATACAAGTACTGTAGTACGGCTTAAATTAAAAATCTCTGCACAATTTTTTTGGGGGGGATTTCGTTTTGATATAAGAGTGTTTTGGATTACAAGCACATTTCCGGAGCGAAATATGCTCTCAATCCAAGGCATGACTGTAGTACAATTCAAATCCAGAAGGCAATAAAATACCTATTTTTAAAAAAATCAGCAACCCAATGTAATTAAAACCCAAAGACAAAACCAGAGAGTAATACACATGCTCTGCTAAAAATGTAGCTGAGGGAAATGGTAGCTCATATTAGACCCTTTCCCACCCCCTCTTGCCATATATATTTGTATCTCATGTCCAAATGTGCCCCTCCTATTATATGACTGTAATTGGCTACTTGTATTTCAGAGTTTGAAGCAAACTGCAAAGGGTGATCTGGATTCTCTGCTCAGAAGCAGCTACTTTTTTTAAAAAATATATAATTTTGAAATGGTCATTATTTTCAGATATGCACTCCAGCAAATGCTGTTCCCATATAGAAGGTGCACAGGAACCACATATGGTGATTTGCAGCCTAGAATATTTTTCAGGTCTAAACCCAACATCACACTAGCAGGCATCTACTAGTGCAGCGGGACTTTCTCTGGGGTTCTCTACATGAGGCTTTTAACCCGCCACTTTACCGAGGCTTCTGCTTCTGTTTTCTTAGTGGGATTAAAGAGCGGGTTTTTTACACGTCGGGTTTTTTCGGGGGATTTTCTTTCTCTGCCTTTCTATATGTTCCATTACACAACCACAAGGTGGTGCTGTGCACTGTAATATAGCAGAATTGTGAAAATACTCATAGCCTTTTATCATGAGATTAGGAAATAATAGCTGACTTTCCTCTAAAAAAAAGCCATGAAAATAGCTGGGAAACACGGGAGAGGCCCTGGAGGATGACGACGTAGTGTAAAGCTCCCGCAAAGTACCGTGAGTGAGTCAGTCAGTTTATTACAGTTGTGAGTGAGGAATCATGAATGCACAATAAATGCCGCGTGTAGAGAAGCCCTCTCCTCTCCTCTCCTCTCCTCTCCTCTCCTCTCCTCTCCGGAAAAGGTTTCCCAGCCCTCTGGAGCAGAATTCTAGGTTGCGCAGAGGGAAGGAGGAATCCCACACCCTTTCGGTTCCACTGACAGCACTGCTTCCTTCAGCAGAATGACACAGTTGGATACAACTCTAACTGTGAAATGACAGGAGTATTCTGAAGCTAATAAGCTGTAGGGGGGAAATCCAATGCTCTTACAAGGTAATGGATTTTCCTAGCCACAAATACAAGCCACTACAGAGGCCAAGTTCATTGTAAGGTCCTTTCTAACAGCATCAGTTGAAAAGGCTTTTAAGGGGCAGATGAGCTTGTATCACAAAAGCGCATGCATTCATAAATAGTAGCAACTTTTCCAGACGGCATAGCACATGAAAACGTAGCAATCTCATCCTGAGATCTGCCATGAGGAAAGCCTACTTACCATACTCTTTTTGTCAGCTTTCTGGATTGTGTAGCCAGTAATGTTTGCATTGCCGTCATCCCTGGGCGGCTTCCATTCCAAAGCAACATTCTCCCCCCAGACATCGACAATGTTTACAACTTGGGGTGGGCCTGGACGATCTGTGACAATAAAGCGGCACCATCAGCATATCTAATTTTTACTTCCAGATGTGACTTTGCTCAATTTGCATAACTCGGACTGCTCGCAGGGTTCAGCTTTTCTTGGCAGAAAAAAATTATTTTCGTTTGAGAGGGCCATACCAGGATTATGGCTTCCGGATGGCCAAAAGGCCTTTAGGGTGGCATCTCCAGTCCCTGACACCATCATGCGAATTCTCCCTCTATTTCTGTGCTGCAGGGTGGCTTTGCCTGCTGTCACTATGCCGCATCTGATGACAGTGACAATTTTCAGCACTGTAACTTCCAACTATATTTAACTATATTGTTGCATAATTCTGGAGCAATTCTTGAATTGCATCTTACACTGCACCCTTAGGTTGTAATGCTATGCACATTTATTATTTTTTAAATGATCAAACAATCTCCAAACAACAGATTACTGCAACACAGAACAATGTAATTAACTTGTCTCTTGGAGGGGTGGCCAAGAGAGAGCTGCAGAGGGGTGGGAGAAGAACATGATGTTCAAGCTTCTCCCCAGCTCTCCTGCTGCCACAGCTGCTGCTGTTGTTAAGGGGCCTGCTGAGAACCAAAGCATAATAAGCTCCTTCCCCTCAGGAAGTGTGCTTCCAGGCAGTACTGATTTTCACTGTCCCTAGATGGTGGGGCTTCTGGCTTGTCTCTTGGGGATTCTCTACACAAGGCTTTTAAGTCGCTACTTTACCGAGGCTTCTGCTTCCGGATTCTTTGCGGGATTAAGATCGGCTTCTTTACACGTGTTATTTTTCTGGGGGGGTTTCTTTCTCTGCCTTTCTATACGTTTCATTACACAACCACACAGTGGCGCTGTGGTATAGTAGCGGAGGATCACAGGGGGTTGGCAGGTGCGCTTGGGGGTCCTGGCAGGTGCCAAGATGCCCATGGGTGCTGGGCTGCCGACACCTGGGCTGTATGCTTATCAGTCGTGGAATTTTAGACTTACCAACTATTTGAATCTCTATCATTGCTCTGTCCACCAAGTTGTCTACTTTGACTTTCATGTCATATTTCCCAGAATGGCTCCTCTCTGCCTTTCGGATGAAGATGATAGTATCATTTTCACTGTTGCGGATGTTAATTTGGTTCTTGTCTACATGGGCGCCATTTTTCTTCCAAGATACTTTAGGTCTTGGTCTTCCCTGTGGCGGAAAACATGTCCATGGAGCAATCACTATACCATTTTATTATTTGTTGTTGTTTTTTTAACATGAACTTTAAAGAAGAGGCAAAACAGCAGAGGAGAGGACTGCCAAGGAGAGACTTAAAGTCAATGACTGAAATATAAATTTGAAACACATTCAAATATATTGCAACTGTTCCCTTCAGTTATTTTCAGGGCAAAGAGCCTTGAAAACAACTCCTTGTGATTTAAACTGCAGAATGAAACGGCACTTCTGATATCACATTTATTCTAATATGATAGGAAGCATCACATGCCCATCATTGCCATAGTTTTGACACCCCTACAAAATAGCTTTGAATGTTCAGCATATTCTCTTCAACCCTTTTGCAATCGTTAGTGGCCTGCACATTTGAACAGATACCACAGTTTCCTTTGATACAGCCACCAGATACCCTGAAAGTCTGGACATCCAAATGAAATTCTGATATGATGCCACAGGAACATAAGAGAATGTTCACAGGGCTAACATGAAAGCATCCATAATTTGTTAAGAAGATAGACTTGACATTAGCAGAAACTTAGAAGGCTTTGCTGAATCACTATTATCAAAGTATGACTGACTAACAACTCTAGCTGATTCTAACTAACTTTTTAAACACCTCAATGTATTACATTTTTAGCAAAATATTTGATACTGTGTTCAAACTCTGGGTTGTTCATCCCCCAACAACCCAGAGTTCTGGGTTCAGACATCACATAAGCAACCCAGGGACATCATGTAAGCAGTCCCTGCATTGTTTATTACAGTGGAAGCAGGTGGGCCCATGGGAACCAGTATGCACGCTCACTCCTGCTGCATTTCCAACAACCCATGGTTTCTTAGCCATGGGTTGTTTGTGACGTGCAAACTAACTCTTAGCCATACTTAAGAATAGGCCCACTGAAATCAATGGGACAAGTTAATAATGACTGACTTAATTCACATTGATTTTAATGGGTCTACTTTAAACTAAATCTGGATCCAACCCATGGTGTACATTAACATTTAGGGTGCTTCCAAACAAGGCTTATATTACACCATCATCCTGCCTCATTGGTGGAATTTTACAGGGGTCCAAACAATGACATCTTCCACTCAAAACCCTCCCATGTTTTCCTGCAGCTCCTTCCATCTTTTTTCTTACTACAGAAAAATATGTTAAGGAGAAAAAAATAGAATAGCTGCACAATGCCTTCTGACTGGTAGTGCTAGGAGCTCTCTGTCTGGAAGCACCCTTAGTGACATTTGCCTTGGTCATTCAGCTACCCACTAGATGTCAAATTATACGTGAAATATGGGTAGACAGGAAAGGGAAGGCTCTTGCTTTGATTTGGTATGCTCTGGAAGTGATCGCCTAGACCTGAGGACCATGTGGCTCATCAGTCATTTGAATTCCTCAATCCTGTCCCCTTGATCAGTAGAGCTGGTGACCAGAGCCACTACTAATGAGACCCTGCGCTAAGTAATGTGTACTGTGGTACCTCTGAGAGTTCCAATTTTAAAGCTATTTTTTAAAATACTTAAAAATGATTCACATACATTGAGTTGAATCCGGAGTAAGGTACAGCACACTCATATATATATATATATATATATATATATATATACTCAGAAGTAAAGTAGGTGGCTATAGGACTGCAGCCTTAGTCAAATTTTGGTCCCATTGTAATCAGTGTGAAAAGTTGGACATGACTAACTTAAGCCCCATTGATTTCAATGGGACCTGAGTGCAACTAACTTGCTCTAGACCCAACCCATTATTTCAGTAATCCCTACAACAGCCTAGAAAATAAGGGAGCGTTATTGTCCCCATTTGATTGAACACAGCCAGATTTTGAAAAATCCAATAACATATGACAGTATTGCTGAAGGAGATGAGAGGGAGCGCAGGGCCATTCCACCAGCCCTGCTGAAGACCTCCCTCATGCAGGCTCCTCCTCCCTCGACTGTCACCACCCGCAGCCATTCCAGCAGGTTGTATGGAGGGAGATGAGAGGGAGCGCAGGGCCATTCTACCACCCCTGCTAAAAGAATTAAATGCCCTCCTCTTCCCTCCGCATTCCTTTTTCCTTGTGTGCCATGTCTTTTTAGACTGCAAGCCTGCGGGCAGGGACTGTTTTGTTTAGTTGATTATATGTAAACCACTGAGAGCCTTTTTGGCTGAGGAGCGGCATAAAAACATTTCAAACACCAACAACATGTTGCTGTTTAGAGAATATAATGGTTTCTTCACATTTCTTCATATTTCTCCCCTTTGCTCTGTTCTACAGAAACAGGAACAATAACGGTATAAGAAAATCTATATTTGTTCCATACCTGAAAGGGAATAACAAGATTCACAGCTTCTCCAACCCGTCGAATGTAAGTTTGCTTTAAGTGTCTTGGCAGGCGAATCTTCGGAGGTTCTTAATTTTTTAAAAAAATAAATTTTAATATATTAAATCTTTTTAGTATATTTGATTAACTAGAGCTGATCCTGGTTTCATATGCTGGTCAATAAACGGAGACTGAAACATAGTTTCCCGGTTTGGATGGAATACAAAACTGTAGTTTAAACTAACCACGACTGCTGCTCAAGCTGCTGCCCAAGGAAGTTGTGGAGCAGTGAGATATGTCTGCGGGCCCAATGCTCATTCTCAGTTTAATAAACTGCCATCTATTAAGCTGAGATTGCTAGATCTGAACTGGCCCTTTACCTTTTCTAAAGCATAGCCTCAGTGTTGAATTTCAAGAACAATATTCAACAACCATAACTATAAATGTTTAAGATGTTGAATTCTAAATCCAAAAAAAAAATGCATGTTTGTGCATAATTTTATCTCCAATACATACATGGATGCAGAAACCAGGGCTTAGGCTCTATACTCCTCCTGGGGTGCCACTCCTCATTTGTGGCACCAGTCACTGCCATTGCTGCTATGACTGATTGACATATGGGGTCTGAACCTGAAGCTGCTACCAAGCTTAACCCCAAATTACTGCTTCCAGACTAAGCCACTCAGTTGCTAGGGCAGACATCTCATCCAAAGCAAAAAACACACAAAAAAACCACACATTTAGAAAATAGTCATTGCTCATTTCCACATATCAGAAACTTACCAGCCCACTCAAATGATTGTCAGTAGCAATGACCCCAACCTCCAAAAGATTAATTGAACAGGAAGCACATACACATACACTGGAGTTACACTAAAATGATCAAGGGGCTGGAGCAACTCCCTTATGAGGAAAGGTTATAGCCAGTGCTTTTTTTCTGGAGAAAAAGGTACCGGAACTCTTGGATTACATTTCCTCGGGAGTAGATGGCGATTAAATTGTAATGCAATTAATAGAAGAAAAGGTGCTGGAACTCAGTTCCGGTGAGTTCCACCAGAAAAAAAGCCCTGGTTATAGCAGCTGGGATTGTTTAGCTTAGAAAAAAGGCAAGTAAGGGGAGACATGATAGAGTGTACAGAATTATGCATGGTGCGGAGAAAGTGGACAGGAAGATATTTTTCTCCCTCTCGCATAATACTAGAACCTGGGGTCATCCCATGAAGCTGATTGGTGGGAGGTTCAGGACAGAGAAAAGGAAGTACTTCTTCACACAATGCATAGTTAAACTATGGAATTCACTTCCACAAGATGTAGTGATGGCCACCAATTTGGATAGGTTTAAAAGGGGATTGGACAAATTCATGGAGGAGAAGGCCATTGGTGGCTACTAGTCCTGATTGGCTATATGCTTCCTCCAGTATCAGAAGCAGTATACCTATGTGCACCAGTTGCTGGGGAACATGGGCAGGAGGGTGCTGTTGCGCTCATGTCCTGCTTGTGGGATCCCGTGGGCCTCTGGTTGGCCAATGTGTGAACAGAATGCTGGACTAGATGGACCCTTGGTCTGATCCAGCATGGCTCTTCTTATGTTCTTATGATTAGAAGGTGGCCAGATGGCCCTTGCTGTTGCACATATAGGACATGAGGGAAGATGTTGTGCTAATTTTAATCAGGGGTGGGCACGCAGCCCCCCCCCAAGTCTTCGTTGTAGTTCCCAATGACCCTGCAGCAGCAAATTTCAGTGGCAAGTTCAGTGGCGCAACAGTGGCAATTCTGCCTGGGGTGTGTGTAGATGCGACCCCTGGTGGGTTCCAGGAGGGGGGGCACAATTGGCCTCCCCTGGTCTAGATACTGCAGAAAGTAGCCGCTAGCGAAAGCAATATCAAGCACGGTCAACTTGATTCACGCTCACATGAGTTACAGGCAAACTGTCCATCTCACCTATAACTTCCTTGACTAAAATGGGCTGTGGATGCAGCCGAGGATCACTGGGACCAGCAGCATTCACAGCTTTTACTCGAACAAAGATTTTTGATCCAGTTGGAAGACCAGTGATGGTGAACTTGGTTTTGTCTGTTAGTTCAGGATTGGCCACAATCCATTCTTCCGCTGAAGCAGGATAAAAGTTAACAAAAAGGGGGGGGAGGATGAACATTAAGAATTTTTATGTAAATGCAAAATGTGGCTCTGTGAAGAAAACTACTAAACATTTTTTTAATTAGATGTAGCAAACTGAATATATTTCATTTCCTTAAGGTATTTTGCACCTTTGTGGTCAAACCACTAGTTCCTACTCTGATGCAGATATAAGAAGCAAACATTATCTGATTCCAAAGGACTATCAGTATTCTCTACTTTTGAGATCCACTAACATCTATTGTTACAAAAAAAAAAAACACAACAGGGTAAAGTAATTAGAATTATACTCCGGTAGGGTAGGTCATCAATATTATTGTATTGCTTCTTTAAATGGAAAGTTAACATGCAAGCAACACAATAATTATCTGTTGCAATAACAAAAATCCACATGGAATTTGATATCTGGCACACTGCTGGGAACCAAATAATTTCCTGCCTCTTTTAAAACAAAAGTTTTCTAGCTTTCATGGTTGGGAAATAAGTAATGTGCATACACTCACACACACACACACACACACACACACACACACAGAGCTCTACTTATGATTCTGTGCCTTGCATGGCTTTGTCCAGCCCATAATGACCTCAGTCATGTTCACACATACATCTCTGCGGCCCTGTCTATGCTTATTCTCCTGCTGTCACCACATTTTGTCACAGCATTTCCCTTTAAACAAAATGCAAAGTTCCACAACGTTCTCCAAAACTCTAAATAAATTCTAATCCTGGGGTGGTGTGACCTAATCCCAGTGTAAATGCCATATGTGTTTATTAAAGCTGTGTGGGTGCTCTGGTGTGCACATAGAACTCCCCACAGGCAAATGCCTCTCCGTTCTCTAAAACAAAAATTGCAAAGTTTTGCTGCCCCAAATTCACATATCAAATTCAGAAGACAGCATGTAAGCTAAACCCACTGATTTATGCAAATGATTTGTATAAACTGGTCATTTATGTAATTTATGGAACACAGAATTTGCTATTTCGTGATACAGAATTTGATTTTTTGGTGAAGAGTATGAAGAGTTCTGTGCATAATCATGTACAGTTGGCACTGATGGAATGCCACTGGCTTCTGCAGCCAGAGAGTCTATTTATCACCAGTGGCATACAATGATTGCTATTAACTCCCAGTGCCAACATCCACAACCCAATGATACAGGTGGTACGAGAATAATATGGAGTTATTTTTCTCTTGTTTGACTTTGTCCTTTTCTGTTTAAGTACTCAGGAGTTACAAGAGTAAATGCCATTAGAGGAAAACCACCAGTGTCAGATTCACCAAGAGACATGTGGGTAGCAGCAAGTGAGTTGCCATGCTGATGTGCAATCAATGCATTGTCAAAGATGCATATTTCCTATTTTACCATTTTTTGTCTCAGGAGTGCCTTGCAGGGACACTCCCATGAACAAAAATTATAATTGATTACTAGCACGCTAGGCTGGCAACAGGTACCTGAAAATGAACGGGACTCTTACCAGCATATGTCTTGGGAAGAGCACAGCCACATGACATAAAAAGAACCTAACATACTTACAACAGTGGCTAGAAACCAATCGGCTCCTTTAAGTTACAGTGGGATTTACCTGCAGCCAACCCCTAGCATCATATGAAGACAAGATGCCACTTGGGGACCAGTGGCCTAGTTCTAGTGTAAGTACCATATGTATTTAGGAATAAACATGAAACCTGATTCAGAGCTCTGTGGACACTTCAGTGAAGAGGCCTTGCCATGGTGATGCATGTTCTGGTTATAGCAAGGCTAGATTACTGTAAAATCTACATGGGGCTGCCTTTAGAGACAACTTGGAAATGTCAATTGGTACAGAAAGCCACAGCAAGAATGCTTGCAGAGGCCAAACAATCGGAACGCACAACAAATCTGTAGTAGTTACAATGGTTGATAGTGTCTGGGCCTAATTTAAAGTGCTGGTTTTGGCCTTTAAAGCCCTAATTGGTTTGGAATCAGGCTATCTAAAGGATTGCTTGCACCTCTACAAACCTACTTGAACTCTCAGCTTCTGAGGCTCTGCTCCCGGGCCCATGGATAAGAGATGTTAGGGACAGAGCCTTTTCAGTAGTGGCCCCACACTTGTTAAATGCTGGCCCTAGGAAGGGCATATGGCCCCACTACTGTTTGTTTTTAAGAGGACTCTTAAGATATTTTTATTTCAATCCTCATTTTATTAAACGGTGCATCCTGACGACATTTTACTGGTCATTTTAAGAGATGTAATGTGGCTTTTAATTTGATGATTTTTATCCTATGCATGTTGCATAATTGTGCTCTGCGCTGCTTTCGGAGGGCAATCTACCCTGAAAGACAATTTTTGGGGTAGTATCCAGTGCCAGTGATAATGACAGTATGCTAGCGTAAACCTTAAGCAACATAACTAGCGCAACAGGAAAACGTGATGATTTGCTGCCGAAATTCAGTGGCAGCAACAAAATTCAGCAGCAAATCACTGCTTTTTCCTGTTGTGCTAATTACGTTGTGCAAGCATTGGTTTATGCTAGCACAGCATTAGTGCTAATGCTGGGACACCCTTGGATACTACCCTATAAATCTCTTAATATTTTTTTTAAAAAATGCACATAGTAGAGCTCCCCCTCAAACACATTCCCCCTCACCCCTCTTCACTTCAACTGTCAAGGGCAAATCTGAGAGCACACAAATGGGGATATGTGCATGGAGCTGTCCCTGAAATTGCACTGAATGGGGAAAAGCTTTGTGCATAAGAGCTATCTGTGCATATCAGAGCTCTAAGCATGCAAGGAGGAGCCTCCGGACTGGGGCTTTAGCCTTCATCTGAATAACATGAAAGATCTCCCACTTATTGATACTCAGGGTCAGAATGTTGGAGGGGAAAAAGCCAATCATTACTAGAAACAAATATAGAAATCACAAACAGCTTCAAATAACAATAACTGGCTACCTTAAACACTTGATTATTGAACAGGTCCTTTAGGGGGAAAGTGCATTTTTATACATATATATATATATATATATATATATATATGTATATGAATAATGCACACTTAATAAAAGAAAGCAACCACATTCATTATTTAAAAACTGGTTCTTTTTGGAGTGGAGAGCCTGTATGCTTTACTAGGTGGAGCACTGGGTTTGGGTACATATACTGCCTCCAGCCATCAGCAAGCCACTCTTGGCAAGCTTCAGTTTACCATTTGCAAAATGAAATTATAATAACCTACCTCACTGGGCTATTATGAGGATAAGCAAAATAATAGCTGTGAAACACTTTGCAGGTTAAAATTGCAATATATATATATATATATATATATATTGTATAATTAATAATAGGGATTCTGTTTTCTGAACATTTCCATATTCAACCAAATTATTTTGGATCTTTGCTGGAATATATAACAGACAGTGGGCCCTAAAAGTTCCACTATGATACGGTTGGGGTGGAGGAAGATGTCAGAAAGAATGTTTAAGTATCTTCATTCCATACTTTACCTTCCAGGTCATAGGTTGCCTCCAGAAATTCACCATCATATACTTCTGCCGATATACCTTATGAGAGTCCATCATTACAATTAATTCAGAGACACCCACTTTCACACAGGTGATAAATGAGTCAGTAGTTAGTACTACCTGTTAGTAAGTATACATAGATATGTACTGCACCTTGAAGAGGAGGTTTGGAATGATCAAGGAACTGGCAAGATAGTGAAATCAACCGTGTGTGTGTGTGTATGTGTGTGTGTGTGTGTGACTCCTATACATGGTAAACCATTGTTTGTTTGCCTTCATCCTTTGTTTCCATCAGATTGAGGCTCCAACCACAGATCAAAGGGAAATGGCATAATGAAGGGGGGGGAGAATGACGTTGAACACTCACAGGGTTTGGGTGTCGTCTCTTCAGTCTGCATCTTGCTCCCGTCTGCTTCCTCACTAATATTTTGGTCTGTACCACTGTTTCCCGTGCCCTCTGTAGTGGGCGCCTGGGAACCTAAACGATTTGGAAAGCACACATGGGAATTTACAGTCATAGGCAGAAGAGCCTTTTCGACTGGTATAACTGAGCATCCAGAGAGAGAGAGAGAAAGAGAGAGAGAAAACTGAGACACATGAGAAATTTGAAAAGAGATAGGCAGGAGAAATCCATTGAGAAAAAGAGAAGATTGAATAGGAAGAGAAGATGAAAGTGTAGTCCAGAATAAGAAAGAGAAAACCAGAAGAAATAGAAAATAACAATGGTGTGTGGAGGGATATGTTGATATAAGGTGATCTGGAAGACTGCTGGTATACAGTCGCAATCCATTGACTGACTGTCACAAGCTCAGTCTCTCTCAGTATTGCTTGCTGAACAGGTCGCATTCATAGTTCTCTGGCTTTTGTAACTCAGAATAGAACCCCATAATGCATAGCATGTGTAGTTTGCTGGACTGCAGCATATAATTAAAAATCTGTTTGAGGACTGCTGACTTGCTAAGTGGAAGCAATGACAATGCCTTGGACCATAAAATGGACAATTACAACTGGGCAGAAGGGAGCTTGTAGAAACTGCCGGCAACGCTACTGCTGCAATGGTCTCAACACGGTCCATCTTCACAAGCTGTTAATCTTATGTTGCTAGTTTTTCCATCGAAACCCAGATTCTGAATTTCTTGTGACTTATATATGTATGTCCACAATCAGAACACACACTGGGAAAAATGAAGTGTTTGGAATACAAACTTTACTTGAGGCCGTTTACCTGGCAGATGGCACCTAAAGTTGTTTCACAGGTTGCTGATTTGAGAAAACAATCTTTTATCCCACCCCTTTGCTCACTACATTGGATCAAAATTCAGGTCACAGTGTGCCACCTAATTGTGCTGGTTATGTTTTTGTCATATTGGTCCCAGAAAAAAAGAAATACAAAACAGGCAAGGGGATCTCTTTATTACATGTTTTAACTGAAGAATACTTCTGTATAACTTGCATACTTGTACTCTTACAGAAATAAGACTCTCTCTCTCTCTCTCTCTCTCTCTCTCTCTCTCTGGAGAGAGAAAGAGAGAGAGAGAGAGAGAGAGATGTGTGTGTGTACTGATGGGAATTGTAGGCCAAAACATCTGGAGGGCCACATGTTGCCCAAGCCTAGTCTATATAGATGTGTATGTGTATGTGTGTGTTATGTATATCATTTACAATGATCCGGTTCGCACCAATTCGTAGGTTATTTAACAACAAACCATCAGTTAACTGCCGGGTTGTTTAGCCCCTCAATAACCCAGTGCTCCGGGTTTGGACAACACAATCAGCAACCTACGACATGGCCAATTGTAGCTTGTTGGTTAAAAGTGGAAGTGGCAGGTGTGTGGCAGGCAGCATACCCGCTCTCTCCTGCCAATTTATGGGTTAAATAAATAACCCACGATTTGACATTACATGCAGACTGGGTCAATGACTTATGTTGACGTATAATTAACAGGAGAATAAGAGCCTCTAATCATCCAGGTGCTCATTCCCTTATTTTCAGGTCCCCAAATCTTCAGATTCAATTCTTGATATTGTAAATGAATGAGGGACTGAATGAGTTAAGAGTATTTTAATATCAGATATGTCACTAAGCCAATGCTTGATCCTTTAAACCTATACATGTATGTGTATATGGAATGTAATATTGCTTCCACTGAAAGCTGAAAATCTCCTTTATTAAGTTTAAATGAGCCGTGATGTTTGTCTCTTTTCCCAAGGTCATGCTGTACTTTTTTTTAAAAGTAAAAATTGTCAATGATTAAAAGCAGCCCTACTAATACCCCATTCAAGGGCAATAGACAAGAGAGAAGAGAGAGAGAGAGAGAGAGAGAGAGAAATAAAGAAATAAAAGAGAGAATGACTGATAGAATAAGTAAGCAGAAGAGGAGAAAGATAGAACTGAAAAAAGTGACAGCCAAAAGATTGACAGTCAAAGGAAGTATTCCTGGAGATCCAGGTGAAACATTAAACTTTGTAAAATAAAAATTAGGTGAAGGAAAAGTACTGGAAGAAAAGATGAAGAACAGAGAAATTCAGGTATTGAAAGAATAAAGAAAGAAGACAAGGTAGAGCAAGAGATATAGCAGTAAACACCATTTTTTTTGTATTCTCTAGAAAGTTTTTTTTCCAAAGTATTACAATATATACACAAATGACATTAATTGTATATATATATATATATATATATATTTACATATAGGTGTATATCTACATATGCAAAGCATAAGTAGATTATACAGGATGCACACAACACTATTTGTAAAATACATCACTATTGTATTTTATCTGAGGTGGGTAACACCAAAATGGCAGACACAGCTGTCATTTTGAGATATCTTCTTAATGCTTTTAAGCCTATCTGAAAGAAAAAAGTAAAGGTTTTGCTCTGTTCAACAAGTACATACGGTAAGTAAGGTTGATCTGCTGAACCCTGAAGTGTCTGTCTCTTGAAAGACTTTTCTCCCTGTTATTGCTAGATTTACCATTTACCATGCATGCATATAGCATTCTTCTTGGTTACATAGAATTCCTTCTCCAGTTGTTCCCTTATTACTGACTAGCAGCTAATTTACACAACCCTGATTGTTTACATGTGGTTAAGTGTTGATATTACCACAAGATGGCATTTTTTCAGTATGGTGGAACTGATCCAGTGAATGCTCCTTCTACATGTCTTGAGATAATGGGCAGGTTTGCACATCACGCCAACCCATCCTGACAAAAAGCCACAGTGGGTTTGTTGTTCTGCGAATAATCCACAGTACACCCAACAGATGATCAGGCTCACTGTGCGTTGTTTGCCCTCTCCCTCCCCCCGCAGGTTTCCCAGGGGAGACTGCGGCAGGACCAACTTGTCTTCCCCTTCCCACCGTGATCGCAAGCCATCTGTATATACCTGCATAGGTCCCTGTAAAAAATAATAATGTTATCCCTGTCTAAATCCCTGTTTTAAAGTACTCCTGTAAATGGGGTGGCTTGCACTTTTCTATGTTCCCAAGCACCTAGAGTCTCGGGAACAGGTGGAAAAGTGAGAGCAACCTGAGGACAGTTGAGTCCCCCACCCAAAAGAGATGAGGACCTTGCTGCAAAGGGGGTGTAAATCCCACCACCCCATTTTTGTGAGCACTTTTGCCTTTGGTTTGGCTTGACAGCTTGCCTTTTGACAGCTGCCAAACCAAAGTGGGGGGAAAGGCTATTTGGAGCCTCTCTGGGTCAGTGTTCAGGATTGGTACCTGCTGCAGTTTGCCAGCAGGTACTTCCCTGGACATTGCCCAGGCAAGGCTGCCCATTTTCAGACTTCCGTAAGTACGCAATATATATATATATATATATATAGAAAGTGTGCAGATATTTTCGCACATTAGGGGAGTAAAAAATAATTTTTAAAAAGTTTGCAACCATGGACAGCCCCTCCAAGGTGCCACTTGGGCACTTTGAAGGAGCTGTCAGTGGCTATCATAACAGGGATTGCGAAAGCCGGCTGTCAAGCTGGAGATTGCGATCTCCAGGGCAAAAAAAGGGAAAGGGAGGGGAAAGCTGCAGTGAGCCAAAAATGGCTCATGATTGTGGTGGGGAGCGGAGGGTAACAAACCAGTGACAGCCCTCCCCAAGTGCTGCTTGGGAACTTGTGGGGTGGCTGTCACTGGCAGTGGCCTGGGCAAGCTTGGCAAGAGCAGCAAGGGTTTTTTTGCCACTCTTGCCAACCAGCTTGCTTGCCCCTTCCTTTCACCCACTATGGGAATGGTAATCTGGATTCAGATGACTCACCAACCCATTGTGGGTGAAACAACCTCAGCTACAAGCCATGGCTTGTCAGGGTGGCTTATAACCCCAAAATAAGCCACCCTGGGGGAAAGGGTCCAGGTGCTCATGACTTGCTAACCCACTGTGGCTTATAAGCCATGGTGGGTGATCATGTCATGTGAACCCAGATTGGGTTCAGACAACATGATAATGCACACTGAAGGGTTGTTGAACCATGGGTTGTTGTTGAAATGTGGGTTATCGTGTTGTCTGAACCCAACTGCGTTAACAAGCTAATGTTAACCACGAACAACCCATGAAGAAAACACATGGTTTGTTGTTGGGTTGTGAACTGTAGGTTGTTTACTATGGTTTGTTATCTTGGCTGGGTTCAGATGACATGTTAACCCACATCTCAATAACAACCCACACTCAGCCCATACTCAACCCTTGAGTATGGGTTATCGTGTTGTCGAACACGAGGCCTTTTACAACATCAGTTTATTATGCCCAAAGTCAACCTGTGCTGACCTCACCACAACAACAGCATCTTAAAAGAAAAGAAAAACACCACGTGAATCGGCCTTGATTTACCAAGAGACCTTTGTCCCAAATGATCATTGTTGCTCAGAACCCCCTTTGACTTCTGTGTCAAGAGTAGAGCTGAGCCAAATGCTTGGCAAGTTCAATTCTCCAGCAAGTTGAAATACGGCATTTCAAGAGAAGGGAAACAACTACAGGTGACATAGAAAACTGATTTATTCTCATATTTTACCCAATGCACCATGAGCAAATTGCTCTTTATCAAGGACACTGCAAAAAAGCAATATGCTCAAAATGCACTGAGCAAACATCAAGAATAAATCAATTTTCCTATGGCATCTGTGTGATATTTTTCTTCTCCTTCATCCCCCACCCACTGAACAGCTCTTGTTTCTGGAAATATTGAGCTAACCTATTGAAATGTTGTTGATTTGTCCAATTTTTTTAAAAAAGGAAAATCTCTTTGTTTTCCAATTTTCTTAAATGTCCCCATATTACAGTGGATGGCAATATGGGGAGGGTTTAAATTCCAGTAGGTTAAAACTTTCCACATAGCCATTGATCTGCAAATGGTGTTAAAAATAATAGGCTGGCCCTGTAAGAGTAGTTTCTGCTCAGCTATAGTTAACAGCAGAATATATTAAAACATCTTAATACTGTTACAGTGCAACTCAGAGGTAGATATGTTTAGTGGCGCATATTCCTCCCAAGGAAGTGGGTACAGGATTGCAGCCTATACTTCGTTCAGCAGTGAAGTGCTGGCAACTGGCTGCCAGATTAAAAGATGGCTACTCATCGTTTAGGACAGCCTTCCACACTCCAGATGTGTTGGGCTACAATTCCCATCATCCCCAGCCAATGGCTATACTGACTGGGGATGATGGGGTTTGTAATCAAACACATCTGGAGGGTGTCGAGTTAGAGGGAAAGAGTATGGATTAGAGTATGAAGCCTCTCACTTAAACCTTTAATCTGAAGGACAGGAAGGCTGCTTGCTCTTCAACAGTTCTGTTAGGATGAAATGGTGGAAATAGTGGCCAAGGAGGGTCAAGTAGAAATTGGAGACCATCCACTTTTTCCCAGCTGTGTCTGCCACTCCTGTGCAGGCCACAGTGTGCTCCGTTTACTTCCTCTGAAAAGAGGTACTTCCCAAAGCAGCTGCCAGGTCTTTGTGAACTATGCACTGTATATGCTGGCTGTACCAATAACATAATTAAAATTAAACTTATGGCACACAAGATGACCCTTCTATTCTTAAACATTTCCTAGAAGAACTGTTCTCTAAATATCACAAAATGAAACAAGAAATACTTCCCCACATGAACCGGATTTTGCATTCCACTCATTGTCCTGTTTCCTTCCTCATTCTACCTGACACCAACATCCAATTGTTCACCTCAGATCAATGGTTGCTTCTACATTTAACAAGGGTCTTGAGAGGCAAGTACATGGGACCAATTGAGGTTTTGGGATCTGGTCAACATGGACACACTGAAAATCTTCATTATACAACACAGGATAAATGGCCCAGTTCACAGGTAGCCCTGCCAGATGTCGACAGAATAAATTTTCTAAGTGGCAAAGCAGTTTTGTGGTGGCTCTGTCACCAGCCAGCTTGGCTTGCCTGTCAGCACAGAAAAATGGAGCAGGTTGGGACTGCAAATCTCACTTTGTGCTGAAAGTTGGGAGAGCAAATGAGCTGGCTGTAGGGAGAAAATGTCCCCTCTTTCTGCTCTCTTCATACGTTTAATTCTAGCCTTCCCTTTTCACCCATACATGGTCTATACTAGAGGTGCTCTCATACAAACAAGCAAAGATTCTGAGGTCACTTGCAGCACAATCCTATGCACATCTACTCAGAAGTAAGTCACATTAAGTTCAATGGGACTGACTTCCAGGTAAGTGTGTATAGGACTGTAATGTTATGATCCAAGTATGAATTTTGTAGCTCATGCTGTTCTACCATCCTATACTCAAACCACTACTCTTCTGACATCCAGAGGTCAGATTTTGAAGAGAGCTAAGCTCTCATTAACCCTGTATCAGATTTTTAAAAATTCAAGTTTAGTTTATAATGGCTTTCATTTCTTCGCACCAAATTTCAGCTGTTTTTGCATATTATCTGGCACTATCTTTGGTTGCTAAGCATTTGAAAATCACATATTGTACTCATATGTAAAACCTGGGTTCACATATTGAACTGGTGTTAAAAAAAACAGTGAAAAAAATGCTCTTGATAGATATAGACTAACTTTGTACCCAGTGTGCTTTTGGAATAAGTCACATAACCAACTTTTCAGCTTGTGAAAGCAACACATGACTGATGTATTCAGTTGCTTTTGACATGTCGAACTGGTCTTGTGAATGTTTTCCCTGTCCAGATCACAACATCTGGAGACTCTTGTTACAAGATAATTTTGCCTTCTATGTATGAAGCATTCACAAAACCGGATTGACACACCAAGGTTTAAAAGGTTTGCTCGAAAGGTTGCGTTGACTTCACCACGTGAGAAATGACTATGTGAATAATAGTTAATACGTGGGGCTTCTTTTTCTGCACTTCAATTAGTTAAGATGATAACTAAGCCTGTTTTCCTTTTTGCCTTCCTTTCTCAAGTACAGGAGACTGCTGTTGCCACTGAAGGCAGGCATGACATTTCCATATCAAATACATATTCCTCAGGGTTTCAGGATTGTGAACCACTGGTCTGGAATGCCCTGAAAATATAAGAGCAATCTTTTTTAAAAAACAAAAAACAGCGGGATCAACAATTTAGAAGCTAGATAGGATAGAATTACATTCTGTACTTTGGAGAATCCTCTCTGATCACATATTTTCCCCACTGGGAATGGAAGCAGTTCTCAAATAGAAAAGGGAGGAGATATCTCACCTAATTCGAGCAGCATAATAGGATTTCCACTTACTTCCTTCAAAGCAATACTCGATAACATAGCCATCTAAACCTGCAGCTCCAATTTGGTCTGGTGGCCGCCACTTCATGGTAACTGTGGTATCAGTTACAGAATCAACTGCCAGACAGGTGGGTGGACTGGTGACCGCTAAAAGCAATGAAAGAGAGCGTTGGTGCTAGCAATGCAACCTTAGTGTATGTATGCATTGCACCCCAGGCGCCTAATGGTTGCCGTCCCAGGAAAGGCACCCAATGATGACTCAGAGCCAGGGTTGGGCTGGGTTATAACTCGGCCACAACTTTATTGGTTACAGCTTAGAGTTTGACATGGCATGGGGATGGATCCCTTAATCAGCCTGCCCGCCTGCTGCCCGATTTGCACCCCAGCCCACATGCTGGGCAGCCCCAATGGGGTGGTGGTGGATGTCCTGCCAAAGCATGGGTTGGTCATGCCCCGGCATGTGCCATTTGCATGCTCCCCTGGGGGTGCAGCTGGAATGTGGCCCCCACCCCCAGGGACCCCCTATTCCTGCTAGGAAGGGGGCATGTACCTCCTTTCCTGGTTCCCTTTTACAGCCACAGAGTGGACTGGAGGGAAAACTACCCTCTCAGCCCGCTCCCAGGGGCCCTGCCCTGCCCTGAGTCCAACCAGCATCACTGATTGGGCTGAGGGAGCCAAGAAACATGCAACATGCAGCCTCCAGCCACGCCAAGCCTCTTCTTTTTTTGCCCTTGCCGTGGCACAAACAGGGACCCCGGTTAACGGAGGACCCGAGCTTAGCACCCACCTGTTGAAGTCGTTTACATTTTGTGCAGCCTGTTGCTTGTCCTATTGCTGATAGGAACAAATAGGAACATAGGAAGCTGCCTTATACCAAGGTCCATCTAGCCCAGTATTGTCAACACTGACTGACAGCGGCTCTCCAGAGTTTCAGGCAGGGTTTTTTTCAGCCCTACCTGGAGATGCCAGGGATTGAACCTGGGGCCTTCTGCATGCAAAGCACGTGCTCTACCATGGAGCTACGGGCCCTCCGTACAAATGTGCAAAGAGCTACTTAACTTGCCCCTTGTACCTTTGATTTATGTGCATGCACACTTCCTACTCTTGGGATTGATAGCAGTTCTTTTGGGTCAGTTCTTTTGGGTCAGGGTCTTTTAAAATATGTTGCACCACCTATATTGCTGAGACATGGGTTAGGTGGGGTAACTGACTTTGACACATACCTGTTGGAAGGTAATAAGCTTGACCCGTGCAAGGTCAGAAACACCCTCCCCCCCCCCCCAGATGTTGGTTCATAGGAAATGGCTGAACACATAGGTATCAGCCAGGCCTGGGCAAAGGGTGGCAGTACCTGAATCCAGACCTTCCAGATCAAGGTCAGAGGCTTGAGCTGGAAGCTGGAGTGCAGGAAGCAAAAGATATTGCTCTGCTGAACAACCAGGCAGACATCCAGGCTCCCAGTATTTATGCTGGACCTGGAAGATCCAGAGGTTTCATATTGCCCATCAGTTACAGCGAATGATGATACTGCACACATCTATTCCCTTCTGCACTTGGCTCTGAGGCTGATGTACACATAGTCCACAGTAGCTCACTAGGCTAGGCGAGACTGACTCAGAGCCTTAGGTCCCCAGTTCAACTCCTGCAGTCCCTGAAAGTGGGCATGTGCAAAATCAGATTTTTATAAATGCCACAATAACATTTTATTTATTTATTTATTTCATAATTAAAAATATCCAAGTGATGATAATGGAGAAGAAGTGGCAGTACAACTGGGATAAGGACATAATTAGGGTGTTTGTCCACATAGAGATGAGGGACGTTTTATGAAGGTTAGCAATTAAGCACAGTAATAACTTTTTTTACACTGTGTAATTCTGAAATGGATCGGACAGGAAGCAGGATGTGGTAGCCTAAACATATAGGCTCACATACATAGATTCATAGATCATAGAGTTGGAAGGAGCCTACAAGGCTATCGAGTCCAACCCCCTGCTCAATGCAGGAAACTAGAGGAGGGGTCTCCCATCCAAGTAACAACCAGGCTTGACCCTGCTTAGCTTTCCACGGTCAGAGAAGCTGATACATATCCATTCCCCACCCCAAAATATATATTCATGAAAATAATTCAATGTATCTATAACCAATAGCGTCTCATCAATAATAATTATGTTGAACAAAGGGGTGTTGTTGTTTTTATATTAGACAAAGCTACTTGTATAAGTAACTTCCTTCTGGTAACAATTTCCAGAGGGTAGCTATGTTAGTCTATCGCAGCAAAAAACAACAAAGAGTCTTGTGGCACCTTAAAGATTAACCAATTTATTCTGCATAAGCTTTTGTGGACTATAGCACACTTCATCAGATGTATTATGGAGAGTTTCAAGTTTGTAGCGCCAGTGTGGTGTAGTGGTTAGAGTGTTGGACTGGGACTCAGGAGATCTGGGTTCTAGTGTCCACTTGGCCCTGAAACTCACTGGGTGACTTTGGGCCAGTCACTGACTCTCAGCCTAACCTACCTCACAGGGTTGTTGTGGGGATAAAATGGAGGAGGAGGATTATGTAAGCTGCCTTGGGTTCCTTGCAGGAAAAAAGGCGGGGCATAAATATAATAAATAAATAAAATTATATACAGTACATATGGTATGTATTTGTGTGGAAGGAAGAATTGTAAACAATGAAGTCAAAAGGAAATTAAATGCAGAAAGTATTAACAGTGACAATCACATTATTAACAGTGGTCACTCACAGTGCAGTTGTTGCTCATAACACAAAAATCCTGGCACTAGGTAAGCCAATGAAAACATGCAGTGTGATCTAAAATTCCTGATAATACCCATGCATCTGATGAAGTGGACTATATTCCATGAAAGCTTATGCCAGAATGCTTTAAGATGCCACAAGACTCTATGTTGTTTTTCCTTTCAGTAGTGTCCAAAGTGTAAGAAAGGTGCTGGGTGCATTGCATCTCCAAGCAGAATGACTCTGTTCCTCCCCCATCTTCCTCTTTCTCTGGAGCTTTGATGTTCCCTGTGAAATGACGTAAGAAGACCACTGTCTTTCTTCTCATATTTTAAGTCATATCTATGAATGTCTCACATCTCACTCATATCTATGAATGTCTCTTGTATGAGGCAACAAATCCCCAGTATACTACAATACTCTGTGGAAATAAAGACCTTTCATAAAGTAGGTACGGTATATTGTCTACTCACCCAATGGCACAAAAGGCTTTGAGGGCATGCTTGGTTTGGAAGTGCCGATGGCATTGACTGCAAATACGCGGACTTCATAGGCGACTCCCTCAATCATCTTTTTGGGCTCAAAAGTTGTTTCTTTAACAAGATCGAAGTTTAGCCTCATCCACCTGGAGCTTTGCTTCTTTTTCCTTTCAATGAAGTAACCTAAACAAATATACGCATAAATATTTAGTTAACTAATTTATTTATTTATTTATTTATTTCATTTTTATACCGCGGCCGCCCAATAGCTGAAGCTCTCTGGGTGGTTTACAGCAATTAACAAGACAGTCCCTGCCCGCAGGCTTACAATCTAAAAAGACACGACACACAAGGAAAAACGAATGGGGAGGGAAGAAGGGGGAGTATTAATTACTACTACTTCTTGGAGTAATTCTCTGTGTAATGGCCCAGCATTTATAAAATAAGCAAAGAAGAACATGACAGGAATTACTTGTTTGGCTTGGTCTGCACAGCAGTATCCAAATTAAAAGTAACAACACACATTTCTTTAAAAAGTTGAATGCCCTCTGTGGGGGTATCTGTTCAGAAGGTCCCATTAATGCTGTAATTCTACCAAGCATCAGAATACCCATGTCAATGGTAGATCTACTTACCTAAGATAGGGGATCCACCATCATATGTTGGAGGTTCCCAGATCATAATACACCAGTCTTCTCCTACATCAACCACATTGGGTGCTTCTGGCGGGTCAGGAATATCTGTTGCAATCAAAAACATTTATATTTGTTTGGATTGTTGTTGTTCTGCTAAAAGTGCTGATAGTTCTGTACAACAGACAGGCTGTTATCTATATACCGGAGGGTGGGAAATAGACTTTTACTAAACAAACAAGCAAATGACAAAAAGGCTTTATAGACAAGACCCAGGTAGAAATCCCTGCTCAACTATGAAAAAGTTCATTTGGTAGCTTTGGGAAAAATCAGTTGACTGTTAGCTTCTTAGCCTAGCTCAGAAGGTCAGTACAAGATTAAGAACTATGAAGTCCTTTGTGTATTGAAGAGACCATAGAAATTATAGATAATGGTGCAAGGACTAAGCATACCAGCTAGGTACAGAAGCCTTGCACTGGGAATGACTTACCAACCACTTTGATATTGATGTGGGCTGTGTCTTCTCCAGCCTCATTCTTTAGCATTATTCTGTAGGATCCTGAGTCATCTCTTTCAGCTGAATCAATCACCAGGCAACTGCTGTCTGGATAATTCTCTGCCCGTATTCTGCTTGCAGAATCCATGAGCCACTAGCAATCGTTTTTAAGATGGGGTGTGGGGTGGAGAGATAATTAACATTAAGGGAACTGAAATCCACCAGGAGATGGGCAAATCAGAATTGAAGTATGATATGATAAGGAATCTGCAAACCTAGCTACAAGATATGTACAGAAAACTAAAAAGTATACATTAAAAAGTCATTTGAATAAGAGGTTGCATAGTGCCCAATTCTATTATTATTAAGCTATCATCTATGAACTTATAGAAAGGAATGAATTGATTGATTGATTGATTGATTGAATTGAGCCAGTGCGGCATAGTGGTGAGAGTGTTGGACTGGGACCGGGTTCTAGTCCCTGCTTGGCCATGAAACTCACTGGGTGACTTTGGGCCAGTCACGGACTCTCAGCCTCACCTACCTCACAGGGTTGTTGTGAGGATAAAATGGAGAGGGTGATGATTCTGTAAGCCGCCTTGAGTTCCTTGCAGGAAAAAAGGCGGGATATAAATATAATAAATGAAATGAAATGAATGATTACTAGGAGACAGAATGGGTTTATCAAGAATAAATTATGCCTGATCAACCATATCTCCTTAAAAAAAAAAAGTTACTACTTTACAGCACAATTCTATGGCCGCTAGACAGCGTCTAGCTGGCCATAGGATTTTTCGGATTCTCAGCTACAAGGTCAGAAAATTGCTCTGACCCTGTAACTCGGGATCCATGCTGGGATCCCTCTCCCCTGCTCGCAGCTGTCATGGAAAGAACCATGCCAGCTGCTTCTCCGAGGTTGTAAGAGCGACCTTGGAGAAGAGCTTTTGGGGGAGTTCCAGGGGGTGGGGAGGGAAGGAGACTGGCGCTGCCAAGATATGACATATCTTGGCGGCTCCTCAGCCTCCTTCCCTCTCGCTCTGAACTGTTGCACTTAGATGGCTAAAATCATCTAAGCGCTTTGCAGAGTGAGGAGCGTGGAGGGGAAGGTTGCCTCCACACTCCTCCCACCCTCCATAGGGTGCCCATAATCTCCTGAGTTTGGAGAGTTACGGGCAACCTCATAGAATTGCGCCCTTAGTAGATCATGGGAATGCTATGGGCATAGTATATCTTGATTTCAACAAAGCATTTGACAAAGATTCCCAATTCCCATGATATCCTTGTTAACAAGATGGTACAATGGGGACTGGATGATCTACTGTAGTGTTAGGTGGATCCACAGCTTGTTGAACAACTGTACCCAGCAAGTTCTCATTAATGGCTTTGCATCAACTTGGAGGGAGGTCTCAAGTGGAGTGCCACTTTATGGATGCTACCCATATCTGCCTAATTATTTGATAGTAGACTGTTGGAAGAGATTGCAACAGACAGTAGATGGACATCTCAGCAGAAGACAATGTGCTTTACATGCAGAACATCCCAGGTTCATTTTTTATTTATTTATTTATTTATTATATTTATACCCTGCCTTTTTTCCTGCAAGGAACCCAAGGCGGCTTACATAATCCTCCTCCTCTCCATTTTATCCTCACAACAACCCTGTGAAGTAGGTTAGGCTGAGAGTCAGTGACTGGCCCAAAGTCACCCAGTGAGCTTCATGGCGGAGTGGGGGACTAGCATCGAGTCCAACCCCTGCTCAATGCAGGAATCCAGGTCAAAGCATCTCTGACAGATGTCTGTCCAGCCGCACCTTGAATGCCTCCAGACTGGGAGAGCCCACCACCTCCCTAGGTAGTTGATTCCATTGTCTTATTGCTTGACAGTCAGGAAATTTTCCTGATGTTAGGTGGAATCTAGGTTCCTGTAACTTGAGCCCATTATTCCGTGTCCTGCAAACTGGGATGAACGAGAAGAGATCTTTGCCCTCCTCTGTGTGACATCCCTTCAAATACTGGAAGAGTGCGATCATATCTCCCCTCAGTCTCTCTTCTGAAGGCTAAACATGCCCAGTTCTTTCAGTCTCTCCTCATAGGGCCTTGTTTCCAGTCCCTTTATCATCCTTGTTGCCCTCCTCTGAACCCTCTCCAGTTTGTCTATGTCCTTGTTAAAATGAGGTGCCCAGAACTGGACGCAGTACTCAAGATGAGGCCTAACCAGTGCCGAGTAAAGGGGAATTATCACTTCCCGCGATTTGGAAGCTATACTTCTATTAATACAGCCCAAAATTGCATTTGCCTTCTTTGCAGCCACGTCGCATTGCTGGCTCATATTCAGTTTGTGATCTACCACAATTCCAAGATCCTTCTCACTTGTAGTATTGTTGAGCCAAGTGTCCCCCATTCTGTAACTCTGCATTTGGTTTCCTCTCCCTAGGTGCAGCACTTGGCATTTATCCCTGTTAAATTTCATTCTGTTGTTTTCGGCCCAGCGCTCCAGCCTATCGAGGTCACTTTGAATTTTGTTTCTGTCTTCCAGAGTATTAGCTGTTCCACCCAACTTTGTGTCATCTGCAAATTTGATAAGCATTCCCTGTACCTCCTGATCCAAGTCATTAATAAAAATGTTGAAGAGCACCGGGCCCAGGACCGAGCCCTGTGGTACCCCGCTCGTTACCTCTCCCCAGTTTGAGAAGGAACCATTGATAAGCACTCTTTGAGTCCGATTCTTTAGCCAATTGTGGAACCGGATCTCTTGAGTCCCAGTCCTACACTCTCACCAGTACACCACACTGGCTCTCATCCCTAGCATCTCCAGTTAAAAGGTAGTTCAGGTAGCAAGTGATGTGGCAAATCATCTACCGGAGTCCTTCAACAGGGCTGCAATCAGAGTAAACACTACTGGTCTAGATGGAATAATAGTTAGACCTGGTATAAAGTGGCTATTTTCCTGTAACAGGCAGCATCGCAGGCTTGCCTTCCACACAACACCAATAAAGCTATGTTGGTACACATTAGTGTAAGGGGACAAGAGAGGATGCAGTCCTCCAACAGAAGGTATGAGACACATAAATTGCTCTGTCACCTCATTCTTTTGTGAGCTGAGCCAACAGGACATCACTAGAAGGAATGGTGGGAAAGTGATGGTAGTCAATCTTGTGCTCAAATCCACTGCATTTTCTCCCTGCCCCCCATTTCTTACGAAACAATAAACGACTAGTTGTGAAAATAATAACTCCAGCAATTATGGAGCCTTGTAATTTGTGATACTGTTGTGTTTTGTAGTATTTTATTGTTTATTGCAAACCGCTTCAGGATTTTTAAAATGGGCAGTGGTCTGTCTGTCTGTCTGTCTGTCTGTCTGTCTACCTACCTACCTACCTACCTGAGGGCACAATCCTATGCATGGCTTTCTGGGGAATTCTAGGAGTTGTAGGACTTTCTTCTGTCTAAAAATGGATGGGATTACGTCCTAAATAAAGGAAGCTTGAATAGGTCAAGTATCCTCCTGTTTTAAGAATATGCTTTTTGCTCAAGTAACGCACAGTCTTCTGCTTCAGGAGGTCTACAGGGGTGGGGATGACAGTGGTGGACCATATGTTTTGCATGCAAAAGGTCCCAGTACAATCCCAGGCATCTTCAGGTAAGGCTGGGAAAGACTCCTGCCCGAAACCCTGGTGAGTTGCTGCCAATCAGTGTAGACAGCTTTAAGCTAACTGGACTAAGGGTGCAATCCTATGCATGTTTAGACAGAAAAATGGTCTACAAATCCCAGCATGCCCCAGCCAGGATTGCACCTTAATGCTCTGACTCTGTATAAAGTAGCTTCCAATGTACTATAGGCCAGGAGGTGAGCCATCATTAATCTTCCAAAGTTTAGTTCAAAGCTATGCCACTGTTGGTACAAGTCACTTTGTGTTCTGTCACAGCTACACAGATTTTACTATAAAAGATAATGCAACAAATTATTTTTTAAACAATTGACACCAGACTGTAGACATAGGTCTAAATTACAGTTATACCTTGTCCCCTCTGCTCCACATAATCTTCGGAGCAGGCTCTCCAGAGACAGGGATTTCAAGTCGCAACTTGGTTCCTGCAATGACTGTCACTGTATTTCCATCACCAAGCCCGTCAAGGTGGATTTTAGGAGGATCTGCAAAATCGAGATACTGAGGAATTTCCACAATGAGAGAAACATTTCACTAAGTGCATTGATCTCCACATGCCCAACACGAAGCCCCATAATATAATATAGAAAACAGTGGATGAAAATGTCCTAAACTTGTGCATTTCTCTGGCATTTGATTCCTTGGAATGAGTAAATCAATCCTAGGTACTGCCCCAAATTCCTGTTAGGATTAATCCATACCACAGTCAGTTCCTTCAAATGCTATAATCAGAAATATTACAGATACATCCCAAATTCAATTCATGCAAGTGTTGCATTCCTATAGGGAGGGACTGTAGCTCAGAGGTAGATCAGGGATGTTGAAGAGTCCTTGGTCCCGAGTCGAGTCACGAGTCTTTGGACCCGAGTCTCGAGTTGAGTCTCGAGTCCGAGGCCCAAAATGGTGACTCGAGTCCCGAGTCCCAGGTCACTCCCAAAGCGGCGGCCCATGGAGGGAGCGGGAGGGTCTCCGCAAGAGGAAGAAGAGCTGCCCTTCCTCCCGCGGAGACCCTCCCGCTCCCTCCATGGGCCGCCGCCACCGCCACAGTTCCTGCCGCCGCTCTTCTAAGCGGCGCGGAGTGTTCTCCGCTCGAGTCGCTGCCACCGCCCGCCACCGCCTCGCCACTGCCACCCGCACGCCGCCGCCGCTCACCTCACCTCTGCTGCACGCCACCTCACGCCGCCTCACCTCGCCGCTACCCGCACGCTGCCGCTGCTGCCCTCGCCGCCGCCGCCACCATTGCACGCTGCCGCATGCCGCCTCACCTCACCTCTGCCGCTGTCGCGCACGCTGCCTCACACCGTCGCCGTCGCATGCTGCCTCGCTGCACGCACGCACACCGCCGTCGCTCTGTTTTTGGCGCGGGGAACCACGGCAACAGGGCTGTTTAAGCCCTGTTGCCATGGTTTCCCCCGCCAAAAGCAGAGCGATGGCGGCGGCGGCGTGCGTGTGTGCGCCGGTGGCGAGGCGCCGGTGGCGGTGTGCATGCATGTGGGTGTGGGCAGGCGGCGGCAGCGGCATGAGGCAGCGTGCAACGGTGGCGGCGGCGAGGGCGTGTGACAGCAGCAAGGTGAGTTGAGGTGAGCGGCGGCGGGCGGTGAGGGCAGAGTAGGCTCGAGTCCCGAGTCGAGTCTCGAGTCCCATAGAAAATATTGGGACTCGAGTCTGACTCGAGTCAGAGGGGGGACTCAGTCTGACTCATGAGTCGAGTCCCCGAGTCCGAGTCCCCATCCCTGGAGCACAGACTCTATGTTCAATCCCTTGCATCCAGAGGCGATGTTAGGGGGCAGCCTGCTAGGGCTGGGGGCCTGAATCTTTCATTTTGATCCCTGAAACTCTGGGAGGCCCTCTGCCCCACCACCCTGCTGTCCATGGGCACTTGCTGAAATAAAGGTACAGGGTCCCCGATGATCTCTGTTGCATCTGATCCCCCTGGACTAGCTGGCTTTTTGCCCACATGTGCTTCACCTCCTGCTGCCCCCTTGAATCTTTCCACATGAGGTTTTTTTCTGAAATCAAATGTCCTCCTCTTCCCTGTCCATACATGCCTTTTTACAAATAGGGGTGTCCTTAGGAGACAGGGGCCTTTACGTACTCACACAGAGAGTCATTTTAGAGCATACGTAAATTAGTATATGCAAATTTGTGCATTTTGTTTGTCCTGTGGGCATAAGCCATGGATCTTTCTGGTACCTGGCACCTGGTGATATGAGCAATGAAGGACCTTTGCCAAAGACCCCAGAGAGCTGCTCCCAGTCAGGATAGACAATACTGGGCTGGATGGCAAATATACCTGACCTGATATACGGCAGCTCTCTATGTTAAAGATCTGGATTGGCAAGCTGCAGCTGCTCTTTACGTAAAGAAGCATTCATGCTATTACTAATTGCGTGAACAATGTCACATCCGTTTGGGAATGACAAAGAGTCCAGTGGAACCTTAAAGACTAACAAGAAAACAAAGAGTTGTTTTCCTGTGGCACCTGAACAGACCTTAACAGAAGTGAGAGGCTGTAGCTCAGTGTGATAGACCACATGCTTTGTACACAGAAGGTCCCAGGTTCAATCCCTGGTATCTCCAGGTAGGGCTAGGAAAGAATCGTGCCTGAAACCCCGGAGACATTCTGCCAGTCAGTGTAGACTAGGTATACACAACCTGGTGCCCTCCAGATGCTTTGGACTACAACTCCCACAAGCCCCAATCACGATGGCCAATGGTCAGGTATTATGGGGGTTGTAGTTCAAAATATCTGGAGGGCACCAGGTTGCTTACTCCTATTGTGTACAATACTGTGCTAGATGGACCAGTGGTCTGACTCAGTATGAGGCAGCTTCCTTGTTCCACAAGTCCTGGTGTGACTATATAATGGGAGGGGCCATAGCTCAGTGTGGCAGAGCACCTGCTTTGCATGCAGAAGGTCCCAGGTTCAGTCCCCGGCATCTCCAGGTAGGGCTGGAAGAATTCCTGCCTGAAACCCTGGAGAGCTGCTGCTGGTCAGTGTTGACAACACTGGACTAGATGGACCAATGGTCTGACTCAGTATAAGGCAGCTTCCTAGGTTCCTATTTATTGTTTAAGGTGCCTCAAGACTCTCTGCTGTTTTTGCTACAACAGATTAACATGGTTACCCCTCTGGAATACCTATCACTTTGCAGGTCACAGTGAGACTCAGGCATAGCTGCAAACTGTACCACTTTCCCAGAATGCCACAATCTAAATGCAGGAAACAGCACTAGATCTGATCATCCGATTGATCCAATCTCTACTTTAGGACCAAAGATGCATTATATCCATGGTCCATGCAGGGCTGCCTGTGAATTTTAAATAGCACATGCCACAAGTCAGATAAAAGAGGCATCAGGAAGTCACCTATAATATGCACTTTGCAGGGGATGTTGATATTATAGGCGTCTGGAACAAACATGTACTCGCCATCGTCCTCAACGAGTGAGCTATCAACAATTAGCCGATGGATTCTGTGGAAAATCAAGATGGAAGAAGTGAAGACATTATTGTGCAAAGACTTAATGCAGGTGTATGAAACCATAAACACACCATCTGTATTACAGTCATGCCTTGGATTGAGAGCATAATTCGTTCCGGAAACGTGCTTGTAATCCAAAACACTCTTATACCAAAACGAAATCCCCCCCAAAAAAATTTGTACAGAGATTTTTAATTTAAGCCGTACTACAGTACTTGTATTGCAAGACGTCGCTTGTATATCAAGTCAAAAATAAATAAATAAATATTTAAAAATTTGCTTGTCTTGCAAAATGCTCTCAAACCAAGTTACTTGTAATCCAAGGTATTACTGTACATGACAATACAAACATTAATTATTGTTATATAGACTCAACTGGTTTAATATTTCTGAATCTATAGGAGAGTTTACGCATACATTTTAACAGAGATTTCTTACCACCAAGTTTGTAAGAAGAGCTGAAGGGCTCCACTGAACCCTATGAAGATCTCTTCTAGTGCGTGCAGCGGCTACACACACGATAGGAGGCAACGGATTGTGCTCTTTGGTTTGTTTGTTTTTTAACGCTGAGGATTCCATATTAGCTATTTTAGAGCTGAGTGTTTGCCTACTGTCCTACTACCCCGGCATAGGAGGAGCACTCATGTAGCCCTTTTGTTTTAAAAACAACAAGGGTGAACAGTAATGACCTAGAGCAATGGTCAGCTTTTTTTCTTTTTTCTTGGCCGCATTTGGGTATCACAGTAAGCCAGCATTTTTTAAAGAAAATGCTGGCTTACCACCAACAAGCAAGCATGCTGGTACATGCTGCCTGATCACTCCCACTTGGCTTTTCCTGCCAGTGGCAGCAGCTAAATAAGCCAGAGATTCTTCATCCATGGTTTGTTTAGTGTGACATCCAAACTGGGAACTCTGGCTTGTTCTTCTTCTCCTAACGCACCAGAATTATAAGCCAGGGTTTGGTTTTGGCTTATGACTTTGGCTTGTTAGGAGAGGAACAAGCCAGAGTTCCTGGTTCGGTCTTCCAAAGGATCCAGTATCTTCAGTGGTCTCACTTCAGGAATGAGAGAAATTGCAGCAGCAGTCTGCTCTTCATTCAGGAATACATTTCCTTCAGAAATGAGGAATGAGAGAGAAAGTACAATAGCATGCCTGCTACTGATTTGTTTAAAAACCTGTGGAAGATTTTAATCATAGATCTCCTGTGTCTCATCTAGTTTGGCCCTTTCAGTTTGGTAAAAACAGGGGGGCTTTATTTATTTTGCATGGCCATAATGATCAAAGATTCCTGACTCAGGGATATTATTCAGAATCAACAACCTTTATCCCTATAGTTTGGATGTTTCAGCTGAAAGCGATGCTTGCTCGCATCACTTTCAGAGCCCTGTTCCCTGCCCACTTTCAGTTCATCTGTTACAGTGTGCTGTCCATGCAAACCTATTTTTAAACCTGAACTACTAAGAAAAATATTTTACATTTGGATTTCTTTCTCTCTTTGTTTTTATAGGAATGTTTTGAAAATCCCAGAAAGATGCTATATTTAAAAGTGGACCCAAAAGTTTAAAAAGGGTCCCATGCCATTTGGGAGGGGCAGAGGGAATCAGAGATGAACAGTGCAATCCTATGCATGTCTAATCAGAAGTAAGCACCATTGAGTTCAACGAGACTTACTCAAGTAAACATGCTGAAGAATCAGTGAACTTTTCTGGAGAAGCAATGTTGGAGGAAGGACCATTTCACGACACTGTTTCTACTCGAATTACTGGCTCAGATTCATGGATCTTTCTTTGAATGACTGCTTCTCCCCAGCCCTAGTTGCACGCCTACCTTCCTTTGTGATACATCTTGATGCGATCACTGGGCTGGAGCTGCTGCCCATTTTTGTACCACTTCCCTTCCACATTTTCAGAGATCTCACATTTCAAAGAGAGCTCTTTGCCAAGCCTCACAGTCTGGTCTTCCAGTGGATGCAATATCTTCAGCGGTCTCACTTCAGAAATAAGAAATGAGAGAAAATTATGGCAGCAGTTCATCACGAGCACTTAATGTCAATGAAGCTGAACTGGAACATGTCTTGGAGTGTCTGGTGTATGCAGGAGTGCAAGAAGCCCTACTGCATACATCAGGGGTGCAGAACTTCAGGCACAGGGGCCAAACACGGCCCTCCTGGGGGCCCCATCTGGCCTTCCAACATTCCTCAGATGGCCACACCCCCTTTCCCCCAACCACCAATCATTTAGTGGTTTCCCAACAATTGTGCAGTTTTTTCCGCATTCTAAAAAGTTGAAAGGCCTCTCCTAAGTCTTCGTTATTCCATTCCACCAGCCCTGCTGAAAGACTACTTGCTTTTTCCTCTTCCTTGCCCATCCCTTCTTCCTTGTGTGTGATGTCTTTTTAGACTGTAAGCCTGCAGGCAGGGATTGGCTTGTTTTACTGTTTGCACATAAGCCACTCTGGGAGCCTTTTTGGCTGAGGGGCAGGATAAAAATGCTTTAAATTAATGAAATAAGTAAATAGCTGCTTAGGAAGAGTCATATGCATTTGCTTATTGTATGTGTTTAATGAATAAACTAGGAGGTTTTAGAGAGAACACCACAGGCACAATTCCTAGCGCAACTAGAAAGTCATTCTTCACTCACAGTCAACGTTCAGTTTGGCAACAGATTGTCCTCCAGTTGTCATTGCAGAATAAGCTCCTCTGTCCGCTTTGGTTGCTTCCTCAATGATCAGAGTGTGCTTTTTACCCTCAATCTTCACCTTGTATCGAGATCTACTATCCAGGGGCAGCTCCACACCATTTTTAAACCTGATCAAGAAAAGCAACACAAACAAACAAAAGGTAATTGTTTTACAACCATAGAGTTGGAAGGGTCCTCAGAGATCATCTAGTCCAGCCCCCCGCTCAATGCAGGCTCCTGATAAGTATTACTGCTAAGACCAGCCTCACAATCTTTGCCTGACTGGAAAGAGGTATCTGTCGACTGGAAAAAAAAAAGTGGTAGATGATGCAGGAGGCTGTTGAGACAAATGAAAATCTTTCCATAAAAAGAGCCCCACTAAACACAAGTTACTGCTGTCACAATATTTTTCTAACAGTAATTTTTTATATTTGTAGGATGTTCAGTTTTGATTCTTCCTAGAATTAATTTGCATAATCACAGATTTCACATGATGGCCTAGTCTGCACGTCACAACAACCCAGGGTTTTTTAAAACCCCAGATTGTTGTGAACAAGTGAGTATGCTGGTACACATTGCCTGATCACTTCCACTGCAAGTGGGAATGGCTAAACAACCCAGGGATGCTCCATCTTTGGGTTGTGTGTTGTGACTGTGCGAACCAGGGATTCTGGGTTGTCTCTTCCCCAACACCTTCACTTTGTATCGGGATTTCCCATCAAGGGGCAGCACCATGATCAAGCTCAACAACCTGTAAATGGCTTTATTTAGTGTTCATTCAGTAGCCATGCAGCAAAATGGTGATCACGCAGTTGATGGTTGTGGCAGTGGTCCCACAGCAAAGACCTGGAGTGATCACAGATACTCATATATTTGTCATCTTGACATGTTGTTATTGAATACACATGGCATGACTGGCATCTAGGTAGCTCGGTAAAAGGTTTTTCTATTTGCCAATGTGATTTGTCTAAATACATTTTTCTTCGTACCTAGGTGTACATGGGCATGGTCTAAAGTTGTGCAAATCTCATACTTTTATCCATATGAGCAAGGGAAACTCTGTTTTCATCAATGCCCGGGAATGCTCCTTGCATGCATGTGCACAAGCCCTTGCTTGTGCACATTAGTGCCACTGTTCACATGTGGGCATGCACCAAAGCTGTTGAAATGCCATGTGTACCCTTTGCAGCATCTAAAACTAGTTAATCCCAGGGTAGTTTTATTCTGCCTTCACACTATGCTAGAACTAGACAGTTGTTATCCCTTTTTTAAGTTCTCGAGCTTCTGAAATACTCACACTCATCCCTGGGAAATTACCTCTAGCTACTGCTTAAGGCAGGGGTGCAGAATCTCAGGCCCAGGGGCCAAATGTGGCCCACCTGGGGACCCAATATGGCCCTCTAGGGTTCCCCAGAAGTCCACGTTCCCTTCCCCAGCCTCACTGCTTTCTCCTGACCACTGATCATTTGGTGGTTTCCCAACTTTGGTGTAGTCTTTTCCCCATTCTAAAAAGTTGAAACGCTTCTCCTAAGGCTTAGTTACTGGCAGTAAGCCAAAATATGCAGGTATTTTTGGCCTTGCCCCTTCTGCCTTCAATCCCACCCACCACTCCCGACCCCCGAGAGCTTCTTCCAAAATGGAATTCAGCCCGGTAAGAAGTTCTGCACCCTTGGTAGATTTGCTGACCACCCAAGAGAAAATGTAGATTCTTCTAGACTACCCAGCTTTGCTAGACTTCCCTGGATAAATTGTACAGTGTGCCCTCACACTGTTAGGCACTTTGTTTCTTGCTAATAAGGATCAAATCCAGCTGAAGTTAGTCATAGTCAAACCCAATTAACGGTAATGGGACTAAAATTGGGTCTGACTAACTTGTTTCATTAGTCACAACTAACCTTAGTTAGATCGGGTCCAAAATATTTATTAAAGAAGGATATAGGTGGCATACCATTTCACATTTGCATCATCTTCAGACACTTCCACTGACAGTTCTACTCTGTCACCAATATAAGCATTGGTATCTTCCAGGCCTTTTGTCACAATCACTGGAGGCTCTAAGGGAAGAGGAAGTCGTAACAATATCAGGAACAAATTGTCATAAAGAGTTTTCTTTGCATAAATCCTAACACCAGATGAATTCTTAAGTTGTAAACCTCCTAAGACCAAGTTTCCACACAGGAACTGGAAGAGTAAAGGAAGGCCAAACATCAGACCTCATGGCACTGTGACGGCATTGTCAGCTGACCCAGGACATGGACCAGTACAGAAGGGCACCTTTTAGGGCCAGGGGCACTGTTCCATTCTTTCCCCCCATTTCCTTTCTTTCAGACTTCATATGATTATTTGTGTGTAGCATTTAAAACCTTAGGACGCAATCCTATGCATGTTTAGACAGAAAAAAGTCCTATAACTCCCAGCATTCCCCACTCCTAGCATGGCTGGCTGGGGAATGCTGAAAGCTGCAGGATTCTTTTTCTGTCTAAATATGCATAGAATTGCATCCTTAAATGGTTTGGGCCCAAGTTACTTGAAGGACTGCTTTCTTCTGTACCAGCCTGCTCACACTCTGAGGCCATCATTTCAGGCCCTTCTCACTTGCCCACTGCCAAGGGCTGTTAGACTGGTGAGTACAAGGCAGAGGGCATCTTTAGTGGTGGCCCCACACCACTACAATTAGCTTATATTGGGCGTTTGTCAGGCCTGCTTCTTTGGAGTTCTTTAAGAAAGCTCTGAAGACCCACCTGTTTTTGCTGGCCTTTCAGTAGTTCTTGTACTGCTGGGTTTATTGGTAATTCTAGTTTTTATTGAATATCTATTGAATTTGTTTTAAAAAATTATTGTATTTGTTTTGCACTGGGTACTTTTTAAAATCTTGTACACTGCCTTAAAAAGGTTCTACCTTGAAAGGTGGCCTCAAAATAATTTTTAATAAATAAAAATTCCTTCCAGCTCCCCAATTGTACACACTATTATAACCAAAAAAATCTAAGCAACCCTGTGGGGAGCATAGAGAGAAAGGGAAAGCCTGGCCCCTCATTCACACTGCAGTGGTGGCAGGAACCTCTGGGCATTCCATGTCTAAAGATACATTTACATCCATTCCTTGATCCCGCTGTGCTTTCAAGCATAGGGCAGGAGAATGCAACATGTCAAAAGCTGTGATCAGACTACGGGAGTGAGGAAGCTGGCCTGTTATACACTCAAGCAATCAAGAATCAAAGGGTCATGGCTGGGGAGCCAGTGTGATGTAGTGATTAGAGTGTTGGACTGGGACTCAGGAGATCCGGGTTCTAGTGTCCACTTGGCCATGAAACTCACTGGGTGACTTTGGGCCAGTCATTGACTCTCAGCCTAACCTACCTCACAGGGTTGTTGTGAGGATAAAATGGAGAGGAGGAGGAGGACTATGTTAACTGCCTTGGGTTCCTTGCAAGAGGAAAAAGGAGGGATATAAATGTATCTAATGACTATATATATATATATATATATATTGTTGACCCATGACATTAGCATGATCTACATATAATCTCAGTTAACAATGTAAGTGGCTATGCCACAGCAAGTGTAGATGGCCTATTTCATCTATTTTCATACTTCATTTGTGATCCCCCATGTATATGAGCAGCAAAAAAAACCCCAATTAATATCAATAAAGCTATACCATTTTACCTCAGCAGAGAAACTGACAGAATCATTGAAATAAATGCTAATATTGTTTACCTCTCACAAACAGTTCTGTAGAGCATTTCTCATCACCAGCGGTCACATGATAGCGGGCATCATCTGTCAGCGAGCAGTTGTTGATAAATAAGATCCTCTCATTACCTTTGTGCTCAAAAATGTATCTGTTGGAAAATGGCAAGATAACAGAATTGGAATGATTAGTAGGCATAGTGGTGGTATTACAAACTGTTCTTCAAGCTAAGCACCCTAGAAGGGTACTGCAGAGGAATGTCCCATGCAATAGGATGCCTTAGGGCGCAAGACAGAATCTAGACAGCCATAGGATAATTCGGAGTCCCAGCCACGACCTCGGAAACTCACCTCGAGGTCGGAGCTGGGACTCCGAACTCAGAGCGCCCTCCCTCTGCCCTTGCAGCCAGCGTGGGAAGAACCATGCCCGCTGTGGCTCCAAGGTCAGAAGAGCAACCTCGGAGATGGAGTTTTGTGGGCGGGGTCGGGTCGGGGGGCAGGGAGGAGAGGAGACAGGCTTCGCCAGCATACGCGGTATCCTGGCCGCATCCCCACCTCCTCTCCTCATGCTCCAAGGCAAAACACTTACCGTAGATGGCCAAAACGGCCATCTGAGTGTTTTGCTGGCGGGAGAAGCGTGAAGGAGACGTTGCCTCCGTGCTCCTTCCACCTTCCATAGGATGCCCATAAACCTCCAAGTTCAGATTGCGCTGCCTAAAACACTAATCTAATTATGTCCTTGGATTTATCATGCAGGTTTAAAAAAAAATGCAAATAGCAACCACTGGGGTGGTGGTAGTGGTAATGATTGGGATCGCAACAGATGTGAAGGGGAGAATTGAACTGTGCTGCAAACCTGAGGAAAATCCCAGAGGGGGGGGGAATCCCAGTGGGGGATTTCCCCCCAACACAAATACCCACTTTAGAAAAGGGATTTACATCAGACCCTGCTGCAATCCTGATAATTATCAGCCCCATTTCCCAGATATATATATACACACACACACACACCTCTGCATATTAAATGGGAATATGCATTTAACATCACATGTAGTTTGGCCCTAAGATAGACAGAACACGTTATTTCTACAACAACCCTCTCCCCCCCACCATGCATTGCAAATGCAAACTTCAAGAGGTCCGAACAGAACAGTTTCTGAAACCCTAGATCAACGAAGATAGAAATAACCCGTAACAGGAGCCTAGGTTTCATTCCAGCACTCTTGACATTTTTTTAAACGTACAATAATAGCTGGGCTAAAGGAGCCAACATTACTGGTAGGCCAGATGGCTCAAGGGATAGGTAATGGGATATGGCGCCTTTCACCTTGAGGTCACCAGTTCACATTTGTTTCAGGTCAGTAATGACCAAAGCTCATTAGCATCTGACAGCTGCTCAGCAGCCTGAAAGACCGCAAGGTGGTACATTCAATTCAGCTGGCTTCTTGAGAGGATATACGGACCTTGGGGAACGAGCTGGTGATCACGGGCACAATCAGTATTCCAGATTGCCCTCCTAGAATACCGTCTACCCTCAGGCAGAGGAGGCCTTTCAGAGTAAAGATATAATTTTATTCTTGGACAAATTGCTCCTAAGATTGTTCTTCTTCAGGAGTTAAATTTTGGATCTTTTGAGAAAGCACAAAATGAAACACCTATCCCTTGCCCCTTCGCTCCCTTTGCCCGCTTTGCGATGCTCTGAGTTGTGTCTCAGTTTATTCACCTTTTTTTTTTTGTAAGAGGAATTTTATTTTGTTCAGGCACTCCTCTTCTAAGCCTCTTCACCTACCTTATACTGCTAAATGTAATGGAGGCAGTGAACGACGTAAGACAACTTGAACCTTCAGGCCCAGCAAGCTAATCTCCCATCCCACCTTGTACTACAGCACTCAATCCTGTCAGGAATTGCCGAACCCCGGGCTCAGCAAGGCAATCTCTCACCCTGTGACACATTTGTCTAGCTCAGAGGTAGGCAACATGCTGTGTGTGGACACCTTTCTTGGCACTCTCCCAGCCAGGTGCCTTACCCCTCCCGCTTTTTCCCTTTTTTTAATTAACACATTTTCTTCCTGGCAGCTGGGATCACTGCTAAGCACAGTGAGGGCCTCCAGCTGCTGCCACCTTCACTTCCCATGAAGGCCTCTGAGCTACATGATGGGGCTAAGAGACATTCTTAGGAAATGAAGATGGTGGGTGGCTGCAGACCGATGCTTTCCTCTGCAGTGCACCCAGCCACCAAGAAAAAGGCACTGAAAACTGTGGGTTCACAGGAGTTGTTTAGTGCGTTGTGGCTCAGACCCTACCTCTGCCTTGTATACAGTCATTTGGACAGGTTACTTGTCCTTTGTGACTAGCCACGCCTCCCATGGCAGCCATTTTGTGGGGGTGTCCGCAGCAGTTTCTAATGGGCCCAAAAAGGTTGCCTATGCCTGGTCTAGCCCACCAATCAGCCCTCAGCAATCTGTGTAGGGAATGGTTCAAGCCTTTGAGGAAATGGAGAAACACAGACCCGGCAAGCCTGTTTGTGCAGACGACTGGTGTGTCAGCAAATGCAGAGGTCTGGGCAGGGGCGGTGCTAGGTACCAAAAAGATCCAGGGGTCAGGCCCACAGGACAAAAAAAAAAAAAAAGCACAAATTTGCATATTTAATATACATATACTCTAAAGTCTGTAAGCCTTAGGAGGACCCTGTCTCCTAAGGACCCCCCTATTCGTAAAAAAAGAAGGGAAAAAAGGGATGTACGGACAGGAGAGAGGAGGGCATTTGATTTCAGAAAAAGAAAACCTCAGGCAGAAAGATTCAAGATTCCAGTATCAGAGGCAGTACGCCTATGTACTCCAGCTGCTGGGGGACATGGGCGGGAGAGTGCTGTTGGCTCATGTCCTGCTTATGGGATCCCGTGGGCAGCTGGTTGGCCACTGTGTGGACAGAATGCTGGACTAGATGGACCCTTGGACTGATCCAGAATGGCTCTTCTTATGTTCTTGGGGCGGGGGCACAGGAGGTGAAGCACATGTGGGCAAAAAGCCAGCTAATCTAGGGGGAGCAGACACAACAGAGATCATCAGGGCCCCCCTGTCCCTTCATTTCAGCAAGTGCCCCTGGACAGCAGGGGGGTGGGGCAGATGGCCTCCCAGAGATTCGGGGCTCCAAATGAAAGATTCAGGGCTCCAGCCCTAGTGGGCCGCCCTCTAACACCGCCTCTGTATTGTATAATTGACTTAATGGAATTCTCTGCCTCAGGACGGTCAACATACAAATATTCACATATGAATTGGAAGGAATTGTTCTTTCTTTTCTTTTTTAAATAAATGTTATTCATTTGGGTTTAATGGGATTTACTCCCAGGTAGGTGTGGATAGACCGGCCTTTCCCAACCCAGTGCTAGGTACCAAAAAGATCCAGAGCTCAGGCCCACAGGACCAAAAAAAAAAAAAAAAGCGCACAAATTTGCATATGCAAATATACATATACTCTAAAGGATCCTGTCTCCTAACGACACCCCTATTTGTTAAAAATAAATAAATAAAAATAAAGGATGTAAGGACAGGGGAGAAGGGGGAATTTGATTTCAGAAAAAAACCTCAGGCAGAAAAAAGATTCAGGGGGGGGGCAGCAGGAGGTGAAGCACATGTGGGCAAAGAGCCAGCTAATCCAGTGGGGTCAGATGCAAGAGAGATCATCAGGGCCCCTGTACCTTATTTCAGCAAGTGCCCATGGACAGAAGGGTGGTGGGGCAGATGGCCTCCCAGAGATTTGGGACCCAGCCCAGCACCCTAACACCGCCTCTGGGTCTGGGCCAGCAAGCTGCCCTTCGTGCGCTGGCAGGATCTGGCCTATGTCAGTGTGTGCACCACAACTAGCCTCCACTGATATTGGATTAGGGATAAAGAATTTGAAAGCAGAAGATGTGAGTTATGTCTAGACATGCTTGAGCACTCAACAACACTTCTCATTTTAGAAATTAAGCACTGTTGCCATCTAAGTACTTAATGGAAGAAATATCACCTGTGAGCACTTGGACAAGATTTAACCATAAAATGAAGTTAAATGAGGCAGTAGCAATAGCATTAGAATAATAGAATTTTGGAGTTGGAAGGGACCTTGGAGGTCTTCTAGTCCAACCCCCTTATCAATGCACATAAGCGGGCCTTCTCGGTAGTGGCACCCACGCTTTGGAAAGCTCTGCAAGGAGGGTTTGAAAGATGGAAAATGTGGCAATGCTTAAATGCCTCTTGAAGATGTATAAGTTTACTGAGGCTTTCCCTGACTTGTAATTGACCATGACACCGCTCAGTTCAACTGTTCTTGTTGTAACATGTTTAATGTATTTATTATTTTATATTGTTTTACACTGGTTTTTATATTGTATTATATGTTGGGTTTTTTTTAATGTAAACCTGCTAAGAGATCTTAGGACATCAAGCGGCACAGAGGTAGTTTAAATAAAATAATAAATCATGCAGGAATCTTGCAGCTACGGCATCCCTGCCAGAACAGTATCATAGAATGTTAAGAGTTGGAAAGGTAAAAACATAAGCATCTGTCTTGCTGGATCAGAGCAATGTCCATTTGACCCAGAATCCTCTTTCAAGGGGTGGCCAACCAGGTGGCTCTAGAAGTTCACAAATAGGACAGCCACATGGGGTTTTTCTCTCCAGAGAAACATCAACATTATTTATTTATTTTTATTTAACACTACTGTGGAACCCTTCCAGGGTGGCATACAAGATAAAAACAAACCGTACAAAACAATAAAAACCAGCCCTTTTTTTTTTAAAGACCAGTGAAAACAAGTGGATCATCAGAGCTTTCCTGAAGACCTACAAGGAAGGAGCCTGACAAAACTCCGATGAAAGCATGATCCAAAGGTGCAGGGCCACTACTGAAAAGGCTGTCTCCTTTGTACCCATGAACCACCCTTGGAGGCAGGCAAGTGAGAAAGCCTTCTGTTTATAGCCTCAGAGTACAAGCAGGCTGGTATGGGTGAAGGCAATCCTTCAAATAAATTGGGCGCAAACCTTTTAAGGCTTTTAAGGCTGAATACAGAGATTCCATGTAACTGTCATGACTAATGGTGCTTGCCTGAACTATTTTTCCTGAACTAATCTAATTCTTTTAAATAAGGATATAAGAACTGAATAAGAAACATTCTGTCAATGTAAGTTAGTGGATATACTTACTTTGCACTTGGTCGTATTTCTTGGCCATTTTTATACCACTTGAGTTCAACTGTTGGGTCAGCCAGCTCCACCACAAATCTTACTCTACCTCCTTTATCCACTTGATATGCAGGATCCAGAATCTTAGCAAAAGCTGTTGGGGGAGAAAGATGTTGGGGGTGGAGAAGAAGAGACAGAAAAACATTTGGAAACAAGTATGTTGTCACGAAACTTTACAATGTCTAAAAAAAAAACCCAGGGTAATAAGTGGGTTCATTGAACACTATGACCTGGTTTGGAGATCACAACAATCCATGGTTTAAACAAACCATGGGTTGTTGTGAATGAGCCGGAGTAAGGAGTGTGCTGGCTCCTGACTGCTCGCTCGCCTGCTCCCACAGCACTAAACAACCCACGGTCGGAGCGTTGTTTAGTATGACATACGAACCTGGAATGGTGGGCTGTTGTGAGAGGAACAATCCAAACTTGGAACCTATGGGTCCCAACTAAGTCTGGGTTGTTCCTCCCTAAACAACCCACAATACTGGGTCCACATGTCATGCCAAACAAGCTAAGGATGGAGCATCCCTGGGTTGTTTAGTGCAGCAGGGGTGGGCGAGCGGGTGGGACGTGGGAGCCAGCACGCTCTCTCACTCCCAAACAACCCATGGTTTAAACAAACCAAAGGGCTGTGTTGTCTGTCCAGCCCTATGTTTAGAATATTTCATATATTATATTGCTGTTTATAAAACATTGTTACTTGCCCTCAAATGTTGGGAATAAAATAAATGCAAATAATAAACAGGCCAAAAGATACACTTTTAAGGATGATATGTACCAACAACCTTGGTACATGGTTTACATGGACTGGTTTACATGGACATTAGAGAAGAACTAGCTCTACGTCCATCAAGCTTGCTGGGAAGAAGGTGGGGGAGGGTTCCAGTTCATTCCCCAAGCCAAACCTCACTTCCTACCCTGCCTCCCCTACTTCGCCACTTCCCACTCATCATTGACGTCAATGCCGTGGGTGGAACAAAAAGCAGAGCCTGGCCTGCTTTTCTAAACTTGCTTTTCCCCACCTGCTCCCTTGAACTGAATCTGGTAATCAGGTCCTGGAAAGGAGATAAGGGTCACTTCCCCAACCTTCCAAGCTAAAGAGTTGGGAGAGAGGAAGGAACCCTCAGAAATGTTGTGTATCCTCTCCTGCAACCCCCTTCAGGAGACTGAGAAAAGCCAGTGCTCTCCCCCATGGGGTCCTTCTGTGAACAGTGGCTAGCCACCCAGTGCCATAAGTGGGGGCAGGCTTTCCCCCATCTCAGTATTGTCCTCAGGTTCACCTTTGCCCATAAGAATGAATGGCAGCCATTCACTTATAGGGGAGAAAGTAAAGACATGATGCACTCAGGGGCACCATTTAGGTAGGAGCTAAGAATTCCCCCACACACCTCTGATGATTCCAATATCTGAGTCAAAAGGAGGTTTTGACCCCTCTCAACTGTGTCCCAGATCGCAACCTGTTCATTTTGTCTGATAGAACTCAGTGGGAATCACTGTAAACTGTACTAATGCCTAACTGCATTGCTCCAGTCCACACGCTGAATGGCTCTGCCAGCGCCAGGTGTCCCATTTATGAGTATGCCAGAGCATTACTAAAATAATGGGAGAGTCCAACAAGAGAGATAATAGTTGCAACTGGCAGAAAAATAGATGGGTGCATAGATAGATAGATAGATAGATAGACAGACAGTCTGACTGTAGATTTTTGGAACCTTAACATTACAGTGTAAATGGTGGCCACATTTGTTTTACTCCGGGGGTGAGCAACTTGTAGCCCTCCAGAGGTTTTGGTCTACAACTCCCTTGATCCCTTACCACTGGTTATGCTAGTTAGGGCTGATGGGAGCCCACCCGTTTTACTCAGTAAACAAATGTTGAGCTGCCTGCCCCCAAAGAACTGTAGCTTTGGGGGCCACAAGGGCTAGTTGCAATAACAGGTATCAGGAAGAAATTCAGCAAGTGTGGCTTCTCCATGCTGCCGTGACAAAAGAAGTCATACTTGGCAAAATTCTTCATGTGGCTCAACTCTTAAAAAGACAACAGTTTCCTTTGAGAAAGAACGAGCAAAGTTCTTTCTGCCTGAAAGAAGATTTTAGGAGGAGATTTCCATTGGTTTCCTGGAAAGATACAAACAAGCTTTTCTTTGCTTTCAATACCTGCACTCTTCTTTTCTTCCCTGCGAGTGCGCTTCAAACGTTTCAACATGCCCCTCAGGTCAGTGATTCCATACTGAAATGCAATTTTCTCATAGTCATTGGGATTTGCATTTTTCAGAAGCTCCCACACATCTATATCTGGTTCTTCAGGCCCTTGTTTAACCTCCCTAGTCAGGAGTGGGGTGGAAAAAAGGAAAGGAAGGGGGGAGGGAGAGAAGGATGCAGCACAAGTTAATGAGATATTTCTGCATTATGAAGTGGGTAAGTGGGAAACTAGATCCAAAGAAGGCTAAGTTTGAACTGTTTTAGCTAAGTCCAGTTTTAAGTCAAAGACTTAAGGATGGGTCTGTGCTAGTAAGGTTGGTGTGCAGTCAAATATCCTTACAGTAGAAGGGGAGAGAGGTAGCAGGATGCATACTTACCCCCTGTCTTCTGTGTGTAACATTTTACAGATCTTGAGTTAGCCTTTTGAATTCAAACCTGTGAGATTTCACATGAAAGAAACTGGAGCTCTGCACCAATCTATTGTTTTTCCATATGTGGGATTCAACTGATGGGGAAAAAACTGTGAGATGTACCTCGAAACAGATAAATTGTAAAGGGCTTGGGATTATCAGCAAACCAACTATTGGATCAGGCCCTAAACATGGGAGTCATCTGGAGGAGTTTATTATTAAAGGCTAAGTCTGATTCTTACAGGGGATTCATTCATTGTCTCAAAAAAGAAAGTTGTCACAATTACCTAGATTGCTTAGACTTGTTGCTTAGAAAAACAAGTTGTAATGAACTCAAAGCTTCTTTCATAGAGCAATAACCAGGCTGCTTTCTCCCCACCCACAATGTGAATTTTGCAAGTACTTATTAGGCAGCCAGATTTTTGAGTGCTGCCAGAAATGTGGTGATGAAGATCAATGTGTCTTGTCCCATCAAGATTACCCTTCCCATGTGACTTCACTGCAGCAGACTTGAAAAAATCATATTGGAGTAAAGAGGAAGTGGCCAAATGATCTCCCTCTGAATGCTCTTGTTAATTTTCTCAGTGGTAAGATCACCATGATGTTTTTACCTGTCATTTTCACTGTCCTGGAGTTCTATAAAAAGATCCAGCTCTCAAAGAAATGGTTATCTCAGATTCCAGCACATGAACATATGTTCAGAAGTAATGTTAATAATGAGAAAATGATTTTTTTTTACCTCACAGTGACTTTACCATGTCAAAAATAAATGAAAATATTGAGTCTGGTTCAAAGCTCTTCCTAATTAAACTGAATTCCATTCTGGAGGAATAAACATTAAAGATAATAAATATATATTGAAAAGATGGTCTTTAAAAATATACCCCAGGAGTCTCTTTGTATTTAAAGAGATGGAACCACTACATGACTGGGGGTTAGTTTGCCTTATGGTAACATTCTGTAAAGTGTCTTGGATGCTCATTTGTTATACTGATATGCCACATACATTCCAGTCAGGCTTTATTGCATTGTCAGTATTACTTTACAGGAAAATATAAGCAGCAACTGTGATAAGGACTACTAACATCTATGGGTGTGACTTTTATTATATGGTATTTTATTTTGCTTTTTTTATGCTTACAGTTTACAAAGCTTGGCTACTTACTGCAAAACACTGCTGTGTCAGTGAGACTCCACCTTCCCAAAGGTCAGGTCAAAATGCAAACATATCCAAAAGCTGACACGCATTAAGGGGACGAATTCTCATTTCAATATGCTGGCCATCCTAGCTGTGGCAACTCCTCTCAGTTGCAGTGAGAGGTAGGATTGCACATGCATCAACAATAGCCAAGATGAGAATGTGCCCCTTAGCATTAGGCAGTTGTTGAGAATGAGGATGGTGCATCCTGATTTTCAACCCATTATAAGAAATACTCCTCCAGCCTCTTCATATACCCTTGTTCAATTGAAGAGCAAATCCTTGAGCAAGAAAAATCTATGTCCTGAAAATGAAATGGCTATTCTTGGGTGGATAATGGGCATGGAACTTGGTTTGTTTTAGATAGATCTCTAGCAAAGGACATGGTTCTTTTATTCCATCCTAGTGAATGTCGAACTCCGCCCCCCTAAAAATAAATCAGTTAAATACTTGAGTTTTTTTGTCCCATATTGGACAAATTTGTTTAGCTTTTACAGAAATAGTTAATAAAATTGTTCCAGCAATCTAATTGCTACTCAGGCTGATTCCAGAATTAAAGTCCTGCCATCAACCATTAAGTTCATTACACCCAAGTAGTTAAATCAAGCCAGTTTCTGAAACCCTTTGTTTCGGGGAGTGATGGAGATATGCTCACGTCCAGCTGCCTTTCAGACTCAGTGGATTAGGTTCTCATTGACGGTTTAGATAGATTGCAGCTGGTCATTAGATGTAAGACAAACACTCCGCCTTTAGGAATGCAGTCATGTGTTCTAACCATTTGGCCGCTGGACCCTGACATAAGCTGCAATGTAAATCTGACATCCATCCATGTAAATGGGCTTCAGCCCCATTGAAGTCAATAGGCTCAAGTGGTTTGTGTATTCCACTGCTACTAATCTGAAATCTCCGGAGTCAGAATGTATAGTATGAGCGTTCAGATTTTTTTCTGAAGCATGGTTTTTTAAAAAAGGGATGTCTTCTGTATAACCCAGTGAAATAAGGATGAAATTGTAACACAAAGTTTAGTATAACCAGAAACAGAGGAATGGTTAAAATGTTCTTAAAGCACTTACCGGTAGGTGATAAATAAAGCAGTTAAGTAATACTTAAGTATACTTAAGGCAGGAGATGGAAACCTATTCTAATCCACATGATGACATTCAGTATTCTGACCATGGTGATAAAGTGCTGAATTTTATCAATGAAATGAAGTCATGAGATTGACTTGAAAGTCTGATTATTTGCCCATTATCCACACAAGAGTTACATTGCTATATATCTATATGCATACATATATATGTCCATATACAATAAATTAATGTAGCACTCATAGCCATAATTCCATACGGTCACAAAAACTCATAAAAATCTTTCTACACACAAGTTGTATATTAGTAGAAAACAACAACAGAAAATCAAGCCAAGCAAATGCATTTCCAAATCAGCCTTAGTATGAATATGACCATTACATAAGCACATATCAAACTGAGAATCCTAGTTAGGGAAGAGGAAATTAAGACCTGGCAGGATGAAATGGACCAAAGAGGGTTTGGGATTTATTTTTTGTTGCTATGACATCTACATATTTTGTTGGATCACCTTCTGAATCATGGTCCTAGTACCTGATTTGGAAGCACATGAGGCATCATCCTTGCTAAAGCTAAGCAAGTTTGCCTCTCCTAGTCAGTACCTGGATGGGAGATTGCCTGGAAACTCTCTGTATGCTGCCTTGAGTTCCATGGAAGAAAGGCATGGAATCAGGGCTGGCCCAAGACATTTTGCTACCTGAGGTGAAGGACAAGATGGCGCCCACACATTCCATGTACAGAGTGTGACTAGACTCATAGGGCTTTTCTAGACAAGGCTTTTATTCTGTGCTCACCATTCCAAACTCATGATAGCTTGTGGGTGCTTTAGATGAAGTCGTCATCCTCCAGGGCTTCTTCCGTACTTTCCAAACATTTGTACGTGGGTTTTTTGACCAAGGAAAATCCAGCATTTTAGGGAATGGTGGAATGGAATTCTAGTGTAGGTGCACAATTCTGCTACACCACAGTGCAACCTAGAGGTTTTGTACCAGAACATACAGAAAAAAGGCAGAGAAGGAAAAAACTTGTATGTAGATATCCACTCTTAATCCCACAAAGAATCCGGAAGCAGAGGCAGCAGTAAAGTGTTGGGTTAAAAGCCTCATCCAGAAGAGCCCATAACTGAATCTTATTTCAATACTGATGATGGGACAACATCTTCCACTGTACCTGAGGGCAGCAGGGTAGATTAAAGAGTGCAGAGCAGGCTAATATAGGGGATTCAGGGAGGATGATGTGGGGCTGCTGCCACCACTAGCATCTGCCGCCTGAGGCAGCTGCTTCATTCTACCAAATGGTAGGGCTGGCCCTGCAGGAAATAAATGTAAAATTAACTTCCAGCATCCTCTGCAGTTAAATTATTGGTTATATACTTTAGAATTACTCTTGATTCTACTCTATGTAAGTGGTATACGAATGGTCTCTTTAGTGAACTTTTATTCATCTCAGAAGTGCTACAAGTTAGCTGCCTGCTCCCCCACCTCCTGTTCAACAAACGAAGTTCTGATTCATGATAATTTGCAAGCATTCGTGCTTAATAAGCATGACTGCTATTTCATCAAGTTAGCCTTTCCCCCCCTCCTTCTAGAGAAACTAAAGAGTCAAGCAAAATTCCTCCTAGACCACCTTGGCTGTGGCCCAGGTCAGAGAACTTTTAGAATTTAGGATGCCTGATGGCACTCTTATAAGTGGATTCATACTAGGGCTCTTTTAATAGGGCAGACTATGACATTTTCATGAACACCTATCTAATGATAAAAGGGTGACCTCATAGGGCCTGGTGTCCAGCCAAGAAGCAAGATATATCTGTCTGTCACCTATTTATAAGGTAGGGGCTGGTATAGTATAATGGTTAGACTGCTGGACTAAGACTGGGGAGACCCAGGTTCAAATCCCCACTCAGCCCTCCTCTGTGGGTGACCTTGGGCCAGTCACTCTCTCTCAGCCTAACCTACCTCACTGGGTTGTTGTAAGGATAAAATGGAGCTATGCACACTGCTCTGAGCTCTTTCAGGGAAGGATGGGAAGAAAATATAAATACATTAAGGCTGCAATCCTATACACGTTTAGACAGAAAAAAGTCCTCCAACTCCCAGCATTCCCCAGCCAGCATAGCTGGCTGGGGAATGCTGGGAGTTGGAGGACTTTTTTCTGTTTAAACATGCATAGGATTGTGCCCTAAGGCACTTTTACCAAGCAGCTTCCTGTTTGCGTAGCAGAGATGAGGACGTGATCCTTCACCTGCACCACACACTACTTGTGATTCAGAGTTTCCACCCAGATGGTTCATTTTTGCACTGTTCATCTCCCTCAAAAAGGCGTCAGGGAAAATCTCATGAACACAGCTAAACCTGGGTCCTCTGTGTGGAATGCCTGAATCCCAGGTGTCATGAGGTTATCTGCATGGTGGAGGAGGGTGGTGGCATGTGTGCGCCTCCTCCTCTGCCATGCAAATGTAACTCAGCTTGTGAAGTCTCAACAGAACCTCAGTCTTGCAACCTAAAACAGGCATAATTGTTATTTCAGCCTCATGAGCAGAACAGGGTGTTGAAAACTGAAACCACATGTAAAGGACAAACAAGTGTCTCTCTGAAGAACATGTGTTCATATTGTTATTCATATCTGGGGACTTGAGGTGCAGCTGACAGCATCTTGGATTATTATTATTATTATTATTATTATTATTATTTAAAAGTACCGTAATGCTTCCATGTGCCCTCTGAAATGTTTCCAGGTTTATAAAACATTATCAAATTCCAGAGTTGTCCAGCTACCCCTTTAACAGCCCATGGCATTTATGTTTTTAGTAACATGAATGCACGCATTACTGGAACTCAGTAAATCATTTCGTAGCCAAGTAAGCTACAGTCCATGTGTGGTCTGCATGCTTTGAAAACAGATGTTCTAGAGCTGGGTTGGTGTTTTTTTTAATACTTCCTCACCAAGACCAACTGTCTGAATTTCTCATCCCCATACAGGAAAAGACACACACATGCAAGCACAAAACAAACACCAATATAGTACTGGCACCTCCCAGTAAGACCTCATCCCATGTTATAATTTACTGGCACAGAAATGCTTCTCTGAAGCAATTCCATGTTGGTAAGTCATAATATGGGTAACAGCCCTAAGAAATTGCAATCATAGCCTAAGATTTTTGTGGTTTCTTGTCACCATGCTGACAGAGTTGGCTTAACTCTCAATAACTTTTGTCCCTTAAGAATTAAACATTTTTAACATCAAAAGGAAGTGACGGTAACATTTTTGGAGGGATTAATTCTGCACCTGACGCTTTCTGTGTACGAGCCTAACCATTTCCAATCCACACCTGCTCACTTCATTGCTTGGTTCTCACCTACGTTTCAGGAGACCACTAAAGTCAAGTTCTCCTGCATCCTCTTGTCCTTCACCGCTGTTATTAATAAAAAAAATAAAATGAGATCAAGTCTTTGTTTAATACCCAGAGAGTCGGACAACACACATTGCATACACTCTAGATGCCCTAAAAATGCAATACTATATAGACACACAAGAAAGAATATTATGTCAACACAAACTTGTATTCTTTTTCACAGGAATTACAACTCCCATTAACAAGCACTTGTGAAAAATGAACTCAAAGGTTTGTATTGCTCCAACTTGTTCAGGCAAATTCTGGTAAATCTATAGACATACATTTGCCTAAATTTGTGTTATTCGTTCCTGTAACACAAATGTGTTTCGAGGTGAGTCAGCACAAAGGGCTTTGTTTTTTACTTCTACCAGTGTCAAAACAAAGGGCTTGTGCCGAACTCAGTTACAAATATAAAACGAGTATTTGCATTGTTGTTTATGCTGCATAGAACAATGCACAGCTGTGCAAAATATCAAATAGTAAAACGAAGTTTCTTTTAAATGTGTGAGTGAGGGGAAAATGTGGAAATTGAGAGCCTACCCCTTGTACGCATACAATGCATTGTACAGTTTGAAATATGAGATAGAGTTATTGTGGGGGTGGGGTGCATTAGAAGAAGGTGAACTCCTTTCTAGAATATGTTGAGCAATATTTCACTATCATTGGAATATTTGTGGACAGGGCTTAACGTATTCTGCATGTTTAAGGATTCCCCAGGCACCGAGTTTGGCATCCTGATGAGAATCCAGTCTTTGGGGAGATGGGCAGTTAGTTACATAGAGGGCTCCTAGTCCTCATGTTTCCCTGGTTGCATAATAAATTGAAAAATGTAGTCAGTGTCTAATGAAGAAAGAAAGAGTTGTATAGGGAAAGGTTTTCAGTGATCAGGCAATGAGGCACCAGTGGCCTGCACAATACCCTTTCCCTGTCCCACAGCTACAGTTTTCTTTCCCTTGAACACTACTATGCGTCCAACCTGCATCTCCATTCTTACTTCACTCCATTTCCGTGTTACTCCATTCCTTGCAAAAACAAAACAGAAATAATCTTAGAAGGGGAACAAATTATATCAAGTTACTTGGCTTGTTTCATTTATTCTGAAATCAGGATTTGGATTTTCCTGGAACAGAATCTGGTTTCTGTCTGTGACACAAAATACATGAAGCCCTGTTTGTTATAAAACAAACAATTTATGGAAGAAATGGGTGAGGATTGAATTCTCCATAGGGCTTTTATTACAGCTTTTCAAAGCATTGTCTTCTGTTTCCATTGGCCATGGAAAAATAGCATTCTTCTGCATAAAAAGGTTGCCCAACTGAAGATGAGTGCCTGACCTAGAATATCTTTGAGGAGGTGGGGAAGTTTTAGTTGCTACATCTTCCTGCAGAACCAAATACTTGGCTGAAAATATATGGATGGGACAGGCTGTATGAACATGGAGGGGGGAAGAAGGCAAAATCCCTTGATGGGATGTTATTTGTATAGGATGTAGTAAGGGTTCAGGTGCTCAAGTGTTTTCCTTTAGTTACAGGGAACTGATGCTGCTATATTAATTTATTAGTACAGTAGAAAATGTTAACATATAGGAGATTTAACTAAGATCTAAAAAAAACCCCCCAACATTATTACATTAATAGTGCCATAAGCTTTTATTTCTTCCTTTTTTGGTGAGGTGGGGAAAGTAACAGATGTACACTTCATGTCCCGTTCATTAGGCTGGTAGGTCTGAATGATCTGAAGAAATAGGATGCTTCCTTAAGTTATACCTGATCCATCTGATGGACTCTAGCCCACAAACGTTTGTGCCATAATAAATATTCTTTAAGGTATTGCAAGATTCTTGGTTGTTTTTGCTGTATGCCAGGTCAGAATATTTGTACATCTATTTGTATGGTCTATTGACTGGTAGCAGCTCTCCAGCATCTCTCCAGACAGAGATCTTCCCTATCATCTACTCCCTAACTGGAGATGCTAGGAATTGAACCTGGGACTTTCTGCAGATAAAGCATGTGCTCTGCCACTGACTTATAATCTTTCTCTAAGCCTGGGATAGCTCTGCTCCCCTCTTGCATGATAACTTGAGCTGTTTGATATCATCAACCCATGTTGGCATACCAGGCCTAGTGAGACCCAGTCATTGGCACATCCACCACTGCAAACCGGAAGGCAGGAATAGTGAGCCCTTCTTACCTCCTGGCTGGCAGCAGTGATTATTAGTAAGTGAGGTCATTGACCTACATTGGAACAACAGTCATCCATGCAAGTCTCATGAATTCCAGTGCAGGAGAGGGTGCAGAGCCTTTCTGTTTGTGTTCCTCAGGAGTCCTCCCGAAAAGATGTAGGAATGGAGTCCCCAAACTTACAACCAGGTCTTTCCAGAATGCAGTGACAAACCTAGGTATCTTGTGTTCGCATCTAAACATATGTCATCCATTACAATATCAATGCATGATTGTGTCACTATGGGCAAAAGGCAGTGGGAAATTGTGGGGGGAAAGACAGAAAGGAGGAAGCCTATCTCATCATGCCGTATTGTTGAATTGGTAGGGGGAAATGTACTATGATGAAATGGAAATGCCTAGCAAAAGGCATGTCTAATGGATGACAACACAAATCCTTAGGTCAAAAGCTCCACAATATTTGTGACATTCCATGCCTAGCCAAATATAAGTGTTTATATAAATTTATAAAATTAAAGAAACATGTACATACATATCTGAGACTGCAAAATACTCCTCACTATCAAGTTCAGGGTAGCTTTGCATGTGTACTTTTTGGCTTCTCACCCATGTACCATGCACACATTGTGATTTTATTCAATGTTAGTCCTACTTAGAGTAGACCCATTGAAATGAATGGGACTTAAGTTAGACTAACATTGGAACAACTCATGTGAAGAGATTATGGAATGTTCTTCCATGTAGGGTATCAAGGATAGGGATGCCAAAATACCAGCATTTGCTACAAAAATAAAATAAAATAGGAGTAGTCCAGATGGCAGTTTCCCGTGCTGTGTGCTCTGACAGAAATGTCTTGGGCAAACGATACCTGTGCATTTGCTTCAGGAAGTCAGCTGTGTGTATCTGCTGAGGAACCTCGCACAGTGCATCCCAATCTGGCCATGCCTTGCAAGCATGGGTGGTCTGATGCACACACAGAGCTTCCCCCAGCTGCAAGAGTTGTGTTTCACTTAAAGGATAACGCTATACACACATTCTTTTGCATGTATGTGTTCTGCTATTGAAATGGATGGAAAAGCCCACCGGTGCAGGAGTTTCCATGTCGGTCTGTGCGTGGGAGCAGAAGCACTGGAACAATGTTCCTGCTCCCCCATCGCCTGGACGAGCCATTGGGGCCCTAACAGCATTTCAGTGAATGTCTGAAATATGGTGAACGTTGACCTGGACATGTGGATGCTGACAATCCCAGATGAACTGTAAATGTATAAAAATAGGTATATAGCCAGTGTGGCGTAGTGGTGAGAGTGTTGGACTGGGACTTGGGAGATCCGGGTTCTAGTCCCCACTCTGCCATGAAACTCACTGGGTGACTTTGGGCCAGTCACTGACTCTCAGCCTAACCTACCTCACAGGGTTGTTGTGAGGATACAATGGGGAGGAGGAGGATTATGTAAGCCGCCTTGGGTTCCTTGCAGGAAAAAAGGTGGGGTATAAATATAAAAAATAAAAAAATAAAATACTTCCCCGCTCCTCAGACATACACAGGTGAATGCTGACAATCTCTCTCTGACTAAATGCATGGTACCATGTCTCCTTTTCATCAAATCCTCCCTTAAAACCTCCTTTTCCACATGGTTTTTGTCTTATCCTCAATCCTAATTCCCAGCTGTAACCATGCTTTAAGAACAGTTATCTGAGATTATGTCAGAAACCACTTGCTCTCATGAGGTTGTCCAGTCTCTAATATCAACTTTTGAGGCCCTGCTCTCTGCTATGTACATGTGTGATATTAGGTGGGCGAGTAGTAAGAGACAGGGCCTTCTCAGCAGTGGTGCTACAACTGTAGAACTCCCTCCCAGTGGAGACTTGCCAGGCACCCTATCTTCCCAGATGTTTTATGCAGACTAGCTTTTCATCAGTTGCCTACTGTTTTATGATGTCTCTGCTGAAGTGATAATTTACCTGCATTCGGACATAACACTAAGCCACAGTTCAGTGCTATAGGAATGAGCGTGGGCAAACCTTGGGCCTGCACACTCCCCTGCCTCCTCTTCTGGCATGGGTGTGAGGAAGAGATTGGAAGCTTTTGCTTCTGTTTTCAACTAATATCAGTTACTTGTTTGGTCTGAACCGAGAATTCTGGTTAATGTTAACTATGGTTTAGGTTAGTTAATACTAACCAGAGTTTGTCTGGATTTCGACGTAATGAATAACTGCGGTTAGTTGAAAATGGAAGTGGAAGCTTCCGATCTTCTCCTGGTGGCCATGCCAGAGGAGGAAAGGGCAGGGGGAAAACACTTGAGTGAACCAGGCCATGGTCCCTTGTTGTTTTAGTTATTGCTATTTCTTGTTCTTAGCTGAATACAAGGGAGGGAGGCTGGTGTGACTGCTGTGTCAGTGGGGCTCCTTATCCATTGCAGCTTTTATTCTGAGCTTTATAGGAGCTATCCATGGTACTGTACTCCATCCCCAAAATAGGTTCACCACCATGGAGCACCATGGATAGGTCCCATAAAGCTCAGAATAAAATATGTAATGGATAAGGAGCCACACTGACATAGGAGTCACCAGCCTCCCTGCCTGAATATCTAATTTTACTGCTTTACTTTGTTGTATTGAATCCTCTTTTTTTCTTTTTTTTACCCTTCATTGTAAGCCACTTTGGTTATTATTTTAATATAAAAGGAGTGTATAAATATTAATTAAAATGAAATAAACTAACTACATTTGCCCACATTCTTCCCTCCCTACCCTTAGTCTCTCCTCTGTCGTTTTCCCAATGTCTGTTGTAAGGTCCTTAGGAAGAGGGACCTGTCTATGTTGCTTGTGTAAACCTGTACAGCACCATGGACACTGATGGCACTGTGTAAATAATAAATAGCAACAACCTTTAGGTGATTGTGAACATTCACTGATGTTTTCCCTGACTTTACAGATATTTATCAGGTTTGTCTGGAATTGTCAACATTCACATGTTAATTGTTAACGTTCACACAATTTCACCATACACCGTGACATATGCATTATGACCACTACATGGAGAGTGCTTTACATTTCTGTGTGCTCACTGTTAACACACGGTGAGCCCTTTGCACCCATCAATTCATACAGTGCATTGGGTGTTTTCCACCACGCCACTGCAAGACTTTCTTCATACATGCTTGCGGTGGAATGTTGAAAATCTCCACTTTCTTGCTGCATACCAACAGCTCACCTTGTGGAAACAACCACTGCATGGAATGATTAACAGCCTCTACATGACAACCATAATGTGTATACCAACCATATGTTACAGGAAATGGTGTGGGAATCTTAACTTTGCAGTGGTGGCGGAGACATTTCAAAAACACAATCTATAGCTGTTAGCACTGATGTTTCACTTTGTAACCTCTACTTGTCTCTCATTTTGCTGTGCCGTTTCTAAAGGCCTGTTACAGTCTTTTTCTTTTTTTTTTAATGTTCATTTTAGCTCTGTTTGAACCCACTTGCTATGCTTGGTTTTCAAAAGGCAGTAAAGGGTGTTGATGCTTTCAACACCCAATACTGAAGAAATTTTCAAAATCACTACTTAAAGTTACCTTCTTTTGAATGCAGACCGGATATCTATTGATGGCGCAGATGATGTTTCTACAAAAAATAAATTAAAAAATAAATTAAAAGTATGGTCTCGGCTAATTTGAAAAGCACAAAGCCTGGTCAGAGCCTGGTGATTTAGGCATACAGATTTCAGTGGCCCATGTTATAAAAAGATGTGATGTGGCCAGCAGTGTTAGCTCAAAGTCATGTTTTGATTTTGCTCATCTAATTCATCATTCCTACCTGGATAGACAGAGTTTCACTGGAAATAGGCAAAAGCGTTGGTTTCTCATATCCTGACATCAATATTATCTATGGGCAGTATCCTATGCTGTCCACACACCAGTGGGACCCACCACTAGCGCATCGGGGAATTAGCACTTAGTAAAGGAACTGGAAATGAGCAGAAACGCTCATTTCCAGAATGGGGCAGGTCAGCAGGGCTCACAGAAGGGAGCTCCACTGACCTCTCCTGATCTGGAAGCAAGTGTTTCCGCTCATTTCCAGGGTTCCTTTATGAAGCGCTAGCTCCCCATTGTACTAGTGGTGGGTCCCATTGGTGCAACGGAATGAGTGGGAGTGCAGTGGCAGTATAGGATACTGCCCTATGTGTGCATCTGAGTAGTGCAAAATTCAGAATTCACTATACAAGAATCTTTATTTGAGATCGTAAATATTGAAGGTAAAGGGAGCGAGATTTACTGACCAATATACCTGTTGCACAGTGGGAGCATATTTGCATATCTGGGTCTCCAATTTAATTAAACATAGCAATCAAAGAAAACATTTATGAAATGATGCTACAGTGGCACTATGCTCCTGCAAGAAGTTTTTTTTTAAAAAATCAGTACTACTTCAGATAAATGTTGGAGATTCCATGCTAAAGATGCTGGATTCTTACGTATCTAGTGACAAAGTAAAATGATACAGAAACACTGGAAAGATGTTTAAGAAATTATTTTTTTTAGAATTGGAAATATATTAAAACATAAGCTACAGGTAGTATTGTTGAATTCGTGAAGCTGTGCTATAAGAAAGCAGAAGATGCCAATCGGTAATTGGGGAAAGCTGGTGAAAGAATGCTCTTGCAAAAACTTGTGTATGAGATAAAAGCTGCCTGCTAAGGAATGGTGCAGAAATCACCCTGAGAACTTGGTTATAGGGTGGCATACAAATGCCTAAATATAAATGAATAAAATGAATTTGTGGCTAGGTTAGGCAATAATAAAACTATGTCTTATTTTGTGGATGAACGGAGAGCTTTCATGCTATATTGAACCAGGAATATTCCTCAAGAAAAATGTATGCCAACAGGTATTATCACTGCTGTAAAGTTAAATGTTTGGTTTACAGAATACAATTACAAGAGGCCATTTATAAGTTCTATTTTAATGTATGGATGTATGATTTTATGTATATATTTGATGTTCTACATGGTTTAAATAAAATAACGATTTTAACTGATAAAATAAATATTTTTTACATTTGTGTTTTTAATATGGGATGTCTACAATCTCGCTAGCCTTCTTTAAGGCATATATGTATGGGGATTGTCTTTGAGTGGGGATCATTCAGTACAACTGGATCCTATAAACTAGTTTCATCCTGAGCACTACCTTTGCCTGATCCTCTATCCACAACCTGTGCACCAGGTGAGAACACTGGTGCCAAGGCAGTATGTGCACCACCTGCACCATCAAAGAATGCTCTCTCTTGCTCTCCTTTTTTATTGGAAGGATGTGGGAAGTTTCTCCTGTATTTGTAACTTTTGGTGTTAAGAAACATTGATTGGGAACCCCATGAAGATGCATCATTCAATGATTTTAGTGCTAAGGAATACCTCTTCTGCAGCCAGACAACAAAGAGAAAATCCAAAATGATGTAATTTGATTTCACCTGGAAGGAACTTTCCTTTATTACAGTGAAAGACAGCAGTGGAATAAGGAACAAGCAGTAAGTCGGTATGATCAGAAAATCTAAGTAAATAACTATCACATCTAAGCATAAGTTCTGGGCATCACTTAACATTGTCATACCCACAGAAAATACAATTTCTGGTTCAAGACAGTAAGAGATCTCAGACAGCATGGAGTTGAATTTCACCCAGTGTAAATTAGCCATGTAATCAGATAAAACAATTCACTCCTATAGAAAGTTTATGCACACAGACAGGCTGGCTCCTTGCCTGCATGCTACTGAATGCGCACAGACTTTGAGGCTTGTCTGGTTAATTGGCAGTCAGCTGCTGGACATTCCGTTAATTGTGTCCTGCCTGGCTGGCTGATTAATGAGCACTCTGACCTTGGTAATTTGGTAGGCTTGTTTTGCTAGGATGAACATATATTGGGTTAGCTGCCAAACTGCTGCAAGGATGGGATATTTGGAAAGCTTGCCTAGATGTGTCTGGCAGCTGAAGCCGCAGGGCCAGGTGACCAGGCTTTAGGACCCAACACAGGAGCATTTTGAGGGACAGACAAGGTCCTTTGCTCTTGGAGAGACTTTTCTGTCCTTAGTCCATAAATAAAGGAACTGCTCATGCAACAAGTCCCATGGGATCAATCAATCAATATTTATTGTGCGGTCACAGACCTATAAAAAAGTCCCATGGGATCAATGAGACTATATACATTAGCAAATGTGAACAGCTGACCTATCTAGGTCCAAGTAATTCTGGTGGCCCAAGACATATTTCTGCCTGAGGCAAAGGACAAGATGGTAACCCCCCCCCACACACACACACACACCTCATTTCTCATACAGAAGCCAACTGGACTGGTTGCTGAATGTTATTTCAGCATCCTCCACTATACCTGCGGGCAACAGGCTAATTTAGGGGTGCAGAAGGCTGTAAGGCACACACAGCTCTATCCTCCAACACCTTGCACTGCTCCCACCCACCCCCAGCATCTGCCACCTGAAGCAACCACCTCAACCTTCCTAATCGTAGGGCTGGCCCTACTGGGAAAAGTCAATGTGGGATGTGCTAGAATGGGGCCTCTCCTTACTTTGGTGGTTCTAAGCTATCACATACTCATCCTACCAAAAAAAAAAAGGGTACAATTCTACTTACTTCACCATACAAGCTCTTTGTAACTAAATCTATACCTGCACTAAATGGGTTTAAGGTATCATAAGATCTGCTGGCATTTCATTTCATCATTTTCCCTGCAAAGACATTGGCGTCCGACAGAGCACAGGCCAGGCAATGATATATCAGGAACTTTATACAGTGTCCTTCTCCGGGCCTCGTGATATAGGCTTTGTAAGACCTATCCTTGCTAGACCTGAGATGAGCCAAAGGGGAGCCCTTCCTTTGACCTCTGTCATGGATAAATTTGTAGAGTCTTGAGCTGTCAACACTGTCATCTTCCATACACTTTATTCCAAATATAAACTGCAGGCTTCAGCAAGCTTCTCAAATAATTTCTTCAAGAATTTTATATGATTTCACTGGCTCAAAACATATATTCTGAGCCATTTCCAGCCTACAGGAGCGGTGTGTGAAAGAGCTAGGTTGCCTTAAAAGGGGGATTACACAAATCCATGCAGAATAGGTCTAACCATGGGTATTAGCCATCATGCCATATGAAACCTCCACGGAAGTATACTACTGAATGCTAGTTGCTGGATCGCAACCACAGCAGTAGGGGAGGACGATTGCCTTCATGCCCTCCTTGTGGACCTCCTTGAGGTGTCTGGTTGGTCACTGTGGGAAGGATGGTCCAGCTGGGCTCTTTCGTTCTTATGCTGAGAATTCTGCATCACAGGTCTCTTGTCCCCTTCCCTCACAAACTACAGTTCCCAGGATTCCCCAGGGAGGGAGAATGACAGGTAAATTAATAAAAGCCAGGAGCATATCTTCTACTGAGTCTTTAACCTCAAATCTCTGCCTCCTCCTCCTTTACCCTTCCATTTGTGTTCCTTCTCCTTGTGCTAGTGCTATGACAGCATTGGATACTGCTCACTGGCTGCTAATTTCCCCCAATGCCAACAACAACAACAAATTGCACCCTGAATGGATAGATATTAAAAATGAGAAAGAAAGAGGAGCATGAACACTATACTCACAACTTGGTGGGCATATGAGGCATATGTAGAAATAGGCATAGGTATGGACATAATCAGATAAACAGATTTTATCTCAAATTATGTTATATATGTAGCATTAGAGAAAGAAAACATAAAAGTGATTCTTACCATGGACTTCCAGATCGAAAGAGCAGCTATCAACCTTATCCTTATACGTTACTTCACACCTGTAATTTCCTGCATAGTTTTCCTTAGCTTTAATGATCTGCATCTCAAACGTATAAATCTAAAATGGAAATACACAGTGCAATTTCAATTTAGGGGAACTAAACTATGTTTCTGTCTTCCAGAGTATTAGCTGTTCCAATTTTGTGTCATCTGCAAATTTGATAAGCATTCCCTGTACCTCCTAATTCCAAGTCATTAATAAAAATGTTGAAGAGCACTGGGCCCAGGACTGAGCCCTGTTACCTCTCCCCAGTTTGAGAAGGAACCATTGATAAGCACTCTTTGAGTCCGATTCCATAGCCAGCTGTGGATCCACCTGATAGTTGTTCCATCTAGCCCACTTTTAGCTAGCTTGCTAATCACATCCTACACTGATTTACTAGAATTAGGGATCTGCAAATCTGTCTACTTCCGGTCTCTGTCACATCTGCACATTTTTAGTCATAATTCCATTCTGTTTCCACATTAATTTGCATTTTTGATAGTATTTAAATGCATATTTCCTCTCAAAATACATGTTTAAATGCATATTTCAATATGTTTAAACTGCTGAGAACTGCATCTCAACATTTGGGGAAGTGAGAAATCCAATGGATGGTGAAGTTTGAATTTATTATTTATTTATTTGTTACATTTATATCCCACCTTTCCTCCAAAGAGACAAGGCGGTGTACATGATCATCTTCCTCTCCATTTTATCCTCACAACAACCCTGTGAGGTAGGTTAGGCTGAGAATCAGTGACTGGCCCAAAGTCACCCACTGAGCTTCATGACCGAGTGGGGATTTGAACCCGGAACACCCCAGTCCTAGTCAAATACTCTGACCACTACACCACACTGGCACTCCCAACCCCAAACATATACCGGTAAATTAGCTATTCAATTAGCTATGAATCACAATACTTACCCCATGTTTCCTTTCTCAAGAAATGTCAAATCAAGCCAGGAATTAAACCCTCCTGATCTGATGTCTTTTAACTACCAAGTCTATTGAATTGCAAACTAAAAGGGCAGATTAAACTGTGGAGGCTGCCATTATCCTTGTGTACCTTGGTTTGGCGCTCAAATGTTTCCTTTAGCTGAAGGTGCTTCCCTGCTTTGCTTGCCAGGTCCATCCATTTCCCTTTAAACCACTTAACCGTTGGCTTTCGGAGAAGATCCTGGGCTTCTACTTTGGCTGTGAATGTGATATTTTGCCCTTAAAAACAAAACAAAACATTAGTTAACACTTGGCTGGCTGTCATATATGCCCGCCTTCCACAAGCGGGTGCCTGCCAGATGTGTTGGGCTGCAACTCCTATCATGCTGGCTGGGAATGATAGGTGTTGCAATCCAACACATCTGGAAGGTGCCAGGTTTATGATGGCTGATATCTGCAGTAATTCATGGCAACACACCCAGGGAATTGTATATAGAAGCTCAAAAGAATATATTTATGGTAATCAAAGAAATCCCCTAGCTGGAAGTGCATTTGTCACTTGGCAAAAATTGAGCCTTATCCAATGAAATACATTAGCTCAAACATTGCATGGTCCCATAATTAGCAAACCAAGCATTTTCTTCCTGATTCAGCTTGGTGCCCTGTATGTGCACAGAAGGACCTTTATAACCCATGTCAGCAACAAGGTGCTGTGAGTGCAGTTTCCCTCCTGGATCGAGCAGCTGGGGCTGTTCACATGGACCCCACTTTTTAAAAGCTAAAATCCCAGCAATAGGCTGTTCAGAAGGGAGTAGGAGGGGCTGAGTGGAATTCCTTTTGTTCCCTTTTCTCTACCGAGCTGGTGGGATTTTATCTTCTAGAAATGGGCACTGCTGTTCCACATTTGTTCCTTTGGATTGGACAACTGTTTTTAAAATAAGCTCTTTAAAAGTCATGTTGAACCATTATATTCATTTCTCACTCAATTCCAGGAGGAATTTGAATGCATAATCTCAGTACATGGAAGGCTTGCGAGCCTCATAAGGCATACATATGCAGTCTAATTCTGTTCATGTTTACATAGAAGCAAGCCCCACTATGTTTGATAGGGCCCACTCCCAGATAAATGTGTATAGCAGTGTTCTCCAACCTTGGGTCCCCAGATATTTTTGGCCTACAACTCCCAGCATGCCCCAGCCAGCTATGCTGGGGGGGGCGGGGGGAGTTGATGACACTTACCAACACTAATTGAGCCACCCTTTGGTTTTTCAAGAAATAAAACAGATTTTTGGGAATTGTCTTGCTTCCCTGCTTCTTCCGGTGCACCGTCTCCCGCAGACCATACTAATATGGAGAAAGAGGGGGGAAATATCACTTATTGGAATAAACCTTACAGCCAACGGATGCTTACCCAAATTCTGCATCAGCCCTTATGTGCCCTTTCTTTATACTACATCTTTAAAGGGTACTCACATTTTCCATCACTCTTTTTTCCAGCCTGACATGATGTCACTGAAATATTGGGGTCTAAACTTATCAGGCATAAATGTCTGAACTGAACAGCGCTCTTTATGGCAACGGGGAACGGTAAGAGTGTGCTGGACTGACTGTCTTTGGGAACTGCAGTACCACCTTCAGTCACTAGGTGACAGACCTCCCTAACCAGCACATAGCTTTGCAGTGTTGACGCAGTTTGAAGCCAGGGGGAATATTTCGAGGGCCAGCCCAGAACTATATGGCTGCGCTCTGTTCGCTGCTGTGGGGCAGCTTCCACATCAGGGGAATGGAGTGAACAGACGTCTCCCTTAGGGGCTATAGGGGTGCACCATGGCAGGTGTGTGCCTAGGCATGCTGGCGGGCATGGCTTCACTCAGATCGGGTGGGCACAATGTATTGAATGCTGACAGCTGCATAATGTTTCACTGTATCAGACTAAGGGTTACTCCATCCCATGTGAAGCAGGGCCCATTCGTTAGTATTCTATCTATGATATACTAGAATACATTGAAAAAGCTTGATTTAGCTTTTATTGAAAGTGTTGGTAATGAATGTCTCCATCCCGTAGTAACCAATCTGGATTGGGCAGGCTCATCTGTGAAGGAACTATATCTGTAAAGGGCCATTCCTTGAACATGATGGCATAAAAAATATCACATACAAAATATCACCATAAATCTGATTTGTAAAGAATCATGTGTTATATTAAACAAGTCAATAAGTAATATGTGCCCACGTGTGAACCTTTTAAACTGGAGTTGGTATTGTTGTTCTTTTATATTCTCACTGTAAAAGTTAGTTGCAATATGTCATAAAAAAGAGAGGTCTGTGCCTAGCTTTCCCAAATCCATTCTATAAATTGGAGCACCTATACATTTTTGTGCTCCAGAGCATCATGTGATCAGAGGTATCTGTTTTCACCCCAATGAAGTGAAAGGGGGAGCCCTTGCTCAATGAGAGCTCTGTACATTGGAAACTCATGAAACTTTGAAGCAGGATCTTTATCTAGATCTAAAACAAATGTAAAACAAAAATGAAAGGTTAGCATGAGATGGCATATAAACCACGCCAATCAAAACTGAAGAAAAGTAAGCTACAAGAAATCAGTCATTAATAGTTATTGCATTATGAGAAAACTGGAATGTTTTGATGTTTTCCTTGCTTCCATCCTGTTTTAGAAACTCTCACCTGAGTCTTTTCTGTCTCCAGACTTTCTCCCATCTGAAAGGTAAGAGTAAACTGGATGATACCAATTCAAAAGTTATTCCTTGATTATTTTATTGACCATGTAGCATTGTGGACTCCCATTGTATGTCAGAAGAGATGGGGCGAAATTGTAGAATATAATGGGCTTCTCTAAGCAAACAATAGAACTGGGGAAATCATGATGGGGTAGTATCCGATGGTGGCGCAGCACTAGTGTCAAGGATGCTGTGTTAGCAGCATAAGTCAATGCTAGTGCAACGTCATTAGCATATGCCATTGCAAGGGGGGGAAATTGGTGATTTGCTGCCATCAAATTTCTGCAGCAAATTGCTGCTTTTCCCCTTGGCATTTTGGAAAGAACTAACGACATTGTGCTAGAGTTGGTTTAAGCTAGTGCAGTGCTTCTCAATTATTTTTCTGTCATGCCCCCCCTAGGAAGAAGAAAACATTTCGCGCCCCCCGCGCGACTGTAAATAGTATCATTTGTCTATAAAATTGTTATAAGTACACCTCTGCATAACACTGTATCCTTATTAATGTATAAGAGAATAAAAAAAGAAAGAAATGTGGATCAATTTACAACAAAGAATAGCTTTATTAACTGTAGCAGAAAAGATTTAAAGGAGCACAGGATTTAAAGGAACACAATATTAAAAAAAACTTTTAACTGAGGTCAAACGAGCCCCCCTTTACGGAGCCTCGTGCCCCCCCTGGGGGGCCCACCCCACTATTTGAGAAGCACTGAGCTAGTGCAACATTATTAACACTAGCGCTGCACCACCATTGGATACTACACATGTCCTCAATCTATGGAAAGAGGGGGAAATCACTGGAAGGGGTGGGGGAATCTAAACGCACATGATTGCAGCAACTTTACTGAAGTTAAGCAGGTCTAGGTCTAGTCTAGTCAGTGCCTGGATAAGATAATGGGCAGACCAATCCAGCCTATGGGGTGGGGAGCACATCATGCTGGCAGGATCGACATTCAACAGGAAGCAGGAGTAACGCTTATTTATTTATGTATTTTCCTTAAATCGTTTTCCTTCCATTGATTCCAATGGGAGGGAAATGAACTATGCCAGGTCCAGGGCTGACATAGTTCTTTCCCCATTCTGGAGGGTACATCAGGTGCATGAGAAGCTTTGGATCCTATGGATCGACCACAGCTGCTTCTAGCACACCCAGGGAACATTCCCTGTAATGCTTCCTTTTTGTACTCCCCGACATCGGAGAAAGGCTGAGGGCCTTTCTGCAGCCTCACAGAGGAGGCTTGTGAGGTCAAGTCTCCTTCTGAGGGCGCAACTCCCTCTCTGCCCTCAGAAGGGAAGATCCAAAAAATCCTATGGCCCCTGCTGGGACACCCTCCCAGGGACCACAGGATTACAGACTAAAAGTGTATGATTGGACAAATTCATGGAGGACAGGTCTAATAGTTAATAGCTATGATGACTAAAGGTGCAATCCTATGCATGTTTAGACAGAAAAACGGCCTACAACTCCTAGCATGCTCCAGCCAGCTGTGCTGGCTGGGGCATGCTGGGAGTTGCAGACCTTTTTTTCTTTCTAAACATGCATAGGATTGCACCCTAAATGGAACGTTCATGTTCAGAGGCCAAGTTTTGTATACTGCATTAAGTTCCATCATGACAGAAGGGTTGGATTTATATATGACGTAAATGAATATCCTCTTCCTCTTTCCAGATTCAGTTAAATATCTCTCTAGAAATGTTCTTCCTCAAGGCCTCCTGAAGCAGAGATCGTTAATAGCAAAATGTTTCTTCATTCACAATGGTGGGGTTTCTAAATAAAGTCTCAATTGCTAAACACCATTCTTAACAGAAAGGTCTAAGTGCAATCAAATGGGAACTCGTTCATGAGTACAAATTGTTTACTATAGCATTGGCCTAGTTAAAAAAAGAAAAGAAAAAAGATTCTTCCCCGTTAGATGGAATTATGCAGAGAATGTAAGAATTAGCTCTTAATATTTTTCCTCATCATTTTTGCAAAATTAAAGAACATAAAATGGAATAGTCTTCCTAACCTGCAGCTGAAGCGTCATCTTCATCTGTAAAAAGAAATATATAACAAGTAAAATAAGGCGAGCAAGGAAAAGGTACAATATAGATTATCCTTGTTTTTAGTACAAATGGATGAAAACAAGAAACCTGGAATAGAAAAGGGGGAACCATGATAGCTGGAAAACTGGTAATGAAAACTGCAAACTGATGGATAAAGCTTTATGGGATCGAGCAGCTGAAATGGTCAACTTTAATGCTTCACGCAAAATGGGATATGAAATGTGATCTATTATTAAAACATGGGTTTGAATGAGAGCTTTCAAAGTGGTTGTGTTTGTTAGAAAAATCATCCACAAATTACAAAAATTGAGGGGGAAATGGAATACAAAAAAAGCCACAATGAAAATCAAGGTCAACCACAGATCTGACCTTCTGAAGAGGATGTCATTTCGCTTTCGTTCCCGTCTGCAAGTAAAATGTGTACCATGTATACATTCATTACAATGGTTGTTGTTTTTCAAAGAGACAAAAATAACACCATAATTAGGACGGGGAGGGCAGAGTCCAGCACTTTGGAGCACTGGCAGGACAGATTCAAAATAATGGTATCAAACAATTATTTTTCTTCTTCTTTCAAATTCAGATAAGATGTCTAGAGAAGGACTATATAACATGAGACCATCAATGTTCTCAATCCTGTCACAATTAAGACTCTGAGGGCTTTTCTACATGAGGTATTTATCGTGCATTCATCATCCCCTTACTCACAGTTGTTTACAGGTTCTTTAGACAATGTTGTAACCCTCCAGTTTCACTTCTGGGTCTAATGAGCACTTTCAACGAGTTTTTTAAGAGCAGGGAAAATGTGGAACTTAATTGTGAAAGCAAAAGAAAACACTTTTTTTATTTGTGTATTTGTGCTATTTCACTACACCACAGTGCCACCTAAAGGTTCTGTCATGGAAAAGCAGCAAAGGAAATGCTCTTAGATCTTAGTCCTTTCAATGGCTGAGCTTGCCTGACTGTGGAAAGCAAAGCAGGGTCAAGCCTGGTTATTACTTGGATGGGAGACCCCTCCTCTAGTTTCCTGCATTGAGCAGGGGGTTGGACTCAATAGCCTTGTAGGCTCCTTCCAACTCTATGATCTATGAAATCCATAAATAGTTAAGCATGTTCTAGTTCTTTCCCATCATAAGTCAATGGGATCTAAAAGTCCAACTAAATACTGCTGCTGCTGCTGCTGCTGCTGCTGCTGCTGCTGCTGCTGCTAATAATAATAATAATAATAATAATAATAATAATAATAGGATTCTGTTCAAAATTAATATATCCTCCATAATTTTAGGAAATATTGAGCAAATAATCAACAGTGATACAGAAAATTATTAAGATGTATGTTTCCTTTGAATGTTTTGGGCTAGAACCAATAAATATGTGTAGGTTTATCCAAGTCCCAAGAGAAAATGCACATCCTAAAATACTCCACTATTTCACTTAGCTAATAACTGTGCATAAAATTTAGATGGTGAATGAAAAAAAGAGGTCAAGAGGTCATTGGCAACATTAAGATTGCAGTCTTACCATGGAATAAGTCCAGTGTAACTATTCTGAATAGATATCAGCCCGGGCGCAAGCTCTCCCACTGCCTGAGGCGAGAGAGCATATGCGCTGTTGCCTCATTGTGCTCTGCACCCCCTTTCCTTTACTGCATCGTGCCCAGACCCCTTCCTGCACTGCACCCCCTTCCCCATGCCACACCATGCCCCCTTCCCCTTTAGGCCGCTGCATCGCACCCCCACCCCCTTCACCTCCCCATGTCGTACCCTCATCCCCTTTCCCTTGCCACAGCACCCCCACCCCTCCCCCATACTGCTGCCATGTAATGCCTGCCCACCCGCTGCCTACCACCATGTTGTGCCACCACCCCTACCCCTTCCCCTTCCCACATTACATCCCCTTCCCCACGCCTTCCCATTCCCGCTCCCACCCCCTTCCCACACTGTGCCACCTTCCTTTTACCACATGGCACTCCCCTACCTGCTTCCCACTACTGTGTTGCACCCCCAACACCTTTCTCATGCTGCGCCCCCTTCCCCACCCCTTTCCCACTCTGGCGTCATTCCCTGAACCCCCTTCATGCATCATGCCCCCTTCCTTTTATCGTGTCATGTCCCCCATCCCCTTCCCACTGCCGCATCATCCCCCCAACCTTCTTCCCACGTTGTTACCCCCTTCCCACTGCCACGTCATGCCCTCCACCCCATTCATGCATTGTGCCCCTTCCTTTTCCTGTGTCAGGCTCCCCTTTCCTCCTGCTACAACTCACCCCCACACCACCTCCTTCCCCTTCCCCACATTGCACTCCCCACCCCTTCCCAGGTCACTCCCCCCTTCCCTCCCCTTTACTGCCACCACGTTGCACTCCCCACACCCCCTTCCCTTTACCACATTGCACCCCCTCTCCATTCCCCTTACCTTTACCATCAAGAGCCAGCCACACTGAAAGTCCTGGCTCTGAGGAGGTCCTTCCTCAGAGCCAGGCATGGGAGGGGTGCTCCAGGAGATGTACAGGCAATATCCTGGGACACCCCTCCCACAATGCCCAGCCGGCTTTCTGAAGAGCTGTGTCAACACAGCTCTCCAGAGGGCGGCTGCTCCAGAAAGCCCCACTAGCCACTCTCTCACCACAGCAAATATCACAGTAGGAGCCCAGCTGGTGGGGTTCTCAGGAGCAGCTGCTGTCCTCTGGAGGCATGGCAGGCCCTCCTGGTGGCAGAGGGGCAGGGAGCACCATAATTCGCCACTCCTCCCACTTTGCTGCCTGAGTCAGGGGCTTCACCACAGCTCTTCAGTTCAGAAAGCCGGGCCGGGCATTGTGGGAGGGGTGTCCCAGGATATTGCCTGTACATCTCCTGGAGCACCCCTCCCATGCCTGGCTCTGAGGAAGGACTTTCAGCCTGGCTGGCTCTTGATGGTAAAGGTAAGGGGAATGGCAGGCCCTCCTGGTGGCAAAGGGGCAGGGAGCACCATAATTCGCCACTCCTCCCACTTTGCTGCCTGAGTCAGGGGCTTCACCACATCTCAAGGGGAGACTGGCCCTGGTAGATTTATAGGATTGTGCTGTTAGCCACAAATATCTCTACTGTAAATCAATACTATTAGAATAATGTATGCTTTACTTGCATGCTCTGTAAAAACCTACAAAGAATGGGTGAAGAAGATAAGCGTGGTAGAAATGATTTGAACACAGCCTTAATGCTTTCAAGGCAGACAATATATGTTTGAATTACTTGCATTAATTTTAGAATGTCTGTCAGTCAGTCTGTCTCCACCATATAATTGTGTGCCTTTATAGTGGTCTGGAAATATGATGTACATTACAGAAAATTGCCATCCCTGAGTTACATTAAAAATGATTTAGAGAAATTCCCGTTGAGGAGAAAAATCAAGCCATTTTAAGAAAAAGGCAAACATTATGAAGGACAAAACAAACCCTTCCTCTCAGCCCAGAATTTTGGAACACTGTACGTATTTAACTGCATAAGAAAAAATATTTTGAAACTGAAATCATTTGGAAAAGGTGAATACTGGTCCCATTATAATCAATGGGTTGACTCCAGTTTACTTGGAGTCAGGATGGCACACTTTCAATCACATGAGTAGTCCAATTCTTACTTATGTGATTAGACCCACAGAAGCGCTCCCATCCTGCAAACATGGATGGAGGTATGCTTGGTGCCCCTGAAAAGGGGTCTGCTTTGATCAAGAACTTGTAAAATTGTGTTATGAGTAAATGCTTTTGAAATGAAACTGGTTATGCATACTGAGTGAATACATTTTAAAATATCCTGTTAACAAAGGATTAAAAAAAAAGAGACGCAATAATCAGATTTTTTATTTTACTGTCTGAATTCCTTGGGCCAAATTAAACTATCCATTACACTGAATATCTATAATCAATTTCCTGGTTTGTATTTTTATTTTGTACTGTAATGTAACAGGGGGAAGCTGCCAACTTGCTTGCAGCAGCAGCACTGGGGGAACTTATGCTTAACCTTCTTACTGCCTGGTGCTGTTTTCAAAATTCCCCCTAAGCTGCTGCTTGCATGACAAGGGAAAACACAGCATTTCCCAGCTATGGGGTAAACAACTGCTGGGAAAGGGGTGCAGCAGGGGAAGATTGAAACACGCTGTCCCTGAGTAACATTGGTGTGAGCAAACTACATTTCATTTTTTTAAAGTCAGTTCAATTACAGATCAATTACAGATCTCCAAGTGTTAATTTGGCCTATAGTGAACAGATTTGAGTTTTGAAGAACACAGTCTCAAATTTTGGTGCTGTTAATTTTTTCCTCCCTCTCTCTATTTTAACACAGGGGCTGTGTTCATTTCTATTTCTACCAGATAAGAAACGTAAATGTTGATACAACTGAAATCCAGTACCAAGATAAACATCTGGACCCATTTATAGGAAGTTAAAAAAAGCATTGGCCCACACTAAATGAACACAACAGGGACTTTCTGATCATAGGAAAATGATTCCATACGGTAATAAATACTTTCCTATGAAGAAATCTTGACAGGTTCAGAACACCTGCAAATTGCATGAACTGCATGATGGCACGAAGATGCCGATAATGATAAAAGGCAGCATTATGATAAAGGCATGCACAATATGAATATTGTGCTAACTGATCAGAAGGCAATAACTGGCTCCAAAGACCGGAAATTAATTAGAGTTGCATACATTTGCATCCCTTCTATCTTTCTCACAATAGTACACCTCTGGTCAATGAAAGTATGAAAGAAATAAGTAATTTGTTTAGCTCAGTCAGCACAATATATGCAATGTCGTGCTTGTTATCCAAATGGAAGATGATCATCACATAAAAGAGTGATCTAGTTGTTGAAAGACTTGAGAAACTAGAACAACAAAAAAGCAGTTATTTGGTGTGCAGGGCAACCTATCTTTTCCCAAGCAGATAAAATTAACATCAACCACTCTTTATATCACCAGGATATTAGAATGTGGTGTGCAACTTCTATGGATACCAAGGGAATAAATGACAGCGGTATTGCTTTGATGGATGGAATGGGGGGAAATGAAAAGTCCATCTTTCCTCATTCTTTGGATATTAGGGCTGGATGGACTGACTGCTTCATCAAAATGGAGGAATGATTCAACAACAGTGATCCATTTATAATGAAAAAATGATGATCTAATCTATGTTAGCAATGTCATCTGCAAAAAGATAACAAATACCCAAATAATATCAGACCTGATGGTAGAATTACGATCATTATTTCACTCTCCTTTTCTTCTGCAAGTAAAATTTTAATGGAATAAATATATTTAACAATTCACGAAAAGCAATTCACAAAGCTAGATAAGATGAAGACAATCTAGCACAAACAGATTTGTTTACCATAAAGAAGAAGTATACCAGTTGGGTAGATTATGCAATCAAGTACTTCAACAATTTTGCATGAGTTTAGGAAATTGATCTGACTTTAACTGCATTCCACCATTGCCAACCCCTTTCCATTCCTTCAGCCTGACCAAAAAAGGGAGCTCTTTTAAAGAAAAGCACTAGTATAGCTCTAGCCAACTGCAGCGTTATCACAACTGGAGATGACCTCCCATTCAGAATAGCCCAAAGAATCCTCTAGTTGTACACGTTGATACAACTGAAATCCAGTACCGGGGTAATGCTCTTTCTGAACAGAGTTCTTTGTGAAAAAAAATCTCTGTGAAAACAGATGCCATCTACAGACATCGGGACTGTAAACATCTGGACCCTGGACATCTGGACATCCACCTTTTATGGGTGGAGTTTGATATCATCTCATCCTTCTGCAGTCCAGATCTACCTGATAGAGGACCATGATATGGGAGCCTGCTTGTAGTCAGTACAGAACACCATATTTAGAATGTAAGCTGGTACAATTTATGTCTCTGACTGGTGGGTCTGCAGTTCACACGATCATGGTTTGGGGTGGAGGTGGCCTAGGAGAATGGCTCAGGTTTGGTCTCTCCATTTTGGCAACCTCGCTTTCAAAAATATAGTTTTATTCAGTGCTTTTTTTCTGGAGAAAAAGGTACCGGAACTCTTGGATTACATTTCCTCGGGAGTAGATGGCGATTAAATTGTAATGCAATTAATAGAAGAAAAGGTGCTGGAACTCAGTTCCGGTGAGTTCCACCAGAAAAAAAGCCCTGGTTTTATTCCTTTATTTACTCACAGAAAGGTCTTCATTGTGGATGGCAGTATAACAGTGCAGAAGACAAACTATACAACTCTCAAAAGTAAAGATTACTTCTCATTTAAATTAATCTAATATTTATGTTTAAAGTAAATACAAAAAGAAAACTATTAAAAATAGATGCTATCTGCCACACACATGGCTGCTCCACAAGAGTAATCAATTTCATTGCAGGGATGTGTTGGCGTCTTTAAACAAGCCACATAAAAATGAACGGAGCAGATGTTTTGGGCGGACTGAAGTTTCTGAATGACATTTGTTGCAGCATTAGAAAGGTCTGGACTATTTGATTCCAAATTGTATTCAGCTTTGGACTGGACAATAACATTCAAGCTATTCTAATTTTATTATTGAAAAAATATACTTGACTTTTAACATATTTTTAAAATTTTAAAATTAGTAATTTGTATTTTTGTTAGTTTTTTTAATGTCTTTATGTTAACGCCTCTGGGCGCAATCCATAAGCAGAAGCTCCTGTATGCGTTGTAGTGAAATGCAGTGCCTGCTTTGGGCATTACACATGGAAAGGTGGGATATAACTTTAACAAACAAATAAAATGGGTAGAATCACTATGAGACCCCAACATTTCCCCAGAAGTCTATGGTCCACCTCTATGTTAAATGGTAACATTTGAGGATGGCTGGTTAAACAGTACATTATGAAAGAGGGAGGATGATAACCTGTTTCATATTTATGAAAATTGAGGGAAGCTTGGAGCTCCTCCAGTCCTAATGAAATGTTGTATATGCCCACCCCGCAGATCTCTCAGAGTTGCTCATAAGCTTTAAAGACTCTACATACTCTAAAAAACCAGCTGAGATTTTATACAGAGATTTCATGAAAATATCAGCCACAGATGAAACGTGCACAGGTTTTAATAGATGACAGGACAGAACCTAGAAAGATGAAGTTAAAATGAAACATGCAGACAGATTATTAGATGCCTGGATGCCTGGATGGAACCTAAAGAGAGAAATGAGTACATTAATTTTATGTTATTATTCCAAGAGATGATGAGCACATTGTACTAGCTATATTTTCTGCACAAAAATGATGATGAATAAAAGCACATTATGGAATGTAATATATGAGAATACAGGGATGCTAGACAAAACAGACATGTGGAATGGAGTCACTATAGGATGATATTGTGAGTTAGATGAGGCTGTTGTTGATTCAGTACTTCTGTTAAAGAAAAAAGAAATGTTGTTTAGATGACAGAGAGTTCTAGTATTCCATACCTGCAAATGAATACCCTGGTACAAAACACATGATTTGGAGGTAAATACCATTGATTTCACTAAAAATTGTATCCCCACATTCTCTGGGAACCAAATAGTTTTCCAATTGTATCCCCACATTCTCTGGGAACCAAATAGTTTTCCAGGGTTGTGTGTGTCCAGTGGAATTTTTGTCGGTTTGTTTGCAGTATGGAGGACTGTAGGAGAATAAGTCTAAAAAACCCACCTGATATGCTGCACTAGTCATATAGGGCTTTCAAGCCTGGCCAAAGTGGTCAGCAGGGGAATTTGGAGTAGAGTCTCAGACATTGAACAAAGCACTTGACAGGGGAAAGTACTCTTTCGGATACCCAAGTCCTTTAGAATAAGGATGGGTAACATATCCCCCCCCCCCATGTTTTGGCCTATGTGAAGAAATGCTATGTATATAAATAAATGTTGTTCTGTAATGGTTAAATGCTTTGTGCAGCCTCTGTGAAGATATAATGTGTCTATGTCAAAGGTCTGTTTACTAGTAGTAGTTACTTGGTGACAGTTCTGAAGCGGGAGAGATCAATTTTAATATTTTTGATGGGGCCTGGATCAGATAAATTCAATTTTGATTGGTCTGGGAAACATCAGATCCTGATTGGCTTTCTAGCTAGGTGGAAAATGACAGTTGACAATTAAGGGGAAGATAGTTTGTGATTCAGTTAGTCAGTTGGTGGTCTTTCAGCGGTTCTGGTGGTTGGTGTGTTGTGGGATAGAAGGATTAGGAAAAGCCCGAAGAGAAGGTAGATAGCTGAGGCCTGAACATCAAGCTATTCCTTCTCTGTGTGATAATCATACAGAGTAGGGAGCAGGTGGCTGTGTTATGCCAGGAGGCTGCACAAGCAGGCATTAAAAACACACAGATGAACTGTCCAAGCAGCCAGTAGTAGAACAGGAGGATCTTTGGGAGTCAGAGGAAGACTGTACCCAAGAGCTGGAACTGGTTGCAAGTATAAACCGCCCAGAGAGCTTTGGGCCTTTGGCTATTGGGCGGTATAGAAATAAAATAAAATTTACTAATACTTATACTACTGCTGCTGCTGCTACTACTACTACTACTACTACTACTAATAATAATAATAATAATAGGCTGTGGGGGAGGTTTAGGGAATTTGGCCTGCAGAAGAAGAAGTCATTCAGAGGCTTGTATTAGCAACAGTGTCTCTTGAGTCCTTAAGAAGTGTCAGCAAGGATTCTTTTGAAAAAACCCAAGTAAATATTAGTATTCCCTTATGTACAAAATATCCCTTTAATAAACCAACTTGTTTAATAGTTCATCTTGTTTCTAGGGTGGTGCCCATCTCATGCCTGAGCCTCTTATACCAAGCTACTAGGAGGTTTTAAAGTATTGAGGCAGCACAATCCAATATGGCTGCTTGTAACCCTCCGAACTCAGAGGATTATGGGACATCCAATCAAGGATGGAAGGAGTGCAGAGACGAAGGTCACCTCCATGTTTCTCCTGTCCTGCAAAAGACATAGACGGCTAATTTCGGCCATCTAAGTCTTTTGTGCCTACTCACAAGGAGGATAAGCTGAGGCAATGCTGGGATACATCACGCCTCCCTGCCCCTGCCCCCTGGAACGTTCACCCAGCACTGACTCCAAGGTCAGTCTTGCGACTTTGGAGCTGCAGCCAGTGCGGAAAGAGCCATGCCAGCCGCGAAGGCGGAGGGAGGGCACTCAGAATTCCCAGTCCCAAATTATCCTATGGCCATCTAGACAGCGTCTAGCGGCCAAAGATTTTCGCCCTAAGAGAATTGGTGGCAGCAGAAAAGGGTCACCTTGTGGAATTCTGAGTTATAGTGGTAGGGAGTTCCTTAGGCCCTGAAATACAAGCATTTTCTAAAAGTAAGAAACCCCATAGATGGGATTGCCAGTGAAGGAGCAGTTTTTCCATAGCCTACAACTCCCATCAGTCCTTGCCAGTATAGTTAATGGTGAGGGATCATGGGAGTTGTAGGCCAGAACATCTGGAGGGCCACAAGTTGCCCACTGCTGCTTTAGAACTTTAAGGCACAAAATGGCAGCGCAGTGCCTGAAACTGGGCATGGAAATGAATAGGTAAGCAGTGCAGGTTGAATAGCACTGAAGTGATATGTTCTAGCCACCCTAATCCAGTCTGGTGGCAGCATTTTATACCAATTAATGTTACTGGACACTTCTCAAGGGTAATCATAAAATGTGTTGGAATAATTCAGTTTCAAAGTTACTAAAGCATGCATTACTGTGGCTAGGCCTGCTTTCTCCAGGGAAGGCTGCAGTTGGCATACCAGCCAGCCAATGCTGGTAAAGGAGAAGAATAAAACACTGGGAAGCATGTGTAGCTTGGCCCTGGGACATGCGGGGTGCGGGGGGAATCCATAAAGCCACACTAAATCATACTGCTAAAAAAAGATGAAATTAAAAGTCCGGCTGAGGAAAAGGAAAGAAGGAAGACAGAAAATACAGATCTATTTCTGCTGTATCAACTAGTGATATTTTGTCTGCTTCTAGCCTTTGGAGAACAATTGCACTCACCTTTTGCTGGTGCAGTTCCATCCTCCTGAGGTTTTTTTTGTTCTGTGTAGGAAGTACAAGCACATTTTTTTTAGATGAAACACCCTGATTATAAACATTTGTGCTGGTGTACCCAACTGCAGTGCTGGCATAACACCAACATTTTTAGATATTGTACAAGCACAGCAATCAGTAGGTTCCAGGACATTAATTGCCAAAAGCTGCAAGGGTTAGTCCATTAATCTAAAATGAAACATATATATGGAACAGGGCCCAAGACATTTTGCTGCCTGAGTCCAAGGACAAGATGGTGCCTCCCTCCATTCCATGTACAAAATTCCATGACCGGATTGGCTGTTGAATCTTTCTTCAACAGTGATCATGGGACAGCATCCTCCACTGCACCCAGGACCGGATTAAGGCCAATAATGGTGCCCCATCGGCCCTTCCATTGCTTAGCTGGCAAGACATTAAGACTCAATAAGTGCTGAAGGTGAAATAAGACATTAAAAACTCAGTTTTCTTCAAGTCCACCCCCCACGCCAGAACACACAACTATATTAAATATAAACTGTTTTTTTTTATTATATTTATTTAATACTAAATAGCAGCAAGCAATATACAGTATTTTTCCATGTATAAGACTATACTTTTTCCTAAAATAATTAGACTAAAAATTGAGGGTCGTCTTATACACGGAAGTAAGCCGAGGCAGAGAACCGTGCGGTTGCGAAACTGCCCAGTGGGGGGGCGTCTTATACATGGGGGCGTCTTATAGACGGAAAAATACGGTAAGCCAATTACTTACTTATAACTAGGGCAACAGGAAGAAATACAAATTTTCATCACTACTGTCATGCCTTGGATTGAGAGCATAATTCGTTCCGGAAACGTGCTTGTAATCCAAAGCACTCTTATATCAAAACGAAATCCCCAAAAAAAAATTTGTACAGAGATTTTTAATTTAAGCCATACTACAGTACTTGTATTGCAAGACGTCGCTTGTATATCAAGTAAAAAAATAATAATAAATATTTAAAAATTTGCTTGTCTTGCAAAACGCTCTCAAACCAAGTTACTTGCAATCCAAGGTATTACTGTATTTTATGCATTTTTAAATAAAACTGTTATAAGTGGGGGGAGGAAATGCAATTGCAAAAATTTCTGGTACTCTGTGGTGCCCTCCTTCCCTTGGTGCCCTAAGCACATGCTTATATTGCTTAATGGTTAATCCAGGGCTGACCCAAGGGCAGCAGGCTAGCTTAGGGGTACAGAGCAGGCTGCTTCATAGATCATAGAGTTGGAAGGAGCCTACAAGGCCATCGAGTCCAACCCCCTGCTCAATGCAGGAAACTAGAGGAGGGGTCTCCCATCCAAGTAATAACCAGGCCTGACCCTGCTTAGCTTTCCACACTCAGACAAGCTGAGCCAGCGTGAGCCTTGGCACACACAATTTTGTCTACTCTCCACCCCTCAGCATTTGCCACCTAAGGTCAGGGGGTGGCTGACTCACTCTGCCTAATGATAGGGATGGCCCTAACATGAATATATATATACACATATATATATGTAAATGTTCATTTGTTCAAAATCTTAAATCTCCGAAAGCTCTTCACCGATTGCTTTGAAATTTTGACACGACGTTGCATTCGAATCCGCGTGTGTTTTTATATACCTATTATATCGATGTCACACCTGTGACAGGTAAAAACATGCTTTTTCTGAAAAATGGTGCCATCTGCTGGACATTACGGTGACACACGCTATACTAAAAAGACATGGGTGTTGCAGCGAGCTGGAGAGCCTGCCTCCCCTTCCGCTGGTCCCGTCGCGTCCTTCCTGCGAGCAGGAACTGACGCGACGGGACCGCTGCTCTCTGTTTTTGGCCAGAGAAACCAGGGCGACAGGGCTGTTTGGTTCCCCCCGCCAAAACAGAGCGTGGGTGGGGCTCCGGCAGCAGCGGAGGTGGCGGAGGCGGCGACATGGAAAGATAGGCTGCTGTGGGGTGGCGAGGGGTGGCGGGGGGGTCCGGCAGCTGCGGGGGTGGCAGGGGGCGGGGGCGGCTAGAGCGGTGCGGAGAACGTTCCACACCGCGCGGGGCTCTGGCAGCGGCAAAGGTGGTGGCGGCGCGGAAAATGTAGGCTGCGGTGGGGGGGTGGGGTTGTCCAGCGGCTGCGGGGGGGGTGCCGGGGGGTGTCCGGCACCTGCGGGGGGGTGCCGGGGGGGTGGCGGTAACAACATGCTTTTTAAATAAACACCGCCATCTGCTGGACGTGACGGCGTGCACACTATACTAAATATTTTACGAATCCATTTCAATGTTTCTGATTTACGATCCATATACAATTTCCCACGGATTGCTTCTCACATGGACAATTCTATGTTGCGTGCTCTACAGTCGCCAAACCGGACAATGGGACAACAACAGAGATTGTCTACCCACAAGCATTGTGAAATTAAACATATTCAAAACGTGCGCTTTCTCTTTTCTTTCTTTTCCATTTAACCAGACTGAGCCACAGCAACGCGTGGCCGGGTACAGCTAGTATATATATATAATTACAACAACCCATTGGATCCTGCTGTATGTAAATTCTTATTGGTCACTGCAATTGGTTAGGGGAGGAAACATGTCTCAGTGGTAGAACACATGCTTTGCATGCAGAGGGTCAATCTCTAGTTCAGGGCTCTCTAACCTTGGGTCCCCAGATGTTGCTGGCCTACAGCTTCCAGCACACCCAGCCAGCATGGCTAATGGCAAGGGATTCTGGGAGCTGTAGTCCAGCAACATCTGGGGACCCAAGGTTGGAGAGCCCTGCTCTAGTTAAAAGAGTCAGTTAGGAGGTGACGGAAAAGACTTCTCTGCCTGATAGCCAGGGCAGCTTCTGCCAGTTAGGGTAGTTAATACTTGGCTAGAAGGACAAATACTCTGACCTGGCACAAGGCAGTTTCCTATGCTCCTAGTTCAGAGGTGGGGAACCTGTGGCCCTCCAGATGTTGTTGGACTCCAACTACCATCATCCCTAACCATTGGCCATGCTTGCTGGGGCTGATGGGCATTGGAGTCCAGCAATGTCTGAAGGGCCACACATTCCCCACTCTTGTCCTAGTGGTTCTCAAACTATGTTCTGGTGAACCCCGTGATTCCTTAGAAGCTTATGTTTGATTAGACAAACTCATGGAGGGCAGCTCTATCTATGGCTAATAGCCATGATGGCTATATGAATTTTCATGTTCATAGGCAATATTCCAGTGATTATTGGATGCTGGGAAAGGGCTACTGCCTTTAAGCCCCTGCTGTGGACTTCCCAGAGGCATCTGGCTGGCCAGTGCTTGACTAGATGGGCTTTTGGTCTCACCCAGTAGGATTCTTGACTAGATGGACCTTTGGTCTGATCCAGTAGGAATCACATTATGTTCTTATCTGAGATTTTTCAAAGAAAAGATCAGCAAAGAGACTTCTCTGAAAGACCACTTGTCTATTATTCTTCCCCTGTACTGTGCAACTGCACAGCAGTGTTGTGTATATCTTAGGTTGGACTCTCATTTCATGAAAAGCAGTGAGGGAGGCCCAGCAGGCCTGGCTATTGCCCCTCACTGTAACATGGAACATGACCCAGAATCTTCTGCAACAACACACAGCAATTCTTTGATGGTAGAAACTTGTTTGAAAACCATCTTGGGGTTGTCTTGTAACCTCATCATGCAAGTTATTGCATCAAGTAGTGTCGGTTAATAAGAACATAAGAAGAACCCCCTGTGGATCAGGCCAAAGGGCAGTCTAGTCCAGCATCCTGTTCCCACAATGGCCAGCCAGGTGCCTAAGGGAAGCCCACAAGCAAGATAGTTATTACATAACTAGCTGAAGGACCGATTCATTCTTCAAATGGATTTTAAAAAACTGATTACTTTCTACCCTGTTGACGGTGTAACATCTTAGATTTAATGGAATTGCATAGCTACATGGTGCACTACGTTTGAAGTTTTTTACCCTCCGGCGCTAATGTCACCAAGTTACTTGGTTTATAAGCCCTTGAACATGCTACATAAAATTGCCTATGAGAGAAGCAATCATGCCTTACGTTACATAGATGCCAGACCTATAAAACTTTAAATCATCATAACAATGCTTTCCCTCAATGGATTTCTTTTCTTTTTGAAGGAAGTGTTTTCTGCTCTTCCTGGCAATAAAAAGATACTAAAATGACCTGTGGATGGTGCGAGGACACGGCCCCTTACACTTTAGGACCAGGCGCATAAACCCTTCTCAGGCTAAGCATCAACACAAAAACCTGAGGGGAGGGTCAAATGAAACCTTTCCCCTACTAATGAGGGAAAAGATTAATACTGGTTATGAAGGATCTATTTTTAAATTTATTATCTTGGGATCAATGGTCATGCAGATATCTATGGAACAATTCCAGTAAATGAAGGCCTGCCTAACCCATTCTAAGCATGGAACCGAACACCTCACGATCCTATAATAGCAAACTCCTTCACTGAGTGCCAATCCTTATGTAGCCAAAACAGCAACACACACATACGTGAGGGAGACATCAGCAGGCTTCAAGTGGATGGGAACCCCAAGGATTGCAAAAGTACAAAAAAAAATAGGGGGGAATCCTCAGGAGGAACCCCCCACAGCAAGACAGTCCAATGAGGACTGAGCATGCCCAGTAAACACAGAATGCTGAGTGACTGCTGTGGGCAGCGGGACGGGGGAGAACAGGAAACTAGGGCCAAATGGAATGGAGTATTCCCGGAAAAGCCTGACTGGCTGGCTGGCTGGATCCTTGAATAGGAGCACTCCATACAGTAACTTTTTATATCTAAGCAGCCAGGAATGGCCCCACAATCTCACACATATTTACTCAGACACAAGTCCCACTGTATTCAATGAGGCTTACTCTCAGGAAGTATGCAAAGGATTGTAGCCTGAAAGTAACTATGCACTGTTCTAGTATATTAGCAATATTCCCCTCTTTCTGTGTATAGATGGGAATGTCTGAATCTACAGCTGTTCATTTTTGAAAGTGCAACTGCTGCTTGGTTTGTTTTCATAATTTAGATTTTATCTACATATTCGGCTACATACCGTGTATACTTCTAACTCAGCAAGCTTCCATATGTGGCAGGCATGTTCCTGGATTAACTGCACGTGTGCATATGCACAGGTACTGTCATGGGCCTGATCCTTCAAGCACACACTCTTGGCATTCTGACATGGGCCACAACAAATACGTGTGCATGCACACATATGATCGAAACACCCAGGCAGGATGCCAAGGGCAAGAGGATCCATAGGCTCTCTCTTCACCCTCCCAAACACTAGGTGGGACTTGGGGGAAGAATGTTAGCTCATTCAGCATCACTGGGCAGGTTGCTGAGTTTCTGGTGAAGTGCCTTGGGCCAGTGCCCCAAGGGATATCCTCCCAAACCTCAGTTGGTATGGTAGAGCATTGCCAACTCTGTGTTAAATAAAAACCACTAAAAAGCAGTGACCCCGCATTCTGTGCAATCCACCACATTCCCTGCAGTTTGGATTCCTTTATATTCAGTGCAAGGGGGCAAAGAGAATGACCCTGACTGGCTGACCCTACAGAAACTCTCTGTAAAACTCCTTTTTAAAAATAACAACAATGGTTTCAGTTAATTCCTTAGATCTATAAAGATTTCTAGTGCAATGTACTACCTAATTATGAAGTCATTCTTTTGGAAGGGATCCATATCACATTGCTGCATCATTTCTAATCTGTTTGGAGAACCCAAGTGGGATTTAGATGGTGCATATGCCTATGGTGGATTAGCCATTATGGTAATTGGAACTGCTGGCTGGGTTCAGGAATCTGAAGCTTCCCATAGTGATCAGCACGTCCTTCCCTGCAGTGGACTTCTTTAAAGTTCTCTGCCGTTCAAAAGACAGTGGCTGTTTCTGTATGTTAAACATGGGAACTGTCTGGGTTTTTTTTTACCACATTTTCCAGCAGCAGTAGTGCTTTATGACAGAATGCTTCATGCCAGCACTACTGAGTGCCAGCAGCTTTAGAACAGTTTTGCAGAAAAGTGATTCAGTTAATATACACACTTTTAAGTGGTAGCCAGTTTCTGCTTCACCGTCTAAAGCAGGGCTGGGCAATGTGGCCTCTGCTGCTCCCCGCAAAGTGCCCCAAATTATATATCTATAGGTATATAGATATATAATGAACAAAATGGAGCTCCGTGGTAGCTTTGGAGTGTTAAAAAAAGGGTCAAATTTAGCTTGTAAGCAAGCTAAATTTAACCCTTTTAACGCTACTGCCATGGAGCATTGGTGCCATATTTTGGCAGCAAACCGGCAATTTTTGAAATGCTATTTTAATTTAATTTCCCCTCTCCCAGTGTGGCTTGGGGAGGCAGGTGATGAAAATGGCTTCCCCCCCCCCCATTGTCCACTCCTGATCTAAAGGATACATGAAAAATTTGCCCCCCAAAAGCCAGGCTGGGATAAGTGTCTTGCCACTGTAATGCACCAGCGTGTTTGCTGCTGTAATGCACCTATTCTTCTACATTTTGTCTTGGATTTTCCAGACCATTTGTTACAATAAATAGCTCCTAATTAAGCACTGGCATGCAGGGGCAGCATCAGCACCCCAAACTGTTGGACAGCTGCTGGGGCAACAAGCGTCCTGGCAGGGCACAGCAACACTGACCCCTGCCTTGGCCCCACCACTGCTGTTACCTGCTTTGGCCTCCAAGCCACCTGAACACCCAGCCATGGGCTTCTCTGGCTAGGTCTGGGAAGTCACATGCCATTTGCAATTTGCTACCGTGTCCTGAAGCACCCAATGAAGTGTTGCTCAGCGGCATTGTGAGAAATATCCATGGCAGGCAGCTTGCGAGACACAGGCACTGCAGTCAGGTAATCTCACAGACAGGGGGGAGCACTGGTTGAGGCCCCCACTGTGTAAAATGTACCGTAAGATGTTACTCATGCATTCTAACAAAAAGCCAATGGGAGTTAGTTTTAGAGTTGCACAGGGTTTTTGGAAAGGTTAAAAAAAAAAATCAAATCTAGGGTTCCAACAAAGATGTGCAAATATTTGAAAACTGGTAAATTTTCAGTTCACGTGCCTTATTAGTTTTATTAAAAGCGTGGGGGTTGGGCTAAATGGCCTCATGTGGTGGGTCTGTTCTCTGTTCCAACTTGTAAATAAACGCAAATACTACAAAATGGCATAAGCCTCCTGTGACCACATTTGAAAGCAGACCAAACCTGGGTAAGTGCTGCACCCCTGGAAACTCTCACAGCTTGGAGAATTGGGGCTCACGTAACAGTATGCATTTACCTAAAATCCATGCCCGCTTGTTTGTACTAGATTCCCTTTCATCAGCTGCTAAAAGTATCTGCAATATGAGATACTGAACTTCCTTCATGTACTAAAGCAGATATATGAGCCCTTCTTTAGTAGTAGTAGTAGTAGTATAGTAGTAGCAGCAGCAGCAATAGCCAACAGGCAAAATGTTTCTCCTTATAATCCTAATTTTCCCAGTACTTCCAGGTACAATTTCCTCCACAGAATTCTCAGTATCCTTAGTAAATCACAATTCTCAGGTCTCTCGGAGGGGGGGGGGGAGCTATGGCTATTAAATTGCCATAAAACAAGCTTAATCTAGTAGCACTGCAGATATTAGTACAAAAAGCAATCACCTCTTTATTTCTTATATGAGGTCTACGGAATACTGTACTGTACTCTGTTAACCAAAAGCACACAACCTCGTGACTAACCTGGAGGGGGCACACTCTCTGCTTCCGTTTCATCTGAAAAGGATAAAAGAAGCACTTTTAGAAGCTTACACACACACACACACACACACACACACACACACAGAGGTGCCATTTGCTCTAGTATACAGCTGATAAGATCTATACAAATTCTGATTTTTAAACATCTTGAATCCCCAGCTACTATGTATTAAATCATTCCCATTATGGATTTGTACCTGTTTGCTGTGTTAGTGGTGAGAGTGTTGGACTGGGACTCGGGAGATCCGGGTTCTAGTCCCCGCTCAGCCATGAAACTCACTGGGTGACTTTGGGCCAGTCACTGACTCTCAGCCTAACCTACCTCACAGGGTTGTTGTGAGGATAAAATGAGGAGGAGGATTATGTAAGCCGCCTTGGGTTCCTTGCAGGAAAAAAGGCGGGATATAAATATAATAAATAAATAAATAAAATTATCAGGTTTTATTTTAAACTGAAACTAGCTCATTAAGCAGGTATTCATATTGCTTTAATTTTTTCATAATTGACACCTAAAATTGCATCAGAATTAAAATGGACCTGCTGCTTGTCGTCATCATCATCATCATCATCATCATCATCATCATCATCATCATCATAAACATTATTATTTCCTCATAGGAAAGAAAGCTCCAACCCGTTGATCATTTTGATTGCCCTTTGGGTGTGGGTTGTTGGTGAACCATGGGTTTTATTTATTTATTTATTTATTTATTTATTATATTTATTATATTTATCAATCGCCCATCTGGCCGGTCACCCGGCCACCCTGGGCGATGTACAATTAAAATACAGTAAAACACAATAAAATATAATAATTAAAACAATATAAAAAATTCTCATTAAAAACCTAACCCTCCCCATATTCCCGCCTGAACAGCCGTGTTTTTAATGCACGGCGGAAGCTCATCACGGAGGGGGCATGGCGAAGGTCACTAGGGAGGGAGTTCCATAATGTGGGGGCCGCCACAGAGAAGGCCCTCTTCCTAGTCCCCACCAGCCTGGCTGCTCTGGCTGATGGGATAAGGAGAAGGCCGTCCGTGGCAGACCTTGTTGAGCGGCCTACTTGATGTTGCTGGAGGCGCTCCTTGAGATAAGCTGGGCCGGAGCCGTGTAGGGTTTTAAAGGTCAAAACCAACACCTTGAATTCGGCTCGGCAAGCAACTGGTAGCCAGTGCAACTCATTAAGCACTGGCGTGATGTGATTACGCCGGCGGCTGCCCTTAATCAGGCAAGCCGCCGCGTTCTGTACCAGCTGAAGCTTCCGGACCGTCTTCAAGGGTAACCCCACATAGAGCGCATTACAGTAGTCTAGGCGAGAGGAGACCAAGGCATGAACCACTGATAGGAGCAGGTGATTGTTATTGAAATGTGGGTTATCGTGTTGTCTGAACCCAGCTGTGCTAACAAGCCATGGCTTGTTAAACACAAACAACCCATGGGGAGAACCCATGGTTTGTTGTTGAGTTGTGAACTATGGGTTGTTCACCATGGTTTGTTCTCTCGGCTGAGTTCAGACAACATGATAACCCACGTTTCAACAACAACCCACAGTTCAACCCTTGTGTTGTCTGATCCCAGTCATTAGCTATTCATTGCCTTAGTTCAGTTGTGATGGCCACTAGCTGACAACTGATTCTCACTTTACTTTTTAATCTTGGTTATACAAAGTTCCCACGTTTAAATGGCAGAATCCATACACTGTATCATCTATTGTGATTGTGATGTGCACATGGGCACATGGGTTTAAATGGCCAGATTTCCTGCAATAAACATGGGAGTGGTGATTGGGGAAATAATAAAATTCCCACTTCCTGATTATTAGTGATATTTCATCATTCTTTGCTGCTACCCATGACTGGATTCAGGTTTGACAGGGCCATGACAAGATGTCTGCTGCTGGGCTACCTTTGTCAGTGGGCCTTGGTGGCAAGAGTAGGTGGCAGCAGCGGCAGCGGCAGTGCTCCAAACAGTACTGGGCAGCTGGGTCTAGCCACCATTTAAATTATCCCTAATGCACCCAAACGCTATATCGTGGGCACTGTGGGAAAATTAAATGGTGACTAAACGCAGCTGCCCAGCACAGTTTAGAGCAGCCTTCCCTAACCTGGTGCCTTCCAGATGTGTTACACTACAACTCCTAGCATCCCCAACCAGGAGTGCTGTCTGGGCAGTGCTGGTAGTTGTAGTCCAACACATCTGGAGGACACCAGGTTGGGGAAGGCTGGCATAGAGTGCTGAGCCAGAAATGTTTTTTTAAAGGTGGGGGAACCAGGGCAGACTTTAGCAGTGGGCCCTGCCAGGACAATAGGGAGCTGGCAGCTGCCCAAGTGTACTAGGTGCTGATGTCGGCCCTTCTGCTCCCTTGCAGCTTTAGAGCTTTTCTACATGAGGCATTTATTGTGCGCTCATCATTCTGTATTCATGGTTGTTTATGGGTGAGTTGTTTAAACTCACAGTTGTTTAAACAACAACTTGACCCTCTAGCTTAATTTCTGTTTTTAAACAGCACTTTTTGGCGAATTTTTTTTAGAGCAGGAAAAATGTATTATTTCAAGAAAGCAAGAGAAAATGCTATTTCTAGTTGTGTATTTGCACTAGTCCACTATGCCACAGTGCCACTTAGAGGTTATGTAGCAGAAAAGCAGGAAAGGAAATGCTCGGATCTCAATTCTGCCACGAAACCGAAAGCAGATACAGCATATTAACAGCCTCATGCAGAAAAGCTCTTATTCTCTCTGACAGCGGCTTGCTCATTTTCTCTCTGCAGATTCCCAGTGTGTTTGAACTGTACATTCTTTTGCAAGTGCAAGTTGATGGCTTTAAACCAGGGAATCAATCTGTTGGAGTGTTAATGCTACAACTCATATTCGGCCTGTATATATTTGTAAATAAGCCATATATCACAAAATGCCATAAGTCTCCAGTGACCTCCTTCTAAGAAAACGAAAACCCTGGATAATACTTGCACCCCTGGGTAATGCTTGCACCCCTGGAGTTCTTACTGCTGGGAAGACTGAGGTGCGAGGGTGTAACAATACTTTTTGAAAGCTAGTGGCTATTGATACTATGTGTAGCTCCATATTCTTTCCCCTCTATTAATAATTTGTAGCTCTATTAGTTAATTATGCACCACATCAAGAAGTAGTATTTCCTTTTGTCAGTCGTCATCCGACTGCCAATCACTGGTTGTCTTTAAGTTCTAGTATTCAGAGAAAAAGCAGGATGGGGGGATCTGTTACTTTTAGTCATTTAAAAAAACTAAAAAGCCCCAGATTTCCTAGCCTTTCTTTATTTTTTAAAAAGTCCCCTTTCTGTACCTTTTCAGCTCTATCCGGTTTTCTCTTCGATGGAGTAGTGAAAAATGTACACAGTGGCTGTGTTTGCACAGAATGATAAACCAGGATTCTTTCTGGAGAACGCGGCCAGTATTTTATACGTAGCCATACTAATGATTTGTAGAATGGCATTATATTTGGTGCTTTTCATGGTTGGAAGAGACCAAAAAAAACCTGGAGTGAGTTAAAATCATACTTTATGTTTCTGCTATACAGATCAATGAAAAACAGTAGTAAGGATGTTTGAGGACGGAAGTTAATTCTGTCCTCTTTCTGGGAAAGGTAGTGCTCATGCATGCCATGACTACAGCATAGCAGGGTAAATAAATAAATCCCAAGTTAAGTATTTTCACAGTGTTCATTTTGTGGTATATGAAATGTCTCTGAGCAGGTTCCTTTTTCTTTTTCTTTAATCAGGGCGCAATCCTATGGTCACTGGGTACTGTCTGGACTGCCATAGGAGAGGTCAGAGTCCCAGCTCCCACCTTGGCAATGCACTCCAAGGTTGGAGCTGGGACTCCGACCCCGGAGCACCGTCCCTCCACCCTCGCAGCCAGCATGGATCTTTCCACGCTGGCTGCGGTTCTGAGGTCAGGAGACCGACCTCGGAGCCAGCATTCGATGGGCATTCCGGGGGTCAGGGAGCGGAGGAGTGAGGCTCCGCTGGGATATGATGTATCCTGGCGGCACCTCAGCCTGTCCTTCTTATGAGCAGGGCCAAAAGACTTAGATGACTGAAATCGGCCATCTAAGTCTTTTGCAGGGTGAGAGAAGCACACAGACAACATTCGCCTCTGTGCTCCTCCCGCCCTCGATAGGGTGCTCGTAAGCCTCCGAGATCAGAGGGTTACCGGCGGCAACCACATTGGATCGCGCTGTCTATGTCTGAGAACCAGAACTGTACTGGAGAGTTAAATACTAAGGGACTGGAACTGAACCCAACGTTTTAATAGTTCCAATTCCTTTCTTTAAATTCATGGGAGGGTTAAGTTCCCATGAATTAACAAGTGAGTGGCAGTGCTCAAATTACATGGAGGGCAGAGGGGCCTCGTCGCCCCTTTGTGTCAGCTACTATTTTTGAAGGCTACGTGGGTACAATATGCCTAAAATTGTGGAGGGTCGAGGGAGGAAGGGTTTGTGGATTTCATCAATGCCCCCTTATCTTCCCCCACAAAATTTGAGCGCTAGGGAGAGATCAGGTCTATCCAGCTCCCACGCCTTCTGCGATGTGCTCTGCAGAGTTTGGAGCTGAGCTGCTATTACTTAGTTTTAAATGGCGGAGTGGGCCAGGGCAAACTCCAGGCCTGGAAGAGAGGCCCTCTGTGGCTCGCCGCCCTCCAGCAGGCTCCCATCCTCAGCACATCCACTCGCTTGTCCAATCCGCCACCCAGAGGGAGAGGGCAAGAAACAGCTGCTGCTCCCCATCACTGCTGCTCAGCCACCCACCTGTCCAGGTGAGTCAATGACCCATGAGAGTGCAAGGAGCAGCCACTGTGGCTCACTCAACCACCCTCTTCCTCTGGGCGGCAGCTTGGGAAGGCAACGTGCAAGCAAAAAGGAAGGGGCTGGAACCTCTGCTCCCTGCTCGCTCACCTGCCCTCTCCCTCCGAGCAGCCCTGGAGATTGGGTCCAAGGGCCCCCAATCCTTATTGCTCTCCAGCGAGAGGTGGGCAGGTGACTAAGCACGTGACTCTGGCTAACGGTCCTTGTCACCATCCCGGCTTGCAAAGTTGCTCACCTGAGCAGATGAGCAAGCGAACACAGTGAGAAGCAGCAGTAGCGGTAGGTCAGAGGTCAACAGTGGGCTGTGATGGGATGCTGGCTCTCAAAAGCTGCCCAAAGATGTCAACACTTCATGCAGGCCCTAGCGTGTGTGGTGACTTTTCCCCTTTGCAAAAAGCCTGCTGCTGTGGGGCTGCTCTTAATAACACCCAAGGACTCATTTGGTGTCTCATTTATTTAAGTGCTTTTCAAGCCGAAGTGGCTAGGAAAACACAATACAAACCAACAATGAAGATACAACAAAAACTAACATGATTAAAAAAATAAAAAAAACCGCAGGAAAAATAAAAAAGGGATAACCCACATTCCGTTCCAGAAACAGCATCCTCAGTGATGCCTGCCTATCAAATAAAAGCCCATCTTTTAAAATAGGAAAGCCTTAGGGCACAATCCTATGCACGTTTAGATGGGGAAAAAGTTCTACAATTCCCAGCAATGCTGGGAATTGTAGGAATTTTTTTCTTCTAAATATGCATAGGATTGTGCCCTTAATGCTTTTTCTATAAACTTGAAGCAAGCTTTCCAGACACACCTCCTTCAGGAGGGTGTCCCATATTGTTCAACATTTCTCTTACAAAAATAGGGACACTCTTGTAATACCCCAATACTTAAACTAAGGATCACAGCCTGAGCCTCACCCTATATGCTGTCATACACTGCCAAAGGCTCTACTTGACCTTCTGTACACTGTATTCATTTACTCATGACATTGGATGCCTTCCACACATTTAAAAGCCACGCGGGTGTTTATTATTTTGATTAGAGATATTCCAGAGGGAGAAAAAACTAGAACTGAGCTGAAATTTCTCAGAAGTCATTTTCCTGAGAAACATTGTGAGATTTTTCTTTTTCTTAACTCCTTAGAAAAAGAAGGCCACTTTGCAGAATTTCCTCCACACATTCTCCACTGTTATTTTTTTTTAGTAATGGCCATCATTCCCTCCACCCACAATGCACCAGAATGACGCTATGCTGTGTACATTGTTGAAGATGCAAAATGGTGGCTAGAATGCCAACACAGTTGCTGCTAGTGCCACTTGCAGCAGCGGCAGCAGCGGCAAGAGCAATACAACAACAAAAATTAGAAAATAAAGAAGTTGTGCTATTGCCACTGCTTTTTTAAAAAAATCATTTTTATTACATTTCCAAAAAAATAAAATAAAATACACACAACTACAACAATAGCAACAACAAATAAAACTTAATAATATTAATACATAAACCCACTCCAATCCCTCCCCACTCAATCCACATTAGATTATTATATTTCACTTCTTTATAAACTACTTCTTTATAAACTACTTCTTTTCATGAATCCCACAATTTTTATACGCTTCCATCAACATTGATCTATTTGAATCTTTTTTCATATACTCTATGTACTGTCACCAATCCTTCTTAAAAGTATCTTTTTTCTTTGTTCCTCTATACAATCTTAACTTTTGTGTCAACTTTTCATTGATTGCTATATCCCATATTTTCTTTTTCCAACTAGATAATGTCAGCATTCGAGCTGTCTTCCAATTGTTTGCTATTAATTGCCTTGCAGCTGTCAACAAATAGCCACTGCTAATGGTGAGACCCACTCCCAAGAAACTGCTGGAGATTTTCTCCTCCCTCTGGAGAAATCCAGTGAAATGGTCCCCTGACCCAATTTCTCTGCCTACAAACAGAGTGGAGAATTTTGAGAGGCCATTTGTACACAGCTCTAAAAAAAAGACCCCCAAATTGTCCTAAAGCAGGTTGTCAATAGTCTGAAATATACACCAGCAGCTGTGGTGTACAAATTGGCAGGCTAGGACAATATGGTGCCTTAGTGTTCATATGCATTGGCTCTAGAGCAGTGTTCTCCAACCTTGGGTCCCCAGATGTTTTTGGCCCTACAACTCCCAGCATGCCTCAGCCAGCTACACTGTAGGCCAAAAACATCTGGGGACCCAAGGTTGGAGAACACTGCTCTAGAGGCAAGATGCATCCACCCCCAGCACTCCCCTCCGAGATTTAGGGCTTTTCTACATGGGGCATATAACCCAGTGCTTTACTGAGGCTTCTTGTTCAGTTTTCTTTGCAGGAGTAAGACTGCCTCAGTTATACGTGGCTTTGGGGGGCGGGGTCTTTCTCTGCCTTTCTGTATATTCTATCAACCAAGCACAAGATGGCACTGTGGTATAGCTGCAGCATACCGAATTTTCAGCCGTACACGTTTGTTCCGGTTTAAAATTTAATAGCTGACTCTCCTCGCTCTACAGAAAGCTGCGAAAACAGCTGGAAAACACGGGAGGGCCCCCGGAGGATGACGACGCTGTGAAAAGGCCCCATGAACTTCCGTGAGTGAGGGATCACGAGTGCACAATAAATGCTTTGTGTAGAAAAACCCTTAATTTCTTGGGACTCTGAGGAGGGAGCTGAACTTGGAAGAATGACAACTCCAGCAACTCATGCTATGAACTCTTAACAAGGCATCCCGGAAAGGCAAAAATAGAAGTGGTGATTTCGCAGGAGGAAACAATATCAGAAAATGGATTGTCCATGGAAATTGGAGACGAGTAGGAGAAGGGGAGGAGGCAGGCGAAGATCACCTCAGGCCGTGTTTCAGCTGGACTGCCCCTTCCTTCCCCCACAGGGCCATTACCACCATCTATTCTGTGGGAAGGATCCCAGAAGGGAGAGGGAAGCAGGCAGGTGAAGATCACCTCAGGCCCCTGCTCCATCTGCACTGTCCTTCCCATCCCCCACAGGGCTTTCTACCGTCAACTGCCCTGTGGGACAGATCCTTATGAGTTGTTATTTTTAGATATTGATTATAGTGGTTTTTGTTCGTGTATTATTGTCTTACTTGTAAGCCGCCTTGGAAGGATTTTTGTCCTGAAAGTTGGGATAATTGTAATAAAAGAAATAAATATAAGGGAGTGGACAACTATAAGGAAAAGACCTGGCACTGGTATCCACCTGCTGAATTTAAGATGGTGGGGAGACATGTAACAGGTCCCCTCTTTCAAATGGCACTTGACATGGATTGCATGAATCACTGATCTGCCAAAAACAAGATATCCTTGGCTGCCAGCTTCACTTCTGAGGAAAGCCAGTACAATATGCATTATAGCCCCCAATGCCCAAGGCTAATTAAGGTTATTAGCCCTTGGGATGGACTTTTCTGCCAAGAACAAACATACAAGCACACATTAAACTGCCATGGCTGTTCTGTTCTTTCCTGACCCAACATGCTCTACACAGTTATTCCAAATGCCATTCTCTACCATCTAACTGCCTTATAAGGCCCTCTGGTTGGGTGTTGTGTGAGGGACTACACTATGGATCAAATCCTTCCTCTGAATGCCTGACAAAGCATTCCATCGCCACGGGAAAGAAGTTTTCCTCATTGAATCATGATGGGCCTCTTCAGCTGCCAAGGTTGGTGAAATGTCAATACAGTTCTAGCCAGAAACACCGAAGGTTCTTCAGTATAAAAATAGAAAATGACTAAAACTATTATATATATAGTTTTATATATATTAGGGCTTTAAAATAAGAGGAGAGGAGACTCAAGGGTCTTGCAGCCTGGTCTTTGTGTTTTAGAAGGAAAACCTATTCCTAACAGCTTTCCTGCTGTTTTCCAGAACTCAAACTACCAAACCGAGTTGCCAGAAAACGGTGATTATTTCCCCAGCCCAAACATCTATTTTATTTGTGAGTGCTATGTGGAATTGAGGTACTCACCTGGTCTGCACGTCAGGCTAAGCTACAGTAGGTTGTCACCATGAGTGGTTGCAGAGTGATGTCTGAACCTGGCGTGGCTTTTCCAAATTCCATCCTGGCTTGCTTTTCGCAAACAAGCCACCCTGAGAATCTATGGCTTGTAGTAGGATTATTCTCATGGCTTGCCCCATGGATTGTAGTAGGATTGTTCTCAGCATGGCTTGTCATGACATCCAAACCTGGCAGAGTTGCTTCAGTGTGGGTTGTTTAAAATGGTGAAAGAGCCACCTGGCAAGAAAAACCCTGCCCACCGCTCCTCACAGTCTCACTAACCATATCCCCTCCCTATTACATCTTAAAATGACACTAGTCAATTTACTCCTCCACTTCGCCGCTTCCCTAGACAGTGACACTATTTCCACCCCCCACCTTTGGGAAAATTTTGCAGAAATGTAACTTCTTTCCCCCCTACCTTTGGGGAGATTTGTGCAGATTTAATGTTATTTTTTTTTCCACCTTCAGGAAGATTTGTGCATATTTAGCATTATTGTTTTTCACCTTCTCCCTGGTCAAGAAGCAGGGGCCTCTGTCAAGGTCAGGACTCCCAGCTGTAAAAGATGGGCTGTATCAGTGTCCTGTGCCTCAGCCCCTCCCGGCTTGTCAGCCAGTGAAAGGCCTGGTAGAACTGAGTTCTCAGGTGTCTGGCATCCCATGTCAGGGCTTGACTCTGCAGCTTCCCCCTCTGACTCAGAGTCGCTGTCACAGACTATAGCTCCCCCCCCCGCCCCGGACTGGGGCAAGGTCCCACATCCTTTCAAGATGTAATAGAGGGGAGATATCATTAGCGAGATCTCGAGAAATGGCCCGCAGGGTTTTTTGCCATTCTTGCCAGGCTGCGTTCTCGCTATTTTAAACAAGCGACCCTAAACCCTACAACAAGCCATAGATTCTCAGGGTGGCTTGTTTGCAAAAACAACAACAGAAAAGCCGTGCCACGTTCAGACATCATGCTGAGCCACCCTGCAACCAGCCATGGTGACAACCCACCGTGGCTTAGCCTGACGTGCATGCCAGGTCACTACCCTGTTTCATTTCAGTTTCACATGGCACATGCAAACAAAATGGATATGTGTGTGCTGGGGATTTCTGCAGTTTTCCAATCGCAGTTTTCTGACAACTTGGTTTAGTAGTTTCACAGCTCCGGAAAACAGCAGGAAAGGTGCTAGGTATAGCCAGTGAAACTGTTGTAACAAGAGAGTTGTATACTCCCTATAGTCGATGATCTAATTAAAGCACTCGGAACCAGCTGAAGTTCCTGACCATTTTTCAAATGCAGCCCCACACAGAGCATGTTACAGGAGTCCAAATGAGACTAGGACATGTGTCATCATGCCAGAGTTCCACCACTGTTTCCTGCTTTTCAACCATGTCATTAGGAGATTAAAAAAAAAGAAGAACTGGTTTATTTTTCCCCCAGGTATAGGAGGTGGAGTCCATCTGTATAGAAGGACACAAAATTTATTTATTTCAGCTATTTTCCTCTTGCTTTGCAATTTGTGTTAATCAGCCTTCTGTAACCTTTTCAATAGTTGCTCCCAGGCAAATCAAACTTGGACTAGACAGCCCTTCAAACAGAGGAGGATGCCTTCAAACAGTCCCCTGACAATCCTTCAAATAGTTTACCTCTATAGAGTAGGATACATGGTCACCCTGTTTATCACTATGCATTAAACCACAACTCATCTAATTGCATTTCTCTTAGAAATATTAATGAGCCGTTGATCATGTATCACTAACTGCTCCATATATGAAGTGGCACTACTCTCTTTCAATTCAATTGACTTTTGTAGTTGCCATGTTTTGGCAATCAAATATGGAACTCACATAGTCAAACTGGTATATTCAAAACAAATGTGCTTGAATGTAGGCTGCATCCAAGTTGGCCGTGTGGTGAAGCAAATCATGTGACACCCACCCTACATCGATCAACATACATTCTCACAACCCCATCCCATCCGTATTAATGCAGAAGAAAGTCCACTGTGTTGAGTGGTACACCCAGGCAAATGCGCATTGAATTCCAGCCTAAAATTCTACCAAGTTAGTCGTATGAATTGGCCAAAAGAATAGATTGATTTGAAAGGATCGAGTGCATGACTTACTGCTCAACCAATGCTCATTGGACAAATGCTTGGCCCACAAGTTGACAGTGGAATCCATTATTTGCCCATCTGACGAATTAGAGCCACTTGTTCGTCAATGCACAGCAATTGCAAAAGTCAACAAAAGAAGTTAAATAGAGTGCATCTCCTTTTAATATGAGAGAGAGAGAGAGAGAGAGAGAGAGGTGCTAGATAATCATGGTTACTTACTAATGAAACAAATATTCAGTTCAGGAAATGGCTACCATCTGGACCAAGACAAATATGTTGAAGTCTAACCAGTGAATTCCACCCTGATGCGGAGTGGCTTTTAATGGCTGAACACATAAAAACCTCTCCATGGCTGCTTTTGTTCCACTTTTGTATTCCTGAAGGGCTTATATTTATTTATTTACTTATTTAATTAATAATAAATAGGGTGTGTGTGTGTGTGTGTGTGTGTGTGTGAGTGTGTGTAGATAGATATAGATAGATATAGATATAGATATAGATATATATAGTGAGGTGCTGTTAAGATATTTCTCCCCCTTCACAGAACTACAGTCTGAACTACAGTACTTCATGAGAAAAGGAAATGACTGTTAATCCTATTTGTATTTTAAATATGCCCTTTACCCACGGTGAATGGGTTGACTGAGTAGTTCTCACAAGTAGAGATTGCTGGTCTGCTGGTGTTTGAACGGACTGGCTTTGTATGCTCAGTCTATAGACTCTCCTGCAAATATCTCTGCAAAACCATATATTCCATTTTGGATTTACATAAAAGGACGCAGTGTATGCAAGATATGGAAGAAAATAGCGGCACCGTTCCTCTTGGCCCTGCTTTATATCATGCTTATCAGCTGGAGCATGATATAAACTTCTGGTTTTTGTGCATAAGACAGTGTTCTCCAACTTTGGGCCCCCAGATGTTTTTGGCCTACAACTCCCAGCATGCCCCAGCCAGCATAGCTGGCTGGGGCATACTGGGAGTTGTAGGCCAAAAACATCTGGGGACCCAAGGTTGGAGAGCCCTGGCATAAGACAATCACAATGGGGAAAATGGCCACAAACATGATCAGGTGTCAGGTAGTCACAGGGGAGGGAAGGCTGGCTCCCAGAGGGGCATTCAAGACCCTTCCCTGAATTTTAAGTCTCTCTTAAATAATATAAGTCTCTAGCACTTCTATTTGTGCATATATAAGGAAAATGGTGCCGGTGGCATTCTACCCAACTGCTGAGGCACCAAAGCCCTATTCACTTATTCTCCCCTCACACGATTGCATTTGTGTGATGGGGAGAGCAGGGCTAGGCTTGGTGACCCTGCCGTTCCACCCCCTCACAGTCTATGTGTTCGGGTGGAAGGTCTGAGGCGGGGAGCCTGCTCTACACATGTGTCGGCTCCCCTAATTGTGAATTAGGACCCTACACAATTAGTGGTGGACCTGGTTCGCACGACACAAGGGTGGTTAATAAGGCACAATGGCTTGCTAATGCTTACCACCCTGTGCATGCTGGTTGCTTGACAGCCCAATTTACATAATTACCCTTGCTGGATGCAGCTTACCATGATGTCCATACCCAGCAAGGGTGGGTGGTCGGGGTGGTTAACTAACTACCCAGAACCCATGGCCTGTTCTAGGGTTTCTGGGTGATTTGTTAAATAAGCCATGGTGGGCTGTGGTGATCATGCAAACCAGGTCACTAGGCAGGTTCACACGATCAGAGGGAAAATAAGCCATGATGGCTTATATTCCCTCCCCGCCTGTGCCGGTCACGAGCCATCTAATTAGCATAATTACCCTTGTCGGGCACAGGTTGTCATGACATCCAAACCCAGCGAGGGTGGGTGGCTGGGGTGGTTTACAAAAGGACAGCTGGCGTGCACTGCAATCCACCGTGGCTTAAATAAGTGATCATGCAAATCAGTCCAATATATTGTTACTGGGAAATTCTCCCCTCCCCAGCCCCAGCTCCTGTAAGGTACTGCAGCTAAGCTCAGAGCAAACAGGGAAGCCTGCGCAGGGTGGCAGATGATGTCATCGTCCCTGCTAATCAAAAAGTCCTGGCACTTCGATCCTGAGAGCGCTGGCTTCGCTACAGCACCGTACACAATTTGCAGAGCCTACACATGTAGGGCAGGGTCCCCGCTGCAGACCTTCTCCTTCAATGTGTTGTGGGAGGGGCCATGAAGGGATGTGGGGCTTGGGGGAATATGTAGGGGCAGGGGCAGCAAATGTGGCGCTGCTCTTCCCCTCACACAATGGTAATCGCACAAGGGGAGAACAAATGAATACTGAATAGAAATCATAGAAAAGTAGAGTTGGAAGGGGCCTATAAGGCCATCGAGTCAACCCCCCTGCTCAATGCAGGAATCCAAGTCAAAGCATCCCTGACAGATAGCTGTCCAGCTGCACCTTGAATGCCTCCAGAGTGGGAGAGCCCACCGCCTCCCTAGGTAGTTGGTTCGATTGTCTTATTGCTCAACAAATACAGTTCAATGGCTTTAAACAGATTAAGCTACCTGTATTTATGTTCTGGCTGCAGGCATGAACGTGATAGAAATTTTAGAACATAAGATGTTACAAAGGACTGAAGCAACTGCGTATGTTTAGTTTAGCCTGACCCAACCTGGTGCCCTCCAGATGTGTTGGACTGCAACTCCCATAGTTCCCAGGCTGGGCGGGGGGTTGGAGTAAATCAGCCGATGCTGGCTGAGGATGATGGGAGTTGTGATCCAACACATCTGGAGGGCACCAGATTGGGAAGGGTGCCTTAGATGGTCCTCAAGGCCACTTCCAATTCTCTGTGTCTCAACTCTGAGAGTCCCTAATAGTTTTGAGATTTCCAGATGTAATGCCCTTTAAATGGCTTTAATACAAGACATAATTTGAACCAGGGCTCACAACCAGGACCTGATTTTAATGTCAACATAGTGCCCGTGGCAGGGCCGGTGCTACCATTAGGCCAACTAGGCAGCTGCCTAGGGCGCAGGGCTAAAGGGGGCGCCAGAAACACCTTGAAAAAAAATACAGCGCTCTCAAGTGGGAAGGGGGGGGGCGCTAAATATCTGATCTTGCCTAGGGCACCAAACTGCCTTGCACCGGTCCTGGCCCGTGGGCACCAGTGTCCCTGCAGTCATCTCTCTTGGTGCCCACCAGGCTCTCTGCCCCTACTGATTTTAATTTTATTCTTAAGCTTTTTAAAAAAAATATATTTTAACTGGGAGGCCGGCATGCTGCAAAGTGAAGTGCTGTCCTCCAGAGCCATCTTTATTTGGGTTCAAAAGAGTGGTTTAGCGTGCCAATGACACTCTCTCAAAATTCCAAATGTGCCCATCAACCCAAAAAGATTTAACCGGTACTGGTACCCCAAAAGTCAGTACTGTACTAGATAAATTGGTACAATTGGAAGGAATGATATTTTCTTTTTTGGAAACTGCCCCCCCCCCACTGCTTTTAGTAAAAGTAAAAGAAGTCAGGAAATCTAATCACAGATTTTCCTCATCATATGTAGTTTAGCTTCTAAAATGGCGGGATCTGTGTAGAGCTGGTCTTACATGTCACAAAATGAAGCAGCCACTTTAGGTGGCAGGTTGTGGGCATCATTCATAAAGGGTAGCCAATCTTCAGTTCATATATATATATATATATATATATAATTTTGCAGGGGATCGACATCACTTGTGTTTTCTTTCTTGGCTATCGAAACCCCCAAAACACTAAACCTTTCTTTAAGCATTATATTTTTATGAAGGGAAAGAATTAGCTGGTTATTTATCTGCACAACAGCTGCACCCAAGAGAAGCAGAAAGCTGCAGCTTTTGTGAGTTGGGTTTGGCATATACAGAGCACCCTCTAGTGTACTGATAGGTAAACTATGTACTGAATGTTCCTGTCTATATCATCTCCTTAGGCTGGATGTATCCTGCACACTGCTTTGTGCAAATGCAACTTCTGCTTAAAAGTAAGAACATTCCCACTTCAGAAAGACATTTCATTGTTTTTTATGCTGCATCCCTGGGCCCACGTTCATTTCATTTCATTTCAATGTTTGTAGCCCACTTTTCCTTCCAATATGAAGCACAAAGTGACTAACAATACCATTGCATTGGCAGGTGGGTAGATTCCCCCCTCCCCTATCTTCTTCTAACTACTACATTTCCCCCTAAATTGTTGCATACTTACCTATCAGCATTGGCCAGAGGAAGCTCATCAGAGATAAGATGGTACCACAGTTTAAGTCTAGCATTATATAGGAATGCATGGCAAGTATCTTTGGATACATCTAATTTATGCCATGGAAAACTAATTTACCCAACAGTACACACTGCAGCTACTTAATATGTGCAGAAAATGATAATCGACTGGAGAAGAAGAGGAAGAAGAAGGAGGAGGAGGAGGAGGAGGAGGAGGAGGAGGAGGAGGAGGAGAAGAAGCAGCAGCTTGCTCTAGATTTGTCACTTTGGGTTCAGTGAGGTTACTCGGAGGGGAAAATGGATTGAGGGTTATGACCACACTACAAGCTGGACAGCCATACTCTGCACACCCAGCTGAGCTTTGGGTTGTTTTTTTCAAGTGGCAGACCCCCTCAGGGAAGTTTCAAAAGTAGTTTGTGATATGGCAATCTGTGTGTGTGTGTGTGTGTGTGTGAGACAGGGATGGGGACTCGGACTCGAGGACTCGACTCGTGAGTCGGACTGAGTCCCCCCTCTGACTCGACTCGGACTCGAGTCCCAATATTTTTAATGGGACTCGAGACTCGACTCGGGACTCGAGACCAAGGACTTGTCAACATCCCTGGGCTGTTGACAAGTCTTCTGGCTGTGCCAGAAGGAGCGCGATCACCGGTGAAGAGCGCATGGAAGCGAGGCGCGCCGCTGCTCGGCCACTATGGACAGCTACCAGGAGCGCAGCGCCAACAATGTGTTGAGATTTATTTTGATTGATGTGTTGTGGGGGGTTTGGGTTAGGGTCAGACATTTTGGGTTTGGCTGCCTCTGCCTGCCTGTTTGGGGTTCCCAGCCTCTTATGCCTGCCTGGTCTCTTCTTGACCTGTTCAACAGTTGAATTGTCCAAGACAAAGGCCTCTGCCTGCCTGCTTTGGGGTTCCCTGCCTCCTCTGCCTGCCTGGTTATTTTGGGTTTGTCTGCCTGGTCTGTTCTTGCCAAAATCAGTTGCAGAGTTTTGAAATGAAAAGGCACACTTGTGCCTAGAATTTATTTAAGCCACACATCTGAAGTAGCCTTATTTTGTTGGGGGGAAACCCCATTGATTTTAATAGGGACTCGTGGAGTCAGTTTTGGGAGTGACTCAGGACTCGTGACTCGTGAGTCACCATTTTGGACCAAGGACTCGGACTCGGACTCGAGACTCGGGTCCAAAGACTCGTGACTCGACTCGTGACTCGAGACCAAGGACTCTTCAACATCCCTGGTGTGTGAGAGAGAGAGAGAGAGAGAGAGAGAGAGAGAGAGAGAGAGCGTATGTGTGTGTCTGCGTGTGTGTGTGCACGTGTGGGAGGGGGGCAGGAAGGTATCTCATGTCCAATGAAAAATAGTCAAATGCTCCATTGAGTGCATGAGCCCTTGGGGGTGCTTATAGTACCTCCGGATCATGGACTAAGCACCCTATAATTTGCAAACAATAATGACTATTACGTATACATTGGTCTATTTTTATTTTCATTTTTGCTAACTTAGGGCTCAGTCCTATGCAAGTTTAGTCAGGGGGGGGGAAAGGCCTACAACTCCCAGCATGCCCCAGGCAGCATAGCTGGCTGGGGGATGCTGGGAACTGTAGACCTCTTTTTCTGTCTAAACTTGCATAGGAGTGCGCCTTTAGTGAACTAGCTCGATGTGAAGCCGTTTACTTAAGTCGCCTTTAACTGGGCTTCATAATTTCAAGCGGACGAAGGAGAAATTATTGTGAAGCAAAAAGTGATGTGTGGGAGGCTGAAGGTCAAGATTCATCTGATATCACGGGAGGAAGTGTGGGAGGTGGACATGAAAATAAATCAGAGGTAGCAGAGGATGTCTCCCAGAAGAATTCAGGTCTTCTTTCTACAAATGGATCTACTACACGGCCAGACTGTCAAATAGAATTCAACACAGGGTTAAGGTCTGTGCTCTTCTCTTAAGAGACAAACTTTAAATACAGTGGCCAGAGGGGGTCAAGGATATGAATGAGATCCTTATCTGGAAAGCTGCAGGTACTGTCTGGGAACATTTAGGGCATTTTTAATTATTTCTTTATGGGGCTAAAAAGTAATTCTTTTTCATGTTAAGGCAAGACAAGCAGCCCCAAAAGTCTACATACACATGATTACACAGAAGAATGTCCATTATGGCAAACAATCAACTGGACTGCACTGAAATGAAGATACTGATGTGCTCTTATACCTTTCATTGGCTGCGTTTCCATGTAATGCTAAGCCATTCCTTATGTTAAACGTGATTTGTTGCTTTTGCCATGAATTGTCTTGTGTAGACAAGCAAACAAACCTCAGATTGTTTTCCCTGTTTCTGGTTTGATTCTCTCCCACCCATTTTGCCAACCATCATAGCGGTTTCATTTTCAGACTGCTCATGCAAGGTGCCTCTGTTTCAGGGTGGACAGCAGTGCAAAAAAGCCAGGGATAAACCTTGGTTCTGAGTTCAGATATCACAACAAGCCATGGTTTAAACAAGCCAGACTATGTAAGCCAACAACAAACCATGGCTTCTATTTATGGGTTGTAGCTGGTAAACAAATTATGGTTTGTTTGCCGGGATGGGTTTGGACACAATGACAAGCCAGATTTCAACAAACCACATTATGGTTTTGCGTTATGTGCAATTTTGTTGGTTATTTTGTCGGAATATTGGAAAGTGCCTTAGATCAGGTTAGACTATTTGCCCCTCTAGCCATGTATTGTCAACTCTGACTCGCAGCAACCCTCCGGGGTTTCGGGTAGTGGTCTTTCCTATAATCTGCGAGATTAAACCTGGGATGTTCTGCATATAAAGCAGAATCCAAGAACCACTAATATAAAATTGAGCAGCTGTCTTGGAATCCTGACAGTCTCAAATGTCAGGATTTGTTTTTTAATTGGAAATGTTTAGCCATTTAGTTTCTGTGGTGGTGGGAAAGCAGTTATCTGCAGACAATTGCTACGGAAGTCTTAAAAGATAAAATAGATCTAGGCGGGATGTTTAGTAGCCAGAAACAGCCTTTCCACTCAGTCTTATATCTATCTTAGGGTCACCACATTTAGAATCATAGAGCCTGAAAGGATCTTAGAGGTCATCCAGCCTAACCCCTGGCTCAATGCAGGATCTGAAATGCAGGATGCACCTACTAGTCCTTACGCTGGCTTTTGTGTGCCTGTAATAGATGCATGGAAGGCTCTCTCTTAAACCACAAGTCCATAGTTTAACTGCACAAGCACACTGTTCTAGCAATGGCTCTGGGTTAGCAACTCACTGTTCAGAAAGTTGCTTGTTCTGCTCTAACACTGCTTCTGATTAGTTTTAGCAAATCTCATATGCTCTGGATAAGAGGCACATAGATAAAGGGAAGCTGTTTTCCACAATTATCCTCAAGCATGATCTATAATTTATTTTTTATTTTATTTTTATATAATTTTTATTTAAAATTTTTTAAACAATACAAAGAAAATAACACACACATATAACTAATATAGTGCTCCCATCACCATGGGACCAAATAATACAATGACTCTATAATTGTTCATTATTCCAAAAATACAACATATCTTGACAGGGTAAATTCCCTTTCCCCTTTTTTAACACATATTCCAGAAATAAACCCCATATATCCTTGAAAATATTTTTCTTTAATTGACCCCTTTTGCATTTGATATTACAAGTCAACATATCATTCAATGCCATATCCCATACTTCTTTATACCAATCAGTAATAGTGAAAACTTGCTGAATTTTCCATTTCCTTGCTATCATTAGTCTACCTGCCGTTAACAAATTTATAATTAATTCTTTAACATTTTGAGGACCGATCACCTTTTCCGTTATTGATAGCAAAGCAAGTTTAGGACAAACCTCTAAATCAGCTCCAACAATTTCTGATATTTCCTCAAAAATCATTTTCCAAAAATCCATTACATTTTTACAACTCCACCACATGTGAGCATATGTACCCAACTCCTGACATCCTCGCCAACACATTGGAGAACATTTATTATCTATTCTATTTAATCTCACCGGAGTCAAATACCATCTCCAAATTAGCTTATAAAAATTCTCTTTAATTCTTATAGACATATTTTTCAATATTCGCCTATCCCAAATCTTGTTCCACTCATCCTTTGATATTTCCTATTCAAACTGTGTATCCCAAACTATTTTAAGATTTTCTGCTTGCTCTTCTGATTTCTGCAACATTTATATAACATCTTTGTAAGACCCCTAGCTGATGCATTTCCTTCTATAAGTTCTCTAGACATAACCAACTGCTCAAATGCGGTGAAATCCCTTTCATGCTCATGTCTCCTCTTCCATTTCTTACCCCATTGTACTAATTGAATTAAATTTAACCACGAAATTCTTCCTGCCCCAACCCTATCAATTATTTGCTGTCTTGTCTCCATTTTTTCCAGCCAATCCATTAAACTTATCACCTTTTTCTCTCTAAAAATTCGTTCTAAATGTCTAACATTCTCGGGAAAATCCTCCATAACCACCACTGGAGTAAGCGGGGATATACCTGGTAAAAATATTTCCTTATTTCTACCCCAAATTTCTAACATATTTTTTTTAAAGGGATTTTCTAGTCTTTTTGTCATAATATGTCCTTGTTTTGTAAATAAAAATTTCTCCACCCTATTACCCAATTCAAATGCTTCTATTTCCCACCACATAAAATCCTTTCTAACAATAATATCCATAATATATCTAAGTTGATTAGCTATATAATACCATTTTAAATTAGGGAGACCAAGTCCCCCTATTTTTTTGAGCTTTATACCATCTATTCTTAGTAATCCTTGATCTTTTCCCCCCATTGCAATAGCTATTTAACATTACTTGCCAATCTTTGATTTCTTTCTCTGATATCTTATATGGTATCATTCTAAATAAAAAATTAAACTTCGGTAAAATCTTCATTTTGATAAAGCTATTCTGCCGAACCATGATAATCCCAATTTTTTATAATCCTTTATTTTATTTTTAACTTCATCTTTTAATTTTTTAAAATTCCATTCCCCTATTTTATCCATATCTTTTAATATATCAATACCTAAATATTTAATTATATTTTTTATCTTTATATCAATTTTCCTTTGTTTAAATCCCCTTTCCTCCAGTTTACTATAATTAAATGTCATTATCTCCGATTTATCCCAATTAACTTTTAACCCAGTTACTTCTCTAAATTCATCTAAATGTTTCTCTATCCAATCCCAATTTTCCATAGGCCTTTCTAATGTTAACAATATATCATCTGCAAAAAGGTTTATCTTACATTTAGCCTCTATCCCTATCCCCTGTAATTTCCTCTCCTGTCTTATCGCATTCGCTAACAGTTCCAAAACTAACACAAATAATATTGGGGAAAGGGGACAACCCTGTCTAGTTCCCCGGCCTAGGCTAATCGTTTCTGTTACTCCATCATTTACAATTACCGACGTAACATTATGAGTATATAATTGATTAGTAATACCTATAATTTTTTCTCCAAACCCCATAGTTTTTATTAACATCTTTAATGCAGGCCATTCCACACAATCAAAGGCTTTAAAAATATCCAGTGCAAGAACCCCTGCTTTCAAATTATTTTTCTTTATTAAATATATTATATTCAGAACCCTTCTTGTTAAGTCTGCCATTTGTCTTCCTTGAATGAAACCACATTGATCTATCCCTATATACTTATTTTAAAAACTATTCATTCTTCTAGCTAAAATTGCTGTCAATAATTTAGCATCTTGATTAATTAATGATATTGGTCTATAAGAACCTGGTTCTGCTAAATCCTTCCTTGGTTTCGGGATTAAAATAGTCAAGGACTGCTTCCACGACGGGGGGATCTCTCCCCCCTGTAGAATATCATTAAACAACCGTTTTAACTTTGGAATTAACATTTTTTAAAAAAACTTTATAATATTCCGCCCCCAGACCATCCAATCCTGGCGTTTTCCCCTGTTTCAATTTATTTATAGCATTTTCTATTTCAATTTCCGTGAATGGTTGCTCCATTTTCTCTCTATCTTCTTCCTGGATTTTTATTTTTAAATTTTTTTCGAGATATTTTCTACTCTCAGCTTCCGACCATTTTCCTGCCTTATATAACTCCATATAATATTCATGGAAAATTTTCAGTTTATCCTTTAATAAATTATATTCTTTGCCCCTCTTATCTTTAATCACCCCCACTAAGCTTTCTTCTTCTTTTTTTTGTGCTAATCTAGCCAACATTTTAGAATTTTTATTACTATTCTCAAAATACTCCCTTTTTGTATAAATCAAATTCCTTTGTACCCTGTCCAATTCTTTATTCTCCAATTCTTTCCTTTTACCCTGTAATTCTGCAAAAATCTTTTTATCCCTCTTCTCTAAATACTTCTTTTCCAAATCCCTAATCTCCCCCTCTAGCTTTTGATAAAAAAAACTTCTTGTTGTTTCCTCAAATTTATTGCCTCTCTCAATCCTATTCCTCTCATTACACTCTTCATTGTATCCCATGTTATCGCTTCAGTACATTCTTCTGTTTGATTAAATTCCCGAATTTCCCTCAATTCTTTCTCTATTTTTTCTGTTAAATGTTTAAAACGAAGAATATTACAATTCAATCTCCATCTTTTCGCTTCTCTATAATCCTTATGTATCTTCAAATCCATATTAACCAATGCATGATCTGTAACTTTTATCACTCCTATCTCTGTGCCCAAGACCCTTGTAAACAGTGTCCTGGACACAAATATAAAATCTATCCTAGAATAGTTCTTAGTTGCTGTTGAGTAGAATGTATATCTTTCCTCGTTCCCCTTGACCCCTCTCCAAACATCTAGCAACACTTCCTTACTAATTAACTTATTCAAAATCGTTAAATTATTTCTCTGATCTTCTCTCGTCGGATTGGATTTGTCTTTTCTTCTATCCAATACCATGTTAAAGTCCCCAGCCATAATAACCCTTTGATTTTGAAAATTACCCATTTCTTTAAACACATGTTGATAAAATTCTCCTTGATTTTGATTGGGAGCATAAACATTAGCTATAACATATTCTTCTCCTCCCAAGGTCCCATACATTATAATATATCTACCTATACCATCCTTTTTCACCTTTAAAACATTAAAACCACAATTCTTTGAAATTATGATTGCTACTCCTCTTGATTTAGATGATCCACATGCTATCTCATATATTCTAGACCACCTCAGTTTCAATTCATTGACTCCTTTCCTTGCCTGGTGCATTTCTTGCAAGAATATAATATCTGCCTTATCCTTCTTAAGAAGTGCTTCTATTCGCCTCCTCTTGGTAACTGAACCTAGCCCCTTAACATTTAAAGTTGAAATTCTTAACTTATAATCCATCTATTAACATCATTTTTTCTTTTTTGGTCCCTAAAAGTGAGTATACTAAACAATAACAAGCCCATTAACCCACCCCCACATTCATCTAAACTATCCCCCCTGCTAAGCCAGGGCATCTTGCCCCACCCTAAACCTACCCACCTATCCCGGGGGGGGGGAAGGAACCATCACCCACCCGAACAACAGCCCCTCATTCCCTCCCGGATAACTTCTTTATAAAACATTTTCTCTTAGCTTCCGACCATTTTCCTGCCTTATATAACTCCGTGTAATATTCATGAAAAAATTTCAGTTTATCCTTTACTAGATTATATTCTTTGCCCCTCTTATCTTTAATCACCCCCACTAAGCTTTTTTCTTTTTTTTTTGTGCTAATCTAGCCAACATTTTAGAATTTTTATTACTATTCTCAAAATACTCCCTTTTTGTATAAATCAAATTCCTTTGTAGCCTGTCCAATTCTTTATTCTCCAATTCTTTCCTTTTACCCTGTAATTCTGCAAAAATCTTTTTATCCCTCTTCTCTAAATATTTCTTTTCCAAATCCCTAATCTCCCCCTCTAGCTTTTGATAAAAAACTTCTTGTTGTTTCCTCAAATTTATTGCCTCTCTCAATCCTATTCCTCTCATTACACTCTTCATTGTATCCCATATTATCGCTTCAGTACATTCTTCTGTTTGATTAAATTCCCAAATTTCCCTCAATTCCTTCTCTATTTTTTCTGTTAAATGTTTAAAACGAAGAATATTACAATTCAATCTCCATCTTTTCGCTTCTCTATAATCCTTATGTATCTTCAAATCCATATTAACCAAAGCATGATCTGTAACTTTTATCACTCCTATCTCTGTGCCCAAGACCCTTGAAAACAGTGTCCTGGACACAAATATAAAATCTATCCTAGAATAGTTCTTAGTTGCTGTTGAGTAAAATATATATCTTTCCTCGTTCCCCTTGACCCCTCTCCAAACATCTAGCAACCCTTCCTTACTAATTAACTTATTCAAAATCGTTAAATTATTTCTCTGATCTTCTCTCGTCGGATTGGATTTGTCTTTTCTTCTATCCAATACCATGTTAAAGTCCCCAGCCATAATAACCCTTTGATTTTGAAAATTACCCATTTCTTTAAACACATGTTGATAAAATTCTCCTTGATTTTGATTGGGAGCATAAACATTAGCTATAACATATTCTTCTCCTCCCAAGGTCCCATACATTATAATATATCTACCTATACCATCCTTTTTCACCTTTAAAACATTAAAACCACAATTCTTTGAAATTATGATTGCTACTCCTCTTGATTTAGATGATCCACATGCTATCTCATATATTCTAGACCACCTCAGTTTCAATTCATTGACTCCTTTCCTTGCCTGGTGCATTTCTTGCAAGAATATAATATCTGCCTTATCCTTCTTAAGAAGTGCTTCTATTCGCCTCCTCTTGGTAACTGAACCTAGCCCCTTAACATTTAAAGTTGAAATTCTTAACTTATAATCCATCTATTAACATCATTTTTTCTTTTTTGGTCCCTAAAAGTGAGTATACTAAACAATAACAAGCCCATTAACCCACCCCCACATTCATCTAAACTATCCCCCCTGCTAAGCCAGGGCATCTTGCCCCACCCTAAACCTACCCACCTATCCCAGGGGGGGGGGAAAGGAACCATCACCCGCCCGAACAGCAGCCCCTCATTCCCTCCCGGATAACTTCTTTATAAAACATTTTCTCTTTCTTTTTTCTTCTCGTGCTGAAACAACCTCTTATACAATTCCTCCGCTTGCTCCTTCTTCTTCCAGTTGACCCATCGATTCTGGACCCTCCGCATCATCATGAAGCCCCAACTCTCCCAGCAGGCCCATGCCTTGGACACATGATGAGATCTTGTATCTCTTACTGTTCCACAAAAAAGTAACAAAGACTGGATAACCCCAGTTGTATTGTATTCCCTTTCTGATCAAGACTGCTGTGCACGGTTTAACACTTCGCCTCCAATTAATTGTTTGCTGGCAGAGATCATTGTAGATTTGCAAAGTAGCTCCCTTAAAAGCTACTTGACCTTGCTTTCTAATCGCTTTCATGAAGACATCCTTCTTGTATAAATTTGCAAATTTCATTTCCATAGTTTAACAAGCACACTGTTCTAGCAATGGCTCTGGGTTAGCAACTCACTGTTCAGAAAGTTGCTTGTTCTGCTCTAACACTGCTTCTGATTAGTTTTAGCAAATCTCATATGCTCTGGATAAGAGGCACATAGATAAAGGGAAGCTGTTTCCACAATTATCCTCAAGCATGATCTATAATTTAGCCTCCATTTCCCCCATCATGGTACAGGGGTAGCAGCCTGGGCGGGGCCCCACCAGATCTCTGGGCCCTGATAATGTGTCTCCTCCCCATGCTTGGGCCCTTTCCATGTATCGTGCTGAGCAAGGTGGTACACTGACATGGTAGAAATCTAGACGATACCACTTCAGCCTGCAAGTGGGCGGGTCAAGAGCTTAAAGGCTTCCAACATTAAAAGCAAAACAAAATCCTACATGTGGTAAAGTAGCACATCAGAGTCGACCCTGTGCTAAACCTTGGTGTGCTAGTTTACTATATTCAGGGCCAAGGCAATGTTTTAATGAGGGACCTCTAGGGCCAGCATCAAGGGTCGGCATGGACAGGCAACTGCTGAGGAGGGCCACACCCCAGCAGGGGGGCTACTGACAAGAGCCCCCTGGACCTGCTCCTCTTCACCATTGCAGCCTGCTTGCTGCCCCTCCTCTTGCTCTGGCCCAGCCAATGGTGATGATGTGAAGTAAGGAGGAACAGTAGATGCCACTGCCTATTTCCTCATTCATTCTCTGCCTGGCAAGCAAGCAGGTGGTAGCAGGGATGTTGAAGAGTCCTTGGTCTCGAGTCACGAGTCGAGTCACGAGTCTTTGGACCCGAGTCTCGAGTCTGACTCCTTGGTCCAAAATGGTGACTCATGAGTCCCGAGTCACTCCCAAAGCTGACTCCACGAGTCCCTATTAAAACCAATGGGTTTTTTTCCCCAACAAAATAAGACTACTTCAGATGTGTGGCTTAAATAAATTCTAGGCACAAGTGTGCCTTTTTATTTCAAAACTCTGCAACTGATTTTGACAAGAACAGACCAGGCAGACAAACCCAAAATAACCAGGCAGGCAGAGGAGGCAGGGAACCCCAAAGCAGGCAGGCAGAGGCCTTTGTCTTGGACAATTCAAACTGTGGAACTGGTTAAGAAGAGACCAGGCAGGCAGAGGAGGCAGGGAACCCCAAACAGGCAGGCACAGGCAGCCAAACCCAAAATGTCTGAAAGGTTGCATTTTAGGAAAATGATTTTAAAAAATAAAATCTTTGCCAGCGATCGCACTTCTCTCCACTCCTTCTGGCACAGCCCAGGGATGTTGAAGAGTGTTGTGCCTCCAGTTGGTCAGACAGAGACCAGCGGTGCCGGAGTGTGTTTGGGGTGGGTTCAGGCTAAGTGCAGCCTGACCCAACTGGGCAGCCTTACCAATCAGCGCCTGCTCAAAAGGCAGGTCCCAAACACACTCAGATGCTGGAAGCAATTGTTTGTTACAGCTACCACCAGACGCTCTTGATATTCCTGACCAACCTCTGTACCGTTGATCTTCGGAACGACCCTGACTATGCCTGTGCCTGACCCCTAACTGGTTTATGTTTGCTCTGTTTTGGACTTATATATGTTGGCTTTGACACTCGGACTGTTATAACGACAATGGCTTATCTTGACACTGGGCGGATTTACGACAAAGAGTCCTTGGTCTCGAGCCCCGAGTCGAGTCTCGAGTCCCATTAAAAATATTGGGACTCGAGTGGGACTCAAGTCAGAGGGGGGGACTCAGTCCGACTCACGAGTTGAGTCCTGGAGTCCGAGTCCCCATCCCTGGGTGGTAGTAAGGATGAGGAAGAGAAGGAGGAGTGGTGGCAATGCTGGCAGGAAGGTTGGCTCACCGAGGGAGGAGGGGGCACTGAGAGTGCATTCCCAAAGGGCTGTTCCAAACCTGGAGCCGGCACCGTGAGGGAGCATTCAGGAATATACCCAACGCCCATCTGTATTCTGAAGTAGTACAGTCCAGGATTCTACCATTTCAGTCTGTGTATTGTGTGGTAGAATGGCTCTGACTTCTTGTCTAGGACTGTTGCCTTACAGAGATTTATCCACAGTATATCTTACATTTTGCCTTACCATTGTATTCAGACATATCTTTTCAAAAAGGAGATATTTTCCAGAAGGAAGTCAGAATCACAGAGCTGAAAGAAGCTCTGTACGCCATCTAGTCCAACTCCTTGTTCGACATAGAATATCCAGAACTACAGCATCCACAACAGTTGGCTGTCCAGCCTTTGACTGAAGACCTCCAGCAATGGAGAACCCAACCCTCTTGGTAATTGGTCTCATTAACAAATTGCTCTTACCATCAAGACACTTCTCCTAGTCTTCAACTGAAATGTACCCTCCTGTAACTTAAGCCCATTACATCTTTCCCTGCCCTCTGAGGCAGCAGAAAACAAGTATTTGCCCTCTTCTATGTGACTTCTTCTTCCTAGTTCCTTCAACCTTTCCTCATAGGACATTTTTTCCATACCACTGGCTATCTTTGTTGCCCTCCTCTGAGCCAACTTGTCTATATCCTTCTTAAAGTGCAGCACCCAGAACTGGTCATCTTACTCCTGAAGAAGTCTGACTACTGCAGAATAAAGTGGAAGGATTACTTCCTGTGACTAGGAAGTCCTTCAAAGGAGGAAGGGGAGGATTTCAGACAAGTAAACTCAGACTTTGTTAGCATAAGAGAGCTTTGGCTATTGGGTTGTATAGAAATGTAATGAATAAATAAATAAAGAAGTGCACGAATAACTGATTGGCTGCTCTCAAAATCATTCATGACGCTTAACATTAAAGGAACAGAAATCTCACTAGCAATTCCTCCCCATATGATGCCCACTATGTTTTGTTCCCCCTCATATCAGTTAGAAACAAATTTCTCACCCAACTGCAGTAAAGACCTTCAAAAGATTGACTTTTTGCTAGCAAATAGTCATTTTTATTGTAATGTAGCTATTGGCCATTATACACTAAATCAGTGTTCTCCAACCTTGGGTCCCCAGATGTTTTTGGCCTACAACTCCCAGCATGCCCCAGGGACCCAAGGTTGGAGAACTCTGCACTAAATCATGAACAGTCACAGATAACATACAACACACAGTGGTGCTTCAGAGAGAAAAATACCCTAATATTGTTTTACATTTCTCTCTTCAGCCCCCATATGCCTCTGCAAAGCTAAAACAGGCAATGTGGCAATGTTCTAGATGTTACATTTTTGTTAAAATAATTCAGTAAAAAAACACAGTTCTGCAAAGGAGGACCTTCCCTTCACTGAATCCAACAAAGGAAGGATATACTGAATTCTAAGGTCATGATAAGTATTACACTGAAGGACAAAAGTTAAGATATCCTCAATATATAGAGTCTTGCAAAAATAAACTCTGCCCTTCTTAGAGATGCCTTTGAGACTCCCTTCCCAAGCAGCCAAAGAAAGAAGGACATTTAGCTGCACCCAAGAACAAGCTATTCTGATTTTGATATTGGGCAAATCAACTGGTTGCACATCAGAACTGTAAGGTAGGAAGGAGTTAAATAGGCATTTACCTTATTTGATACACAATGGGTGGGTTCGCACGACACAACAAACTCAACAAGCTATCTCGTTGTAAGTTACCATGATTGGTAGTAACTTACAAGGATGGTTCTCTGACAGATGATAATTGCTTCTGGTCATTATCGTGGGTCATCATCACTCCCTCTCTATATAGGTAGCCTGTTCTTGGTCCACTGAGTGCTTCCCTTTCCCTCCTCCTGCAGGAATCTTTAAGCCTTTCTCTACCTCCCTGTAGCTGATCGATATCCCTTTTGTTGTCTGTTCCCAATGAAAAAAAATGATGGAGTTGTAAAAGCGTTTTGGTTTTTTGGAATAATTTTTTTGTAGATTTTTCAGAAATTATTGGCATTAAGTTGGAGGTCTGTCCAAAATTAGCATTGTTATCAATAACGGAGAAACTTCTGTGTTCTCAAGAGATAAAGGAATTAATTGTAAGTTTGTTAACGGCGGGGAGATTATTGATAGCAAGAAAATGGAAAGTTCAACATCAGTATTTAATTATAGATTGGTATAAAGAGGTGTGGGATATTGCTTTAAATGATAAATTAACATGTAGTATTAAATGTAAAAAGGGACAATTAAAGAAAAATAATTTTAAGGATATATGGGGACCATTTTTAGATTATGTTTTAGTAAAGGGAAAAGGGAGTAAGCCATGTCAAGATATGATGTATTTTTGGAATATAGATTAATAATGGATGGGTGCACTTTGTAGTTATATGGATTTGTGGGTTTATTTTCTTTTTGTATGTGTGTTCATTTAAAAATAAATAAATAATTTTTTTAAAAAAATGATTCCTGTGTATGTTGCCCCGTGCTTCTCTGCCTGTCACTTTTCCTGCTTTTGCCTGGCTGTTTCCATCACCGCAGAGAAGCATTTCCCCACACCCACCAACACCCAGTTCCTGGTGCCTCTACTGCGGCTTGACTTTCTCCTAACCCAGCCACCACTCCCAACCTTGCAGCCCATCACAAACACCTTTTATGCTCCCCCTTCTCCCTCCCGCCTTTGTTCCCACCTGGTCTGCCATGCAGGTGATGATTATTAACACGTTATACACCCTCCCCCACACTGCCTGGTGCTCCTTGTCCAAGCAGCAGCTTTTGATCCTTGCCCCCCACCCCCATTCTCTGCGCCACCTGGCACCAAAGCCGCTCTTGCTCTCTCCTCTCCCTCCCGCCTTTGCTCCCATCTTGGCTAGGAGACCGGTGAAGGTTATTTACACCTTTTCCCCCCTCCATGCCTAGCTCTGCTTAGCACTGCACCTCTTTTACTTCTCCCTCCCTCGTATCCACACATGGCAGAGAACCTGCTATCTCTAGCAGTTCTCCCATCTGTCCTGCCTCCCACCTGTGTTACAAGTCTGAACTAGATCTTTTCCACACCTTCCCTACCCCAAAGCTTTTCTTGCTCCTGCAGCCAGAGTTTAGCCTTGACTTCATTTTTCCAGTCCTCTACTTACTACCCAACTTCCCCTCCCCCCACCATATACTTGTAAAGTTCTCAAATTGTAATCTGCCCTTCTTCTAATAAAAGCATACTTTATTTTTTAAAGAAAAATAGTTTTTGGTATTCTGATTGTAAAAGTAAAAAGCATCCTACAATTAAAAGCGAAGCAAGCAACAATGTGTGTGTTGCTGGGCAGACATTGGAAATAAAGATTGGATGACTGGAGCGGCTGCTTGTTTTGCTGCTCTTGTCATGCAACTCTGTAGGATTCTTGAACCACCAGTGATAAAACAGCTCTTCCTGGTTCGGACGACACAACAAACAATCATTGTAAGAACAAACCCTAGAACAAACCGTTGTTTCTTATTGTTGTTTCTGAGGACAAAACAGACCATTGTGACTCACAACGACCTAGGTTCGGACGACACAACAAGCAACGGTTGTCTGTTATCATTGTTTGCATGCCGTGTCATCCAAACCCAGTCAATGTATTCGGTCATTTGGGATTGCATCTCAATATCCCTAAGCCACTATGACAATTCAGCTTGGCTCTATAATGACCTAGGGTCAAAACCCATTAATAGGGATGTAACCGTTCGCCCCGCACGGGCGGAGCGGGCCGAAATCGGCCCCGCTCACTTCCGTGCGGGGCTCGTGCGGGCCTACGGGCCTACCTTGTCCAGCGGTGAGCCGCCTGTGCCGGTCCCGTCGCGTCACATCCGGCCCCAGAAGTGACGCGACGGGACCCTGCGCAGGTGCGCTGGACCCCTGTGCGACGTATTGTGTCTGCGCGCAGGGTCCCCGTCGTGTCACTTCCGGGGCCGGATGTGACACGATGGGACCAGCGCCGGCGGCTTGAGCGGCGCGGAGAACTGCTCTGCGCCACTCAGATGATCGAGGCGGGGAGGCGCCCCCACAGAGAGGCAAGCCAGTGGAGAGGCGAGCCCCCCACAGGTTCATGGCAAATCCCTACCCTAATATTCAAAACAATCAGGTGGATCTTTTGCTTCCATGAAATTGCTTTCTATAAAATTGTGCCCATCTCTTCAATTGCAGCCAGTATAACTTCTGATGCCTGTTAGCAAATATATATCAGTGACTGTTACTTAAGCATTATCTATGGGCATTATCTATGGCATTATTTAAATGTCATGCTTTTTTTTTTTTAGTCCTGTGTTGTGAACTGCTACCAGTGCAGCATAACGCAGGCCTTACACATATGGGATGTTATGCATGCACAATGGTACCACTACACATGCTAATGGATTGGTATGTTCCATTGTTTTCTAAACTCCCTTCTCATTCTAGCATACTCCATGCTAGTTCCACTGCTTTCAGCCACACTTAGTCCCATTTATATCCAAGAATGTAAAGTCAGTTATATGATGTTTAAATAACAAAATAAAAGACCACTGTTGGGGGAAGGAATGAGATTGGTAAGAGATAGCATTGTCTTGTACACACAGCTTTAAGTGACTTTGGTTTACTTCAAAGTTAAATAACCCGTAAGTTAGTCAAGTCAACCAAAAGACTTCTTTGCCTAAATACTGCATCCAAAATGGCTTCTGATAAAAGAAGTCTTATATCTAATCTAATACCATCTCAAATAGAACTGAAGTGTATATGTAAACCATCTGCATTACAGATAGGATACTTAAGAAGGAAGGTTGGCTGTAGTTTGGGTGCAGGATTAGGCTCTCATATTCGCGTGCACATTTGGTTCAGCTATTTTCGGTAGGACGCTTCATACATTATTGTCTGCCGGTATTACGGAACAGTGCCAGCAAGCAAACTGATCCTTTCAGTCTGTCAACACTAGTTGCCTTGGGTGCAGCCCTGTAAGGTACTGGATCCCACTTGGAGGTGCTAAAACCCTTATATCCTACAGAAAGAAAGCTCCTTAGCTTCTTCTCCCTACTGTGAACAGAAAACTTAATAACTAGATAGCTCAACAGCAATATCTAGTGGTATGAATTCTCCATCATACACGCATGAATTAAAAATATTTAATGGAAAAATAAATAAATAGCTTGCTAGTACTTCTTCCACAAATCCTACAGAATTACCATAAAACTGTAGTGTTGCAAGGTCCTAAATCAGGGGAGGGCAGGGGGTAGATCGTATGCAAGATTGCAATCCTTTCCAAACAGTCCTAGAAAACCTTAAGGAAATGCTCAACCATAGAAAGGACACAAAGCTGACTATACAACTTTGCCAGCCAGATGGGCGATAAATAAATATAAATAATAAATAAATAAATACAACCAAAACAAAAGAAGGGGAAGAGAAAATGAACATTTTGCAATATATATCTGGCCGCATAAGTAATATGCATGATAAAAGGCACTTTCAGTCATGTTTAAGAAATTTCATTGAAAGCATTTGGAAACAACAGTAGCCCAAGTTTCACTGACAGCACTGCCACTCCATTAAATCGGTAAGGTTACTATCAATAAAATCATGATAGATTTTAGGGCTGGAAAGATTCTGAATATTCTCATCCCATCCCCTGTGTCTTCCATAAGCAACACCCCAAACAAATTATATTGGGGTAAGCAACTTGGGCCCCTCCAGATATTTTGGACTACAACTCCCATAATCCCTGACCATTGCCCATGATAAGCTGGCTGGGGCTTATCGGAGTTGTAGTCCAAAAACATCTGGAGGGCACCAGGTTGCCCACCTCTGGATTAGATCATATTACCCATATAACAGAGTGCAACAGAGAGAGAAGCAAAGTCCATATTCAGAGGCACCATTTGGACAAGGAATAGATTTAGTAAAGCACACCCTGTCAAACTCTCAAGACATCCATGCCACATGCCAACAAACAAGGTGAAACCCCCACAGAGCCACCATCCAGTATGCCCTGAGGGTATATCCTTGCCAGATCCCAAATATAGAAGTGATTTATACTCTGAGCATGATGGCAAACATGGTACACTGCAGATACAACAAGGGAAAAATGTTGTTAGCTTCTTAGCATAACAATGTTTTTTTCCAGTATCCCAATCCAAGGAAGAATAAGGGCTTCTTCATACAAGGCAAAATTATCTATGCGAATATCATTTCCATGAAGAAAAGTTTTGTGTTATCATGTTGTATGACAACTGCATCACCACCAAATGGTGTTTATTTTCCTCTTTTATTGTGAATTTTCATATGTTACATATGGCTGGCTGGGGGATCCTGGTAGTTGTAGTCCAACACATCTGGGGGCAGGGGGCACCAGATTGGGGAAGGGTGGTGTATATGGTGTTTTTCCACACTGACATTGACATATGAAAGCCATTTTGCATGCACTGACCCTAAGAGGATTGCAGCTAAATTGATGTGGAGTAACTATATGACAAGGTAAAAGAACTGGGCAGCTTCATTTAGAATAAGAAGATTAAAGCTACCATCACAAGTCCACTTACCTAGGAATAAGCCCCATTGAACTTAATAGGACTTGACTTCTGAGTAAGCATGCACAGGATTGGTCTGTAAGTGGTTATATGAGTATTCTAAAAAGATACCATAAAGCAAAGAGAGAGCATCTGTTGTCTGGGCAAAGAGAGAGCATCTGTTGTCTGGGGCCATTGTGGGTAGGACAAGAAGCACTACTATAGGAAGGCAGACTTAATATGAACAGTAGAATACTTGAGCTATTGGTAAACTCTCTGTGCAAGCTGAGGGGAATCTCATTTCCAATATGTTTTTTAAGAGCAGAATGTTCAGAAAGGTTTAAGTCTACTAGATAATCTTCCCACTGTTGGATGCTAGACTAAATGTTCTTAAATGTGTTACAATTTTGCAAAAGCTTTGCTGGGGAAGGACAGCAGTCCTTCTCCAAAGTTCAGACTGAGGCCAAGAATAATGGCAGCATCTCAGTCTTGGCACAAAAATAGTCACAGAATTTGCTACGCAGCGAGTAAAGTAAAGAGGCTAGAGTTATCATATATATCAATCATCCAAGGCAAATAGTAACACTGAGTTATAAACCTGGTCTTCCCATTACCATGCAACTGAGATTCATTTGCAGTAATAAAGATATATGCACTTTTTGAAGAAAACTTAAAGAAAGGTTATTCTATTTTTCAGGCTGAAGGTCATTTAGAAAGGGTAGTTTCAGAAAATTAAACTAATAGTAGTAGTAATATAAAATAATAAGTATTATTACTAGTAACGATGATGAAGATAATAATAATAATAATAATAATAATAATAATAATAATAATAATAATAATAATAATAGCATGCAACCCAAAACTATCATTCTCTAGTTAAGCAGAACTTTCTAACCTTCATCAATCACTAAGCCATTCAACTATTGTTTCAAATTATTGTAGATCAGTTTGATTTTATGTTAATGGAATATCTTTGCTTATCTCAATGAGCAGAAACTTTGGTGCATCAAGGATGCAGTGTTAAAGGTTTGCCTTCTTTGATCTCTGTTCAGCTGCAAGCCCTTTCCACAATGGGTGCTTTGCATTTTTTAAAAATTAATTATATATGGGATATGTTTAAGCTTACCAGCTTTTTTCGTGGGTTCCGGCATTGTTTCAGTCCCTCTTTATTCCCAATATGTGCCAGATACAACAGCAAGTAGCCACAAGTCCCGTGGAGAGCATACGGACCAATATGACAAGCAGAGGGAGAGAAGAATTCTTCGGCTTTATATACAGCATTGAAATATCAATCAAAATAGCACCTCCTCTCCTCTCAATGCAAACCCTCCGAAAATTGACAGTTATGGGAGCTCCACTTACATCTGTTGTTTGCAGCCACTGCCCTCTTGGCTTTAGGAAGGAATCTCTGCTGCATTTCATGCGGCTGAGCAGGACAGCTATAACTTTCTAAATTCAGAAGCATCAGATTTGCACACAAAGCGGGGAATAAAACAGGTTGCCAGACTCAAAGGGCTTTCAGAGATGCAAGATCTGTTCTAAATTATGTATATATATACAGTTGTCTTCCTCTCCCCATCATGGCATGGAAATAACCCAAATGATCTAATTGTGAACACACAATACTGCTTAACTATTTTTAGTTCTTTGTTGGCTAATATGAGCATCAGAATGCTTTCCCTCATTTAAGGGAAGTGAATATTCATCCTTGTTGTTGGAGCAGGAGAATATGGCAGATGTCAATTACACTCTACAAATGAAGGGCCCTTCACTAAGATAAGTGATATTTAGTATTTACTTTTTTCATCCAGTTAGCATCAATAGGAGTTTAATCAAAAGTGAGAGGGAGGTGAAAGAGCTACACTCGGAGACACCATTGGTGTGAGGGCAAAAAACATGAATAACCGTGCCTTTCATTTCTATGGCAGAAAGTAAAGCAACAGAATATGGGCACTCTCTAGAACAGGGCTCTCCAACCTTGGGTCCCCAGATGTTGCTGGCCTACAGCTCCCAGCATACCCAGCCAGCATGGCTAATGGCAAGGGATTCTGGGAGCTGTAGTCCAGCAACATCTGGGGACCCAAGGTTGGAGAGCCCTGCTCTAGAAGGTAGGAGGGTACATGACACCAGAAAGCCTGTGTGACCAACTAAGGGTGCAATCCTATGCATGTTTAGACAGAAAAAAAAGTCCTACAACAGATCCATGGAACTATATAACATGTTTGTTAAAACAGCTGCATACAGGAAACAAAGCTGATATTTATTTATTATTTTATTTATTTATTTGACTTGTACCCCACCTTTCTACCACAACTGGCACTCAAGACAGTTTATCACAGAGATTACCATTCCCATGGTGGTCTTCCCACCCCACCCGTGTGTCTATCCACTGGGTAAGTAATACGTTTTCCTGGCCACGTCTCCCCCTGATAACCATTTCAATACAATCACTGAAGCTACTGCTTCTACCGTCTACCTCTTAAACAGGACAAAATGATGTTAAACTTATAAATCTGGTATATCTCTATTTTCATCCGGATTATGCGTGATTACTGCAGCATGCATCTGGTTTTTAATGCAACCCTTACTGCAGCTCTGCCAATTCCCTTCAGGTCCCTTCCTGGGTTGAGCTGCAAGTTCAGTGCATGACATAACAAAAACATATTTATATAATTATTAAATTTTTCACCCATTCAATCTGTAAACTCACCACATCTCTGGTTATGTCAATTAGCTTTTGAGTACTGGTTAGAAATCGAAATACAATATAGGTGGCCTGGCCATACATTCATTGGGCAACCTTAGGCAAATCTATCTCATAGGCTCCCATTTTCATTACATCTACATAAAATGAGAATAATATTGATGTATCATCATCACACAGGATTGTTGTTGTAAGATTAATGGGACAAGGACATTTTGTGCTATGGCCTGAAACCACAGGAATAGAGGGGGCAACAAGTCCAAACTCTATGCAGCCAATAGTTCAGGAATCCCCAACCTTTTTGGACCCGTGGGCACATTTGGGAATTTGAGAAACTGCCAGGGATGTTGAAGAGTCCTTGGTTTCGAGTCACGAGTCGAGTCACGAGTCTTTGGACCCGAGTCTCGAGTCCGAGTCCTTGGTCCAAAATGGTGACTCATGAGTCCCGAGTCCCGAGTCACTCCCAAAACTGACTCCACGAGTCCCTATTAAAATCAATGGGGTTTTCCCCCAACAAAATAAGGCTACTTCAGATGTGTGGCTTAAATAAATTCTAGGCACAAGTGTGCCTTTTTATTTCAAAACTCTGCAACTGATTTTGGCAAGAACAGACCAGGCAGACAACCCCAAAATAACCAGGCAGGCAGAGGAGGCAGGGAACCCCAAAGCAGGCAAGCAGAGGCCTTTGTCTTGGACAGTTCAAACTGTGGAACTGGTTAAGAAGAGACCAGGCAGGCAGAGGAGGTACGGAACTCCAAACAGGCAGACAGGCAGTGCCCTTTGTCTTGGACAATTCAACTGTTGAACTGGTCAAGAAGAGACCAGGCAGGCAGAGGAGGCTGGGAACCCCAAACAGACAGGAAGAGGCAGCCAAACCCAAAATGTCTGACCCTAACCCTAACCCCCCACAACAACACATCAATCAAAATAAATCTCAACATATCGTTGGGGCTGCGCTCCTGGTAGCTGTCCATAGTGGCCGAACAGCGGCGCGCCTCGCTTCCATGCGCTCTTCACCGGTGATCAGCGCTCCTCTCCACTCCTTCTGGCACAGCCCAGGGATTTGATGAGTCCTTGGTCTCGAGTCCCGAGTCGAGTCTCGAGTCCCATTAAAAATATTGGGATTCGAGTCAGACTCGAGTCAGAGGGGGGACTCAGTCTGACTCATGAGTCGAGTCCTTGAGTCCGAGTCCCCATCCCTGGAAACTGCTGTGGGCGCCACCACTAAAAGGCTCCCAGGGAGGATGTGGCTAGTCACATAATGGCTGCCGTGGGGGCCTGGCTAGTCAAAAGGGAGCTAAAGAGGTGGGGCAGAGGAAATAGTGAGACTAGAGGCTGGGAGGAAGGAGGAAATAGCAAGGCAAAGGTAGAGGGGAGAGAATGAGCAAGGCCAGAGGCCTGGGAGTGGGAGAAACAGCAAGGTAAAGAGGTGGGAAGAGAAATAGTGAAGCTAGAGGATGTGAGGGAGGGGGAAACAGCAAGGCAAAGGGTAGAGAAAGAGCAAGGCTAGAGGCTAAGACGGGGAGAAACAGTAAGTGAGCTAAGGATGTTAAAGGATAAAAATAGTGAGGCTAGAAAAAAGACTACCCTAACGTTTCCCAAGGTTTTTATTTAAAAAAAAAATTTTTTTTTGAAAGGGGCAAGGAGTGGAGAGCTTCGTGGATGCCCCTGAAGGTGATGAAGGGTGCCGCATTGGGGACCTCTAGCTAGTTTATTCTGCAAATGTTAATATGAAATACTATGCACCATGCCATTGGGAAGTTTTCTTTCCTGGATGAGTGGCAGTCCAAGGCTGTATATAGACTGTAGTTTGTTTAGAGGCCTGGAGGCAGCACAACAGAACCATTGCTACCTGCAGTATCTGTGTCCATTTCTCTCCCTCCTGCTACACTCTCTAGTTAAACTAGTTTTGTACTTGTATTTTTAGCAGTGCTTCAAAAATGTTTAACACAAGTGACATGGGCAACAATGGTTATATGGCACCATCTTCAATTCTCTCTCTCTCTGTGTGTGTATATTATATATCTCCTGTACACAGCCTTAATGAATCATATCATGATGGTTCTACATGAGGCCTAGATGTAACATTTATCACAGGGATTACCATTCCTGTGGTGGTTTTCCCACCTAACCCTTGTGTGCTTCATCTATCCACTGGGTAAGTCAGGGCCATCAAGTAAAATAAGTTTTCTTGGCCAGGTCTCCCCCTATCCCCAGCAATCACCATTGATGTGGATTGCATGAGAACTTGAGAGATGCCTAGATGATCTATAATGTCTAGAGCAGCCTTTTCTAACCTTGGGTCTCCAGATGTTGTTGGACTACAAGGCAAGGGTGCTATTGCACTCATGTCCTACTTGTGGGTTTCCCATAGGCTGCTGGTTTGCCATTGTGTGAACGGAATGCTGGACTAGATGGACCTTGGTCTGATCCAGCATGGCTCTTCTTGTGTTCTTACAACTCCCATCACCCCAGCCAACATGGCCAATGGCTGGAGATGATGGAAGTTGTAGTCCAACAACATTTGGGGACCCAAGGCTAGGAAAGGCAAAACTAGATAGCCTAAGCATATATATATATGTATGTATAGATAGATAGATAGATAGATAGATAGATAGATAAAGCTGGAGTACTCTTTTTCCAGGAGCATTCCTGTGTTAAGTAGAGGTCACTGTTGAGAGATCTCACTTTTGTCCTCTGGAAAGGAATATGTTGTTTGTGCAACACTCCTTATGCAGATTGTATCCAGATTATTTCTAATAACCGTCCTCAGTAATACTATGAGTTAAGCTCACTCAGTGAGTGTTATTTATGCCACCTTTGCAATAAAACATGATCTTTGCTAGCCTTTATTTACTCTGTTGTTTTCAAAGGGCCAAACGAAACATGACGCTAAATGCATCACTTGAAGTTGTGTCTTGGGGTCGAGGGTTTATAGTTAAGATCCAGCTGTGCTGGAGGGGCAGTTTTCATCAGGACTGTGGGGAGTGGGGGGTTAACCTTTTTCTCCTCCACTGTGGCCTCAGTAAAAATCACAGAGAGAGAGAGAGAGAGAGAGAGAGAGAGAGAGAGCTGCTATTAGCCTTGGGAGAGAAGCTCGCTCCCATTGGCGCCAGTGGGAGCCTCCCCTCTGGGCTAATAGCTGTGCAGGAGGGGAAATTTTGGTTGAGACTGAAGCAGGGCAGAAAAGAGTTAATCCCTGCTCATGGTCTTGATGAAAATCACACATACATCCCACGGTGGCTATTAACTATGAAAAAAACAAAGACACAACTTAAAGCAACTCATTTAGCATCATATTCTGTTTGGCTTTCAGGCTCCTCGCTGAAAAATCTAAATTAAAAGTGTAGACTCACGCAGCCATAGAACTGCAAGAACATCATATTTTTGGTCCTGAGAACATAAGAGCACAGTAGGATCAACCAAAGGCTCGTCTAGGCCAGACGTCCCCAACCCGGTGCCCTCCAGATGTGTTGCACTACAGCCCCCATCACCCCCAGCTAGCAGGTCCATTGGGTATGGCGGCTGGGGATGATGGGGGGACTAGTCCATCTAGTCCAGCATTCTGTTTCCCACATTGGCCAATTACCGTAGATGCCTCTGGGAAGCCCATATGCAGGGCCTCTTGAACTGTTGCTCCCTATCAAATGGTATTATTAACAACACAATCCTATCCCTGTCTATCCTGAAGAAAACCCCAGAAAGTTCACTGAGACTTACTCCCAGGTAAGTGTGTATAGGCCTGCAGGAATGTGAAGGTTCCATTGAGCTATCATGGCCAATAGACCTTCTCTTCCACAAATTTGTCTAATAATCCCCATTTAAAACCAGCTAAGTCAACCCTACTGAACGGGGTATCAACCCTACTGAACGGGGTATCAGCCCTGCTCTATATGGGATTCCCCTTCACATGATGCATGCGTGAAGGGGGGGGCAGGGTAATACTTTAAGTGTTGTGGGAGCAATTGGTTGGAACCCACATTCTGGAATGTGTTTACAAGGCAGCGAGTGTATATTCAAGCCACTTCTGACCAGATTGCTACGTCTGTCTTCACCTGACACACTGGAGCCATAATGATAGCTAGTAACACACTATAATTCTACAAGTCCCTGTTGTTTTGTACAGGCAGCTCCATATGACATGCCCTACATTCTTTGGATCAAAAGGATCCTTCTAGTATCCCACTTGATACTCCTCCTTCCCTAATTTAGCATGCGACCTTGCGTTTTACCCTTGTAATGTAAAGGGAACAGGTTCATAAGCAGAGCTTTCTTTATCCCCCCTTAGGGTTTTGTATCCCATCATTATATCGCTCTTAAGCACCTCATTGACCGAACATTTTAAGACCCCCTTAAGCCACCAAATATGGACTCCAAAATATCCATCCATCCACCCCAATTAATCTCTTGATACGTCTGGCCTCTGTGGATATTCTTTTGAAACTCTGCACAGTTCTCGTCTCGTCAGCTATTGCACAAGCTGTTGTCAGAAAACGGTTGCTAACCAAGGGTGGGAGCTCAACTACTCCTGGCCCAGTGCTGGTCGGGTGGTTACTAAATTTATGGCAAGCCCAAGCCACACTTCATCCATCCCAATTAATCTTTTGACCTTTGTAGACATCCTTTTGGAACCCTTTACAGTTCACTTCAGCCTTTGAGCGTGCTGTTAATGGGATGAGTGGGGAGAGATTGTTAAGGCTGCAGTCCTTTAGCACATTTAATTACTAATAAGTCCATTGACTTACTGAAGAATAAATATGCTTTGGATTGCACTGCACATTATCTCTTTCCTTTCCTTTTCATTAATTTCCTGATTTGTGTGTCTGAAGCACTTCATTGTCTTTTTATTCAGCTACTGCCCTCTTTTCAGATACACTCTTCTTATACATGGCGATTCCTAGAACTGTTTTAATGGACTATGTGGCCCTGTTCTAGGGGCCCAGCTGGTGGCCTAGGAGATTCACTTGTTCACCTTTTTTATTTTTTAAAGTGTTGTGCCATGTGTATATTCATTTAATTAAATGTATATTCATCCCACCCCCCACCACAAAAAAGCTGGATAAGAACATAAGAAGAGCCATGCCAAAGACCTATCTAATCCAGTATTCTTTTCATGCAGCGGCCAATCAGCTGCAAGTGGGAAGCCCACAAGCAGGACATGAGTACAATAGCACCCTCCCACTCACATTCCCCAGCAAATGATATACAGGGGAACACTGTCTCCAAAACTGGAGTTAATATATAGCCATCATTACTAGTAGCCATTGACCTGGTTCACATGTCATGGCAGCGAGCCACTTCCAGCTTGTATAAAAAACCTACTAACGCCCTTGTAGGTTGCTAGCGTAATGTCCGAATCTGGAAACTCTGGGTTGTTTATGGGTTAAACAAACCAGAGTTAACCTAGCAAATCATGGGTTAATGAACTGTAGGTTAATTTACAGTCATGACATGTGAACTGGCCCAATATCCTTCAGAAGGAATACATCCTCAGGACCTTCCTTCCCTTATTATACGCCTCAGTTATTTTTTGCTACGCAGGCCAACACCATCCATGTGAGAATACACAACAAAGGTTTTGGTAATGTTGCATTTCAGTTGCTCCCATTTGCCCGTGCTTTGGCTCATGCAGGGGAGAGAGCAGCTTTGGTGCTCGCACTGAGCATGTAAAAGAAGGCCACTCCACAGAATTTTCTTGGGACTATCCTCCACCTTTTTATTTTTGTGGTGTTCTCCATTTTCCCTCTACAATGCACCAGAACAACGCAAGGTCCAGGACAATGTGGAAGATACAAAATGGTGGCCATTCTGCCAACTCAGTTGCTGCCACTGTCACTTGCAGTGGCAGCAAAAAAACCAAACAACCCCACCCCACAAAACCCTTAGGAAAAAAGAAAGCAGCTGTACTAGTACTGCCACTCCCTATGGTGAACCCCATCTCCAGAAACTGTTGGAGAATTTCTCCTCCCCCTGGAGAAATTTGGTGAAATGGTGTGTGCCCTCCTCCATCCCCCAGTGTCTCTGTTTCTCCTCGTCCTCGTCCTCGTCCTCGTCCTCGTCCTCGTCCTCCTCCTCTTCCTCTCTTACCAGAGGTTGGACATCATCCTGGCTAAACAGTCTTTAGATATGGCCACTCTAAACAATGATGTTGTGTTGCCCCCAAGCCCCAACCCGTTCTTTAAGGGTTTTCAGCCAAGACATTCTTCTTCCTACACTTCTTTTCCCATTTATTTTTCTTTGTATAATCAGCTGCAACAGTCTCATTATAACATTTCTCATTATATGACCAAAATATTCTAGTTTTGGGCTGTAGAAACACTTATAGGGGACAATTAATCCTCAAACTCTCAGTGGCCTGCCAACCAAAGTTCCACTAGCCCCACCCCAGTCTCAGCAGTTATGGGATGGGCTGTATCTTAGTGACAGAGCACATGCTTTGTATGAGGAAGGTCCTAGGTTAAATCCCTGGTATCTCCAGGTAGGGCTAGGAGATCTCCCCTGAAACCCTGGAGAGCTGCTGCCAGTCAGTGTCAACCATACTGGGCTAGATGGTCTGACTTGGTGTAAGGAAACTTCCTAAGTTCCCAATCAATGAAAACTGTAATTGCTGAGTAAGTTATGCCATATTGTACACTAGTCCTTCTGAAAGATTTTCACCCAGATATTTTAACTTTATTTAAAACATTTATACTTAGCCTCTTGATTCATCAGGGCATGCCTTATATAGATCATCATCATCATCAGGCGATCACTCGTGACCGAGTAAGATTGTCTTCCAGGATAAAAGGAGGAAATTCTAAAGAAGATTGTGTTGTGTAGACTAGACTCTAGCGATGGGTCCGTAAGTGACTGTGGAGGCCAATTCTAGATCCACACAGCTTCCCACAGTGAGGGCACAGGTTACCAGATGGAAGATGGTCCTGTAAAGGATTCGTTTGACGTGCTTTTCGCTTAGCACGTTTCTCCCTTTCACCTTGCACTCGGGCTTCTTCAAAGTCCATGGAACCTTTGTGAAAGGCCAACCTCCATTTAGATCGTTCATGGGCCAGAGCTTCCCAGTTTTCGATGTTTATATTGCATTTTTTTAGATTTGCCTTATGAACATCTTTAAACCTCTTATATTGACCACCGATATTCCGCTTTCCATCCTTGAGTTGGGAATAAAGTAACTGCTTTGGGAGACGGCAGTCAGGCATTCGAACAACATGACCGGTCCACTGAAGTTGGCGTTGAAGGATCATTTTTTCAATGCTAGTAGTCTTTGCTTCTTCCAGTACACTGACATTTGTTCGCCTATCTTCCCAAGTAATTCGCAGGATTTTCCGGAGGCAACATTGATGAAATCTTTCAAGGAGGTGGAAGTGACGTTTATAGATAGTCCATGTTTCGCAGGCATACAATAAAGTTGGTAATACAATGGCTTCATAAACCAGTGTTTTGATCTTCTTACAAATATCCCGATCCTCGAACACTCTATGTTTCATTCGAGAAAACGCGGCACTTGCGGAGCTCAAACGATTTCACTATCGATGTTAGCTGTAACAGAAAGATAGCTGCCAAGATAGAGAAAATGATTGACATTTTCCCGTATTGTCCCGCCAAGCTGGATAGATGGCATCACCAAAGGGTTAGCTTGCACTTGCTGATGAAGCACTTTGGTTTTTTTGATGTTAAGTGAGAGACCAAGTTTTCCGTACGCTTCTGCAAAAGCATTTAGGATAGTTTGGAGATCATCCTCTGAATGTGCAGAGACCACATTATCATCAGCATACTGAAGTTCCACAATGGAGGTTGTAATTACCTTACTTTTTGCTTTCAGCCTGCTGAGATTAAAAAGCTTTCCATCTGTTCGATATATTTCCCACACCAGTATAGATAGACCATATACAATATATATATTGTATATACTTATATAGATAGACCATATACAATAAACGATATGGGGTACTATTCATCCAAAATATGGTGCTTTTACATTCCATTGATTTCAATGGGAGAGTTGTACTTAGAAGCTTTAAGGTTGGGCTTTCCTTAATAGAATCAAAATATGTATTCCAAGGATTAATGTCTTTTCTGAATTGAGTGGTTGTGCCCACAGTATTGACTTTGCATGAATGCCATATCAAGACAATCACTTGGATCATTGGCTCCAATGGTGGTATTGTTGCATGTATGGACACTTCTACTCATGTGAGGTGGGAACCCAGTGTTCACCAATTCCCACCTACTTGCTGCAGCTGTTGTGGAGGGTCCGCTAGCCCTTAGGATAGGGGTGTTGAACCTTGTCCTTGTATTGGATGGGCTCTACTGGAAGAATGGCAAGGAGGTTATTAAGGTTGAACAGGTAATATAGTGAACTTTCCAGTGTCTGTCCAAAAGCCAGAATAGTTTCTTGGAGCAATGTCAAGGTCTCATAACTTTCAGATTGTTAGGAAGAGCACTGGAAATAATTGCCTCGAAGCTGTTTTCCCCAATTATGTAACATAGATAAGAGCTGCTTTTGCTATGAGAACCAAAACTGTTTGCTTTACTGAAGCAGCTTTGCCCCCCCCCCCTTGTTTCCCAGGACAGGGGTTTGCTTGTGGCTTACTGACAGCCTCTGAAACAGGGGGAGAGAGGAATTTCATGACAAGAGGTGTTCTCTTATGTTCTCTGCTTGGGGAGAGGAATTGACGTGTTGCTTGCCCAAGCAACTTTGGAGGCCCACGGAGCATCCCCTGCCCTATTCAGGAAAACCAATAAGGCCACAGATAAGGGGAGTGTAAACTTTCTTTTGCTTGTTTATTACTAATCTACATCCATATTCCATCACTATATGTATTCAATAAACTGTATGCTATCTTTCACACAGTGGTTTTGTTTCATCCTATCCTTAAATCTGAAGTGAGTTGCCTTGGCTGGACCAGGCCCCTGAGTAATACAAACCTCTTTCAGACCAAGGGCCAGATTCCATTTTGGGGAAGCTGTCAGGGTCCTAGAGTGGTGGGCAGGGCTGAAGGCAAAAGGTGCAGGGGCAAAAATACCAGCATATTTAAGCTTAAAACTCTTATTGGCAGTAACTAAGTCTTAGGAGAGGTAATTCAACCTTTTAGAATGGTGAAAAAAACTATACAAAAACTGGGATAGCACCACACAATTTTGGTGGTTGGGGAAAGAAGTGTGGCTACCTGGAGAACCCTGGAGGACCAGATTGAGACACCAAGTGAGCCAGATTTGGTCCCTGGGTCTGAAGTTCTACACCCATGCCTTGGCCTGGGTGCATCTTTTGTGAGAGCACAGTGGGCTGCAAGAGAGTGCTTTCCACATTTTTTAATCCAAGCCAATGTTTGCAACCATAGGAATAAGACATCTCATGGATACAAAATATTACGGATGAAAAACCAGTCCTATTTTTTTTTCTTCCATTACAAATGAGCAAATACAAATGTACTGCATTTGTTTGACAGATAAACACCATTTGATTACTATACTTTCTGCCTGACAATCACCCAAGCAGTGAAATTACTATATAAGCAGCACATGTCTAGCGGAGTGTCTCATAACAGTCCTCGGATTTCATTTCTCACAGTGGATCTTTGCACATGGGATCACTCGCCACAGGGGTCGACAGCTGGTCTCATAAGGAGGAGAGGCAAACGCACCAGCAGGAATGAGAAAAAGTTGGTCATCTCTGCATCTTTAAATGCTGTGATATTTTGCCCCTGAAGAACAGACAGAGCTAGTCAAGTTGGAAAGAGCTGATAACATTCATGGACAGGTCTAAAAAAACTCAAAAATTAGACTTTTAACTTGCATTAGTATGGGCTTTATATTTGGGTGCTACATTTATAGGGTTGGTGTTTTTAACTTATTTTTACTGGTTACATTATGGTGTTTTAAATATTTTTAATGTGACCCATCCTGACTACATATTTGAAGGACAGGTCATAAATCTAAACAAAACATCAATAAATAAAAGTAGGAACTTTGAGGAAGGCAGCTTGGATAACAAAAAATATGTTAAAACCATTAAAATACATAGAATTCAAACAATTAAACTTGTATAAAGTGATGCCTCTTATTCCAAAAGTGAACAAACAAGATGAATTTGTACAAATGTAGCCATTTGTCATTCTTACCAAGTTTTGTTAATGTAATCATTTCTATTGCCATATTTTAAGGCATTCCTCGATCAAAGGAAGCTCTTATTCTTCCATCTTACTGCAGTATAGATTCTTCCATGCAATAGATTTGCCCACAAATTCAATATCACATCCTTCCATTAGTCTTTTCAAATAATTCAAAAGTAACACAGCAGGATCCATGGGAAGTTCATATCCCGAAAGGCAAAAGAAAAGAAAAGAACAAAGGATAGTTAATCAGCATGATTTTCCTCTCCAGTTTAATCCCATTTGTATTTTGTAGCCATGAAGGCACATCAGAGTGAATGCAGTTTGAAAGTATTCATTTCGGGGGCTTTGTAAAACAGTTTGGCTGAAGTCCAAATATGTGACTGGGTGCTTTGTATCCTATTGATTAAAAGTAAAGCTGCTCTGCATTCTAAGATACTGTTTGCTTTTAAACGTGAGATGTTCCTTGTAAAGTTTGAGACATTCTTAAGCCATCCTTGAATTCTTCCTTGGGTACAGGCCTGTGGTTTACGCTGGCTCAGCTTGTCTGAGCATGGAAAGCTAAGCAGGGTCAAGCCTGGTTATTACTTGGATGGGAGACCCCTCCTCTAGTTTCCTACACTGAGCAGGGGGTTGGACTCGATAGCCTTGTAGGCCCCTTCCAACTCTATGATCTATGAAATCTACTACTTAATATCAGCTCATCAACGAGTACATATATAGTGCTTCCAGATGAGGCTTTTATTGCACCAACACCCTGCCTCATTCACAGAACTTTACATGGAGTCCAGACGACATTGTCTTCTTGTCATAACTGTCCTGTGTTTTCCCACTGCTTCTTCTGTACTGCAGAAAATCCGGGGGGGGGGGGGGACGGAATAGCTGCACAATGCCTTCTCATTGGTAGCGCTAGGAGTCCTCTGTCTGGAGGCATCCACAGTTTTCCATGTGAGTTAACGCAACGGGCTCTTCATTGACATTAGTGGCAAGTTAGCAATCAGTGGTCTACCAGTAGTGGTAGAAACATCCCATCGCTTTTCAAAATGTGTCCAACCAAATGTCCAAGGTCAGAAACAAATTTCTCCTTTATCTCCACAAAAGGTCACTATACATGAGCCAAAGATTTAAGACCTTGTCATTGTGCGGCTGCTATAAAAATAAGACAAAGATTATCTCAAAAGTGCTGAAGCACTTCTTCAATATCACAAGGAATGGCAATGAGAAAATGCAGCATGAATAAACACAACGATGCAAATAATTAAATGCAACACAGTTTATATCTTCCACCCCATCCCCAGCGTAAGTATATAAATCTGCCAATTCGGGGTTAACACTTCATGCATCTGATGAGAAGTGGACAGTGCCCATGACAGCTTATGCCAGAAGAAATTCGTTAGGTGCCATAAGACTCTTTGGGTGCAATCCTATAGCTGCTAGACAGAGTCTAGATGACCATAGGAAAGGTCAGAGTCCCAGCTCTGACCTTGGAAATGTGCTCCGAGGTCAAAGCTGTGGCTCCGACCTTGGAGCGCCCTCCCTCCGCCCTTGCAGCCACAGCAGAAAGAACCATGCCAGCTGCGGCTCCAAGGTCAGAAGACTGACCTCGGAGCCAGAAGTTTGTTGTGGGCAGGGAGGGGGCAGGGAGGGGAGGTGTAAGGCTCCACCATGATACGATGTATCCTGGCAGCGCTTCAGCCTTCCCTCCTCGCAAGCTGGGGCAAAAGATTTAGAAGGCCAAAATCGGCCATCTAAGTATCTTACAGGATGGGAGGAGCGTGGAGGTGACCTTTGCCTCTGTGCTCCTTCTGCCCTCCATTGGATGCCCGTAATCCTCCAAGTTCGGAGGGTTACGAGCAGCCAGGTTGGATGGCGCTGCCTGTTGTTTTTCCTGAAATCTGTATGTGAACGTACTTAAAATGTACTGCATAAATGCTAAGCATTATGGCTAGTGATCATAAGCATCTCCTTGAGCTACACAGATTCATGAACTGAAGTCCCTGTTCCTCCTGCCTCTACAAATCTATATTTCCCCAATATCCCTTGCACTCCAATGTTCTAAATCCTGTACCATGGCTCAGTTTATATCATTGTAATTCTGTAAGGCAGCTCTTATCATTCCAACCTTCCTTTTCTTAAACGACAGCAGTCCATAACAAAACTTTCCGAATTCTGCACAACATGACAGTTTTGATAATCAAAATAAGTGTTGCGGTATTACTTATGTCAGTTCCAATGTTCATAATTATTTTTCCCAGGCTTGCAAACTTTAAAATATACCATCATATACGGAAACCTCACAATTCACTGGTACAGCACATGCTTTGCTTGCAAAAGGTCACACAGGTTCAACATCCGGCATCTGTAATTAGGGCTGAGAAAGACCCCAATCTGAAACCTCGCAGAGCCACAGCCACTCACTATACACAGTACTGAGCTAGATACGTCAATGGTGTGACTCCATATAAGGCAGTTTCTTATGTTTCCTATCAAAACAATAAACTTAACAAAATCTATAATAAAATCAATTACAAAAATCAAGGTAATTATGAAAAGCAGTGGGTTGGATCCAAAGGTTCCCTTCCACCAACAGAAGGAGCCTCCTCCTATCTTCCTCTATCAGAGGAAGCACCTTGCCTTGGAGGAAGCTCCTTCTATTGGATCCTTTGGATTCAACCCGGTATTAGGATTTTATCCTACACATACCGGTACTTACCAGGAAGTAAGTCCCACTGAACTCATTGATTCTGAGTAATGTATAGGATTGCTCTTAGTAAAACAATAAAATAAACAAAAGTTATCTAAGCCTACACTGATTAGGGAATAGGTCCTGCTGAACTCAGTAGAACTTACTCTTGGATAAAAATGCATATAATTGTACTATATATAAGCCTTTCTAAAAGATTAGCCATGGACTGCAGTGGGCCACTTTAGATAAAATATTCCCACCAGGGCTGGTCCAAGGCATTTTGCTGCCTGAGGCAAAGGACAAGATAGTACTCCCCATCCTACATATAGAATCCATCTGGACTATTAGTTGAATCCTACTTCAACAATGGTGACAGAACAGCTTCTTTCACCACACCTGGGGGTAGCAGCTTGCTTAAGGGACTCAGGAAAAATTGAGGGGATCTGCCTCCCTGCCCCCTGGTATCTACTGCTTGAGGCAGGTGCCTCACTCTGCTTCATGCAGGGGTGTGCAACTTGTGCCCCTCCATATGTTTTGGCCTACAACTCCCATCATCCCTCAGACCCTCACCATTGGCTATGTTGTCCCACTGAACTCATTGATTATAAGTAAGGTATAGGATTGTTCTTAGTAAAACAATAAAATAAACAAAAGTTATCTAAGCCTACACTGAGATGTTCCATGATGCTGGGGGGAAACTAAAACCACAGGCTGGGCAGAGGCAACACTTCTGCAAAACAATCCATTTTTATGGGAAGGGGGGGTGGAGATTAGTTAATTGGTCCATGCTTCTTTATGCAGCTGGAGCATTTGATGGTGATGCTGCAATAGTTCTCACTGCCAAAAAGTGATTCTACACAGCCTTCTTTCATAAGCCATGAGAGTGATGCTGCTCTTTTTAGACCAAACAATGCAGTACAGTATATCTGCTTTTTTAAACAGGACTTTTGTTGGAATTATAGGCACTCATCTATGGGAAAGATTCTTCTTCCAAAAATAAACCCTTCCTGCTCAAGTTAGAGCCTGAGGCTTAAGGGTATTAGCAGTCTGGAACCATAACAATACAAGCCCACGATAAGCCCAAATGAGGCTGGGTGGCATTTGTGCATAGTGTGGTCACTGGTTTGTTATGATAAGCTCAACAATCCATTTGGGGTTGCTGTTGCAGTATTATTTTAAGAGTATCAGCTGGATAAGTAGGGAGACTGGGTGCCATCTACTGGCAACCGCACCACGTTTTCGTTAGCACTTTTCAATTGGTATATCCAGACCAGCTGTTTTGGGGGTTTGACTGTTTGTTTTTTACAAGATATATTCCAGAACATATGGTATATGAAATCAAGAGGGAAGCACCAAAGAGTTTGAAGCAACTCTCTATGGGTAAAGACAATACACCATTTCGTGAATTAGGAATCAAAGAATTGTAATTAAGAACAAATTCAGTAACTACACTGTAAGTATAGGGGAAATGAAGGAGAATTTTCTCTTCCCAGCTTCTTGCTAGCTGCTTTTAGACTTCATCCATTATTTCACCAGTATTTTACAAAGGAATATTTCAGGGAGTGGAAAATTCTAGGAATACACTGTTTTGTTGATATTATACATTATATTGGATTACAGGGAAAATGAAAATCTCAACACTAAAAAACAATAACAGTCCTGTCCTGTATGCAGTACTCATGTTGAAGCATTTTCGTAGGGCTTCTCTACATGAGGCTTTTAACCCGCCACTTTACCAAGGCTTCTGCTTCTGGATTCTTTGCAGGGTAAAGATTGGCTCCTTTACAAGTGTTTCCCCCCCTTGGAATTTTTCTTTCTCCGCCTCTCTATATGTCCCATTACAGAACCACAAGATGGTGCTGTGGTATAGCAGAATTACACGAGGGTCTCGTTCTGGTTCATTCCACCATTTCCAGATAATACCACACTTTCCTTGATCTAAAAAAAAAAGCTGCAAAACTGATTGCAAAGAATGGGAGAGGCCCTGGAGGATTATGACATTGTGTAAAGCACCCACAAATTACTGTGAGTGAAGAATCACGAACACACAATAAATGCCTTGTGTAGAGAAGCCCTTACTTAACAAAGTGAGTTGGAACTTGATTGTTCTTAGATAATTTTTCTTACAAAAAGCTAAAACAATGAAAGGAGTAATTTCTATTATCAATAAGATGGTACTATGTCTGTGAAAGCCATGCCTTTGAAAGCCAAAGATACATAAAAACCGGAATAAAGGGCAAAATCAGGGAAGTTTTGGATTTTAAAAAAACTTGTCAGGAATAGGTTTTCATTAAGTATTGTTATGATATAATTAAATCACCAGATTATGAATAGTGGCATTTCATACCCAAGAAATACAGAGGTATGAAAGGAAGAATTTGGTCAGACAGGTATTGGAAGAGTTGTGATTTGATGGGTGATTACTCCACATGTGATGGTCATGCATAAAAAGATACAAACCTTCTGAAATGCGGTATGCAAGAAAATTGCAGTAATTGCAGGCCGATTCCTTTCACTCCTATTTCTATCCTTCTATTTAGTTAGGGAGCAATCCTATCAATTGCGCCCTCAGTGCCTGTAAGCCCCCAAACTCAGAGGCTTACAAGCATCCAGTAAAGAGCGGGAGGAGCAGCAGAGGCAATTTTCGCCTCCCCACCTCAGAGGTCTGAGCTCTGTCTCCAACATCAGATCTGGGAATCCGAATTATCCTATGGCCCCCTAGATGCTGTCTAGGGGGCCATAGGATTGCTCTCTTAGTTACTTTGTTACTACACTTGTATATCGCCAAATAATCAAAGTTCTTTGGGCGATTTACAATAAAGGTTAAAACCATAAAACAGAACAACACATAGGCTCTAAAAGAGAATAAAACAGCATGGAATAAAATCATCAACAGAAGATAACAGCAGTGTAAAATATCTAAGAAACAGTAGAACACTTTCTAAAAAGCCTGGGAGAATAAAGAGGTCTTCACCAGGTGGGAGAAAGACCACAGCATAGGCGCAAGGTGAGCCACTCTGGGGAGGGCATTCCATTCCACAACCAGTGCACCATCAAAGAAAAGGCCCTCTCTTTAGTAGCCACCTGCCTCACCACATTCAGTGGAAGAATCTGGAGGAAGGACAGCAATATGGACAGTGGAAGAAACTGGAGGAAGGAGAGAGAAAGGGACTCGGAAATATGACCCTAGAGTCTAGGAGGACACACTCCTTCAGGTAACCTGGCAGCTTTAAAGGTTAACACCAGTTGAGGGGGAAATTATCTTACCTATATGTTTTCTTGATGTTGTTGTTTTTTGCAATGTTTATATTTCAGGGCCTAAGAAACTCCCTGCCACTATACCTCAGAGTTCCAAAAGTTGCCCCTTTTCCACTGCCACCACCAATTATCTTACAATACTTTAAAACATCCTAGACAGTAGCTGGTATAAGAGGCATGAGATGGGCACCAACACTACAGACAGTATGAACTACTAAACAGTTTTTTTAAAATTTATTAACGGGGAGATATACATACACACACACACACACACACACGGATAGAGTGTTATTCTATTTATAGGATTGGAATACTTAAACGTACTTAAATATCATTAGTTACCGTACCTAACAAGAGAGTCTTTCCTGAGAATAAGCTCTCAACAGCTTTCTCCCCATATCAAATTTCCCTAAGCTCCACCCCAGCCAATCCCTCACAACAAGGAATGGGATGCGGACACAGCAGCCTTCCTTGGCTTTCAGCCCCTCCTGTTGCCTCTGGCTTCTGGGAAGATGATAGTAAGCCTCCCTTCATAAAACACCATAACCAAGGCAACCACAACTGTTTCTGTATGGAGGCAACCAAGGCTCCATACAGAAAGCTAGGCCTCTGGCCTACTCAGATACATTATAGCTACACAGAGGTCACACAAAGTTTTTAAACATAACAAAATATAAACAGTCTCATATATATATATGAGGTATAAATTATATATATTATATTATATTATATATATATATATATATATATATAATAAATAAATAAATTAATAATTTATACCCCACCTTTTTTCCTGCAAGGAACCCAAGGCGGCTTACATAATCCTCCTCCTCTCCATTTTATCCTCACAACAACCCTGTGAGGTAGGTTAGGCTGAGAGGCAGTGACTGGCCCAAAGTCACCCAGTGAGTTTCATGGCCGAGTGGGGACTAGAACCCGGATCTCCCGAGTCCCAGTCCAGTACTCTAACCACACTGGCTCTCAACATTTCTCCACACCAGCACTTTGAACTGGGCCTGGAAACGGGCTGGCAGCCCTCTTCATGCGTTCTCCACTTGTAGAACCTATGCGTGAAAAAAAGAACAGCAGAACCATAGTAGTACTAGCTTTGCCTCCTGGACATTCACATATTGGTATGTGCATAGGGAAAGCCTGCATAGGGAAAGCCTACATATTAAATATTTGCATTTCAGGCCAGAGCACAATTAATTAGGAAGCTCTCTGCACAAGCCACATTTGAAATTAATGGAAGCTCCCTCTTCTCAGTGGCTTGTGGCCCTAATGAAATCACTGGATTTTTTAAATAAAGAAACCCAAGATATTCCAAACAGGACTATCATATTTGTCACTTAAATAAATCTAAATACCTACCGGTACTCTGTCCCGACAGAGCTTTGGGCATCAGTAATCAATGAGCAGGACTATTCACATCTTCTGAAAACCTAGATGCAGGACTTGCCAAGACAGAGAAAGTTAGCATACCATGACCCTGGACCCCTAGTTTGGAAAATCTTGGTCAAAGGATAGCCCTTAAATTATGTGACATTTGCTAAAATTATCCTTTATTCCTAATGTTTAATGCCGAGCCAGCCATGGGAAAAGTGATAGTGGCACACAGAACTTAACTGACTGCTTCGCCTGACATTGTAGAAATCTGATAGGCTTTTAAAAAGGTCTCTCTCTCCCCCTCTCTCTCTATTTCTGTTGAACTGTGCAGCGCTATTCTTGGCCAAAAGCACATGCCCCCACAGTATTCCTAGGATGCTAACAAAAGAAACCTCAGACTGAGTCAGAGAATAAGATTTCTGGCCAGAGAATTAAATATTTACTTTAAAACACACACACACACACACACACACACACACACACAAAACGTCCCCGGCTTTGTCACCAGAAAGAGAAGCAGCAAAACACAGTTAATATTTCTAAATTAAAAGGTATTTGGGAACAATACACATAATTTCTGTTGAGCCTGCCTTTACAGCAGTGCTTCTCAAATAGTGGGGCGGGCCCCCCGGGGGGGCGCGAGGCTCCGTAAAGGGGGGCTCGTTTGACCTCAGTTAAAAGTTTTTTTTAATATTGTGTTCCTTTAAATCCTGTGCTCCTTTAAATCTTTTCTGCTACAGTTAATAAAGCTATTCTTTGTTGTAAATTGATCCACATTTCTTTCTTTTTTTATTCTCTTATACGTTAATAAGGATACAGTGTTATGCAGAGGTGTACTTATAACAATTTTATAGACAAATGATACTATTTACAGTCGTGCGGGGCGCGCGAAATGTTTTCTTCTTCCTAGGGGGGGCATGACAGAAAATAATTGAGAAGCACTGCTTTACAGTCTAGTCTCACAACCATCTGGGCACATGATCTTGGCTTGTAGCTTGTGATAAGCTGATCATGTGGAGGGGCTACATACCTCAGCATTAGAATGCACACATAGACTGAACCTTGGCATTTCCAGTTTAAATTATCTTAGGTAGCATAGCAGGGAAAGAGAGTACTTGGAGAGCCTTGACCAGTCAGAGCAGACTGGGGTGGGGGACGTGTGGCTCTCCAGAGGTTGTTGGACTGCAACTCCCATCAGCTGTAGCAAGCATAGCCAATAGTGAGGGGTTATGGGAGTTGCAGTCCAACAAAATGTGAAGAGCCACATGATGTTCCCCATTCCTGGAGGAGACAAAACTAGATTAGAGGAACTAATGACCCCAGTGACCCAGGGTTAGGTACTTTCTTACGTTAAATGCCATATACAACATTTGACTTTCAGTGCACCAGTGCAATCATTGCTTCACAAGTATTTGTGGTACCATGCCAAAAGCCAAATCCTGTGCACAGCAGGCAGAACACATGACTGGTTTGTCACAGGCTGCGATCCAGCATGTGCAGACTTTTACAGTGTTTTCCCCCAACTGTGCAGTAAAAGAGAAGAGATGGAAATGTATATGGGGGAAAAGTAATGTTAAGATTAATAATGTAATTAAATATTTTGAACTGAGGGGTGGAGTGATGCAGGGTACAAAAAGCAAAGAATGTATTTATCCTACTTTCTTCCATCGTGGAACTTAACCCCCTTCCCTCCAGCTTTCCAAGGTGGTCTCCCATCCAGGCACTGACAGATCCAGATCTCTTCAGTTTTAGCAATGCTGCTGCATCAGACAACTCACTGGTTTTGAAATAATCTCATGCAAGGCAAGCCCAATCCTATGCATGTTTAGACAGGAAAAAAAATCCTACAACTCCCAGCATTCCCCAGCCAGCCATGCTGGGAGTCATAGGACTTTTTTTCTGTCTAAACATGGATGGGATTGCACCCAAAGTGTATTTGTTTTCAAGGGCGGGGGATGGGGGAAGGATCCGTCTAGTGCAGTGTTCTCCAACCTTGGGTCCCCAGACTGGCTACGAAGGTGGAGCCGACGTGAGGGATTTGGATTCTGGGACCACGGGCTACACTTCCTGGAAGATGGACTGCTGGCAAAGGATGGGTTGCACCTCACAAGAACTGGGAATAATGTGTTTGGCCACAGCATGAGGAACTTAATCAGGAGGGCTTTAAACTGAATCCAACAGGGGAGGGAGACATAAACTCGGGGGTACCAATGGAAGAAGGCCTCTATGCCACAATGGAGAGAACAGCTCCAGCAGTGCCCATTGATAGTCTACCACAAAATGTAGGGGGAAAGTCGGACTATAAAGCACATAGTCTTCAATGTCTCTATACTAATGCCCAGAGTATGGGCAATAAACAAGACGAACTTGAACTCTTGATACATGAGGGCAAGTACGACTTGATAGGGATAACTGAAACCTGGTGGGATGACTCCCATGACTGGAATACAGCAATTGAAGGGTATAACTTGTTCAAAAGGAACAGAAGCAACAGAAAGGGAGGTGGAGTTGCACTGTATGTTAAAAATACGTATCTCTGCACAGAGATACAGGAAGAGGAGCTTGGCAGCCCCATTGAGAGCATCTGGGTTAAAATAAAGGGGGCAAAGAATAAAACGAACATGGCGGTTGGAGTCTACTACCGACTACCCAATCAAGGAGAAGACGAGGATGGAACTTTTGAAAAGCAAATTGCCATTGTTTCAAGGAGGCACGATGTGGTAGTAATGGGAGACTTCAATTTCCCTGATATCTGTTGGGAGACTTATTCAGCCAAACATGGCCCCTCCAAGAAATTCCTGAGCTGTGCTGCTGATAACTTCCTCCTACAGAAAGTGGAGGAAGGAACTAGAGGATCGGCTATCCTTGACCTGATTCTAACCAACAGAGACGAGTTAGTGGATAAAGTGGCAGTTTCGGGAACTCTGGGGGAAAGTGACCATGTTATACTTGAGTTCTTGATTCTAACAGAAGCAAAAGCTGAGTGTAGCCAAACACGTACCCTGGATTTTAGGAAAGCCAATTTTAACAAACTCAGAACAATGATTAGTAAGATCCCATGGCAAGTGACTCTCACGAGAAAGGGAGCCCAGGAGGGGTGGGAGTTTTTAAAAAAGGAAATTTTAAAGGCACAATTGCAAACAATTCCCACAAGGAAAAAAGGCAGAGGGCAACAGAAGAAGCCAATGTGGCTTCACAATAAACTCAAAGATGACCTAAAAACAAAAAAGGACACGTATAGGAAGTGGAAGGAAGGACAGGCTACAGGGGAAGAGTACAGGCAGGTAGCACAGAACTGCAGGAATAGTGTCAGGAAGGCTAAAGCTGAGAATGAGCTAAGGTTAGCGAGGAATGCTAAAAGCAACAAAAAAGCTTTCTTCAGATACATGTACAGTAAAAGACAGAAGAAAGAACTGGTGGTTCAACTACGCAATGAGGATGGCAAATTGATAACAGAAGACAAAGAAAAGGCAGAAGTGTTCAATTCCTACTTCGGCTCGGTCTTCTCCCAAAAGAGGGTCTATGACCCCCCTGGCAAACCTGAAGTGCAGACTGAAGGGGCAGAATTGCAGCTTGAGATTGATAGGCAAATGGTCAAGGAGCACCTGATTACTCTGAACGAGTTTAAATCTCCAGGGCCTGATGAGCTGCATCCTAGAGTAATAAAGGAACTGGCAGAAGAACTCTCAGAACCACTGTCTATTATCTTTGAGAAATCATGGAGGACAGGTGAAGTGCCAGACGACTGGAGGAGGGCAAATGTTGTTCCCATCTTCAAAAAGGGCAAGAAGGAGGAACCTGGGAACTATAGGCCAGTCAGTCTGACATCAATCCCCGGGAAGATTTTTGAGCAGATTATAAAGAAGTCAGTCTGCAAGCACCTTGAAAACAATGCAGTGATTACTAGAAGCCAGCATGGATTTGTCAAGAACAAATCCTGTCAGACTAATCTGATCTCATTTTTTGATCGGGTAACCTCCCTTGTGGACTGTGGGAATGCTGTGGACATTATATATCTGGACTTCAGCAAAGCTTTCGACAAAGTGCCTCATGATATCCTGATTAGTAAGCTAGCTAAGAGTGGGCTAGATGGAACAACTATCAGGTGGATCCACAATTGGCTACAGAATCGGACTCAAAGAGTGCTTATCAATGGTTCCTACTCAAACTGGGGAGAGGTAACGAGCGGGGTACCACAGGGCTCGGTCCTGGGCCCGGTGCTCTTCAACATTTTTATTAATGACTTGGATCAGGAGGTACAGGGAATGCTTATCAAATTTGCAGATGACACAAAGTTGGGTGGAACAGCTAATACTCTGGAAGACAGAAACAAAATTCAAAGTGACCTCGATAGGCTGGAGCGCTGGGCCGAAAACAACAGAATGAAATTTAATAGGGATAAATGCCAAGTGCTGCACCTAGGGAGAGGAAACCAAATGCAGAGTTACAGAATGGGGGACACTTGCCTCAACAATACTACAAGTGAGAAGGATCTTGGAATTGTGGTAGATCACAAACTGAATATGAGCCAGCAATGCGATGTGGCTGCAAAGAAGGCAAATGCAATTTTGGGCTGTATTAATAGAAGTATAGCTTCCAAATCGCGGGAAGTGATCATTCCCCTTTACTCGGCACTGGTTAGGCCTCATCTTGAGTACTGCGTCCAGTTCTGGGCACCTCACTTTAAGAAGGACATAGACAAACTGGAGAGGGTTCAGAGGAGGGCAACAAGGATGATAAAGGGACTGGAAACAAGGCCCTATGAGGAGAGACTGAAAGAACTGGGCATGTTTAGCCTTCAGAAGAGGAGACTGAGGGGAGATATGATCGCACTCTTCCAGTATTTGAGGGGATGTCACACGGAGGAGGGCAAGGATCTCTTCTCGTTCATCCCAGTTTGCAGGACACGGAATAATGGGCTTAAGTTTCAGGAACCTAGATTCCACCTAAACATCAGGAAAAATTTCCTGACTGTCAGAGCAATAAGACAATGGAATCAACTACCTAGGGAGGTCGTGGGCTCTCCCACTCTGGAGGCATTCAAGGTGCAGCTGGACAGACATCTGTCAGAGATGCTTTGACCTAGATTCCTGCATTGAGCAGGGGGTTGGACTCGATGGCCTTGTAGGCCCCTTCCAACTCTACTTTTCTATGATTCTATGATTCTAATGTTTTTGACCTACAACTCCCAGCATGCCCCAGGCCAGCATAGCTGGCTGGGACATGCTGGGAGTTGTAGGCCAAAAACATCTGGGGACCCAAGGTTGGAGAACACTGGTCTCTAGTGTCAGCAGTGCTGTGCTACTGAATGTGTGTTCATGGTGGCAGGCATAAGTGTGTTAGGGCATATCTGTGCTAAAAAAATATACTGGGTGAGGATGCTGGCTGCTGGCTGCTGCTGGATGCTGGCTGTTTTTTTGTTTTTTTGTTTGTTTTTTGTTGTTCTACCATTAAATTTTATCTTACTTTGAAAGAAAGTTGAAAATAATAATAAAGGCAACTGAAAAAGAAGAACATACATAATACTATAACAAGATCACTAAAGAAGTAAAGAAACTCGCTAGTTATAACAGCTAGAGTAAAACAGCCTAAGTGGAAGCTCACTATCTAATGAATGAAAATACAAGTTATTTTAGCATATATGAGTGTGCGCATGCGTGTATGTGTGTGTGTGCATATATTAGTCAGAAAAAATATACCGGTAGACCACTGTACTTGGTTGGAATTTGGTTGAAAGTTTGAAGAGCTTCCACATGGGAAATAAATGGAAACCATCTTTCTTAAAATTAGGATTTCAATGTTGCTGAATAAGTTTATACATAATCATAGTCTCCCAAATTTTATCAATCTGCTGCTGTTTAGTTGATTGCTTTGGAGACTTCCAGTTACGTGCTGCACGTAACTTTGTGGCTGTATACAATTCCTTAAGAAGACCTTCATGCAGAAATCCAGGGTAATTTGGGTCAAAACGATGAAGAAGCATAACTTCAGGAGTTACCAGTGGTGTGATTTGGAGAAATTCCTGACAAGTAATCAGCAACTGTGGTTCTGATGGTCTCTTGGAAAGAGACAACATTAATAGCCAGTTTAAATCTGCAGTTTAGATACACCCTTTTCCATTCCTAGCCACTGGAGAGGACACTGGAGGCCAGATCTCCCACAGCCATGAAGCAGCTTGCCTCTCTGTGCGATTCCCATCCTGCTGCAATCGTGGGAATCTCTGCAGACTGAATGTGGACACTGCTGACTCACACAATACACCACTCTATACAGGGGGCATGATTGCATGGAGGGGAAAAACTGGGTTTTGAATGTGTGTGAACTAACGCCAGGTAAAGTTAAGAAAAACTTGTGCACAAAAGCCTCTCGCCTTGAATTACAGCAAGCAACTGAACAACCAGAACTGGCCAAAGCTAGAATGTATTGATGAATTCTACAGAAGACTCTTCTTCCATCAGCAGGTGGCTACATGATGTACCTTCTCAGACCATGTCCTGAAGGCTTCAGCCTCTCATTTTGCTTAACAGGCAAAGCACTCCTATGGTCCTGGCAAGCCAGCAGCCAGCTTTCACCAGCATAACATGCCACTGGCATATCCTTGGCATGTCAAATTAGGATTCCCAGTGGTGGGGAATCTCACTGGTGTAGGGGATTTATGCCCCATCCTGAAGTGCTTCAGTCATCATAGGATTAGCACCCTTACAGGCCTATTCTCTACATTGATCCGCAGACCCACGGGCCAAATCCAGCCTGCCTGGTCCGGCCCTCTGAAGTCACGCAGATAATAATGCCCCTTTCCCTGCAGATTGTTGGGTGGTTTCCTGGCTTTTGCATGGTTTTCCCCCCATTCTAAAAGGTTGAAATGCCTCACCTAAGGCTTAGTCCCTGGCACTAAGACAGTGTTCTCCAACCTTGGGTCCCCAGATGTTTTTGGCCTACAACTCCCAGCATGCCCCAGTAGGCGTGGGGGCGAGCCTTGCAGCGGCTGGCGGCTCATTCCGGGTTTGGCCTCCGCGGCGGCGGCGGCCCAAGCTCGCTCTTCAGAGCGGCGCGAAGTGTTCTCCGCGCACTCAAGCTGCTCGAGCCGCCGCCAGAGAAATCCCCCGCGCATGCCCCCCCACCGCCGCTGCCGCCGCTGGACCCCCCGCCCGCTGCCGCTGCCACCGCCACAGGACCCCTACCTGGTCTTGCGCACCACCACCGCCGCCTCCGCCGCTGCCGGAGCCACTGCTCCATCGCGCTGGACCCCCGCCCGCGCTCTGTTTTGGCGGGAGGAACCAGGGCAACAGGGCTTAAACAGCCCTGTTGCCCTGGCTCCTCCCGCCAAAAACAGAGCGCGGCGGTCCAGTGCGACAGAGCAGGGTCCCGTTGCGTCACTTCCTCCGCGCCGGAAGTGACACGACGGGACCTATCGGACAGAAGAGGACGGCTCTCCGCGGAGCGGAGAGCCCAGGTAAAGCCCGCATGGGTGGCTGAGAGCCCGCACGGACATGAGCAGGCCCAGTTCGGGCCTCACTCGTGTCCGTCGGGCTGCTCGGCTACACCGCTATCGCATGCTGGGAGTTGTAGGCCAAAAACATCTGGGGACCCAAGGTTGGAGAACACTGCACTAAGATCTTTAAGCTAAAATTGTGGAGGAAGGGGGGGCTGGCTGACCCGCCACACCCCCACCCTTTCCTACCCAAAGGACCCAAGACCCCCAGAGATCTCAAGGTACCAGACTGCCAGCCTCTGCTGTCTGCAATCCTACTTGAATCTCTGTTCAGGGACTTGCCTTTTGTCTATAACCTGGATTTAGATGCTGAACCAAGCAGAGCAACTACAAAACCCATGGGGGGTAAAACCAAGAAGAAAGGTTTATTCAGGTAGCATTTTACAACAAGAATAGGGAAATGAGAGAAGCACAAAATAGAGAGGCACTTTGGTACACAGAGTAAAGCTACAAAATAACAAAACCTGATTCCTTATATCTCCCAGGCACACAACTAGTTACCTGGGGGTCAGTTCTCTTCCAGGGTTGGATCCAGCACAGTCTTGCTGCCCGGGAAGACTACACACCTACCCGAAGGTCCGAGATGGGTAGCCCTCCACAAGGCTTGCCTTTACCAAAGCCCTCATTCAGCTAATTTCACCAGGAGCTACCTGGGGTCGGATCCTGAGGCCACCCGAAGGCTTGGGCCTCTGCTTGGCTTGCCGCCATTGCTCCAACGGCCAGCAACCACGCGATGACCAAAAACAAAGACAAAACCCACACTTTGGGAAATATACCTTTCCCCCCCTCCCCTCCCCTGCTTCTAGCCAATCAGGATGAACTTCACCTGGCCAGGCAGGGGAGGGGAACTCAGTCATAGACTCATGACTTTTGCATCTGAAAGCCGGGTCTCCGGCTTTTCAGGACTTTCAGGCGCCATCCAGAGGAACTATGCACACTTTGCCTCCTCCCAGCCCCCAACCGGTTTTTCTTGGTTTACACATGAGGAGGCATGTGTGTGTGTGTGTGTGTGTGTGTGTGCGTGTGTGTGTGCAGGCGTGTGAGTGTGTGTAGGAACCTTCAGAGGCTTTTTTTCTCCACAAAAATATGCTGGTGTTTTTAATTTTTTGGCACCACCCATTTCCCTTTGGCCCTGCCCCTTTTGCCTTTGGCTCCACCCACCACTGGAATGTGGCCTCCAGGAGGTTTCCAAAACTGAATTTGGCCCTTGGTCTCAAAGAGGTTCGTCCCCGCTGCTATATGTGCATGTTCTTCACGTTACCGTAATTTAAGTTGGAGAGCATGTGTATATCTGAGTACAAATAGAAGTAGAATATTGATTGGGTTTTTATGTGTGGAAGCTTGGTTTGAAGAAGTGGGACTGCCTAGATAATCTTTGGGTTCCTTGCTTCTGGTCCCCAAGGTTTCATGATATAGTAAATTTTTGGTGTTCCTTCTTAATGAAAGGCACATGTATTCCTTTTCAAACTGTTGGATCATATAGTTGTTGCATATGCATAGGAAAACTTGGCACCTCTCTTAAATCCAAGCCTAAAGTCCCCTTAATAATCCTTTTCAAAGCAAGCAGATGGGTGCTAAATGAACTCCTGAAAGGCTGAGAACTGCCAACTCAAAGCAACTATTAATGTGTACCAGATACATGTGAGGCTGGTTTGCATGCCAGTTGCTAAAAGGTAATAAAAGTCAATATTGCCTTAGCAGATGAGTAACATGGCAGAATTCTCTTCTCAGCACCTACAAGCCTCAGAACAGAGTGTGCTTGACTGAGATACATCAGTGGGCCTGTCCTTTCCCAACCCCATGTTTAAGTTGTAAAATAAGATCTCTCCCTATGTTCAGAGGAAGATATATAACTCCACGACAGCAACATCTTCTCTAGTTACTCTTTGGTCATAAAGGCTGTTGTCAGTAGCTGATAAATGAACTGCAATTGATTTATAATAATTTGGTATAGCTAGTTAGTAAAATAATTCAATCAGCTATAGCTTTCTAAAACAAAGTAATGGATATCCATTCGGTGCAAAATACAAGACTCTTGTTTCTAGAACCACCTCAAATCCACCTTAGAAAGTTTCAGAGAATTCCAGTTTTGATTCTGATTAGACCTTCTTTCTAATAGCCAGAGAGCTTTGGCTATTGGGCTGTATAGAAATGCAATCAATCAATTAACCAATAAGCTTTTTACTCCAATACTTAAAACCTCCTTAACCATGTGTTTCTTTGCTGATTCTTCCAGCTGCTTTCCATAATGGTTAAAATGCATGGCCAAGATCCAAAGAATTGTGAAACTAGTTCAAAATAGGATGGCCTCTTAGCTGTAACCAAAAAAAGGGGGTGCAGATTTTCATATCATTTGCATATGCTAATTTGTTTGTATAGACAGTGATTTAGAAATAATTGCTATAATTTAAATAGAACTATAATATTTGTCACCATAGTGTAGAAGACTGTGACCAGGTGACCTGTGTGCCTGCTCTGTCTTCTGTCCACATGCTAACTGTTGATGATGGGATGGGCAACATGAAGGCCCCTGTGCTACCTTCCGATGGTTCTTTCTCTCTAAACTAGACATGGACTGGACAGCCTTTCAAATGGAGCAGGGCTCTCCAACCTTGGGTCCCCAGATGTTGCTGGCCTACAGCTCCCAGCATACCCAGCCAGCATGGCTAATGGCAAGGGATTCTGGGAGCTGTAGTCCAGCAACATCTGGGGACCCAAGGTTGGAGAGCCCTGAAATAGAGGATGCCTTCGAACAGAGAACCCTCCTCTGTAAAGTAGGACACATGACAACCCTAAGTACAATCTATTTCCCTCTAATTGAATCTACACATATTACCAGTTAAGGCTTTGACCAGAGTATAATCCTACTTCTGCTTCTTCTCTCCCGCACACTTTGTATCATAGTCAGCAAGCTGATGCTTCCATTGTGTCATTAAAAACTAAATCTTGGAAGAAACCAGCTGTTCCCCTTCATGCTGATTTTAAGGTACTTGCACCAGCAAACTCCAGCCGCAGAGTCACAAGATATGGGATGAAACTAGCTCACCGTCTAAGAATCCCAAGTGACTACATCCCCCAAAATAGCTGCCTCCCATGGATCATACTTAAATGGGGGTGGGGGATGGATTCACCATTTTTCCTAAAGAAGGTTTGATCTGGACTTCTGTGCAAGCAAAACTGATTTCCCAACTGCACTAACAAGATCCCTGTCTCCTTCCTTCTTAAGCATGGATCAGTTAAGGATACCTGCAGGAAATTTTTAAAGCTCTGAGCCATGCTAAGATTCCTCATAAAAAATGTTTCAGGCAAGGCTAAATTTTGATCCAGAGCCAGGGATGGCTCCAAGGGGTAGCAGAGAGTAGTGGGAGCTCCCCCAAACTATTTCTGACTATCCCATTTTTCAGTCACAGGATATTAAGGTTCTATACAGCATGGATTAAATCCTTGCTTCCTTAATTATTTTATTTATTACTTGCCTATACCGCCAAATAGCTGAAGAAGTATTTAATGTTGTGAACTGCAAGGTGGTGCTGCAGTATAGCAGAATTGTGTTGTGCAAATACAGGAGGGTCTCATTCTCATTATTCCAGATAATACTACTGTGGAGAAACGAGCCTTTGGGGGTACACACACACACCTCATGTGTGAACCAGCTGGGGTGGGGTGTGCATTGTTAGCGTGTGGAGAAAGGGGCCTTTGGGGGTTCCTGCATGCATGCACACACACACCTCCTCATGTGTAAACCAAGTGGGGCCAGTTGAGCGGGCTGGGAGGAAACGAAAGCCTCGGCGCCTAGATGCCTAGGGCTTTCATATGTAAATAGTTCAAGCCATGAGGCATGACTCATGAGCCTCCCTCATCCTGACTGGCCAGGTGAAGTTCAATCTAATTGGCTGAGAGGCAGCAGAGTTACAAGGAGGAGGGGAGGGGGGAAAAGGTATATTTCCCAAAGCGTGGGTTTTGGTCTTTGTTCTACCCGGCTGTGGTAATGGCGGTAAGCCAAGGACCCCAGGCAGCTCCTGGTGAAATTAGCTGGATTGAGGGCTCTAGTAAAGGTAAGCCTCGTGGGAGTTTTACCCATCTCAGACCTTCGGGTAGGTGTGGTAATCTCCCTCGGGCAGCAAGGCTGTGCTGGATTTAACCCTTGAAGAGAACACCCTCAGGTAACAGGTGTGTGCCTGAGAGATATTAAGGAATCAGGTTTTATTGTTTTGCAGCTTTACTGTGTACTAACGTGTCTCTCTCTTTATTTTGTGTGCTTCTCTCATTTCCCTAATCTTGTTGTAAAATGCTACCAGAATAAACCTTGTCTTGGTTTTACCACACATGGGTGTTGTGGATTGCTCTGTGGCTTCAGTAACTAAATCCAGGTTACAGAATTAAAGGCGAGTCCCTCAACAGAGATCCAAGCAGGATTGCAGACAGCTGAGGCTGGCAATCTGGTACCTTGAGATCTCTGGGGGTCTTGGTTCCTTTGGAGTAGGAAAGCCCCCCCTTCCTCCACAACTACATTTTCCTCGATCTAAAAAAAAAAAAAAAGCCGTGGAGACACTTGGAAAGCATGTGAGAGGCTCTGAAGGATGACAACATTGTGTAAAGCACCCACAAACTACCATGAGTGAGGAATCACAAGTGCACAATATCGTGTGGGGTGGAAGCCCTGTGTGTCAACAAGTCCTAGTTTAACTGTGCGAGCACACACACTCTTTTCTAGGGATGGGTCCAGGTTAGCAACTCACTGTTCAGAAAGTTGCTTGTTCTGCTGTGACACTGCTCCTGATTGGCTCCAGCAAATCTCACAATAGTTACATAGATATAGGGAAATAAGTTTCCATTCATATGCTCAAGCACAAACTACAATTTGGCCTCATTTTCCTCCCTCCTAGTAATGGAGTTGCATCCTGGGCTGCCCTAGATTTCCAGGTGTGGGGAAAGTGCACCTTTTCTGCCACACCATCCCTGGACCCTACCCATCACTGTAGCAGTGCAGTGGTGTAAAACACTGTGAACGGCGGAAGTGGGGTGCCCCAACTCCCAGCAGTATAGGCAGGGACAAAAGGTTGCTCAGGCTGAACACCAACCCAGCAAGGTAGGCTGCCACCACCCCTTACATCCAACTCAGCCTGAGCCAGGGTCCTCTCAGACCTTACAGGAAACTCCTAGGGCTTATGAAACAAGGCCCAAACCAAAACCCTCTCTTTCAAAGTCCTAGACCTGAAACCTTAAGCAGTAGCATTAACCAAGAAGAAAGCTCTGGACTTAGTACCAAGTCTTAATTGGAATAAAGCTCACACATTCAGTTATGGTAGATGGGACATTTATTTACAAAAAGGGAAAGGGAATAACATACAAGGAAACAGCAATTTGGGGAAATAGCACTTATAAGGCAAAACAACAAAGTTGACTAGACCTGTCTACCAAGGCACAGGTCTTCAATAGTCCAGGACCTCAGAAACCAGCACTCCCAAGCAAACAAGGGAAAGGGCCAGCCAAAGACAATGGACAGCTACAGCCCCCTGGTTTTATACCCCAAAACCTTTAGCCCAGCTTATGTGATTCCTATTAGCCAATCACAAGCTAACTGAAACAGTCTTCTCAGGCTTTCCAGGGGCAGAAAGTTCCCATAGACACTCAGCTGAACTCATTCAGCCCAATTAGTGAGAGTACTGTTGTGGCCTTGAAGCCCGGAACAGGTCAAGATAACATACACACATGGCCTAACGAATACACGGAATGGAACTTATTTTTATTTATTATATTTATATCCCACCTTTTTTCCTGCAAGAAACCCAAGGCGGCTCACATAATCCTTCCTCCTCCTCCTCTCCATCTTATCCTCACAACAGCCCTGTGAGGCAGGTTAGGCTGAGAGGCAGTGACTGGCCCAAAGTGAGCTTCATGGCCAAGTGGGGACTAGAACCTGGATCTCCCGGGTCCCAGTCCAACACTCTAACCACTACGCCACACTGGCTCTGAGAAAAGAAGGAAAATGTATTTCTTGACAAACACCCTCTGCTGTCTTAAAGGTAGAGAAAACCTCTCAGGACTGGAACATGACACCCCTAGATTTAATTCCAGCCACTGACTTTTCCAATCAAATACTCAGTTTGTTTGGAGGATGTGTTATTCTAGAGAGCTAATTATATGCTGGGATAAACAGCAAAGCCTACCCTTTTAAACACAGCTATGAATTGTTATGTTCTAGTAGCTTCATCTTACTTTGTAGTAGTAGTTCATTAGTCACATCATCTCCCCCCCCCCACAGAAATTTGGTTTTGCAACAGTTGAACAGCACATTTTAGCTGTAATAATGGAAGCATTGACGTCTGACTATGATAAATACCCGCTATCAAATCACATCCCCAGTGGGAAGTAGTCATAATTCCTCCAAACAAAAGTATTGTGTGAATGGCTGTGCCCAAAATAGCCTATACTGCTGGTAGGATTGTCAAGGTCTCACTAGTAATAGCAAACCTTGCTGAAGATCCCGCAGGAGTAAACCAAGCTGTAGCTAGCTTTGGATTGCCATAACATGTTATCTGAGAGGCTGCAGGACTTCCTGTTTGACATGTGTCATAGAACAGATCTTCTCAAACAGAGTGTCTACAGTATTTATTTACTGCTCCCATTTAACATGTATTTAGCACCACTGCCAACAATGTACTGGGTGCTAGAGTAAGAAGATAAGAACATAAGAAGAGCCCTGCTGGATCAGACCAAGGGTCCATCTAGTCCAGCATTGTTCACATAGTGTTTTGGGCATATGACTGTGGCAGTGAGGTTCTAGTATCCAAGTGGAGAACATTTAGCTAGTGCTGCTGCATTAGTTCTTTTAATCATTTTCTCCAGATTTTTTTCAGATATTTAATTAAACAACTGAAAGTCAGTACCCCACACAGTAATTCTGTAAGATACCTGGTTCTATTTAATTATTCTTATAGCATCACATTTGCACAGTGTTTCACATACATATGAAAAGGCCGAGATCCTTGATGAAGACCACACAAGCTGAGCCGCCTAGTCTAAAGATGTATTTGGTTAGGTTAGCGATTTAACAGACTTCACTCCAACGCCACTGCAGCTCTGGAGAAGATACTGGTGCTCAGGGGTGTTGCTAGGCACTTAAAAGATTCAGGGCCCAGGCCCATAGGATGTAAATCTGCATATGCTAATTTAAATATATATGCAAATTTAGAATAGTTACTTGGATTTATTTAAATTTCACAGAAGGCAAAGCCAGACAATTAATTTTTCATCCAAGTCACTTCAAATAAAATAAGCCTAGAAGAAACCTCCCATTAGCAGCAATGGAAAGATTTCTTCTAAGCGTAATTGTCATGCAGGGAAGGATTTGGGTGTGTGTGTGTGTGTTGCAGCATGTGGGGAAGGGAGGGTTGACCCTTCCCTCTCCAGCGGCAATCCGGCATGAAAACTGCCTCCTGCATGTCAAGCTGAGAAGCAAACCTTCCACTGGCACTTAGTGCTCTGGGGAATAGATCCAAAGCTCTGGGAAACAGACTCGGGGGCCAGGCCCTATGTGCCCAGGCCTGGCAGCACCCCTGCTGGTGCTCTTCTGCCTGATGCTTCTCCTTGCCCTTGCTGCAAACAGTAATTCTGTGTAGTGTTGCTGATGGTTGCCCCCCCTCCACAGCATTGGTTAGCTCTTCTGACCGCGGTAGCCATGTGCAAATGTGGGGGTTTCTTGGCAGCCTTTGTTTCTTCTTCTAAGGCATTGGAAGAGGTGCCATGCTAGAACATGCATCCCTGACGCATATGCAACATTTGATTTTGCTGCCAGTTGTAAAATCTATCAGGGATGCATTTTTCCAGTGCACTTACCCTAGTAACAGCCGATGTCTGGTTGGAGGTGTCTGTGGCGTAACCCCACAATTCAGTTCCCTGGTGTATGTCTGCTTTAGTATATTTAGTGAGTATAGAATGTTGAACTGAGTGGGTGTGGTTTGTGATGTCTTGGAAAGGGTGGGGGGAGGAGTATATAAGGAGTGTTTGAGTGATGTCAGAGTTAGTTAAGGCAGTTAGTGTGTTATGGGAGAGTGTTTGGAGTGTGGGCTGTGGGGAGAGTTGGGGAGTTAGGTTAGTTGGATTATTCGTGTCTTGTCAGAAGTTTTGAGAGAAATCAGTGCTTATATGAGGAGTGAGGGTATTTAGAATTATAGGGACTTAGGTTAATTATAAAGTGTTTGGTGTAGGCAGGTTTAAAGTTATTTTCTGGAACGAAGATTTTGAGAATTAAAATAAACTTATTTTATATTGTTTGCTACCCAAATCCTATGTGTCAGCTTGGCATTATTAATCTGCATTGCTTTCAAATCTACACACACACCTTTATACCCTCAGTATCATAAATTTAAAAACAGATAACCAGTATTAAATTTAAAATTTAAATTCGGCGGAGGTGACGTCTGTGCAACTAAAATTTAAATTCAGCCCAGGTGACGTCTGTGCAACTAAATCGGCTTTAATCTTAATTACCCGTACATACTCGAGTATAGGCCGACCCAACTATAAGCCGAAGCACCTAATTTCAACCCAAAAAAACTGGGAAAACTTTTTATCCTGGAAGACAATCTTACTTGGTCACGAGTGATCGCCTACATTACTACATGTGTGTCTGGGTGCACATATGGGATGGGGTTATATATGTCTGTGGGGAAAGGGTAGGTGTGCTGTGCACGAGAATGAATGGAAGGCTGTGTCTGTAAGGGGGGTGAGGGTGAGGCAAGGAGTGCACCAGCTCTGACCACACCCACCACAGGACCCACCCACCTCTGCCTTTGGCCACACCTGCTACCAGCACACGACTCAACCCACCACCCATTGCCACATGCAGCCCTCGGAGGTAAAAAGGGTGCCTACCCCTCCCTTGAGTGGATGGAAAAATACTGAGCAAACATGCCCTTCTGATGTTTTAATCAAACAACTGCCTGAGTTATATGCCTTTTCTTTCTTTCTTTTTTATCAGACTTGTATGCCAGGAATAAAATGGGTAGCTAGCTATTTATCAAATATTGTGCACATTAAAAAAAATATTAAAGAAATGTATGTGGAAGCAGTCCAATCAATTTCCAGTTCAGCCTTACAAGTCAACATGTTTAGGATATGGGTGTTAGAACTGAAATGGGAAGGAATAGAAGGTAATATATGTAGTTCTGTTTATTCCATGTATTGGTAAATACAAACAAACCATTGGTTTCAAAGTGCTGTGAAACAATTTCAATCCCACTGCAGATGCGTGAATGTTTTGAGTACTCATGCCAATGTAAGTGAAGCAATAAGGAGTTTCCTCATATTTTTTTTATTCTCTCCAACTAACATACCAAATATCCCACATGCTTGTTAGTTTTATAAGGCATTTGATTAGAGAAAAGGGAAATGTATTAATTGAACAAGCATGTAAAGCAAGTGTGAGATCACAGATCATTCTTCATAGAATAACCCAGAACATAACAAAATTAACATCAAGTAATATAATTTCTACTTTTCAAAATATGAAAATATATTGATCAAGCTTTATTTTAAAATACCTTTAATGATACATGGTTTATATTTTTTGTTTCCTTCATAAACTTTCTCATTTCAGTACATTATAAACTTTACATTGGCAACACAGCCTTATTCTGGAACAATACAGTCATAATGTTTGCCAAATTATGATTATCCTGAACACAGCGCTAAGCTCATCAGACCCACTGAAATGAATGGGACGGTGAACGGTTGACTATGTGGATTGCAAATTATTGCTTAGGATATTCAACTATAAAAATAGTATTTATTTAGATTTTAAAAATATTCAAGTACCTTTAACTACTATCTTATTCTTGATGTATGATTGACTGACGCATACTTTGATATGAAATATTTACATCATGAATAATATGTACACCATATAAAACACATAATTTGTGAACAACTCCAGATATTCATTGTAAAACAGAATTTTTAAAAAATCATTATTTGTTACAGGAATATTCAGTTAAAAGTGCCTAGCATTAAATCAGGGCCACATTCCATATTGTATTACTTGCACAGAGTAACATGTGGCCAAACTCAATACTTTCCATTCACAATGAAATTACAAATACAAATGATAGATTTTTAGTATATATTGTAAACTTCTTTAAACCACAATCCTCCCAAACACTTATGAGTCAAACAGTAATTAAGACTGAAACCACTTTCGTATACAGTCATGCCTTGGATTGAGAGCATAATTCATTCCGGAAACGTGCTTGTAATCCAAAACACTCTTATATCAAAACGAAATCCCCCCAAAAACAATTTGTACACAGATTTTTAATTGAAGCTGTACTACAGTACTTGTATTACAAGGCGTCGCTTGTATATCAAGTAAAAAATAAATAAATAAATATTTAAAAATTTGCTTGTCTTGCAAAACGCTCTCAAACCAAGTTACTTGCAATCCAAGGTATTACTGTACAGCAATGCAGAGTTCTACAATATGAACACATTACAGGCAGCCATCTTTTTTTTGGCACAGGACTGTTAGAGACCATGTGAATTCGTACACCCCTGTTCTAATGTTTAGTTAGGCCTGACTAGAGAATCTTGCACTCTTGTTTTCTGCTTTCTTGCCTTTCTGTAAGAAACTGCTTGCTAAAGTTGCAAAGAAATATGAATTGAAATGTAAGAGAGAGAAAAGTAAAGTTGCAGGCAGCTTTGTTTACAGCTGCGGGTTGAAGAGGCAAATAATGTGTGTGTACGAAAGACACTGATAAGGGAAAGACAAGGAATGTGTGTGTGTGTGTGCGTGCAGTAAGTAAAGAGACAGGCAAAGAGGAGGAGGAGGAGGAGGGGGAGGGAAGGCTGTTGAAACCCACTTTTGCAGCCGAGTGAATTTAAAAGACGGCCCTCTTGAGAATGCAGATGACTGTAAAAGCCAAAAACCCTGCCTCCAGAGACCTCAGTGCAAGTGGCAAAAGTGGTTGCCTTGACAAGGGCACTAGAACTGACTGAAAAGAAAAGAGTCACCATCTACACCGACAGCTACGCATTTAGAGTGGTGCATGCGCATGCCCATGCTCGACTGTGAGAAAGGGGAAAAAAGAAAAGTGGTAGAAGCAGCCCTCATTCCTTCCAGTGGAATTGCCCGGCAGCAGAGTACCTAGAAGAACAGAAGAAGTTAGCCCTTTTGCCTGTCAGAACACTGCCCAGGGAGAGGATAGTGTGTCCCTTTGAAATCATGTTTAGAAAGCCCTGGCCAATGGTATCCCAGCTCCGGTAACTGAGTAGGTAAGAGAGAAACTCATTGCTTCCTATTTGTGTTCAGTGTCTGCTGTTTTGTTTTGCTTTCTCTTCACAAGAATGTAAAAAATGCCCAGCCCATGCACGCCCCTAGACGGCTGGGAGACTTCATCTTGGTTCAGACATGAAAAGATGAGCCACCAAAAGAAAAGTGAGAAAAGCCGCTTCAAGTGTCGTTAATCAGCTATACTGCAGCAAAAGTGGGGAGGAAAAGAAAGAAAGAAAGTTCCAGCCCCTAAGCAGTAGACTGTGTCTCCTGTAACATCAACTGATCCAGAAGACTTAGAACTCAAACTTTTGTTCAAAAAGCAAAAATAATGGGCTGGTGGAAAATATTGGTGCTGTTGGTGCTCCCTGTAAAGGTCGAGACTGTACATCCACACCTGAAAGCACTGAAGACTGGTAAAGTAGACTAATGACTCCTAGATATGTAGAAAAAGAAAAAGAAATGCAAAAAGAGAAAATTAGGTGAGAACACTCGGGCAGTGTATATGAGATTGAGTGTTCTCAAAAGGGGGGAGTTAGATGAATATAATATTTTATTTACAGTCTACCGACCACACCAATACATAAAACAATACAAACAAGATACACCAGCTCTTAATTATACACTCAAATAAAAACTAAGAAAATAAAAACAGAATCAGACAAGCATAGAAGGTCTAGTCACAATAGCGATATTCAAAAATTTTGCAACTTTCTAACTGAGCTATTTGAGCCGTCAAGCACAGTGCACAAAAGAAACTCTGAGGATCGTCCAGGGAAAGTCTGGGTGTTTGGATGTATTATGTTTTCTCTAGCCCCTCGATAAAAGCTGCAGTTAAAAAGGACATGTGCAACAGTTTCCACCTCCTCATTATCGCAGGGGCAACACCTGTTTTCCATTGGGATTTTATTATTGAATCTACCATCCAAAAGTTTGGAGGGTAGAACATTAAATCGAGCCAAGGAAAATGCTCTGCTATATTTTGGAATAGACAACCAGTCTAAGTATATCATCCCATTTGTAGAGTAAAGGTCTGACAGACCCATTGACAAGGGGGAGCATGGGCCCTGAGCTGCTCCATGGAGCTCTTGAAAGTCGATGTCAATTAATCTTTGCTTAACAAGAAATTTAGCTTTCTCCCAAGGCATGGATAACAAGTAGGAGGGTGACAGCCCGGCTGAGACAACCTTTTTCACCACTGCTTTGTTCCAAGCAGACACATGGGAATCTAACATCACCTGGAATGCAAAAGAGTTAAGCTTAAGCAGAGAGTAACAGGGAAGCCAAAAGTGAATAGAATGTATCCAAGCCATACAGCCGAGAGAATTAAGGCCAGCTTCCAGATAGAGAACAGCACTAGCCACACACTTGGGCATGCGAAATATAGCTCTTAGAAAGTAGAACACCTTCAAGAGAGTCTTTAAGGCCAGGAAACCTGATAGGGACTCCGAAAAGAATCTGAGATACTATTTTGGCTTGAAAAACACGGGTAGCAGCTGGAATGAAATTCCCACCTTTAGTAAAAAAAGATAATATAGCACCCAAATTTTGTTCAGCTTTAACCTTTGCACGTCTTGCCTGAACTCTCCAGTTTGTCGCCTCGTGAAACCAAATACCCAGATATTTGTAGGAGTCAACTTGATCAAGCCTGCTATTATCCATGAACCAAGAGTATCTAACCTTCCTCCTTGCAAATATCATAACTTTAGATTTGGAGTAGTTAATTGTTAAAAGATTTTTATTACAAAACCGAGCAAATCCAGATAGTAATCGCTTGAGACCTAGCCATGTCTGCGAAATTAAAACGGCATCATCTGCATAGAGGAGGATAAATATTCTTGTGGAGCAAATCTTAGGAGGGTGGGAGGCTATTGACCGTAGGTTGGTGGGAAGATCAGCCAGGTACAGATTGAATAAAGTGGGAGCAAGAACACAGCCTTGTCTAACACCACGAGATGAGAAAATCTCCTGAGAGAAATGGCCATAGTTACTACAGTGCACCTGGGCAGATGTGTTTTGATGTAGGGTACAGATTAGAAACAATGACCTCCTATCAATAGAGAGCTGTTCCAGTTTGCTCCAGAGGAGGTCACGGGATATAGTATCAAAAGCAGACTTTAGATCAATAAAAGCAGTGAATAATTTGCCTCCTTTTGGGATGGAGTATTTGTGTATTAAATGGGACAGAACCAAACAGTAATCAAAAGTAGAGTGGCCAGATTAAAACCCAATTTGCTCCTCCCCTAAGACATCATGGTCATTGATTCAGGCTTTCAATTTAAGGCACAAATAATTTGCATATACTTTCCCCACTATAGAAAGCAAGCTTAGAGGCCGATAATTATTTGGATCATCTTTGGGCTCTTTCTTATGTATTGGTATGATAAAAGCCTTTAGCCAGACCCCAGGGATTACACCAGATTTGTTTATTAGGGAGAAAAAAGTAGCTAATAGAGGGGCCCACGCCCACCAACTAATGTTACACTTCAAAAGCTCAGACGGAATACTGTCAGGTCCCGGAGCCTTGCCTGGTTTTAGTTGGAGTAACAGTTCCTCTACACTGCTTGACTCAACTGAAGGCAAGTTGGGGATGTCAGATGTTAAATGAGAGGTGGAGTTAGAAACAAAAGAAGTGGGGTTATTAAAAATTGAACGAAAATGGTCTTCCCAAACACTAGCTGGGATATGACAATCAGGAGATCCAGTACTATGACTTAAAGCGCCAGAGACCAATTTCCAAAAGGTTCTGGAGTTACAGGTAAGGGATGCTGAAATTAACATCTGCCAAGATTTTTTAACAGCCTCTCTTTTTTTCCGTGCCAAGAGATTCTTATATTCTTTCTTTAACTCATAATAGGAATGAGGTACTTGACGTTCGTTGTTCACACAATAGAAATTATACACAGAATGGATTCTGCTCCGAAGACTGGCACTCTCTCCATCAAACCAACTTTTTGAAGGTTTTAAGTGGCTCAAAGAGCAAACAGTAGTTTGAAGATGAGAGTGCATATTTTTAATTACTGACTCAAAATTTAGGATACCCTCCTCAGGGGAAGAATCAACTGTAATTTGTCTAAGAGCAGCTATTGCGCGAGGGGAGTCAATAAACCTCTGAAAAGCCTCGACTGTAGACCTGGACCATTTAATCTTTTTGGAGCTACCAGAAATAAAAAGGTTAGAAGAGAGGTGTTGTAAACTTAGCTTAATAGCACTAGGAATCACAAAGGATAGCTCCAGTGGGAGATGGTCACTATCAGTGCGACGATCAATCACCAATTCTAAAATTACAACACATATTCTCTAATTCCTTATGAACCAAAAAGTAGTCGACAACACTCGAACCTCTGGAGGAGATAAATGTGTATTCACCCCAAGCATCATTGGCATTAGAACCATTCAGAATACACAATTCATATTTTGAAACAAATTGAAGCAGACCAATCCCAGCAGGATTAACATGTCTATCTTTGGAGTGGCGCAAGCTACCCGTATTTTCGCCCAGATTGACAGAAGAACAGGAGCCAAGCAAATTGGGATCCTGCGAATGGGACCCAATCCTTGCATTGAAGTCACCCGCAAGAATTGGCAACGCACAGGGAAATTTAGCAAGCAGCTCCATAAAATAGCATTCCACTTTGAGCCAGTTTGCCTTAGCATCCTCCTTACAGGCCACAGGGGCTAGGTACACGTTAAGCAAAAGTAGTGACAAGTGACAACTGGTGAGCCCTTATTTCCAAAACCAGTGCTGACACAAACAATTAGCAGCTGGGTAGCTCTGTAATTGAAATGTCCAGAGCGGAGGAGATAAGGAAGCTCAAACCTTGGCTGACCCTGCCCTTCCCTCTAGAGGGAAGAGCAGGCAGACAGAATGTCACAAAACCATTTACATAGATACAATCAGTGGGCCATGTCTCTTGGAGTAAAATTATATCAAAGCCAGATAGATAAGCCAAGAATTCAAGGTTTCTGTATTTGGATTTCCACCCAGCGATATTCCATGAGAGAAATTTAATGGGAGAGTGAAGTATCCCTTGACTCTGTCAGTCCAAATCAATAGTTTGATTCCGATTGGAAGTCAGATGTAAGCAGGGTTGCAATTGATACTGCTGGGTGGAATCAACCTGTGTTGTACTTTCTTTATAGAGGGCTTCACATATTTCTTGGGCCAGAGTTGTTGTGTACTCAGAGTCAGTAAGAGGAGGATCATTACAAACGGAACGTAGATCTATCTCATAGTCACTGCATCCTTCAGTTAATGCTGTTTTCGAGATGAATGAAACAGTTGGGACGTTATGCATAGAATCTGAAATTTGGAGGGGAGGGACCTCATCATCCAGTAGCAGCGCACCCTGTATTTGATCATTCGGGTGATTCGACATAGCAGTCCTCCCTAAGGAGGAAAGGTTATCGGTAGGTGGTGTAGCAACGTCACTTAAGCAGATGGATGTGGGCATCCATATCCCCCTCTGTTTGTATCTCTGGAGCTGTTACATGGTCTGCTGCTTTACTGTTCTCCTCCTCCTGACACTCACAGTTCTCAATTGTGGCTGTCACTGTACGTAAAGGTTCTGCAGAGGAGCGAGCAGAAGTAATCAATTCCTTTAGATGGTCAAGCTTTGCAACAAGATCATTCTGTTCAGACTTGGAAAAGGATCTGAAGGAGTTAATGATATGATTTTCCAAGGCCTCCTCAGTTGGCTCCAGTACAGATTTCAAGGGAGGATGTTTGCAGGAAGGTTTCCTGGGGGAGGTGGAAGATAAGCAGTTTTTTTTAACTCCCAAGGACTTAGAGATAGTAGAGTTTTGCACACCTGCAGCTGATTCTGAGTTTCTTACAAATAATGGACGAGGAGTTGGATCCCGAAAAACTCTGATTGGGGATATTTGGAGCAAGGAAAGAAAGTATTTCATTTTTAGCAGCATGCTCGGCAGAGTGGGTTTTTTTGAAGTTGAGCAACACTCTCTTGTAAGTAGGTGGGCTAGGCAGCCATAGCCAAGTCAATATGCTGTGGATGAGATCGTAATAATAGGCTCAGGGAGTGGGTTATTGCCCCTCGTGAACCCCATCAGCCATGATTTAACTTGTTTTCAACAATATGTAGCAAAACTTGAGGTGGTTGAAGAATTCAAGACTGATTTCCTCTGTCTGTGCCTCTGGAAGGTTGTGTCAGACTCCTCTCACGGGTGACTCTTAACAGTTTTATCAGCTTTAGCAGTTTTACCAGTTTTACATTCTTCTTTCCTCCCTTGTGCGGGAGGGGGGGGTAGAAAGATTTTATGGGCTGGATAGAGAAGCCACATGGTTCAGAGAGAAGGCATAAAAAGATTGCCTAAGCTGAGTAAGCTGGTTATCAATTTTAATTAAGTGGTCAAATATTGCTATGACTGTCTGTGCAGTCAACAAGCATTGATTGGCAGCAAATTCTAAAGGAGCCTCCCGATGTAGGTGGGCTGTGTCTTCTTTGCTAAGAGGTGGAGAATTCAGTGAAGGAGACTCATCCGACTCCAGGAGTGAGTTGTAACGGCCGTCTTGGGTCCCAGGAAATAGGGATTACAGGATCTCTGGGTCTAAAGCTGAGAAGCCATTCGAGGTAAGGAAAGGGCTTGAGTTACTCACTTTTCCTTTTGAGATCAGCATATCATCAATCCTCGGCTGTTTGGATGCCTTTAGCTGTTGCTGAGTAGCCGGGCTTGTCTTGGTTCTGGAGTGTTTTTTGCCCATCCCAAAATAGCGGTTTTTATCAGAAAGATTGTTGTAATAAAACAAACAGTCAAGGCACGGGAAATAATAATTTTAAAAAAAAACCTTAAAAAGAGAGCTGGTGGGAACTTACTAGCTCCCTCGTTAAGAGAAAGTTTCTCACTATAGTGAAATAATCTTATCTCCACTGGCCCAGCGGCTGATAAAAAGAATAAAAGTGTAAAAGTTAAAAATAAAGCAAGAATAAAAGATATAAGATGAAATGAAAGAGAATAAAACAAGGATAAGAAGGATAAATAACCTTCTGAGGGTAAAATAATTAAGCGGGCAGCGGAGCGGAGATAAAGGCTGGCAGGTCTCATCGCCATATTGTATCCCCGACCAAAAAGGAGGGAGTTGTTAGAGACAAGAGGAGGAGAAAGAGGAAGAAGGGGGAAGGGGGGGGAAGGCAAGCGTCAGCCTGATGTTTGTCCTGAGAGAAAGAACAAGATAGAGTTGTACTGATGGAAAGGAACAGAAGGAAATTTATGTACAAGGAAAGACAGAAGAAGTCGTTGAATGTATGTGAAAGAGGTCATGATAAAGAGAATGTTTTTCTACACAACTGTATGTAATAATGTGACTGTATGTGATGCAAACCTGTATCTGATCCCATGCTGTATAAAAGATCCAAGAAGAACTTGAAACGGGGCTCTTGATTTGAGTCCCAGACTCCTAGAGCCTACTTGAGGCCTCAGATAAAGTGGGTTTCCCTTCTCCACCTTGCTGTATTTATTGGGCAGGGCGCAGTGAGGCACGAATCACACTTTGCCAGAGAGGCACTGTTTTTTTAGTGCCGGCAACAGTTTTGGCATCCCTGGGTGGGCCTCCTTGTAAAATTGCCTTGCCCGGATTCCTGGAGGGGCCTTTGAGCGGGAGAACAACCAAGGTCCAGCGCGCACCGGCAATTTGACTGGAAGACCTCGGGGGTAGCCCTCAAAGACCCCAAAGAGGCTCACCGGTGCAACGCCAGCTATAAGTGAAGAAAGAGTTTGAGGGCGACGGTTAAGAACCAGTCTCTCACAAAGAAGTTCGAGGGTGACGGTTAAGAACCAGTCTCTCGCAAGGAAAGAAGGAAAGAGGTAAGCTTTTTGGTAAAAGGCCCTCTTCATTCCTCCCTTGGGTGCTCGGCGGACGCCCCAAAGTGCAGGAACCAGAGACGTCAGACAGGAACAGAGTAAGAAAAGAGTGAGGTGCGCTCCCTTGGAATATGTGTCAAAGAACTGAAAAATCTTTAGAAAGGATCCAAAGAGAAAAGGGGGGGGGGAAGAGGTTTGTAATTTTGAGTAGCCTCAGTGGCAATTAGACCCTGAGGTGTTGGTGCCTGTTGGCTGCCAGAGGGCAATGTAGACTTTAATACGGTTTTGCAATTGTTGTATTGCACAAAAGAAAATCTGTAATGCCAGAGCTGAGATCCCTTTCGGCCCCCTCCCCTCCTTTAGCCCTCCCTAAGCTTGGTCCCTCATGTTCCCCTTACCTTGAGGAAGTGACAATGGAAAAGGTAGCAGGGCTCTACCCTCTCTTGGTGGAATTGTTAAAAGTAGCACAAAAGGCATATAGATCATGGGCAGAAGAAAAGGAAAAGAAGATGGCAATGGCAGTGAGAGAGACTCAGAATGATCCCGTTGGAGGGCAAGGGCAAGAGCAGGGGCAGCAAGGCAGACATGAGAGAAGGCGCGCTCGGCCACGGCAGCGGAGGCTAAGACGAGACCAGTATGCTCTGTGCCGCAAGATTGGCCACTGCAAAAAGGAGTGCCCTGAAATAGGGCAGACCCCCATGATGGCACAGCAAGAAGAAGAACAATGGCGAGAAGAGGGGTGGCCCCAACCCTCCAAGCTACAGTGAACCTGCTAAGTTTTGTTGGACTAAAGAGGATTGCTTTAGAGATTCTCACCCAAACCCTGGCAGCTTTGCTAGGTGCAAAAGGAGGGTTGTAGTTGGCTCAGGCCCGAATGGCTCGCTACCAAGCCAAGCTAAAAGGGAGCTAGAGTAACTCTCCTTCCTAGCAACACACTGAACCCTGTCACCCTCTTTCCTGAGACAAGAAGAATTGAGCATGATTGTTTGCAGACTGTTGAAACCCACTTTTGCAGCCGAGTGAATTTAAAAGACGGCCCTCTTGAGAATGCAGATGACTGTAAAAGCCAAAAACCCTGTCTCCAGAAACCTCAGCGCAAGTGGCAAAAGTGGTTGCCTTGACAAGGGCACTAGAACTGACTGAAAAGAAAATAGTCACCATCTACACCGACAGCTACGCGTTTAGAGTGGTGCATGCCCATGCTGGACTGTGAGAAAGGGAAAAAAAGAAAAGCGGTAGAAGCAGCCCTCATTCCTTCCAGTGGAATTGCCCGGCAGCAGAGTACCTAGAAGAACAGAAGAAGTTAGCCCTTTTGCCTGTCAGAACACTGACCAGGGAGAGGATAGAGTCGAGTGTCCCTTTGAAATCATGTTTAGAAAGCCCTGGCCAATGGTATCCCAGCTCCGGTAACTGAGTAGGTAAGAGAGAAACTCATTGCTTCTTATTTGTGTTCAGTGTCTGCTGTTTTGTTTTGCTTTCTCTTCACAAGAATGTAAAAAATGCCCAGCCCACGCACGCCCCTAGATGGCTGGGAGACTTCGTCTTGGTTCAGACGTGAAAAGATGAGCTGCCAAAAGAAAAGTGAGAAAAGCCCCTTCAAGTGTCGTTAATCAGCTATACTGCAGCAAAAGTGGGGAGGAAAAGAAAGAAAGAAAGTTCCAGCCCCTAAGCAGTAGACTGTGTCTCCTGTAACATCAACTGATCCAGAAGACTTAGAACTCAAACTTTTGTTCAAAAAGCAAAAATAATGGGCTGGTGGAAAATATTGGTGCTGTTGGTGCCCCCTGTAAAGGTCGAGACTGTACATCCACACCTGAAAGCACTGAAGACTGGTAAAGTAGACTAATGACTCCTAGATATGTAGAAAAAGAAGAAAAAATTCAAAAAGTAGAAAATTAGGTGAGAACACTCGGGCTGTGTATATGAGATTGAGTGTTCTCAAAAGGAAGGAGTTGTTAGAGACCATGTGAATTCGTACACCCCTGTTCTAATGTTAATTAGGCCTGACTAGAGAATCTTGCATTCTTGTTTTCTGCTTTCTTGCCTTTCTGTAAGAAACTGCTTGCTAAAGTTGCAAAGAAATCTGAATTGAAATGTAAGAGAGAGAAAAGTAAAGTTGCAGGCAGCTTTGTTTACAGCTGCGGGTTGAAGAAGCAATTCAGGCGAAGAATGTGTGTTTACGAAAGATGCTGATAAGGGAAAGACAAGGAATGTGTGTGTGTGTGTGTGCAGTAAGTAAAGAGACAGGCAAAGAGGAGGATGAAAAGGAAGAGGGGGGAAAGAGGGGGGGAAGCAAGCGTCAGCCTGATGTTTGTCCTGAGAGAAAGAACAAGATAGAGTTCTACTGATGGAAAGGAACAGAAGGAAATTTATGTACAAGGAAAGACAGAAGAAGTCATTGAATGTATGTGAAAGAGGTCATGATAAAGAGAATGTTTTTCTACACAGCTGTATGTAATAATGTGACTGTATGTGATGCAAACCTGTATCTGATCCCATGCTGTATAAAAGATCCAAGAAGAACTTGAAACGGGGCTCTTGATTTGAGTCCCAGACTCCTAGAGCCTACTTGAGGTCTCAGATAAAGTGGGTTTCCCTTCTCCACCTTGCTGTATTTATTGGGCAGGGTGCAGTGAGGCACGAATCACATTTTGCCAGAGAGGCAGTTTTTTTAGTGCCGGCAACAGTTTTGGCATCCCTTGGGTGGGCCTCCTTGTAAAATTGCCTTGCCCGGATTCCTGGAGGGGCCTTTGAGCGGGAGAACAACCAAGGTCCAGCGCGCACCGGCAATTTGACTGGAAGACCTCGGGGAGTAGCCCTCAAAGACCCCAAAGAGGCACACCGGTGCAACGCCAGCTATAAGTGAAGAAAGAGTTTGAGAGCGACGGTTAAGAACCAGTCTCTCACAAAGAAGTTCGAGGGTGACTGGTTAAGAACCAGTCTCTCGCAAGGAAAGAAGGAAAGAGGTAAGCTTTTTGGTAAAAGGCCCTCTTCATTCCTCCCTTGGGTGCTCGGGGGACGCCCCAAACTGCAGGAACCAGAAAGGTGAGACAGGAACAGAGTAAGAAAAGAGTGAGGTGCGCTCCCTTGGAATATGTGTCAAAGAACTGAAATTTTTTTTAGAAAGGATCCAAAGAGAAAAGGAGAGGAAAAAAAGAGGTTTGTAATTTTGAGAATTGTTGTATTGCACAAAAGAAAGTCTGTAATGCCAGAGCTGAGATCCCTTTCGGCCCCCTCCCCTCCTTTAGCCCTCCCTGAGCTGGTCCCTCATGTTCTCCTTACCTTGAGGAAGTGACAATGGAAAAGGTAGCAGGGCTCTACCCTCTCTTGGGTGAATTGTTAAGAGTAGCATAAAAGGCATAGATCATGCACAGAAGAAAAGGAAAAGAAGATGACAATGGCAGTGAGAGAGACTCAGACTGATCCCCTTGGAGGGCAAGGGCAAGAGCAGGGGCAGCAAGGCAGACATGAGAGAAGGCGCGCTCGGCCACGGCAGCGGAGGCTAAGACGAGACCAGTATGCTCTGTGCCGCAAGATTGGCCACTGGAAAAATGAGTGCCCTGAAATAGGGCAGACCCTCATGATGGCACAGCAAGAAGAAGAACAATGACGAGAAGAGGGGTGGCCCCAACCCTCCGAGCTACAGTGAGCCTGCTAAGTTTTGTTGGACTAAAGAGGATTGCTTTAGAGATTCTCACCCAAACCCTGGCGGCCCCCATGCTTGTGTGCATGGGGGTAGAGGCTTTGCTAGGTGCAAAAGGAGGGTTGTAGTTGGCTCAGGCCCGAATGGCTCGCTACCAAGCCAAGCTAAAAGGGAGCTAGAGTAACTCTCCTTCCTTGTAACACACTGAACCCTGTCACCCTCTTTCCTGAGACAAGAAAAATTGAGCATGATTGTTTGCAGACTGTTGAAACCCACTTTTGCAGCCGAGTGAATTTAAAAGACGGCCCTCTTAAGTATGCAGACGACTGTAAAAGCCAAAAACCCTGTCTCCAGAAACCTCAGCGCAAGTGGCAAAAGTGGTTGCCTTGACAAGGGCACTAGAACTGACTGAAAAGAAAATAGTCACCATCTACACCGACAGCTACGCGTTTAGAGTGGTGCATGCCCATGCTGGACTGTGAGAAAGGGGGGGAAAGAAAAACGGTAGAAGCAGCCCTCATTCCTTCCAGTGGAATTGCCCAGCAGCAGAGTACCTAGAAGAACAGAAGAAGTTAGCCCTTTTGCCTGTCAGAACACTGACCAGGGAGAGGATAGAGTCGAGTGTCCCTTTGAAATCATGTTTAGAAAGCCCTGGCCAATGGTATCCCAGCTCCGGTAACTGAGTAGGTAAGAGAGAAACTCATTGCTTCTTATTTGTGTTCAGTGTCTGCTGTTTTGTTTTGCTTTCTCTTCACAAGAATGTAAAAAATGCCCAGCCCACGCACGCCCCTAGATGGCTGGGAGACTTCGTCTTGGTTCAGACGTGAAAAGATGAGCTGCCAAAAGAAAAGTGAGAAAAGCCCCTTCAAGTGTCCTTAATCAGCTATACTGCAGCAAAAGTGGGGAGGGGGGAAAAGAAAGTTCCAGCCCCTAAGCAGTAGACTGTGTCTCCTGTTACATCAACTGATCCAGAAGACTTAGAACTTAAGCTTTTGTTCAAAAAGCAAAAATAATGGGCTGGTGGAAAATATTGGTGCTGTTGGTGCCCCCTGTAAAGGTCGAGACTGTACATTCACACCTGAAAGCACTGAAGACTGGTAAAGTAGACCAATGACGAGATATGTAGAAAAAGAAGAAAAAATGCAAAAAGAGAAAATTAGGTGAGAACACTCGGGCTATGTATATGAGATTGAGTGTTCTCAAAAGGAGGGAGTTGTTAGAGACCATGTGAATTCGTACACCCCTGTTCTAATGTTAATTAGGCCTGACTAGAGAATCTTGCATTCTTGTTTTCTGCTTTCTTGCCTTTCTGTAAGAAACTGCTTGCTAAAGTTGCAAAGAAATCTGAATTGAAATGTAAGAGAGAGAAAAGTAAAGTTGGAGGCAGCTTTGTTTACAGCTGCGGGTTGAAGAGGCGAAGAATGTGTGTTTACGAAAGACGCTGATAAGGGAAAGACAAGGAATGTGTCTGTGTGTGCAGTAAGTAAAGAGACAGGCAAAGAGGAGGATGAAAAGGAAGATGGGGGAAAGGGGGGGGGAAGCAAGCGTCAGCCTGATGTTTGTCCTGAGAGAAAGAACAAGATAGAGTTGTACTGATGGAAAGGAACAGAAGGAAATTTATGTACAAGGAAAGACAGAAGAAGTCGTTGAATGTATGTGAAAGAGGTCATGATAAAGAGAATGTTTTTCTACGCAACTGTATATAATGTGACTGTATGTGATGCAAAGCTGTTAGTGCCGGCAACAGGACAGTCTGGGATGCTTCCTTAAACTTTAATAGAGGCCTCTAAGGAGACTTGCATTACGGTGGGCATCTAAAGCCATTTGATCGAATGAATTGTGGTTCATCAGATCTCTCACTTTTTCTCTAAGGTCATAAGATGCTTTGCCTATTCTCCTACATTCGTCAATAGCTGCATCCTTGTGCCTTAGAATCTGATTGCTTTTCTGATCTTTCCTCCTTAAAGCTTCTTGCAGTTCACGCAGATGGCATTTTTCATCACAATCCCGCTTTTGCTTGCGGCAATGGTGGTTCCTTTCTTTCATGCAGTTAATTTCTTTCATGCGTTGTGCTGTGTCTTGGATATTTTTGGACATTTCTCTGGCCTGCTCGATCTTCATCTCAGCTATCTGCAGCAACATCTCCTTACGCCTTCTCTTCTCTTCCTTTGACTCTTTTGATGTAACCTTGGCTACCGTGCCTTGTTCTTCTTCCTTGAAAGTCTTTTCTTTTAATTCTCTATTCCTCTCTTCAAGCAGCTGCTCAAGGATTTCTTGAGACCTCTGAAGCTTTTGCTCAATGCAGAGCCTCTTGTACAGCTCATCAGCTTTGAGCCTGTCATCCATTTGACCCTTAAGCTGCGTGTGCCTCGCTCTCTTGTTGTCATTCATATCGATTTTCCTTCTCTTCCTTTCCATTTCTTTCATCAGCCTCTTATCCAGGGCCTGCCGCATCTTCTCTTTGTACAGATGAGAGCTGTTCTCTCTAGCACTCCTCTCATTTAACTTTTTGTCCCAGAGTTGCTTCCACTTCTTGTCGTGCTGCATCTTCTCCCTCTCCCTGGCTGCCAATAGCTGCTGTTCCTCTAACCTGAGCTTGTTTTTTCTTTGGTCCAGTTCCCTTTGCCACTGGTCCAGACTGTCGGACAGCTGGTACTGCCTCTCCTTCTCCATCCTGACTTTGTGCTTCTTCTCCCTCCTCCTCATCTTCTCCCAAGCCTCAGAGACCTGCGGCTGCCTGTCCTTCATCTCTTCCTCCTCCTGATGCCTGGCCAGCATCAGAGCTGCAGTCTTTTTGTCCCTTTCCAGGATCAAATCCTCATATCTCTTGTGGGCCAGATCTTGGAGGCTGATCTGGGCATCTCCCTTCCTGGACTTGTGATTGTGATGACGGTGATGGGTACTCTGGTCAGGGCGGAGATAAGCCTGTGGCTCTTCCTCCTGGTACTGCTTCAAAGAGTGCATCAGATCAGCCAAGCTGGGGCTGCTGCTGTCAAAGGGCTCCTGCCACTCCCTCCTTTTGAGCTCCTTCTTCTCAAGCTTGGGGGAGGCTTTGTTGTCAAACTGGGAGAAGGAAAAGGAAGAGGGGCAGATAGAGGGGGGCTTGCTGGCATCGGTGGGGAAATCTGTGCCATACTCCAGAGCCCGAGGCACTGGGCTGGCCCACTGGTCGTCGCGGAGCAGCTCCTCCACGTGTGTACACCGGCCCGCCGGGGAGTGGCTGGGGGGCTCGGCGTGGCCATTGAAGTCCCCGCCGTAGAGAGTGGTACATGAGGTGGTGCACGGGGTGGCGCAGCCTTCGCCCCCCAGGTGCTGCTGCTGCCAGGTGGAGAGGCGGCGCGGGTGGACGGCAGCAGCGCCAGCGGCAGTGAGGGGTTTGCTGTGGTGCGACGATGAGGCATTCCTGCTCTTGCCCTTGCCTGGCAGCAGCATCCCGCCTTCGTCGTGGTACATTTGCGCCAGGGTGTGGCGCCCCAGGCCGTCCTCGCCGCCTGCCGCCTCAGGCTCCGAGCTGTAGGCTGTCCAGGAAGCCTCGCGGCGGGGAGAAGCGGCTCGGGCTTCTTCGCCGCACCATCTCCTGCTGGGTCTCGGTGCCGGACAGTCTGCAGTAGGACGTGGCGGGCAGCTTCTTCCTGCCCTTGTTGGTGCTGGGCGCGACCCGGTCGTTCGGGGAGACGCGCCACCTGCCCTCTGCCCCGAGACACTGGCGCCGCTGCTGTTGCCGCCTCATGGCTGAAGTGGACTGGCCGGCTGCCCATGCACCCTCTTGCGAGGCACAGTGAGGGCCCGCGCGCATCACAATGGGGAGGAGAGGGCTGTGATGAAAGGGTTAACATATAGCATTGCCAGGCAGAGTGGATGCGCCCAGCAACCTAGCAGGGCTCGCCTGTATAAAGTTCTGATGGGAGGGGGAGCTCTGTATATGTGTGCCTGTGTGTGTGAGAGAGGGTTTAGAGTTAGAGGTTCGAGTGTCAGAGTTAGAGGTCAGAGTGTCAGAGTCAGAGTTTAGAGAGTCAGAGTTAGAGTTAGTGAGTTAGAGTGTCAGAGTGTTAGAGAAAAGAGGTTGTTCCTGTTTAAAGAAATGTTTTACTTCAGAAAATAAAGAACTATTTGTTGGGTTACTGAAGAGACTGTCTGGTAACTGTTTCCATGCTGAAGCTCACTCACCTAGTCACTTGGTACAGCTGCTAAGAGAAAGATATCTACCCAGCATAAACACCACAAAAACCAGCCATGGTATTTTAACAGAGTTTATCTCCCACAGACAGATTGTCTGCTCGGGTTTGTCCGGGAGTGAGTGAAAACTTGTGACAGAGTGGGAACAGGGATAGTTTAAAATAGGGTGAACTAATACCCTGGAGCTACCATATCTCAGCCATTGGGTTAGTGAAGAAAGTGAACTAACAGCCAGGTGGTAGTGAGAGAAATAAAATTAAATAACCGGCCACGTTATCGTCACAAGAATATTTGTCCGCATCAGCAGGATGCAAATATCCAGTGAGGCATTGTGAGGCGTGGTGAAGTCAGTGGTGGAGAGGAGGAGGAGGAGGAGGAGGAAGATTATGTAGGCTGCCTGCCTTGGGTTTCTAGCATGCAAAAAAGGTGGGATATGAATATAATAAAGACATTATTACTTCTTCTTCTTCTACTACTACTACTACTACTACTACGTACTAATACTACTGCCGCTACCACTAATAATAAAACGAATCATTATTTATTAGGGTGTTTAAAAAATATTAACTAAACAGTGTACAAGAATGAATGTACAGGGCCCGGCCCAATGGATTGAAAGCTAAGTAGCTTCCGCCAGTGCAATCCCACATTCATAGAAAACAATAAAATACAGTACCAAATGCAGATACAATAAAAACATCTATATAAAAACAGTTCCACAGCGCATAGTTAAACTGTGGAATTCACTTCCACAAGATGTAGTGATGGCCACCAGTTTGGAGCCTATTCAGAATTAAACTCCCATTGAGTTCAACGGCACTTACTTCCAGGTAAGTGTGGGCACAGGAGCGGCTGGGTCCCTCCCAGATCTAGGGGAGAGCTTATGGTGTATGTGCCTTTTTGTTGTGAGGTAAAATCTGTCTGAATAGAGCAGAGGCATCTCTTCTGTGGCATATAGCCTCCTGGAGGGAAACTGATTGGCAGGCAGGCACCCCTCCCCCTGTATACTTCTGCAGGATCATTTACACAGCACAGTCCTCTGCATGTCTACTACAAAGCCAGTCCCAAAGTATGTGGGAACAGCAGGAATGCCCCCCCCCCGTAGGGTAGCAGGACAAGGAACCCCCACTTTGATTACTGAATTGGAATCAGTGATGACAAGGGGAATTTCCACTGCGCTATGTTCCCCCTCCAGAGTTGGAGGGCAAGCGCTGCCCTCAGGGGGATTGGTGTGAGGTGAGTGGTTCTCTGCAGCCCCTCCACAGCCGCAGGGCCGGATTAAGATAGGGGCTATTGGAGCGGCAGCTCCAGGCCCCTCCCCAAAAATAGGCCCACCAATAGGGACGCGCGGCGCCGGGGGAAATGAGGGTCACCTCGCTCAGCCGGCCGGAGAACGAGTCGGAGAAGGGCCGACGACGACGACGACGACGGGCAAAGCAGCCTGGCGCAGGAAGCTGAAGGGGAGTCGGATCAGGTGCCTCAGTCCGGCCGGGGCAGGCGGAGAGAGGCCATCAACTCAGGCAAGTGGCTGGCTGGGGAAAGATCAGGGGAGCGGGAGCCGTCTGCCCCTGTGCGTGGGTGGACGGCGTGGGGCATCGGTCCTTGAGAGCAGCAGAAGACGGGTCCTTGCTTCTCCAAGAGGGGAGGAGAAAACGACCCACAAAGGAACCGAAGCGTCTCGTTTTACCTGACGGAAAGTTTCTAGGAAGTAAAACCAGACGGGTCGGTTCCTTCTTCCCGAAAGCATGCAGCGGAGGGGGAGGATAGAGGGAGGGGGAGGATAGATCTGGCGGCCTGGTCTGGCGTGTTGGCTTGGGAGCAGCAGCCCTGGCCCACCGCAGCACTTATTTCTTCCTTGCATCGTTGGGACTGCCGGTTCGGCTTGTTCTGTGTTTGCCGCCTCCGCCTCTCCCGCCCCCAATGTCTGGACGATGTTTCCACGGAGGGAGGAGGAAGGAAGCCTTATCAGTAGCCAAACAGACGCGCAGGGCTGCGATGGCGCAGTTTCTCCCCAGACTTTGGCTCCTGGCCAGTGGGCCTGATTGTGACCCCCCCCCCCCGCCGCCTCAGCCAGGCAGGTGAGTCAAATCGTCACACGTCGTTGCACGGTCTGTGTCTCTTTTTGGGGCGGGTGGGGGACGACTCCCGCCAGTATTCCACTTTCCTGCTGGGGTTGCCAGTGCCACCTCTGGGAAGTTCAGGTTCCCCCCCCCAACACAGCTCCTTGAACACACTGACTCAGCCCACAAACACCTGCAGTTTACCCCACACAAAGCACTCACACAGAGCAGCCAGACAAAAGCAAAACACGCTTATAATTTGTATTTATTTATTTATTATATTTATACCCCTCCTTTTTTCCTTCAAGGAACCCAAGGCAGCTTACATAATCCTCCTTCTCTCCACTTTATCCTCTCAACAACCCTGTGAGGTAGGTTAGGCTGAGAGTCAGTGACTCTTTTATAATGTATTTCAGTTTACCCCACACAAAGCACTCACACACACAGAGCTAGCCAGACAAAAGCAAAACACGCTTATAATTTGTAGGTAGCCTTTTATAATGTATTTCAATTTTAGACAGCAAAAAAGGTAGTACATTCTTATTTTTTAAACCCACTTTTGCCATCGAAATAAAATTCCATCCTCCATTTAATCATTTATTTATTTATTTATTTATTTATTTATTGCATTTATACCCCGCTCTTCAGCCAGAAAAGACTCTCAGAGATTAATAATAAGACATTCCCTGCCCTCAGGCTCACAATCTAAAAGACATGACACAAAAGGAAAAGGGATTGGGAGGGAGGAGGAAGAATGCCAAACTCAGGCACCAATATAATGTTTGGCATTCTTCCTCCTCCCCCCCAATCCCTTTTCCTTTTGTGTCACGTCTTTTAGATTATGAGCCTGAGGGTAGGGAATGTCTTATTATTACCGGTAATCTGTGTAAACCGCTCTGAGAGCCTTTTCTGGCTGAAGAGCGGGGTATAAATGGAATAAATAAATAAATAAATCATTAATTTCTACCCACTTTTGCCATCAAAATAACATTCCATCCTCCATTTAATAACTTGTTAACATTATAATTAATTTATAATAACTTTCCATTTAAGAAAAAAAAAATTCACCCCTATCAAGTGAAAAAAAATGACCCAGGTCCTTTTTTTTTACTTGATCCATTCGTTCTTTTTTTTTTTTTAAACTATAGTCCGGTCCCCCAACAGTCTGAGAGACAATGAACTGGCCCCCTGTTTAAAAAGTTTGAGGACCCCTGTTGTAATCCTTACATCAACCCTGTAAGGCAGGTCAATAGCATTCTCTCCATACAGCACGTGGGGGGGGCAGCTGAGTAAGAGCTCGGTTCGTGTACATTGTTGCCTAACAGTCTGCATAATTCCCGAAGGGGTGGGCTGTGTTAGTCTATTGCAGCAAGAACAACAAGAGAGTCTTGTGGTACCCTAAAGACCAACACATTCATTCTGACATAAGCTTTCACGGACACTGCCCACTTCCATCAGGTTTTATTGAGTTAACAAGCTTATTGTTTACAAAAAAAGAAATATTTTCAATATGTTTCTGTTTTGGCACTTTAATGGTAATTAAAATATTTAATTTGTTTTAATATAAAATTGCGTCTTCATTTTATTTATTTCCATAAAAAGGCCCACCAAAATCCTCAGCACCAGGCCCATAATGCTCTTAATCTGGCCCTGCACAGCCGGCTGTGATGGGTGGTGGCGCATGGAGCACTAAGTGCTTTGCCTGCAGAAGGTCCCAGCCCAGCTTTGATTCCCCACAGTTTGATTTAGGGGAAGGAAAGAAGCCGGCCTGAAACCACAGAGAGCCAATGCCGGTCAGTGTTGTTGGCAATACTGGGGTAGATGAATGGACTAAGGGTCCGACTCAGCATGATAAGGCAGCTTCCTGTGTTGGATCCAGAACAGATATAGGCATCTGGACAACTGGATCCACCAACATCATCATGCTTTTTTCCTTCCTCACCGTCGCTTTCCTTGTGCCTAGTGACTTTTTCAATGGTAAGCCAGAGAGCACGGACTGTCTAATTATTGGTTCTTGTATGCTGCTCTGGGAGCCTTTTGGCTAAAGAACTGGATAAAACTGCATTGAAGGAATTCAATGAATAGATTTATTACAGTTGAATGAGAAATCGCGTAAAGCAACCTGCTTCCTGAAGGTCCCATGGTCAATCCTAGGCATCTCCAGGTAGGGCTGGAAAAATTCCTCCCTGAAACACTGGAGAGCAGCTGCCAGTCAGTGTTGATAATATTGGGGTTAGATGGACTCAGGGTCTGACTCTGGAGAAGGCAGCTTCCTATGTTCCTGTTTCGTCTACCCTGCATCATCCCCACTGGGGGAAAGTGTGGAGCAGGTAACGCCATCCTGACCAAGGCGCCAGCGGGAGGAGCACTACTCCAGGCACTGCATCGGTTTGGGAGCCTTTGCTGTGTGCAGTCCTTTCCCAGTGAGGAGAAAGCCCATGTGTAGCACAGCACAGCACTTCTGCCAGTGACTGGACTGGAGTGTGGTCCCACACCTGACGTCACCCTTCCCGTGGAGGGCTCAGTTGGGCATTTTTCCAGTCGCCCACCCAATTCCATTTCCCTATCCTTGGTGCACAGAATGGCAGCCTTAAGACCTTTTTATTGACAAAGATCTCTTACTTGGCTTGCTGATTGCACACTACACGTCAGTGTAGCGTAGTGGTTACAGTGATAGACTGGGAGACCGGAGATCCGGGTGCAGGTACCCACTCGGCCATGAAGCTCGCCAGGTGACTTTGTGCCAGTCACTGACTAACAGCACTATCCAATGAGGCTGCCCGTAGGACATTGTTTCCAGTCCCTTTATCATCCTTGTTGCCCTCCTCTGAACCCTCTCCAGTTTGTCTACACCGTGGCCACCCAGCTGCTCACGGGATCCCATAGGCAGGACATGAGTGCAACAGCACCCTCCCACCCATGTTTCCCAGCAACTGGTGTACATAGGCATACTGCCTCTGAACCTGGAGGTAGCATATAGCCATCAGGACTAGTAGCCATTGATAGCCTTCTCCTCCATGAATTTGTCCCTTTTAAAGTCCTCCAAACTGGTGGCCATCACTACATCTTGTGGAAGTGAATTCCACAGTTTAACTATGCGCTGTGGAACTGTGTAGATGTTTTTATTGTATCTGCATTTGGTACTGTATTTTATTGTTTTCTATGAATTGTTGTTAACCACCGGAGAGCTTCGGCTATTGGGCAGTATAGAAAGAAATCGATGATGATGATGATGATGATGATGATGATGATGATGATGATGAAAAAATCAAGAAGGACCAAGATAGCACAAATTCTGCACAAAGACATTCGGAAGAATTTCCTGGTGATATGAACTGTTCAATGGCAGAGCTGCAATCTTCTTCGGAAGTGGATGCCCCTTCGCTGGTGGTATTTAAACAGAAGCTGGATGGCCATCTGTCAGGGATGCTGTGGAAGCAGATTTCCTGCATTGGCAGGGGGTTGCACTAGATTACCTTTGGGTGCGCCCATCCAACTCTTTTATTCTATGGTAAAAATGATACAAAACGTGTATATTATGTGTTGATATCACACTTTCCACCAATATTGCCCCCAAGGCAGCTTACAACAGGTGACGAAAAGCGCTATCCATTGTAATGAAAATGAGAAACAAAGAATGGCCAGTAAAACAACAGATACCCTGCTAGATCCCAGACAATTTATGCTTTATTGGACAAAAGCAGCACTTTGAATTGTACCCTGAAACAAACTGATAACCAGTGCAGATCTTTCTTTTTAATTTTTTTTTATTGATTTCCCAAAGACAAACAAACAAAAGAAAATTACATCAGACTTAAGTCTTGTTAGTGACAATAGTAGCATATTTAACATATTTCCCCCTTTATTTTACAAGCAAAAATATGGGAGGAATCCATTGGTGGCTTGGAGATTTCTTTTATGGTTCTTCATAATAAAATATTGAAGCTGCAATCCTATGCATGTTTAGACAGAAAAAAGGCCTACAACTGCCAGCATTCTCCAGCCAGCATGCTCCTGGCTGGGACGTGCTGGGAGTTGTAGGCCTTTTTTTTCCTGTCTAAACGTGCATAGGATTGTGCCTTAGTCCCTTTTCCATAATCTGAGGAAAGGCTTTGACAAGTATTGCTGCATACATCCCTGATTTGTATGTGAAATTTGCCTTTCGCTAATGTCAGTTGGTATGCCAATTTTTTGGCCATTTCTATTTGCCACAGCTGCAGTGCTGTGCAGCTCTTTAAACACCAGAGTAAGAGGTCTATCATGGTGAGTCCTGGTTAACTAGTTAAAGTTTCTGAACACTTTTCAAGGGCAGCCCCGTAGATAAGGCATCGTGCCATTGCAGTAATGGAGGTTACCAAAGCATGGATAACCATGGCCAAATTATCACATTCTAGAAGGGGATGCAACTGGTGCTCCACACAAAGTTGTCAAAAAAAGGCATATCATGCTATTGACATCTCCTAAGCAAAGTTGACTCTTGAAGCACTCCTCCTAAGCTATGAACTTGACCTTTACAGGTGAGTGTCCTGTCCAGATGAGTACCACCATCATCATCTGATGGCCCACTCATGTACAGTGCATCTGTCTTGTCTGGACTGAGCTTTAGTCTGGATTGCAGGTGTACAGGTATTTTGAACTCCAAAGCCTTACATACTGGTGTGCTATATTCAATGGACAGCATGGATAAGGGGACTAAGTGGTGGTGGTACTTTAATTTCCAGCCACAATTTTGAGTTATTTAAAGGGAAAAGCTACATGTAGGTAGCAAATTCAATATTACTGGAATCTCAACAGGATCAAAAATATTCACAGAATATGTGTGGCCTAGCAAAAGACCTTCTTCTTCTACTTCTTCTTCTTCTTCTTCTTCTTCTTCTTCTTCTTCTTCTTCTTCTTCTTCTTCTTGTTTTAATTCATGGCTAATGAAAAGGTAGGCAAAGAGAGTCCCTCCCAGCCCACAGAAGACAAAGTGTTTACACTTTAGCTGGCTCCATCCCATTGATTTCAAATATTCCCATTTCTTTGTAGTCTGGATTCAGATAAAGTTCTGTAATAAAATCCTTCCTGTCTGGGAAGCGGTGGTTACATGTTCACACTAGAACTTCCTAATGATTTTGCTGGCAGAAGCTTCCTGTCTGTGGTTCTCTATTAAATGTGCAAGTTCAAGATACCACAATGGTGGCCAAAAATGACTCCAAATGTTCATGTGATGCTACTTACCTGTTGAATTTCTGACCACCAAGCAACTGTTAAAAAAGTAACAGGAGCCTTTTTCAGGAAAGGAGGTGGCAGTCCAGATCAAGCATCATTAAGAAGTGGTTGAAGGGTAGCTTTCCCCCACTTTTTCAATTCTTCTAACAAACATTTGTGGTAAAAAAAAAAATTAAATAATGTTCATCATCATCATCATCAGGCGATCACTCGTGACCGAGTAAGATTGTCTTCCGGGATAAAAGGAGGAGATTCTAAAGAAAGATTGTGTAGACTCTAGCGATGGGTCCGTAAGTGACTGTGGAGGCCAATTCTAGATCCACACAGCTTCCCACAGTGAGGACACAGGTTACCAGATAGAAGATGGTCCTGTAAAGGATTCATTTGACGTGCTTTTCGCTTAGCACGTTTCTCCCTTTCACCTTGCACTCGGGCTTCTTCAAAGTCCATGGATCCTTTGTGAAAGGCCAACCTCCATTTAGATCGTTCATGGGCCAGAGCTTCCCAGTTTTCGATGTTTATATTGCATTTTTTTAGATTAGCCTTATGAACATCTTTAAACCTCTTATATTGACCACCGATATTCCGCTTTCCATCCTTGAGTTGGGAGTAAAGTAACTGCTTTGGGAGACGGCAGTCAGGCATTCGAACAACATGACCGGTCCACTGAAGTTGGCGTTGAAGGATCATTTTTTCAATGCTAGTAGTCTTTGCTTCTTCCAGTACACTGACATTTGTTCGCCTATCTTCCCAAGTAATTTTCAGATGGGTTAAGGTTCCCACCCAAAGAGCTCCAAAATAAGGATCCCATTGTGAAACTGTAAGGAAACATCATATTACATGTGTCAGAAAATTAATAATATTTTATTACAATATGACGCCCTTGTAACGTATTAAATTGAATTTGCTTTTTGAACATATGGTGCACTGCATCCCACAAATTAATAAGGTTCATAAATGAGGAACTCTTCCTTGAAATAAGAAACAGGTGGTATGCCTAAAATGGGTAACATGTTTAGCCTGTTGCTGCAAAAAACACACCACGTGGCACCTTAAAAATTAATCATCTTTATTTATTATGGCATAAGCTTTTGTGGGCCAGAGTTCACTTCATCGGATGTACCATTCCTCAAGTAACGGTAGTTACGCCTATGTATAAGAATGTGATTTGGGATATGTGGTGTTAAATGGAGCAAGAAGAAGAGGTGCCACCGAGTCTGGCCTGGGTCTTCTATAGCATGAAGAAATAATTTTGGGCTTCCCCTTACATTTAGTAGAGGAGGAATGCAAGGGAACACAACTCCAGAAATTTTTTCAAAGCAGAAGCAGTGACAGCATCTACTGGAGCACCAGGGTAATTGACAAATCCTCTTCATTCTGGCAAATGAACCAGGTGATAACAAGGCTTGCAAGTTTTGCTATTGTTTGTGACAGCTTTGCATACAGGAAATCAGAGAAAGAGGAAAACAGTTCAGCAGAAGCTTGAATTTTTTCCTTTTTTCCCCAGTGGGGTTCCTACTTCATGCTCACCGTTTAAATGGTAACACTTCTTTGCAAGAAGGTGTGCATTTCTAATTACGTCAGTGTGCATTTCAGCTGACCGAAGATCTTGTGTTAAAATTCAAGTGTGCTTTATGAGTTGAACCTATGTAGTCAGCAATAAGCTCAATTAAGTTCAAGAAAGCTTACTCCCAAATAATCGCACATAGGATTTTAGTCATGCTGATCCTAATAAATTGGGTATGGCGCTATGTACTTCTGTTCTTTGGTTGGTGTGTGTGTGTGTGTTTGTAATATATACACACACATTCACTGTCATGATTTCATAGATCATAGAGTCTGCACTTCAAAATTTACCTTTACTCACACTTACCCCCTGCCAGTAGTCCAACTGAGAAGCAGGAGTGGTGCTAGGTACTGAAAAGATATGGGGCTCATCATGCCAACAGGACAAAAAAACCCACACAAATTTAAATATGCTAATTTACATATGCTAGAAATTCTCTCTGTCTCTCTGTCTCTCTGTCTCTCTCTCTCTCTCTCTCTGTGTGTTTAAAGGACCCTGTCTCCTAAGGACACCCCTTTTGTAAAAAGTGATGTATGGACAGGGGAATGGAAGGTATTTGATTTCAGGAAAAAACCTCAGGCAGAAAGATTCAAGGGTGGGGAGCAGCAGGAGGTGAAGCAGATGTGGGCAAAAAGCCAGCTAGTCCAGGTGAATCAGATGCAGCAGAGATCATCAGGGCCCCTCTGTGACTTTATTTTAGCAATTGCCCATGGATAGCAGGGTGGAGGGTCAGATGGCCTCCCAGAGATTTGCGGCTCCAAATGAAAGATTTGGGGCTCCAGCCCAAGTGGGCTGCCCCCTAACACCACCTCTGTAGAGAAGTAGCTGCTGTCTTCTTTATTAGATGGATTTGGTCTGACCACCTCTTCTGTCCAGCAGTTTAGAAGGTAGGTAAGATGGCATTAGGGCCAGGGATACGAAACATATAAGCTTGTTTGCCGCCAGCTCCAAAAGGTCTCTCAAGGGCCCTGTTTCCTTCTGCCCTGCCACTTAATTGCTGCCAGGATCTCCTGGCTAGATCACAGAAACCTTAGACGCTAGTCTGAAGGATTCAAATGTTGGCTCAGATTTATAGGCTGCTGTCCATCTGCCTGTCAACAAGCTTTCAGCAGAACAGTCTTGTTCACAGTCAGAAACAAGATGCTTAAGTGGAGGCAGACTGTACTATGTAACATGGAAGAATCTGTAAACCAGGAAAAAAAATTGCAACGTTTCACACAATCATTGACTTTACAAAAGACATGGAAATATTACAAGACAGTTAACGGAGCTGCCACACTTGTGTATATTTCCCCCTATTCCTTTTAATATCTATTCCCCCTATTCCTTTTAATATCTAGAATCTAGATATTAAAAGGAATAAGGGAAAATATACACAAGCATATTATGTGATGCCATTACTTATGTGATGTCATTACCTTGTTCACTGTCCTGCCCTCACATCATTTGTTGTTGGCTGTGGGGGCAGGGCAATACACAGCACTATGACATCACATCATGTGATGTATTTACTTAGAGCTTTTTCTAGACAAGGCTATTTCACCTGCTGTTTCTACCACCAGTTCCAGTTTCATTACAGAATTAAGATCGTAGTTCTGCATGAAGTTATTTTCCTTTCCTGCCTTTTCATACTTTCTGCTATATGTGGTATAGTGGAATTACATAACTACACTGGTGGGGAATTGTGCCCCACTAAAAAAAAAAAGCCAAAAGTGATCTTTAAAAATAGAAGCGAAACTGGAGGATCATGATGTCATCTAAAGCACCTGTAAACAACTGTGAGTGAGGAATGGTGAGCACACTATAGATGCCTCATCTAGAAAAGCTGTTAGCCCTAGGTGTTAGAATCATAGAAAAGTAGAGTTGGAAGGGGCCTACAAGGCCATCGAGTCCAACCCCCTGCTCAATGCAGGAATTCAGGTCAAAGCATCCCTGACAGATGGCCGTCCAGCTGCACCTTGAATGCCTCCAGAGTGGGAGAGCCCACCACCTCCCTAGGTAGTTGGTTCCATTGTCTTATTGCTCTGACAGTCAGGAATTTTTTACTGATGTTTAGGTGGAATCTGGGTTCCTGTAGCTTGAGCCCATTATTCCGTGTCCTACAAACTGGGATGATCGAGAAGAGATCCTGGCCCTCCTCTTGCAAGGGAGAAAAGGGCCAAAGAGACACAAAGCAGTGAACATCAAACTAAATCCTGAGAGATTGCCCTTAAGTGTTGCACTGTTGCACAGAAGAAGAAAATGTCACCAGATGTAGAATTTTATATTACTGTAGTGAGAAATCCCACATTTAGTGAAATTCTGCTTTCTATCCAACAGAAAAATCATCTCGTGGTCTTGACTTAGAAATGTAACATAGGCCTTCTTTTTCTTAGCTATTTTATGAGTGAATCTGGAAATGGGAAACTGAGCAGAAGCAATTCAAAGGAGTGCAGTCTGAAGAGAAAGACAGTGTTCTGTAATTTAGGTAACTGTTCTCCCTGACATGCTACGGCTTTTTGTCTTTGTCTTTTTTCTTTTAATATGGGGTGCTTTCAATTATGTAATTTCCCCCACCTACAGTGCCCCATAAGCCGCACCATATGACTGTTCTCATCATGTCTTTATTATGTTCAAAGCAAGAGAAAGATGGAGTGATACAGGTTAGATTACAAAGTGATGCACAGCTTTAAAGCTGGTAGTCAGCCCCCTGATGGAGTGTGGCTGGCAGATCAGCAAGAGAAAAGCTTCAAAGAGTTTCCGTGCAGAGATCCAGCCAAAATGTAATCTGAAGTGGGGGGGGGGTTGTTCCCTCTCCAGCATGTGGGCAGTTTGGATCATAAAAGCAATGCTCATCTCGCACAATCTTGGCCATGGATCAGGAACAACTAAAGTCATTCCCAGGGCAGTGTAGTGAAGGTGACATTGTAGCAAATACCTGGCTAAGAAAGCAGAACAACAGGAGCAAACGATCCTTCAGTCTCAATGTCCTGAACAAAGATTTTATCAGAACTCCTCTTTTTTAAGGACATGATGATAATGATTGCATGCAACCTCCAGGTTCAAAGGCAGTATACCTCTGGATAGTTACCCATTTCTGAGGAGTGATTAGCAGGGCTGGTGGCAAGCTATTGCCTTCCAGCCTACTTGTGATCTTCGTCCCAAAGGCATCTGTGGGCCACCGGAGGAAAGCGGGATACTGGACTACATGGACTTCTCATCTCAGGCCCAGTGCCAGGATCCTCAGACAGCAAGACCCAGCAAGGGCCACTGCACTGACACCCTCCCTTGCCCCCCACTGGGGGAAGATTGAGCTCCATTGCACTGGTAGCCATTAATTTACTTTTCCCACAATGCCCTGGCTGTTGCATCGGTCCAGGGCAGGATGGGAAAAGCAAAGTGGTGGCTGCCATGGTTATGTGGTGGCTACCATTCCACACACGTTGCCCCAGCCCAGTTTTTCTCAACCTGGTGGCCCTGCAGATATTTTGGACTTCAACTCCCATCAGTTCCAGGTAGCATGGCCCATGATCGGGAATGCTGGGAGTTGTAGTCCAAAACATCTGGAGGGCCACCAGGTTGGGGAAGGCTACCTGGACCAATGCAACATCTGGGGTACTGTTGAAGAAACAAAATAGCACCTGCTGGGAGGCTTCTGCCAAAGCTGCTCTCTGCTGCTCCTTTAAAAAAGAAAAAAGGGGGGGAAGCCAAAGCTAAGCCACCCCATAATCATCAGGAGTCCACCTAGAGCAGGGCTCTCCAACCTTGGGTCCCCAGATGTTGCTGGACTACAGCTCCCAGAATCCCTTGCCATTAGCCATGCTGGCTGGGTATGCTGGGAGCTGTAGGCCAGCAACATCTGGGGACCCAAGGTTGGAGAGCCCTGCTCTAGGTACAGGGGTGCCCTTTGGAGGGCACATTGCTAAAGATTCCCTCAAATGTGAAACCCACTCTGTTTGGTCTGATCCACCAGAATGATTCTTCTGTTCTTATGACCAGTGGGCTAGGATCCAAAGAGTTACTTTAGGTACACCTAAGGGTTTGTAGTGTTGACTTTTTTCCTTCGAGGGGCATCTCCCCACACACAATACCATTAGCATGGTGGGTGCCACTGTTTGAAGAACACAAGTCCAAAGTTCTCTTTGGCCTATGGAATTAGTGTGGTTCTTTGGATCTAGTCTAAAGGTATTTTCTTTAATACCCCAAATAAGCAACTGGTAACAAATGGGAGCTATAAGTTGAACACTGCAAACTGGTACACACAATGCAGGACTCTTTGATTACATGACTAAGCAAGCAGGTCCCTAAATTGTTTCTGTCTTATGTAATGACACTTGCCAACTGGCAGGTGGGGAGAGAGGCCAGCCTGGCCTATTCTTGTCCCTTTGGAAGAGGTTTGGTATGGAGAAATCAGCAGGTGAAGCTTTTCATGGCATGGAGCTTCACCTGATAACGTCTGAAGATCAAATTGCTGTTCAAAGCCACTCACACCATTGTGCCTTGTATAGTTTGACGACTTAAGAGGAAAAGGATTGAAAGAGCACAAGGGAACAAGACAAGACCGGTAATCAATAAGTGTATTTGTACAAACTGGCATCTCATCTTTAAAATTGTGCAAAGTAGCAGTTTTGAAGCAAGCAGCAAAGATATAAGAAGAAGGGAAATGCTGCAGTTGTTGTGAAGGGCCCTGCACCAGTATCATGGCCTCCAACACCAGAAAATGTTGACAGGCCATTTCCCAATAATGTGATTAAACAATTTTATGATCATATTCTTGGCCAAAGCAATGGCAAAAATGTCATGTTCTGAAGGCTGGACTCACATGGAAACTAAAGGAAAATTTCAACACAAGGGGTAGGCATTGGTACGCAGACAATTGTTCCTTAGAGAAGTGACACTGGGGCCCACATGTCTAATGAACACATGTGGAGCTACAATGTCCACAACATGCCCTACATGCATTATGACACATGTCTGCACCATGCCTTCATACATCCAAGCATATGCATGCAGGCACTTCTACTCATTTCTGTGGAACTCCCAGCCTCTGGAGGTCAGGCAGGTGCCAACACTGTATTGTTTTCGGTGCCTCCTGAAAACACTTTTATTTCCAGAGGCCTTCCTGATCTAACCAGCCATAGTTTTATTGATATGGTTTTATTGATCTTGTTTTTAACATATTGTTTTATTCTTTTATTTGTTCATCTGTTACTGCTCACCGCTCCGAAATCTCCATACTGGAATATGGAGCGGTACATAAATCTTGTAAATAAATAAATTAAATGACTGGGGACCCTGTCTTTGCAAGGCTGCCAATAAAGAAGCATCTATGCTTGTGCAAATGTTTCTGTACCCAGAGGCATATGTAGAACAGTGGCAGAGCTTGCGGCCATGACTAGGTCCCTGCTATATGCACATTTTTAAATGCAAGGAGCGCGGCTGCGCTTCTGACAGGGGCTAAATACATGTATAAAAGCATCTATTTTCATCTTCAATTCCTGAGGCCAAAATATGTGAAATACAAAACCACTGAGCACAAATAATGCAAGAATTGTGTTTGGATAACAATAATATTTATTTATTTATTTATTTATTATATTTATACCCAGCCTTTTTTCCTGAAAGGAACCCAAGGTGGCTTACATAATCCTCCTCTCCATTTTATCCTCACAACAACCCTGTGAGGTAGGTTAGGCTGAGAGGCAGTGACTGGCCCAAAGTCACCCAGTGAGTTTCATGGCCGAGCGGGGACTAGAACCCGGATCTCCCGAGTCCCAGTCCAACACTCTCACCACTACGCCACACTCATCTTTAATCATTATTTTACATTAATTTTATTTTACATTATTTTACATTAATAAATAATTGTTTAATAATAAGTGTGCAGGATTCCAGATCATGGGGACAGCTTACACACATTCTGCAGACTTCCCCCACTTCAGACCTTCCCCCCCAACTTGGATAGCTTTGGGGAAGGGCTGCATAGCCTTGCTATGTCTCACCACACCATCTCAATCGTGTGGAAAGAAATGCTTGAGCAGGGAAGACAATTAGGATATGATTATATCTCGTAGGAAAAGAGTGGAGCTTCTCACCTACCAACATCCTAGGGATGCTTTCAAAAATTTCCTCATCAGAGTTTCCCCGTGGAGTTCTGAATTAACAGGTCTGGAACGATGTATTAGTGATTTTATATAGGGTACTGTGTATGCAGAGTTTGTCTGCATACAAACTGCATACAGAGTTTGGTTCATGATTCATGTCGTTTCTGCTATATTATACATGTGCACTGATAAAGCACCACACCTGATATGGTTGTATGTATGGTTGTATCAAGATTCATTTTGTTGATTTGGTTTTTAAATGGCTCTGAATCTTTTTGTGTGTTTTACCAATGCGCAGGAGCATATGTGAGCACCCATAAAACACTGCACAAAAAGAATATTGAAGCAGTCTTACATATGATCATATCAAGATGGCTTCTTTGCAGTGTCCTGTCAATGCACATGTTGAACATCAGGAAAATGTTTGGTTGAACACCAATGGTCAGAGCAGTCAGACAATGGAATCAACTGCCTGGGGAGGTGGTGGGCTCTCCATCCCTGGAGGTATTGAAGCAGAGACTGGACAGCCATCTGTAGGGGATGCTTTGAACTGGATTCCTGCGCTGAGCAGGGGGGTGACTCAATGACCTAAATGGCCCCTTCCAACTCTATGATTCTATGTGTGCTTCTGTAAGGTAGAGGGGAGGGGAAGATGCAAATAACTGAAGGAACAGGAAACTCATTGGGGTCCACATTCCAGCAAAGGGCAGGGTCAGAGCCAAAAGTGGGCAGTAAGTGTGACTCTTACCTTTCTTCAGTTTACAACAGGAGCAGGGCCAGCTCAAGATACTTTGCTGCCTGAGGTGAAAAACAAGGTGGTGACCCCTCCCATGCCTTGTACAGAAGCCAACTGAACCGGCAGTTGAATCTTTCTTCAACACTGGTGATGGAATGGCATGCTTTTCTGCATGTGAAGGTAGCAGGCTAGCTTATGGGGTGCAGAGTGGGCCCCATGGCACAGAGCTCTCTCCTCCACCACCTTGTTGCCACCTCCCAGGATCTGCCACCTGAGGTGACTGCCTCACTCTACACACACACTCACCAAGGAGGGGGGAAAGAGGCCCAGAGAGGAGAGACAGCCAGTCTCCACAGAGACCAAAAGAGACAAACAACATCTGCATAGAATCACCCCAGGGGGGAAGGCAAAAAGCATCCCCAGGCTCGTCAATGCTCTCGTATATCAGCCCCATCTACATAAGACTTAAATTCCTTGCCAGAGCAGACACTTCAGCACCATAAGAAAGGGCCATTCAACACCACAAGATGAGACCATTAAGCAAGTAGCTTCAAAGAAACCCCACCCCACAGGGGGAAGGTGGCAACCCAATAGTGGAAAAAAGACATCTACATCCAGGCATTCACACTCTTCAACTCATGCAAGGTTCCCTGCATTGGCTTTGTAGTTGGGGGACAGAAAAGGATGAAGTAAATAATATTTATTACCCAGAGCAAAGCTGGTGAGGGGTGTGGCCTCAGGAGAGTTCAGAGGTCTGGTATGAGATAACTGGAGGTCCACATTTGGCCCACAGGCTGAAGGTTCCCCACTCCTGCAATAAAGGAACAGAACAGGGGAAAGCCTCTATCTCTATCACATCCATTTTGGGCAGGACAATGTGTGCCCCTGCCAATGCATGGAACATGGATGTTGTTTCTAACAAAGGTGTGTCAGTCAATATATTCCACCTACATTTGCCAGAAACTGTGACTATGACCTAGTTCACACATCACGCTAGGCAATTTCTGGGTTGTTTTACCCAGGAATTGCGAGAGGAGTAGAACACACACACGCAGCTCTGCTCCCTAGATATGCGAACTGGGTCTATGTTTTGCATTATTATAGGTTAAGTAGAATAGACCTTCAAAATTAAAATGTGCTGAATGTTCCAACACATATACACAGTAAAAGAGCAGAGGAAGGAATGAGGGGTCTGGGATAGGGACAGAAATAACATGATAGTCGCTGTGTGAGTTTAGAAATGTGAAGAACTTTCCTAAGTTATCATCACTCATGTAGATCCACAAGTGGCTGAACAAATGGGGCAGCTTTGCCTGCATGAAAGTATTGCTGATCTCACATTGCACTCCTCAAAGGACTTGGTTCTTATAGCTTGATTTACATTACTTTTTAAAAGATACATTTCTCCTTTATGATACACTGCTGTAAGGGAAATGCATCTCGCTCAAACCTTATGAATTCTGGAATGTTAATTAACAACATGATCTTCTACAAGTCTACTCAGAGTCAGAAGTAAGTCCCCTTAAGTTCAGGGGCTTACTCCCAGGTAAGTGAGTAAAGGATTGCAGCCCAAGTGAATAGGAGGAGAATCTTAAGGCCAAACCTACCATTAGGCTTCAGGAGGCAAGCACCTCAAGCAACTGATTCTGATTGTCATGAAAGGGCAGCAAATAATTAGTAATAAATTGTTAGTTATAAATTAATTATTGCATTTTTACCACCAGGGAGGGAGAGAGGCATTTACTGGATTTTCTGTCTCATGTGCCAAAGTAACTTGACTGGCCTTAGGTACTATGCACTACTCTTGACTGTGATGGAGGGTGAGGGTGTGCATTTGCTATTCCACCTCAGGCAGCAAAATGTCTTAGGCTGCTGGCCTTGTTTTCATTTATTTTAGCAATTTCATTTTTATGAATAACTATAGCACAAGCACATATATAGACATGCATCTCACCCAGTTACTGACTACACACTCAGAGAAGCAGTCTTCTTCATGCATATCTTTGGCTGAAAGGAACTGGGCACAAATGGGGGTGCAGTTCCCAATCCCCCCCCCCACCAGTCCAACAAGCAGGGCTGGGTTTGCATAGACCTTTTTAATAAAGTAAAATCCTGCCAATTCAGGACTCAGTCCTTCTCATTTCCCCTTCGGTACCAAAAGCTGTTCCAGCTTTTAAAAAAGGATTACACATGCACAGTCTTGGCTTCTCCGCACACATTTCGTTAGACTGCACCATTTACACTTTTAGGTCTATACTCAGAACATCTGAGAAGTGGTTCTAAGAGCTTATTCCACAGATGTGACATTGTTTGCTACAAGGGCATTGATGCTACATCCCTGGTGGTTATATCTTTCTCTTTAAGGGAAAAAAATTATTTCTCTTTAACAGGTAATTGGGCATATTTACCTACCAAGGAGAAAAATCCATTTCTAAAAGATGTAGATGGCAAATCAACTCTTTGTCGTCCAGAGCCATGCTATTGTATTCAGATTATGCACACACTTTCCAACTAAACACATTTCTCTAATTACACTGTTCTATTGTGGCCTTCATGTTGCAAAATCTGAGTGATCTGACTGCAAAATTGGAGAGTGTCCTGTGTCCCCCGTCCCCGTCCCCCGCCCTTATACCAAATTATAGATCTTCCTGACCACGGCTACACAGGCCGTAGTCTTGCAGCCCAGCCAGGCTCCTACCAACAAGCTGTTGACGTCATCACTTTGAGCTCTGGTGGCAGCTGTTCCATAAAGTGGGAGCTCATCCGGAATTGTAGCTATGTGTTGGCACCAGATACTTGGGACGAGCTGCCTGTGCTAGGGGAAGTATGCAACCCCCAGCTGAGGGTGAGGAGGAGAGCCAGGAGTCCTTCTAAGCTGAGTGTGCGATCTAGCAGCAGAGGGCAAGAGCTTGTAGCAGCACAAGTTGCGGCTTTATAACTTTGCAGCTTAGTCCAGTGATACTGAATGAACGGTGGTGGTGCAAATAGCAGCGCACGTTCCTGCCGCTAAAGCGGCGACATAGGTAAGACACCGCCACTTGGCTCTTCCCCTTGACAGAGAGAACTTTCTTCCCATGCCCTTCCTACAAGCAGCATTGCATCGAGAGCTTCCTCTCTGTCATCATCATCATCAGGCGATCACTCGTGACCGAGTAAGATTGTCTTCCAGGATAAAAATTTACAAAAAGGAGATTTTAAAAGGAGGAAATTCTAAAGAGGATTGTGTAGACTCTAGCGATGGGTCCGTAAGTGACTGTGGAGGCCAATTCTAGATCCACACAGCTTCCCACAGTGAGGACACAGGTTACCAGATGGAAAATGGTCCTGTAAAGGATTCGTTTGACGTGCTTTTCGCTTAGCACATTTCTCCCTTTCACCTTGCACTCGGGTTTCTTCAAAGTCCATAGAACCTTTGTGAAAGGCCAACCTTATACATACATACATACATACATAGGGTGCTTCCAGACGGAGGGCTCCTAGCACTAATAATCAGAAGACATTGTGCAACTATTCCATCTTTCCTTCTTAAGGAAACAGATGGATGAACTGGTGGGAGAGTGTTGGAGGATTACAAGAGGAAGAAGTTGTCATCTGGACCCTCCCCCCCCCCATAAAATTCCACGAAAGAGGCAGGGCCATTGCACATTAAAACCTCGTCTGGAAGCACCCATACATTATACATATATCTATACATACATACTCTTTATAGGCCAGACAGAGGGCCCTATAACAGGAATTTCTTTTGGCAGCTTACCAAATAAAAACAAGAACCAGTTAAAATAATCACAGTTACAGTAAGGCACAATAAACTGCAGCAAATAAAACACAACTATAGAACCCACTATAAAACAAAAGACTGCTTTAAAAACAAAGTGCAGAGGAACACAACTGCACAGCATTAAATCATTTCTTTTAAAAAAAAAAAACTAATAAAAAGTTAGAGAGCTAAAACAGTGCTAAACCACCACAAAAATTAAACTCCTGCAGAAATAAAAAGGTCTTTGTGTAGTGCCGGCAAAGCAACATCCAAGTAGGCACCACCTGCCGCTCTGAGTTCACTTTGGCAGTTCCACTGTTGCCCCTGTGCCACACCGAAATAAGTCCTCCCAGAGATGTATTCCTGCTGCCTTTGCATCCCAGTTAAACAGGGCTGGCCACACAGCCATGGTTGGGGAAAGGTGGGAAGCATGAACCATTGGGGGGGGGAGTTGCTATCAAGGACCACATTCCCCTGCTCTCTGTGTCTCCCAGCCCACAACCATTCCTGTTTCCATGCATGTCTGTAATCATGCCTAACAGTTCTTTAAAATGCCCGGTTTCTTGTATTACTTTTCTTGTCTGGCATAAAAATAATGGCAAGTTCAAGGAAACCGGTGTGCTTCCAGACAGAGGGCTCCTAACACCACCAATTAAAAGGCATTGTGTCGGTATTCAGTCTTTCCCTCCTTAATTGATTTTCTGTGGTAAGAAAAAAGATGGAAGAAGTGGTGGGAAGGTTACAAAGAGTGATGGGCAAACTTACTCCGAGTGAATTTGTTGTTTACTCGGACAATAACAGATTTGTCCACGTGAGCTTAGATTAGAGTTCTCCTTAAATACGAAATCTTGCTCTGTGTATATGAGGTTTTGCATACTCTCAATATGAAAGTGCATCTTGGGAGCTGTACTCTGGAATCGCGTTGTACGGTATGATGTCATACGCCTGTGCCCTCTTTCTGTTTGGTTGTTTTCACGTGGCTGGCCTGCATGGTGATGACAAGTGATGTTTACTCGCTGTCACCGGTATAAAGATGGACCTGCAGTGTCCTCCTCCTCCACCAGAGTGGCGGCAGCAACAATGACAAGGGAAGCAACTAAGGAGACTCCTTCAAGTAAGTTTTTTGGGGGTCTAGGTGCTAGGACAACTATAAATTTAAAGGGGGGATCTGTGTACTACTTCACTGTCTGTGCTTCAAAGATTGCATTCAATTCCGAACATAATAACGAGTTCGTAATACATCGATCCAGGCTCACTACAGAGCCGAATTTTGTAATGGGTCGGCTTGTTGGTCAAAACCCATATGGACAGGTTTTGACCAGCAAGCTGACCCATTACAAAATTCAGCGGCATCTGGATACACACACACACACACACACACACCAATAAAACTCTGTGAATGAGACAGGGTGATTGCACAATAAAAGCCTTTTTGAAATCAGCCTCTGTAACAAATCTTTTGGGGTGGGATGAAATTTGTGGGTGTGGGAAAGGAGGGGGGAGCCTTCCAGAAATGATCTAGTAGCTCATGCCAGTTTTCTACGAAGCATTCTTCTCTTCCATAACAGGCATACAGAAATGTTTCACGTTACCTCCGACGCAGCTCCAGTCCTCACCTCCTACTGGCTTGCCATTAGATGACTTGGAAATTTGTCAGGCAAGCTTAACGTTACACCGCAGTTTACCTTGACCATCATGTGTTTACTGACTACTCAGTAATGACAGCACCTGCCTCTGATTAATTAGGTGTTGCTTTTTATCACCAATTTTCAGGGAGGGAATTGCTGTTCAGGGTCCTAAGAAAACTCACGAGAAAGTAAACAAACCGCACCGGAGTGGCAGACAGAGCAATGTCTATGAAAAGAAATCCATGTGCAATAATGAAGACACAGAGCCAGTTGAGATTTATTTTTGCAAATGGTTGATTTCTCCCAAACTAAGCACCAGTTCATGCATTAAAAATGTGGCAATGGCATTCACACCTCCGGAATACAAGCAGATACATCACACCCTTGGGGTTCCAGTGCACCTGTTGATCATTTGCAGGCCACCAAGTAAATCTGCCCTACAGGCATTCACTCTCTGCAAATGCAGTCAGTCAATATTCTCAACTCCAAAACTCCCTTTTAAATGGACTGGCAGACCTGGAAACCAGCTGCATTAATGCACATAGTAATTTCGTCTTGAACTGATTATGACCTCCATACTGTCAAGAGCCATGTGAGCGTCCTGCCGACAGACTGGGCATTCCTACTCACATATTTTTGTGTCAACCTGTGAACCAGTCTTTTTTTAAAAAATAATTTTTATTAAGTTTTTTCAATCAGAACAAAATAATAACAAATAATGACAATAATAGTAAAATAATAATAACAATACAACATTAATATTGTGCACCCCACCACCACCCTCTAGGGACCATGCTTATATTTCCCCAAAAGATGTCAATATTACTCTGTTCCAAAAATATAACAAATCTTGACAAGGTTCATTCCCCTTCCCCCTCACCAACACGTAATCCAAAAATTTACCCCAAATGCTCACAAAAGTGTTTTTCTCCAATTGTCCTTTTGGTGAACCAGTCTTAAACCAGTTCTAAGAATGTGTCTCTGTTGGTTCTGCTGGTCGATACCATCAACCATGCTATCCCTCTGAGGCATCTATCTGAAATGGGACTGGGTCCTGGGAGGCACTGTTACATGGTGGCTCCAGTCCTTCTTCGAAGGGCGATTTCAGAAGATGGTGCTGGCGGATTCCTGTTGGACGCCATGGCCATTGGCCTGTGGTGTCCCTCAGGGTTGCATAGATTTCATAGATCATAGAGTTGGAAGGAGCCTACAAGGCTATCGAGTCCAATCCCCTGCAAGATGCAGGAAACTAGAGGAGGGGTCTCCCATCCAAGTAATAACCAGGGCTGACCCTGCTTAGCTTTCCACGCTCCGACAAGCTGAGCCAGCGTGAGCCACAGGCCTGTACATCCCCCATGCTATTTAACATATACATGAAACCGCTGGAAGAGGTTGTCTGGAGTTTTGGGGTTCGGTGCCACCTGTATGCTGATGACACCCAACTCTATCAGTTCTAAATCAGTGCCTGGTGTTGGTAATGGGCTGGATGAGGGCAACCAAATTGAAGCCTAATCCAGACAAGACAGAGGTGTTTTTGGTCAGTTGAAAGGCAGATCAGGGACCAGGGATTCAACCTGTGCTGGATGGGGTTACACTCCCACTGAAGACTCAGGCTAGCAATTTAGGTGTACTGCTGGACTCGGCCCTGAGCCTGGATGCCCCAGTGGTGGTGGCCATGAGTGTGTTTGCACAGCTGAGGCTAGTGTTCCAACTGTGACTGTTCCTAGCGATGTCCGAACTGACCAGTCATGCATGCATCTCATTGGACTACTGAAACACACTCTACATGGTGCTGCCTTTGACAAGTGTTCAGAAATTCCAGCTGGTCCAGAATGCTGCAGCCAGACTGTTGTCAGGGGCCAGTTTCGGGAAGCACATGACTCCCTTGTTACAACAGCTGTGCTAGCTACTGGTCTGTTTCCAGGCACAATTCAAAATGCTAGTTATGACCTATAAAGTCCTGTATGGGTTGGGACCAGGCTACCTTCTCCAACTCCCATATGAGCCTGCCTGGGTTTTAAAATCTTTGGGGGAGCCACTTCTCTCAGTATCACCGCCTTCAGAAGTGTGTTTGGCAGTGACAGGAAACAGGGCCTTCTTAGTGGCCTCTCCCAGGTTGTGGAACTCCCTGCTGAGGGAGGCTAAGCTGGCTCCCTCTCTGCTGTCCTTCTGCTGGCAGGCAAAGATGTTTTTTATCCAAGCAGGCCTTTGGCATGTAAGAGCTAGCCTGTTCTGTTGGGTGCTGTTTTTATGCTTTTATTGTTGTATGTTTTAACTGTGTTTTTAATGTATTTGATTATCGTTTTAACCAAGGTTTTTTGTTTTTGTTTTTGGTTTTAGTTCCTATGAGTGCTAACCACCTTGAGCATCATTTTTGGGTGGAAAGGTGGGATACAAATGAAATGAATAAATAATCTAGAATAAAGCTCAGTCATTCTCCTGCTGGAGGAGATTTGTCAACTCACCAGTCTCTTGGAATTTAAAAAAGCCATAAAGACTGATCTCTTCCGGCAGGCCTATCCAGCGGAATTTTAGGATGCCTTTAAGATGTTTTTAAGATATTTTAAGATGTTTTAATGATGTTCTAATGATGTTTTTATGATGTTTTTAATGATGTTTTAAAGATGTTTTAATAGTATGTATTGTGTTTTGTTTAGTCTATGTATTTTATATTTTTTGCTGTTCCCCGCCTCGATCTAGACGGAGAGGCGGGTAAGAAATAATAATTATTATTATTATTATTATTATTATTATTATTATTATTATTATTATTATTATTATTATTATTCTAACTAAGTCTTCCAGGACTGAATGGATCACATGAGGAGCTGAATTACATTTTCCTAAGGATAATCACTGAATTACTAGTGATATTATGGAAGCAGAAATGGGGCACAATCCTATGCATGTTTAGGTAGGAAAAAAAAGTCCTATAATTCCCAGCATCCCCCAGCCAGCCTGGCTGGCTGGGGAATGCTGGGAGTTGTAGGACTTATTTCTCTAAACATACTTAAGAACTTAAAGTCAAGGATCACAACTTTACAACGTATGGTTTTAATGAAAGACAACTCTAGGGATACTGGAAGTCTCACAGTTTTAAGAAAAGTATATTTTATTGCATGGTCCAGAAATGCATTTAGTTGGGGACATCACAATGTTAGGCTGTTTTCTCCACGTAATTTTTTAAAAATCTTCATATTGAATTCTGATCCACAGATCAAGGATTTATCCTATGAGTACCGCATGACTCCTTTGAAAAGAGTTTTGGGCATCTCTGGGTGTTTCTAGAGGAGGCTTTTACTCTGCAACTGCAACTGCCCTGCCTCATTCACGGAATTTGACGGGGGCTGTGTGTGTGTCCAGATGAGGGTGTCTTCCATTTGTAACTCTCCTGTGTTTTCCCACGGCTTCGTCTGTCTTTTTTCTTGCCATTAAAAAAAAAAAAATCAATTCAGGAGGGAAAGGTGGAATAGCTGCAAAATGTCTTTCGATTAGTAGCTCCTGGAGCCCTCCACCTGGAAGCAGTTTCCGCTGCCGCAAAATGAGATGTCACCACCACGATCAGATGTCATTTTTGAGGTGCTTGTGTCTTCAGCCATTAAGACCCTACAAGTGGAACCTGGAACAAAATACTGTGGTGCAGAGTGGCTCTTGTTCAGTAATCCAGCCACTGCATTCCATACAACAGTCAGTCAGGCTCCCGTGGCCACAGAACTCGGGGGGCTGTTTGGGGGCATGTGTCCCCCAGCTTGCTTGCTTTTAAATAAAGATTGTTGGTATTTCTGGAAACCTTGGATTCCCCCAAGCCTGCTGATACCTACCCCTTGTGTGTGGATGGCTGCTGGTGGTTTGGCTACGTAACATGAGGACCTGTTACTTGGATAATTGAGTTCATGTTGGCATCTACAAGCAGGACCTCCAGCATGTTCAGTGTTCAAGTCAGTCAGTCTGGCCCTTCTCCTGGATACCCCCATTTTATTCCCATCCCACCCCATTTTATGTTTGCCCCCAACAACATTCAGTCAGCCTTCTGTAGCCACTGAGCATGCTCAGACCTCATTGAGCTGTTTCCGTTGTGTGTCCCCCCCAACCACCACACATGCATACACACACACACACAAGACGCAATCCTATGCATGCTTAGACAGAAAAAAAGGCCTACAACCTGTCCGAGTGCCTGGAGGCAGTGGGTGGCTGGATGGGAAGGAACATGCTGAAACTGAACCCAGACAAGACCGAGGTACTTCTGGTGGGAGACAAGGGAAGGTTAGGTTGACCTGGTGCTGAATGGGGTACATCTACCCCTGAAGGACCAGGTCCGCAGCTTGGGGGTCATTCTAGACTCCCAGCTGTCCATGGAGGCTCAGGTGTCAGCTGTGAGCCGGGCGGCGCTGTATCAGCTCCATTTGATACAGCAGTTGCGCCCCTACCTTCCTAATCATCTGCTCCCATCAGTGGTTCATGCCTTGGTCTCCTCTCGCCTAGACTACTCTAATGCGTTCTACGTGGGGTTACCCTGGAAGATGGTTCGGAAGTTGCAGCTGGTACAGAATGCAGCTGCTTGCCTGATTAAAGGCTGCCGCCGGCGTGATCACATCACTCCGATGCTCAAAGAATTGCACTGGCTACCAGTTGTTTGCCGAGCCGAATTCAAGGTGTTGGCGTTGACCTTTAAAACCCTGTACGGCTCCGGTCCAGTTTATCTCAAGGAGCGTCTCCAGCAACATCAAGTAGGCCGCTCAACAAGATCTGCCACGGACGGCCTTCTCCCTGTCCCATCAGCCAGAGAAACCAGGCTGGTGGGGACTAGGAGGAGGGCCTTTTCTGTGACAGCCCCCAATTTATGGAACTCTCTCCCCAGTGACCTCCACCATGCCCCTTCCTTGATTAGCTTCCGCCGTGCATTAAAAACGTGGCTTTTCAGGCGGGAATATGGGGTGGGTTAGGATTTTTAAGTTTTGTACTGTTTTTAATTGTGTTTTATACTGTGTGTGTGTGTGTGTTTCTCTCCCCCCCCCCCTTGTATTTTATTGGATTGTACATCGCTCAGAGTGGCCGGATGTCTGGCCAGATGGGCGATTCATAAATATAATAAATAAATAAATAAATAAAACTCCCAGCATTCCCCAGCCAGCCATGCTGGGGCATGCTGGCTGCAGCATGCTGGGAATCGTAGGCCTTTTTTTCTGTCTAAACATGCGTAGGATTGCAGCCTTAGGGTTTCCCCCCCTAAAGTTTTCTGTGCTTCTGCAAGCCTTGGGTTTCCTCTGAGCCTGCTGATACCTCCTTCCTGACTGGGGATGGGTGCCATTTTGGCTATATAATGATCCACACTCACCTCTGATCTTTGGAAATACAAGAAACCTGTGGCCAGTTGTCTTTTCTCTTTCTTCTTCATTGTTCTTAGGTGCTTAGCTTGTGTTATGTGACTCTGGAATGTCCAAGGGGATCTCTTTTTCCACCCACCAATTTACACTCTGCTCGCTGATGGCATCTTGCTAATGCGGTCCAGTCGCTCTGAGGTTCATCTTCTAATCCACTGTATTAACAGAGGTTGTTCCATACACAAATTCCTAATAAGATAGCTCTGTCCCCTCGTGAAAAATATTGGCCATACAAGTGGGCAGGGGTGGTGCTAGGTACCGAAAAAATCGGGCTCAGGACCACAGGACACACAAAAAAAGCACAATTTTTCATATGCTAATTTACATATGCTCTAAAGTGTGTGTGTGTGTGTGTGTCTTTAAAAGACCTTGTCTCCTAAGGACACCCCTATCTGTAAAAAGGGATGTATGGACAGGGGAAAGGAGCGCATTTGATTTCAGAATAAAAAATCAGGCAGACAGATTCAAGGGGTGGGGTGCAGCAGGAGGTGAAACACATGTGGGCAAAAAGCCAGCTACTCCAGGCAGATCAGATGCAACAGAGATCATCAGGGCCCCTGTGCCTTCATTTCAGCAAGTGCCCCTGGACAGCAGGGTAGTGGGGCAGATGGCCTCCCAGAGATTCGGGCTCCAGGTGAAAGATTCGGGGCTCCAGCCCTTGTGAGCCGCCCTCTCACACTGTCCCTGCAAGTGCGACCTGCAACAAAAGTGGGGTGTGCTCTCATTCAGGAGACGCCATTCCAGTCCTCTCCTCCTCCAATGTGGTTTTCAATCCACCACCCCACATAGCCAGTCAGCATCCCATGCTCACACTGAGCCTTGGTACTCTGGCTGATGGATGAGGCCAGAGTCTGCAGTCCCCCAGAGCAACTGTCAGTTGGAGCTGAGTCGTCTCTCTCCACCTGAGTGTTTACAATAATGGATTTCAAACTGAGAGATATGACAGGGGGGAAAGGTGAGGGGAGAGAAGAGGAAAATACACATATCTCTTACATAATGAGATATCACGATCCGATTCCTTTTGGTGATGCTTCACCTCAGCCATTAAGACCTTACAAGTGGGGACTGGAGCAAAATGCAGTGGTGTGTGGAGCACTCTGTAGCGGACGGGACCCCTCCTCCAAACCTCACACCCTTAATGTGTACTTCGCTCTCACCAAGTGCCACCTTGTATTGGTCACTTCAGACTTTAAGCTGTTCACCCATGTTTGTTTGTCTTTATTAAGAGCAGTTTGTTTTATTTGAGTACTTGAAGTAGGGTGCCCCTCCGTTAATTCCCTTCTTACTTTCCTGTCCACCAGTCAGACTCTGGACACTTAGAACTTTGAATAAAAAGATTGATTTATTGTTCCAACAAAGTCTCTAAACTGATATTCAACTCAGGCACAGATAACTTGGATTTTCAACAGTTAATTCAGACTTGTTCTTTGCTTAGATTCAGGTTAAAGGCAGGCAGATGTTATACAGTGCTCTTTGTATCAACTTGGCTTGGTTACTTGAAGTTACAGTATCAGACCAGGGAACTTAACTGTCCCTCACACTAGTCCAGAGAGGTTCACCTTCTTCCTCAGACAGAAGGTCCTTCACTCCCTAAGCGGAAACTCCTGTGAACTGTTCTCTACTAACACCTTCACGTTTGCTTTCTCACAACTTAGTACTAGATTTTCTATCTGAACTCTTCTCTTCAGGACCACTTTTCCCTGCCTACTCTATTAACCTCCCACTCCCTCTCTCACTCCAACCCACTCTCTCCCCAACTGACAACCGACTCCCCTTAACTGCCAACTCCCTGGGGTTCTATGCTCTCTGCTTCAACCAATCAGAGCCTCTGGAATGTTCAGGTTGGCCCCTCCCCGGGCTTCCGCCTGTCACTCCGCCACACACTCCTGCTCCGGATTCCAGCCTGGCGGAATAGTCAGTGCAGGAGAAAGTTCTGGGAGGCGAGGAACCAAATGGCACGCTTGGTCCCAGCTGAGCCGATGGAGCGGACCACCGCTGCCTCACATCTCCCTCACCTGCAGCCAGGTGGAATGCTAGGTTTGGTGGGCTCCTCAGCAGCCCCACTGGACCTGGCCAAACACCCCCTGGGGGCAGCAACTAGCCCTTCCCCTTGGGGCAGGGGCGGAAGATGCAACAGCAGCAGCGCTTGAAAAGCCCTTCCTGGGGCAGCGGCGGCAGAGGTGGCAACGCCCCACCAGGCTGGCGCAGCAGAGCAGCAGCCGGCAAAAATACCCCTCTGGGGGGCAAGGGCAGCAGCTGCGTTCCTCTCTCCTTGCCTTGAGGCAGGCGGGTGTCGCGGCAACAACGAAAAAAGCCAGCATAGCCGGTAAACGCTGCCCTTAGCTCTGCCATTTCAACTCCCTCACAATGCCTCATCGTGGCCGCCATGTAGCACAGCTCTGGAGCAACACTTGGGGGCCCAGAGTGGGAGGATCAAAATGGTTGGTGCCAGCAGCAGAATTTGCTCACTACACCGGCTTTTTGGCCACTGCTGGAGCCCACCTGCCTTAAAGTGAGGGGAGGGAAGGGTGGCAGGCTGCTGGCCCGTTGGCAAGTGCCCGATGGTGCCGACCCCTGTTGCCAGGCCTACTAACATATAACAGTTCCTGGAAGGGGGGAGCCCAGTGCCAATGTGAGGGGGCTGCCTACAGGGGCTGCCTACTGGGGCTGGAGCCCCAAATCTTTCATTTGCAGCCCCAAATCTCTGGGAAGCCATCTGCCCCACTACCCTGCTGTCCATGGGCACTTTGCATATGCAAATTTGTTCTTTTCTTTTTTTGTCCTGTGGCCTTGAGCCCCAGATCGGTACCTAGTACCATCCCTGGGGGAGCCAAAGGGCAACTGGTCCCAGCTGAGCCAATGTACGGGGCCTTGCTGCCTCACCTCTCCCTCCAAGGCAGCCAAACGAAAATGTGGGGATGCAGCAGACAGTTCTGGTAACAGTGAGATTAATTGTTTCAATTAAAAAAAAACAAAAAAACCTTTAAGAGGCTGAGCACCCTGCCACTGAGGTGGGAGCCCTCATCTACCCCTCTATAAGTATGTGAAAAACATAGCAAGTCTGCAGCTGTTAATGATCATCCCCCCAACCCACCCCCACACGCACTGATGCAAGCTGCAATTTTAAAAACCTGCAAGCTGAATGGAAAGATGCATTTCATGCCATGTCTAGTTTGGCCCTTTAGATCCAAACAAAACCAGATTTGTCTGGAAACAGGATTGATGTATAGTGCCACCTTGTGGTATCTAGCAACATTACAACAATAATAAAAACTGGGCTTCTCTACATAACGTATTTATTGTGCACACCTCATTCCCTATGCATGGTAGTTTATAGTCTAAACAACAAGGTGATCCTCCAGTTTCTGTTTGTAAACAGCACTTCCAAGGAGTGTTTTTGGAGCAGGGGAAATGGAATATTATTTCTGATGGCAGAAAGAAAACGCTTATTTCACTTGTGTATTTGCGCTATGCCACTATACCACATTGCCACCTAGAGGTTAAGTAGCAGAAAAGCAGGAAAGGAAAAGCTCCTTGTGTTGTGCTCGGATCTCAATTTTGCAACAAAACTGAAAGTAGATGCAGCTGATTAACAGCCTCATGTTGAAAAGCTCTGTCTGGCAGCATTTCTTTTTGATGTCAAAAGGGAAACTCCTGCAAAGTTATGTGCAAGGTTCAGATGGGGGTGGATTTCTGTGCAAGATTTCCCCTTTTGGCCATTGCAAAGAAGCATCACCAGAGGAATGTTCTTGTAACTCACTTCCTATATGTCCAAAAGCTTTCTGCAGTCCAAATTACAATTAAGGGGGGGTTATGCATAGGGGGTTAAATCCAGCTTCTGGTGCGCGCAACTGGGCTGATGGAAGCAGACCTTCCCACCCGTATCCTCATGGCAGCCTCTCCAGCTCCCCCAAATGCTACACAGAGGGCTGGAGAACCCTGCTGAACAGCTATGGTTGGCAGCTCCAATGTCAGTGGGGCGGTGTATCCATTCCAGGCGGCAGACTGAACTTTAAAGGAGCTATCCATGGTGCTGAACCTATTTTGGGGGCTAGGGTTCAGCACCATGAACAGCTTCTTAAAAGTTCAGACTGAAACCCAGAGTGGATAAGTGGATACACCACCCCACTGATATTGGAACCCAGGGATGTTGAAGAGTCCTTGGTCTCGAGTCTCGAGTCGAGTCACGAGTCTTTGGACCCGAGTCTCGAGTCCGAGTCCGAGTCCTTGGTCCAAAATGGTGACTCACGAGTCCCGAGTCCTGAGTCACTCCCAAAACTGACTCCACGAGTCCCTATTAAAATCAATGGGGTTTCCCCCCAACAAAATAAGACTACTTCAGATGTGTGGCTTAAATAAATTCTAGGCACAAGTGTGCCTTTTTATTTCAAAACTCTGCAACTGATTTTGGCAAGAACAGACCAGGCAGAAAAACCCAAAATAACCAGGCAGGCAGAGGAGGCAGGGAATCTCAAAACAGGCAGGCAGAGGCCTTTGTCTTGGACAATTCAAACTGTGGAACTGGTTAAGAAGAGACCAGGCAGGCAGAGGAGGCAGGAAACCCCAAACAGGCAGGCAGAGGCAGCCAAACCCAAAATGTCTGACCCTAACCCTAACCCCCCACAACAACACATCAAAATAAATCTCAACACATCGTTGGGGCTGCGCTCCTGGTAGCTGTCCATAGTGGCCGAGCAGCGGCACTCCTCGCTTCCATGCACTCTTCACCGGTGATCGCGCTCCTGCCACAGCCAGAAGACTCATCAACAGCCCAGGGATGTTGACAAGTCCTTGGTCTCGAGTCCCGAGTCGAGTCTCGAGTCCCATTAAAAATATTGGGACTCGAGTCCGAGTCGAGTCAGAGGGGGGACTCAGTCCGACTCACGAGTCGAGTCCTCGAGTCCGAGTCCCCATCCCTGTTGGAACCACCAGCCTCCACTGCTACTGAACGGGGTGTGGCGTGGACCAAGGGATGGAGGAATCCTTGAAAATCAGGCAGAGCCACCTTCCATGAGCAGAGTGGCGCTCATGGAAGGTTCCTCTGCCTGATTTTGGGGGATCCCCCCCTTCCCCCTGCACCACACCACACCCCATTCAGCAGAGACCAAAACAAAAACAAAAACCCAGCCATCTGTGTAGCATTTTGGGGTCTGGTGGGGATGTTATGGGGGAACAGAGGGAGCAGGGAAATCCACTTTGACCATCCCAGTTGCATCCACCTAAAGCTGGATCCAACCCAGGGTTAAAGTGTTTTGCCTGAGGTTGCAATCCTATATCCACCAATCTGGAAGTTTGTTTTTATTTGTATTTACTGATGTTCAATATTTAGATAACACCCAATAACAAAAGTTCTCTGGGCAGCTTGACAAGTAAAACAGTAATTAATTAATTAATATATTTATTCACTGCCCATTAGCCAAAAGGCTCCCTGGGTGGTTTCCAAAACACAACACAAAAATAACAGCAAAAATAGTATAAAAACACAAACATATTAAAATATAACACGATAAAAACAAGCAGCCAAATAAATTCAATCTGGAGGTACAGTGGCGATAATAAAAGGAATAAAATCAGCCATTAAATTATTGGGCAAATAAAAGGTCTTCACCTGGCGCCTGAAGGAATAGAGAAATGAAATCTGAAACAAAATAAAAGCAACAGCAGAAAATAACATCAGTATGTACAATAGTTCTAAAAATATTTTTTTTTAAATATAAGATTGAAAAGTTTTTTTAAAATAAATAAGTCTTCGTTATGGTGCTGAAAAGATAATAATGTAGGCATCAAGTGAGCACCTCTGGGGAGCGTGTTCGAGTCGACCAGGGTGCCAACACAGAAAAGGCCTTCTTTCTAGTAGCTACCCGTCAGGCCCCCTTTGGTGGGTGTATCCAGAGAAAGGCCTCAGAAAGCAATCTTAGTGTCTGGGTATGGAGCTTCACTTTGAGTAGACATGTACAGGATTGCACTGTGGATCACTCTGCAATGCAAATGAGAGCCAGTGTGGTGTGGATTCAAATCCCAGCTCAGCCATGAAGTTCACTGGGAGGCAGTGGCTCAATCACCATTTCTCATGCTAACCTACTCCACAGGGTTGTTGTGTGGATAGAGGAAGAACCCTCAGTTCCTTGGAAGAAGGGTGGAAGAAACATATAATGAGGAAATGGAGAACATCCATTGAGCAGAAGGTTCATGCAGCCTCACTTCCTGCAGTCAAAGCAGAGGCATGGGATGCATTTACAGACTTCAGTTAGTTGAGTGCTCATTCCCTCTTCCCAAGGAACCATTTGGGGTGGTGGTAGGCCCTATCGAGATGAGTGTGAGCCTCCGAATCCAATGCAGAGCAGGAGGAATGGCAGAGACAAGCTTCACCTCCCCGCTCCTCCCACTCTGCATTTTTGCTAGATGGCCATTTTCTGCCATTTAGCGATGGTATTTCAGAGGGGGAGGGAAGGAGGCTGGAGTGGCTTCAGGATACCTCATATCTTGGCTTCTCCAGTCTCCTCCTGCTCCCCACCCCCAGAAACGTGTTAGAATATATGACGAGAGGATTTAAACTCTGCAGGGAGGTTTTTTTTTTAAGTTGACTGCCCATTAAAGAGTTATCAGTGAGAATTATATAGTAAACATCTGACTGTTATATTTTTTTTTAACCATTTATACATAAATATATCCTTTTTAAAATAAAAATAAAAAACTCACACAACCATATTTATGCTGAATCTGAGTTTTGGGATTCAAATCAAAGTCTTGAAACCAGTATTTGAGGGAATTTCAGACCTTTCGCTTATCTTTAAATGATGTAATTGTGGATATGGGAAGTTAAACGCATCTTAAAATATATTTTACTGGTTCACTAAACAGAACAAGATTGAGGGAAGTTTGGTGCAAGTTCCACTGCCCGTTCTCTAATTACTGCTCTCGCTTGTTTATCATGTAGCATAATTTTAGAGGCTTAAAAAAAAAACACTGAACCTCTTGAGGCAGGCTGTATTATGTTATGAATCTGGTTGCTACATCTTCCGCGACTTGCTGCGAGAGTCATCCGACACCAACACGCAGTAATTTCATCCATATACAGTGTGAGATTAGTTTACTTGCAAATCCTTTTTCTAATTCTGTACCACTCATCATTCGCTAGCCTCAAGTCTCTCTAATAATCATAACCTGTGATGACACAGTTTATGCTGCCACCAGAGTATTTAAACAAGCCCCTTGCCTCAGGAGCAGCATCTTAGGTTTCAGCAGGAGATGTCAGTCGCGGAGGAAAGATTTGCGGCAAGGATCAAAGGCCTGCTCTTGGATGTATTACTTTCAATTGCAAAAAAAGAAAAGGAGAAAAAGTGCATTGCACTGTTCTTTATAACAACCAGAAATCCTATGAAATAATTACATGCAGCATGAAATACAGGGACACACGGACACACACACAAACACACACACCCCTGCCAGCATCCCAGATAGTGCCCCTGCGTCACATGCAGAAATGTACTTCCAATTTCATTAGGAGGAGATGGACTGGAAGGAGCCATGATATTATTTTGCTTGCCTGGAGAGATGTAAACTAGAGAGCCCGTGTGACGTAGTGGTGAGAGTGTTGGACTGGGACTCCGGAGATCCGGGTTCTAGTCCCCGCTCGGCCACGAAACTCACTGGGTGACTTTGGGCCAGTCACTGCCTCTCAGCCTAACCTACCTCACATGGTTGTTGTGAGGATAAAATGGAGAGGAGGAAGGAGGATTATGTAAGCTGCCGTGGGTTCCTTGCAGGAAAAAAGGCGGGGTATAAATATAATAAATAAATAAAATAAATAAAGGCACATGTGGAACTGAGGAAAGAGGGCTGCTCTCTCACCACAAGGCAAACTACTACCACCTGTCCTGTGGGAAGGAACAGTCCTCCCTCACCACAGGGCCAAATACCACCAACGGTCCAGTAGGGTGGCCATATGTCCTACTTTAGGATAGTCTACTATTTGAAGAGCTGTCAGACGACAGTCTTCTATTTGAAGGTGATTTCTGTCTGAAGGGCTGTCCAAGTCCAGTTTAAAGGTCAAGAACCATAAGAAGGGAAAGCAGAGGCCTGGCCGTGAAGTCGCCCATCCACAGCTAGCAGCACCTGGACAGCAGACTGTGCAGGCACACACAGCAGGTCACCTGATCACAATCATCCCTGGTATGGTGAGATGTATTGCGTTTCTATTTATTTATTTCTCGTTTTGCATCTAAACACATAAATTAGAATATGTAAATTTTATGCAAATAACCCCCTCTCTTCTTCTCTTTTTTGTCAATCTGTAAGTGGTGCCCAACTGCCTGGTGAGGGAGGTCCCACGAAGAAAGAGTGAGGCATGCATAGAAGCCACTAGGTGCCTGTTCCCCTCCACCGTTGAAGACAGGCCTGTGGCTCACGCTGGCTCAGCTTGTCTGAGTGTGGAAAGCTAAGCAGGGTCAGGCCTGGTTGTTACTTGGATGGGATACCCCCTCCTCTAGTTTCCTGCATTGAGCAGGGGGTTGGACTCGATGGCCTTGTAGGCTCCTTCCACCAACTCTATGATCTATGAAATCTATGAAACCTGAGCTGCATCCTCGCCCCTCACCGGGCCATCTACTACCAACTGCCCTGTGGGAAGGAATCCTTAAGTGGGAGGGAGGTGGACAAAGGCAACATCAGACACTGGCTCATGCTCCAACTGTGTTTGGTTTAAAATTAGTGAATGGGTTGGTTTTTTTAATGTACCTATGTGTTCGATAAATATTGTGAGCCACTTTGGGGGACACCAGTCAAGATCTAAATCATCTAAATAAATAAATGTAGGAAGAAGCAGGGATGGACAGGTACAAAACATGTGCCCATCATTCCGGGGGGGGGGGGGATGCTTCATTTACCTTCAATATTGAGTTTACTAGTCTGTCATAAATAATATTACAGGTGTTTGGATGGAAAAAGATGTTATCCGCTTTCAGCACAGGTATATAATGACGCAGGAAATATGACTGGAATGGTTCATGGAGAGGGACTGCACACTGTGAAGGAGCCAGCCTCACTGATCATGGGAAATTCTATTGGACCTCCATGCTGGTCCAATAGAATTCCCCATGATCAGTGAGGCTGGCTTCCTCACAGGGGACCAAAGGTTGGCTGGCTTCCTCATTATGGACAGAACTATGTATGAAAGAGGCAGACAAAGAGATCAATCTTTTCAAAGCATACCTAAAAAACGGGAGTAAGGGGGAGAGTGAAAGTGTGATTTAAAATGCCAAACAGGCACATAAGCAGAAGGGATGAACCCTCCCCCAGCTCTCTTATGCTCAGAATTTATCCCCCAAAACCCTTTGCTCCCCAGCTAGGCTCTCTCTGATAAGAGTAGGGGGCTCAACTGGAGAACGGCCTGTGGATGGAAACAGGGACTGGCTCAGAACATTTTTGTGTCTGAGGCAAAGGACAAGATGGCAGCCCCCATTCCAAGTTTAGGAGCCAACCCTCATGAATCTGACTTCTTCAACACTAGTGGTGGGAAAGCATCCTCCATCACACCTTGGGATGGTAGGCTAATTTAGGAGGCATGGGGCAGGCCACATGGCACACACAGCTTTGTCCTCCCAACACTTTGCCACCACTCCCTGTCCCTGAGCATCTGCCGCCTGAGGCAGCCACTTTAGGGCCAGTTCTGGAGGGAAAGGCGCAGGGTGAGCAGGAGGGAGTTCAGCACCTCTCACCTGCACACCCCTTTGTCACTTTACCTTTGCCCCCCTACTTTAGATGAACTTGGGAAGTTTGAAGGCTCAAGTCTGTAAATTGGGCCGAAAGGTGGCTTTGACAATGACTGAAACACAGAAAATGGGATGGATGAGGGACCATGTGCCTCTGTGCTTATACATCTACACCATGCCCCTCGTGTAGGACATGCAGGAACAGATTGCACATCTCATCATAAGGGAGAAATATGGAAGTCCCGTATTGGACGCGACGGAGAAGCATGGAGGCTGGAAGTCGATACTTACTGTCGCATAACAGCTCTCTTCTATCACGGTTCAACGTACGGCAAGGAAGAGACGTTGCATGGCTGTCAGGGCCGGTGCTACCATTAGGCCAACTAGGCGGCTGCCTAGGGCGCAGGGCTAAAGGGGGCACCAGAAACGCCTTGAAAAAAAATACAGCACTCTCAAGTGGGAAGTGAGGGTGCTAAATATCTGATCTTGCCTAGGGCACCAAACTGCCTTGCACCGGTCCTGATGGCTGTTATATTATACTGGTCTGTGCGCTAGTTATATGCGAGTGGGTAAGAGTCAGTGAAATGGGTAAGCTGATCATCATGCAGGAGGTACATGTTTACCGGGTGTGTGCATGTGTGCGGGAACCAGGAATATGTAATGTACAGTATTGCTCAATACAAATGTATCTATTTTCAGCACAGCATGTTTTGTGAGCCTGGAAAGCATTGAATAATTCTGCATTATGTGTATTGGTTTGCTGGCATTCATCTAGTTTTCTGTATATGAGAATATACCCATTTTTTATACTGCCCTGCTGTACATTTTCCATTTTAAAAAAAAAACATTTTGTGTACACTTTATCTTGGTGCTATACCACTTTAAGGGTCCCCTTCCCCCCCCCCCTTTAGGATTGTTTAACAGGATATTGATACTCTTAGCTTATTTTCCACTACCTAATTATTATTTAAATAAAAGCAAAGGTTCTGAGGATTTTTAGCTGCCATATTAATACCCAGTTTTACTTATGTAGGGGTTTTTTTTGTACCTGCTGGGTGTTGTTGAATATTAGTATGAAAAAAGCCCCATATAATGTGTTTATTTCCTTGGTGGGTTGATAAAGAATCTAAAACAATCCTGTTATACAAAGTGATATTTAATTTGATACATACAGTAAGATTTAAATTAAGTGCAGAATAACTGAACGCAAAAGCCACAGTAATTTTTGGTATGTTTTACACATAAGAACCGAAGAGCCATGCTGGAAGTTCAGAAACCTTAACATTTGCAGTTGTGCATATAACATGCTCCGAAACCTTACCATTAAGGCTGGAATCCTGAACCTACTTACTAGGGACCCAACTCAGTGGGACTTACTTCTAAATAAGCATGATTAAGATGGCGCTGTTAATTGGAAGAAAGTTTCATTGAAAGAAATGGGACTTGCTACTAAATCAATACCATTAAAACCAAGATGTTCTTACAATAGCCTCTTCCATGTCTTTTTGATCTCCCACCTTTTTAGATTTTATTTTAGGAGCTTTAGAGTGCAATCCAGTCTGGATGCCCCATAGCCCTCTGAACTCAGAGGATTACGGGCATCCTATGCAGGGCAGAAGGAGTGTGGAGGCGAAGGTCACCTCTGGGCTCCTCCCACCCTACAAAACACTAGGACAGCCAATTTCAGCCACCTTAGTGTGGTGCCTCAGAGCGGAAGAGGAGGAGGCTGAGGCACCACCAGGAGGATACATCATATCCTGCAACCTCGGAGAAGCAGCCGGTGTGTTTTTTTCTACTCCGGCTGCAAGGGTGGAGGGTAGGCGCTCCGAGCTCGGAATCCCAGCTCCAACAGTCCGAGCGAGTTTCCGAGGTCAGAGCTGGGACTCCGAAAAATCCTATGGCCATCTAGATGCTGCCTAGCAGCCATAGGATTGTGCTGCCCAAGTGCAATCCTATGCATGTCTACTCAGAAAGAGACACTGAACTGAGTTCAATGTGACTTACTCCTAGTTAAGTGTGTAGCAGAGTGCAGCCTTACTTTGCAATCTTATACATGTCTACGCAGAAGTAAACCCAATTGAGTTCAATGGAGTTTTCAAACTCCATGAAAAGTTTGTCTAGGCTTACAGCTGTAAGCATCTTGTGTGTCCATTCCAGCTTAGCCTGAGGAAGGGTTATGTGGAGCTGAAAACTTGCTTACATTTTCAGATTTCTGGAGCGTTAATAGTTTCATATATAAGTCTATGTGTGGATGCATAAGGAGACATCTCAAAAGAGAAATAATATATATACTGGAGTAGAGTTGCTGGCTTTCAAAACTTCTCTTTCTAAGACCCATAGCAGAATGGATTTGGATTGCTGCTACACTGCTGGAGTTCATGGCCCTTGTCATACATGTAATAATGGTAAGAAAGCCAATCATCTGCATACTGGCACTCTAGATCATCTTGGGCATATTGATTGACATCTTTCCCCAGAACGCAGGCTGGAGAAAGCCTTTGCAAAATCACAGTACCAAACTGATAGGTCAGCTTCCTTCGGATTTTAATTATTTCCCCTGTTCTTCCATAATTCCTCAGAGCTCTGGCCATTTTCTGGTAAGTCATGGTCTTCCGGTTTCCTTTGCGTTCCCCCCACAGTTCTGCCAATTTCTCCTTGTTTTTGGAAACAAACTGGAAGACACCATTGGGCTTATCTATCCACTGGATGCAGTTTGCCATGTCTGGGTTCTGGAGAGATTCGTGAAGATATTCAAATAGTCGCAGCTTTTTCCTGCCTATCAGGAATTGGGGGAGAAAAAAAAGCACAAAGGAAGCTCTAAATGGCATCTGTTTATAACGGAATATATTCTGAAGTTTCAATAATTAAAGCTTAGCTCTAGTTTTTTTATGAAAGTTGTGTTGATGGTACAAAGATTTATCTGCAGTTTGGTTGAGGATTGGTTATGTATGTGCAATGCTTAACCGTCAGTTTAAGGCAGTGATGGGGAACCTCCAGCCTGTGGGGTAAATTTTGCCTGGCTGGCTGGCCCATCCATCCCACAGGGCCTTGGGGGAGGCCCCTCCCAGAAGTTCCTCAGTCAGAAAAGGAATCTCTGCTGTTATCTCCACCAATCGGAGATAACAGCAGCAGTTCCCCTTAGCACAGTGCACTGTGCCCTCCCAATTGGCGTGCTAAGTGAAACAACCCCAGACAGCACTCTGGCCAGGGACCAGATGACAGGGTGATGGTCCCACCCTCTGACATCAGAGATGTGGTCCCACCCACTCACGTCATTTGACCAACAGAGGGGGGGCATCCGACACCCCTCCCCCAGGATACAGTTTGATACCTCTGGTTTAATTCATTGGTCTTCAATCAGTGGGTCAGGACCAACTTCTGGGTCGCAGCCTGACATAAGGTGGGTTGCAAAAGTAAGAGTACCACCATACAAATACATGGTTGGTAAAGAATTAAGAAGCTGGTCCCCAAATGCATGTTTCAGCTAAAGGAAGATCCTGGGTCTGAAAAGGTTGATGAAAGAGTTGAGCCTTCTTTGTTAGGGATCCCAAGTTTCCCTCACAGATCTATAGTTCCCAGAATTCCCAGGGAAAGGAAATAAGTGTTGATCCAATTTAACACTGTAGTTTCAATATAAATGTTGTTTTCCTTATATGAGTGCTTTTGTAATCATACCAGTGACAGAATGCATGTGGGAAACACAATGGTAAAATTGCAAACCCCACAAGAGAGCCAGGAATAGGAGCTGGGCAGTCCATCCAGCCGCCCATAACCCTCCGAACTCAGAGGATTATGACAGGAATCCAGTGCAAGATGAGTACAGGAGGAGAGTGGTGGATAGGATTGTTGCCACGCACCTCTCACCCTCAAAAACATCTAGACAGTCGATTTCAGCTGTCTAGATGTTTTACGCCTCCTCACAAGAAAGAGAGGCTGAGGCACCACCTGTATTTTATGGAAGCCGGCAGTGCCTTGCTCCTCCCCTCCCTGCCTCTGGGAACGCCCCTCCATGGGGGAACGGAAGACGGTCCTCCGTGTTTGGTTCCCAGCTGGTGTGGAAAGAACCGCGCCAGCTATGAGAGTGAGGGCAAGCACTCCACAGGGCTGCGACATTGGAAGGGACTTCCAAGGTGGCAGCGGCGACTATGCCCCATCCTATGGCCCCTCAGATAAGGTCGGAGGGGCATAGGATTGCGCTCTTAAGGAATGGTCGTTTCTTGCTTAATTATCTTTCCTGAAAAAGCCATGGGGTTTTCCAATTCTAGCATAAAATTGTCCAAAAGAATCTTTCTGGTAGGACTCCTGAGGAGAAAAACATGGGTTCTTCTACCTGGATTTCTGTGGATGGCAGGCAAGGGAGTGTGTGTGAAATATAAGCATGTTCACGCAAGTGAGGATGGAAAATGGAAACAAACAAAGCCAAAGTCAAAACAAACAAAAGGGTATAATTTAAATCTATGAGAAGCAAACAGGGAGTGCCTGAGAAGGTAGATATATAATACGCCACAGAATGGAAATGAGTCTCTGGTAGATCTAAAAACTCAATATATTTTCCCCAATACCAATGAGTGTAGTGGTAACAGGAAAGGCTAATGTGTTCCAAAATTGTGGAGAAAGCCAACCTAAAACCCCTTTCTGACACACACACACTCACCAAGGAGGGGGGAAGGAGACCCAGGGGGGGGAGACAGCCAGTCTCCACAGAGACCAAAGGGGACAAACAACATCTGCATAGAATCACCCCAGGGGGGAAGGCAGGAAGCATTCCCAGGTTCGTCAATGCTCTCGTATATCAGCCCCATCTACATAAGACTTGAATGCCTTGCCAGAGCAGACACTTCGGCACCCATAAGAAAGGGCCATTCAACACCACAGGATGGGACCATTAAGCAAGTGGCTTCAAAGGGACCCCACCCCACAGGGGGAAGGTGGTAACCCACCTGATTGGCCGCCCACCTGAGGAGGGTGGCAACCCACCTGATTGGCCGCACACCTGAGGAGGGTGGCAACCCACCTGATTGGCCACCCACCTGATTGCAGAGGGAAGGGCTACCTGAAACCCAAGGTATAAAACACCCTGCGCAAGGGAACTGGGTTGTTGGACCTGATCAGCAATCTTGCCCCATGCTTGGGGTAGGGGACGAAGGGATCGGCAACCCCGGGTAGCAACACCCGGCGTGCTCCAGCTAGCTGAAATCACTGGCCGCTTTGGTTGACCGGACCCCCGGGAAACCAAGCTGAAATCACTCATGAGCCGCTTGGGTAGACCGGACCTCCGCCGGGAACCCAGCTAGCCGCTTGGGTAGACCGGACCTCCGCCGGGAACCCAGCTAGCAGCATGCGGTTGACCGGGCCTCTGCTGGAGCCCGAGCTGAACTAACTAGCTGAGAGCCCTGAAATCACGGTGTCCTTGAGACCTCTTGCTTGCTACTTTGTACCGTACTGATAAGCTGTATTGCTGGCGTGTGTCTGGGTTGGTGAAGGTAATTTTGTAAATAAACTTGTTTTATAAAAGATACTTTTGTGGCTATAAGTTATCCCTTTGTTCTGGGCTAAGGGTGATAGTCGCTGGGGGACCTCGGAGAAGGCCCACCCCCAGGACTCGCTACCCCCTTAGTATTGAACCTGCGCAGAAGACCAGGTTGTCGGTCTTCCACTAAAATGTTCCCGGGAATCAAAGCAGTGTACGCATGTGAGTATCAAGATTTTCACAAACCTTTGCCACCTTTTTGCGGTAGCGGTGTAATACACATGGCTTGGCTTTCTGGAATAGGCTGCAGGGTATGGTAGATAGCTCCATCCGGATACAAGTCTGCTTCAGTATTCTTGCAGAAGTGGACGACAGCATTGTGAGGAAACATGAAAGGGAGTGAAGTCATAACCTGCCTGCTAGAATTCCAGAGTCACAAAGTAGGGTTGACAATTACTGATTACATAAATACTGATCTTTTTCTTTTTGTGTGTGTAAGTAACAAAAGGGGAGCATGTGAAAATCCTTCTAGACCAGGAACAGAACCAAGGTGAGCCAGGAATAGGGAAATACAGAATTTGTTAAATCCGTTCCATCTATATTTCGCAAAATATCAGGCATCTTTCGTTCCGTCATCTGTTCATTGACGGAATCGGGGGTTGGTTAGGGATGTACGAGAATTTTGTTCCTCTTGTGCTAATGTTTCAATGACACTAATAACTTGATTTCTTGGAATAAGTGGGCCTTATGTTATGATTAACACACTTGCAGACCCATCCAATGGGGCTGCCCGTAACCCTCTGAACTCGGAGATTATGGAAGGAGTGCAGAGGCGAAGGTCGCCTCCGTGCGTCTCCCACCCCACAAAAACACTTAGATGGCCAATTTCAGCCGTCTAAGTGTTTTGCCCCTGCTGGCAAGGAGGAGGGGCTGAGGCACCACCAGGATACATCATATCCCAGCAGAGCCTCACTCGTCCCCTCCCCCCTCCCCACCCACCCCAATGCTGGCTCCGAAGTCGGTCTTGCGACTTTGGAGCCACAGCCAGCGTGGAAAGGGCAGGGGGAGGGCACCATGCCTGCTGCAAGGGCAGGGGGAGGGCACTCTGAGGGAAGAGTTCTACCTCTGACCTTGGAATCCATTAGAGCTGGAACTCCGATATATCCTATGGCCGTCTAGACAGCATCCAACGGCCGTAGGGTTGCACCCTTTATGTTCTTCTAGCAGTGCAATCCTAAGCATACTTACTGGGAAATAAGTCCCACTGAGTACAATTGGGCTTACTCCCAAGTTAGTTTGCATAGGATTACATGTTTACTGAGACTTCTATGGTCACCAAAGATAAGATTTCCCCAGCGTAGGCTTCAAGTAATGGAAACTCCATAAGTTGCCCAATATATATCAAGTGGCAATATTTTTCAAATTTAACTTCTTAATAAGACAGATTCTATCAGAACAACATAAAGCATTTTTTTTTAAAAAAACAACATTTTTCTACTTTAATACTGCATTTCACTTACGATTGTATTCCTCCAGCTATACATTGTTTTTTCTGTGGAAGACTCAGTCAAGTAACTTGGATTTGCTCGGAGAGGATGGGGATGGTAAGTCAGACAGTTCTTATAGCCTTCTTTGGGGGGACAGGGAAACAGATTATATGAGGAGGCAAAATATAGAAGAGAAAATACATGCTCCTAAAAATCAGGGATATGGGGGACATAATTTGAAAAGGAAATTGAGCAGGAAAGTGGACCACAGTAGCCTGTTGTGATTCCTCCTTACCAATTCTGTTTTTCTGTATTAGGAGCACTTCCAGTTTTTACTCATAGACTGGGTTCACAAAACACAATAACCCACAGACAAGGGTTGAGTGTGGGCAGTCGTTGAACTGTGGGTTGTTGCTGAAACGTGGATTATCGTGTTGTCTGAACCCAGCCGAGATAACAAACCATGGTGAACAACCCACAGTTTGTAACCCAACAACAAACCATGGGTTCTCTCCATGGGTTGTTCATGGTTAACAAGCCATGGCTTGTAAGCACAGCTGGGTTCAGACAACACGATAACCCACATTTCAACAACAGCCCACAGTTCAATAACAACCCAAACTCAACCCATACTCAACTCTTGAGTGTGGGTTATCGTGTTGTCTGAACCCAGTCATTGGGTACTTCCAGAGAGCTAGCACCTCACATTACTAGTCAAAAGGAGTTGTGCAGCAATTCCATCTTTCTCTCCTTAACAGACACTGTTAGGTAAGAAAAAAGATGGAAGGTGAGAAAACACGGGAGGGTTATAAATGGAAAATGTCATCTGGAGCCCCAGTAAAATTCCATAAATGAGGCAGGGTGATTGTACAATAAAAGCCTTCTTTGGAAGCACCCTCAGTCACACAAGTAAAGCTGAACTGTGGGGACCATTTCTATGTATGTCTATTTATAGGTGAAGACATGCTGAACATCTAGGACTACCTGATGCAATGCAAAGAACATCCAAGCCGAATTAGATGTCCCAGTTCAGATATTCCCAGTCCAACAAACCATGGTTTGCTGCACACCAGGATCAAACTGTGCTTTGCAAGCCTAGTTTGCAGGCAGTGCTTAAACCACAGTTTTCTCATTCTGCTGGTTGGGAACGGTGGTTTAACAAAGCAGGAAATTTCCTCTGAAGCTCGCATGCAAGAAGATGAGAGATGGAACATTAAAATGCATCACTTTTCCCATGGTTTGTTGGGGCAACATCCACCTGCAGCAACTGCAATGTCTACTGCAGCTCTTAGTCCTCCTCCCAGCTCCGTCTTTTCTTCCCTCTTCTAGTGACTGATCCTTGATAACACAGAACATATCCAGGGAGCCAGGGCTAGGAGTCCAATTGTGGCATTGCCCTCCATGTGACTGAAATTGGAGGAGGCAATGGTGATGCAGGGGCTGGTGGGCACAGGTCCACTCTCTCTCTCTCCATGCAATTACAATCACGCAGCGCAAGGGTGCCGAACCTCTTTCAGTCTAAGGGCCGGATACAAGTTTGGAGAAACTCTTGGGGGCCACATGGCAGTGGTAGGTGGGGCCAAAGGCAGAAGCAGCATGACCAAAGGCAAAATGCGTGGGGAGGGCCAAAATACAAAAAAATACCAGCGTGTTTTAGCTTAAAGCTCTTACTGCCAGTAACTAAGCCCTAGGAGAGGTATTTCAACCTTTTAGAATGAGGAAGAACTGCACAAAAGCCGGGAAACCACCAAATGCTTGGCAGTCATGGGGCGAGGCTATCTGGGGAACCACATAGGGCCAGATTAGGTGGGCCAACTTTGGTCTACTTTTTTTATTTGGGGGGGACGACTGGATTTGATCATTGCAATTTGCCATAAATGGGGAGTGGCAGTGCTGTGTAATGGCTACTGTGTTGGACTAAGTCCAGAGAAACCTAGGTTCAAATTCCCATGCATGCCATGCTTGGAGGAAAGGCAGAGTAAAAATATAATAAACAATTAAAATATACATAAATGGATTCAGTACACATGTTTACCCTTTGTACCTAGTCGCTTATTTGGTGCACTGTTTTGCTCTTAGTGTAATTTACCAGACGTTTTTATGCTGAACATATCAGACTGGGGCGGGGGAGGTTTGTCAGTGCACCACACTGATCCATACAGTAATACCTTGGATTACAAGTAACTTGGTTTGAGAGCGTTTTGCAAGACAAGCAAAAAATTTTAATATTTATTTATTTATTTTTTACTTGATATACAAGCGTCGTCTTGCAATACAAGTACTGAAGTACGGCTTAAATTAAAAATCTCTGTACAAATTTTTTTGGGGGGATTTCGTTTTGATATAAGAGTGTTTTGGATTACAAGCACCTTTCCGGAACAAATTATGCTCTCAATCCAAGGCATGACTGTATTCTGAAATTTGGAAATACAATAATACCTTGGATTGCAAGCATAATTCATTCCAGAACCGTGCTTGTAATCCAAAACACTCTTATATCAAAGCGAGTCTCTGGCGGGCATGAGTGGGGCCAATTTCGGCCTGCTACGCCCACTCGAGGCAAGCGGTTACGGTACATCCCTACGACTTGTATTGCAAGACCTTGCTCGTTTATCAAGTCAAAATTTATTTTTAAAAATGTGCTTGTCTTGCAAAACACTCTCAGACCAAGTTACTTGCAATCCAAGGTATTACTGTAATCGGAAGCTGTACATAATCGAAACTGGAAAGGAACTGCTCTTTTTTCTTTTTACCTGGCACATAATTAAAGTCACCATCAGAATGTTGCTGCAACACCTCCAAGGCATCTTCAAGAGCTTGTCCTAACAAGTCTTGGTCTGTAAAACTCTGCAACAACAACAGACATCTTTATTTCTATTTTTGCAGTTTGAAATCGTATCAGCAGCAGCAGGGAGAACTAGATGAAATACATACTTAAATAATGGGAAATTCATAAAATACAACTTGGGTAGACATAACGGCAAAATATATTTCCAAAGTACTCTTCCATTTGTTGCCAGGCTTGCTCTGATCCAGAAACCACTAGGCTCCCTGGATCAAAAAAGCCAGCCGCCTAAGGATGGGGCGGAGCATAACGTGTTGCACGCCAGGCCTAGCCGTCCAGGGAGACGCAACTACTGCACCTTCTCCCCCTTACTAAATGCCCCAGTGAGGAGTAGGTTCGACGGCAGAGAAATTTGTTCAGTTCACCTTTCAATACAAACTTCCCTATCTTCCCACTGAGGCCCACCTGATGCCAACTTTGTTATCCTTTCGGTAGCAGGTTAAGACTGCCCTCTTCCCTGATGAGGCATTCAGTGGCATTTAATGGCATATGCGGGGCATTTATGTCAGTCTAACTGTATTGAAATTGTTTTAGCTGCTCAAATAGTTTTAAATCCTGTTTTAAATTTTGTATATTGGAATTTTATGCTGTTTTTATTGTATTTGTGGATTGTGTTTGTTATGAATTGTTGTGAACCACCCGCAGAGCTTTGGCTATTGGACGGTATAGAAATGAAATAAATAATGATGACAATTTCGCACTTTTCAATCAATACATGAACTGAAACTCAGTTCTCCTTCAAAGTCTGTACTTTCTCCGAATTTTGCAGTGGAGTTCTCCGATCAAACAATGAACAAATGTATTACGGAAAAGTGCACATATATTAGTGAAATGCATATATTAGTGAAAATAACATTAAAAATGCATATATTCATGAACATAATGTTAAAATGTGTCCTGTTGGGGAAATTGCTTGCTAAAAACATTCTGTATATTAGGCAAAATTGCATACAAAAATGCATGTATTAGAAGAGAGGGGCCCAATATGTACAAATGTTCATATATAAACATGTCTATGTTTGGGATGAACTTTATTGGAGATTGGAGACAAACTGAGAGAAACCGAAAATGATGAATTCATCCACCCCTAGGAGTGTCTGAGAGCAGCTTTGGACATGATACAGACATCTCAACCAACATCAAACGTCTGCATCCCAACCCTAAAAACTTCTGTATCCCCCCAAGAGTCAGTGCAGCAGTGGTTAGAGCAGCCTTTCCCAAGCTGGCACTCACCAGATGTGTTGGACTACAACAAGCTGGCTGGGGCATGCTGGGAGTTGTAGTCCAACACATCTGGTGGGCACCACACTGGGAAAGGCTGAGTTAGAGCATCAGAGCCAAACTAGATGAGGCACCATTCACTGAATTAGCAATTGCATGAATGACTTTTTAAAATGTAAATACTGTAGCAGCCATCCAGGATCAGGGGTGATCTAGATTGGGGGGACCATGGCAGAGAAGGGAGCTTGATCCTGTGGCCCCCCACCATTCCCAGCATCCCCCAGCCACAATCTAGAGCAGCTTTTCCCCAACCAGGTGCCCTCCAGATGCATTGGCCTTTCCTTCCCTTTTCCAGTGACTGATTCCTGATAACACAGAACATATCCAGGGAGCCAGGGCTGAGAGTCCCATTGGGGCATTGCCCTCTGTGTGACTGAAATTGGCGGTGTCGATGGGGATGCAGGGGCTGGTGGGCAGCACAGCTCTGCTCTCTCCCTCCGTGCAATTACAATCATACAGTGTCAGTGCAGGGGTGCCGAACCTCTTTTCAGCCTGAGCTGGGGGCCGGATTCAATTTTGGAGAAACAGGGGCCACATTGCAGTGGCAGGTGGGGCCGAAGGCAGAAGCAGCATGGCCAAAGGCAAAATGGAGGGGGGCAGGCCCAAAATACAAAAAAATGCCAGTGTATTTTAGCTTAAAGCTCTTTCTGCCAGTAACTAAGCCCTCGGAGAGGCATTTCAACCTTTCAGAATGAGGAAGAACTGCGCAAAAGCCAGGAAACCACCAAATGCTTGGCGGTCATGGGGCGAGGCTATCTGGGGAACCACATAGGGCCAGATTGGGACCCAGGTGGGCCAAATTTGGCCTGCATGTTTCTTTTGCGCGGCGGGGGGGGGAACGAGATTTACTTTTTAAGCGATCATTCATACAATAAGTAATTCATTAGCAATGGGGTCTCATCTAGTTTGGCCCATGGAGTAAAACCATAGGGCTAGCCATGTGGGAACCAATGACTCTCCAGTCTTATGATCTAGGGATGGGCAAATCTGTCAAATTTCTGCAGACTTCCACCTTTTCTCACCTCCAAATCTGTTCTGTGCTGGTTCCACCATGTGGTGTTTTTTTATTTTTAAATGGGGGGGGGAACCCACTCATATTTGGGGGGGCATTTTTCAAATGGACACCATGTCTCATTGACCAAAGTGCTTTTAGAAATGGATGTAGTGCTGTTGTTTTTTGCACGTGTTGTCAAATGCATTTTGTCCATTTTACAGAATGCATCGTAAGTCTAGAAATGTACAGAATTCCGACCGCAAATTGGCAATCAAAACATAGCATTTTAAAAGCTACAAACTTTTTAAATGTTTAAGATTTAAAAAGCTACAAACTTAACCAAACTTAATCATTTCACAGAAATTACTGTAAATACACTGTCAATTCAATTACAGCAGTGTTCTCCAACCTTGGGTCCCCAGATGTTTTTGGCCTACAACTCCCAGCATGCCCCAGCCAGTGAACACTGAATTACAGGATGCCAAATAAAACTGTAATATATTATTGTCACCACTTTTTTTGATAGTCATTTTAATAAGGGTTTGCTTTGCTGTTGTCATCTCCGGTCATACTCCAGTTCAAAAATGATTGGGCATGAACAGCAATTAAAGTGACTTTATGAAGAATTACTTCACAAAAATGAGACGCTCTTTTGAAAGAAGGAAATCTATGGTTTGGAAACTTACCATTATTAAAAACAATACCAGATCTTCAGTCCTATGTGCGACCAGATCGTTTCTACCAGGGAGCATACAGCCCAAAATAGACAATGTGAAAGACAACACAGGGGAGTTGGGGAGAGGGGAGAGATGGAAGGGGTTGGAGGGAAGGAAGACAAGCAAATGCATTTAGAGATTATTACCAGTCACTACACGTCTATATCAACATACCTTCACTATTATCTTTCCAGTCTGTTCCATTTTATCAGTGTATTTATTTTTTTAACTTGATTTGTACTATAATGCTTTTTCAGCTATATATTTTTTTTATAAATTATAGAAATATTAACAGAGTAATGTTTAAATAAAACACTAACCTAAAAAAACTGATATTTTTTTTAAAAAAATCATGCTACCTTTCCAGTCTGCATAATTTTAACACCACGTTATTTTAATTTTTTTAACCGATCTTTTAATTAGCACTAAAATGCGTTTGAGCCCTAGCCTTACAAAAAGTTATAAAAGTAATTGTGCAATACCATCTAAATAAAAAAGGAACTTTAGTGCAAGCTAAAGATATTTTTTTTTTTAATGATCTAAAAACTAAAGTGAACGTTTTACTTTATTAAAAGTTTGATCATGGGCTACTGAAAGTCAATTTTTTACCATGACGTACATATCAGAATCACACCCCAAGCATATCGGAATTATATATTTAAATGCTAGGAAATAAAGAATTAAATAATAAAAGTTTAATATTACAGATATGTTTTGATTTTATTGACCACAATTGTGGTAAGTGTGATAAATTTAAATGTGTTAAATTGTGATAAATTCCTCCATGTGCCCTACTCACAGCAAAGTGCTTTAAAAACATGGAGGTGTTTCAAAAGCATGTTGTGAGATGGACCCTGGGAGGGGCGAGAGGGATTCTGTTGTTTCAAGAGATAAAATCAGACGTACCCACATGCCTTTAGCTCTCAAGATCAGCATTCCCTAACCAAGAGTGCCCTCCAGATGTGTTGGACTACAATTCCCAGCACCCCCAGCTAGGCTTTCCCCTGTTTGGAGAAAGCCGCTCTAGATTGTGGCCATGAGTCCATGAAGTTTCATAAATGCAGAGATTGTTCAAACAGGCCAAAGAAGAAGAATAGGCGGCGGGCGAGCATGTGTAATTTTGCATTTACTTAAATCCTGTCACCATGAGGACTGCAGGAATGAAATGGAGTTGTTTGCTTCTGCTGCCCTGATGCTGAACACGGTTTCCTCAGAATAAGCCCCCATTTTCTTTAAGAAAGGGATAATCTGCAGTAGCCTTCCCTCAACCTGGTGCTCTCCAGATGTTTCATAGATTTCATAGGCTACAACTCTCATCATCCCCAGCCAGCATCTGGAGGGCTTCAGGTTGAAGGAAGGCTGCTCTGGAGCCCGTAATAATGGGCACATCTATATTAGGCAGCAATTGGATCCCCTGCAGTGGACGCTGTGACGAGAGATTAAAAGGGTGGCTAGATACAGCCGCCCACCTTCTGGTGCTGCTTAAGGTATTGCCGTTGTACCTAGCTAAGCCCACCAGAGGGCACCTTCCTCAGGACCCCTCAAACCTGGAGTTGGCCCTGAGCACAGCTACAAGTCTCTCTGCCTCCTTGGTGGCAGCGGCATCTCTGGAGCTGAGCAATAGCAGAGAGCAGAACAGCTGGATCTTGAAGTGAACAGACTGCAAACACTTACCTAGGAAAGGATACTGGCATGAAACACACAGAACCTGCTTTAAGTCAGCACAGGAGGATATGAATTGCCACCAGCAGTGGGGCTCCATTAAGTAGTAAGTTTTGGGGAAGTACAATATTGGGGGATTTCACATTAAAATAAAAGATGCAGCAAATTGCAACCTTAGCCCTTTTTTAATTTTTTTTTTTTTTAAATTGCTGCCTTTTCATGGACAAAGGGAAAGGGCAGAGAGAAGAAGAAAGCCCCTTGATGCTAGAGAGAAAGGACAAATATAGAGATTTATATCAAAGAGTGTGGTTGTGTCTGCTGGAAAGGAAGGGAAGCAATGGTTTTAATCTGCAGGAAAGAGGATTTAAGGGCACAACCCCATGCATCTTTAGACAGAAAAAATGTCCTACAGCTCCCAGCATACCCCAACCAATCATGCTAGCTGGGGCATGCTGGGAGTTCTAGGACTTTCTTCTGTCTAAACATGCCTAGGATTGTGCCCTAAATTAAGCATTAAGAAGAGCAAAGGTTGCCCGTTGTTCTACTAGCCTACTCCTGTGCTTTTAACAGCATCAACCAGCCACAGAGAAATTACGCAGGTTAAGTTTTCCCCATCACATGCCTCCAACCCAGGAAAAGCTTGGTTTGGCCATAGTTAGGCCTTTTAAAGTGCATCCATTTCAATGGGAAAATTAAGTGCATGCTTAAATCTCTCCCATTGAAATGACTGAGACTTTAAGGGCACAATCCTATGCACGTTTAGACAGAAAAGAAGTCCTACAACTCCCTCTGGCACTTCTTATATCTGCATGGAGCAGTTAGATTGTGAAATAGCTGAGTCATCGAGTGTGCGTGCCAAGAAAACTAGAAAAGGAGTCATCTAGCAATAGCATGCAAGCAAGAAAGCTAAAAAAGAGCTGTTTGAATTTAGTCAGGGGAACAAGTGTGGTACTGTGGGGCACCCTTCCCCAACCTGCTAAGCTCCAGATGTTTTGGATGTCAACTCCCATCAGCCCCAGCCACCTTGGCCAATGGTCAAGAATGCTGGAAGCTGTACTCCAAAACACTTGGAGGTTTGCACCAGGTTGGGGGATCTTGTTCTAGGGTATGGCAAGGAGACTCTGGTATTCCAGGGGTACTTAGCTAGTGACTGGGTTCACACGACACGACAACCCACCGTGGCATATATAAGCCATGGTGGGTTGTCGTGTTGTGCAAACTCGGGACAGGTTTGCCGGGTGGCTTATTTGGGGCTTATAAACCACCCTGGCAACCCATAGCTTGTAGTGGGGGTTGTTTGACCCATGATGGGTTGTCATCTCATGTCGTCTGAACCTGGACGGCACGACCCATCATAGGTCAAGCCTAACTACAAGCGAGCTGCTTGTCAAGAATGGCAAAATCATCTTGCTGCTCTTGCCAAGTGGCTAGCTGGTGAGCACAGCTGACAGCTACCCCCAAAGTGCCCAAGCAGCACTTGGGGGTGGCCTGTCAGAGGCTTCCCCCGCTCCCCACTGCCAACTGTTTTGGGATGCTGCTGGCGCCAAAGAGGAGATAGTTTCAGCCGGCTATGCATAGCCAGCTGAAGCAATCTCCAGTTCCAGGCAGCTGCCCCCACCCAAAACGGCCAATGGGGCGGTGGGGAACTGGAGATTGCTTCAGCTGGCTGTGCATAGCCGGCTGAAGTGACCTCTGCTTCTCTGCTGCTGGCACAAAAGGGTTGGCAGTGGGGGAGCTGCGATCGCTGCCACCAATTCGCAAGTCAGTGGCAGCAATCACAGCTTGGCCACTCCTTGCTGCCATGCTGTGCCCCAATATCTCCCCACTGCCAATGCTGTGCCCCAATATCTCCCCACTGCCAACCCTTTTGTGCCAGCGGCTGCCCACTGTATGGGTGAGCCCTTTCAGCCTGCTGCCGTAGCGTGTAATGAGATCACTGCCACCGACTTGTGAGTTGGCAGCAGTGATCGCAGCTTCCCCATTCCCCCACCGCAGCAGCGGGGGGACGGGACCAGTGCTCCCGCAGGGTCTCCTGGGATACCCACAGGAGGACCAAGGGGGGAGGAGCAGGGAAAGGACCCATGATGTGCCCAATCATATTTTGGGGAATATTGTGAGCCCTCGGGCAGACAACCCACACCGCATGGCTTGTGTTGCAGTGTGGGTTTTCGTGTTGTGTGGTTGTCTTGTAAGATTTATGCTGCTTTCTTAGAATCATAGAATCTTAGAATCATAGGCCTACTATTTCTTCATTACCTGTTTGAGCTGTATATTTGTAAATAAAACAATTCACTACAAAAGATACTACCAGTCTCCAAAAGGAAACTGATATTGTAAAAGGGTATATATTCACTAACTCTGGTGCATTCAGGGCAGGACTTTGGGGCAGAGGTCCAGGGCCCCACTCAACAGGAGGGTTCCCAAATGCAGCAGGGCTGGCTTAACTCATTTTGAATTAATTGCTATCTAAAGTGGGTTCCTGTAAGACCATTAAGCTCTGAGTCTAAAATGTATCTAACTGTACCACTGTCCTCTGATCTCCTGCCATCAGGAAAGGGGGGACTAATTATATTATTTCCTATCCATCTGCCACTCTGCTCGGTAAGTCATTAGATCAGTGCTGTATAGCCTCTAGTGTGAGAAACACAAGGCATGATCAAGTGAAAGTTAAGCACATTTAAGGCTCGGTACTATTGATTGCACCCTCAATACTCATACACCCCAAACCCGGAGGCTTATGAGCATCCGTGCAGAGCGGGAGGAGTGGGGGAGGCGATCTGCACCCCACCCTCACCTCCAGCTCAGCATTTCAGCTAGACGACCAAAAACAGCCATCTAACTGAGCAGGGCCGGTGCTACCATTAGGCAAACTAGGCAGCTGCCTAGGGCGCAGGGCTAAAGGGGGCGCCACTGAGGCATGCAGAAGGAGGAGGGAGGCGGATGCGGCAGCGTTTTCTCCATCCTTCCCGGCCTGACACGCATCCTGCTCCGCTGTCGGTCTGCGCCCAGTGAGTGAGTGTGAGAGAGAAGCAGCCCCGCGGCCGGCTGCACACACACACGCCACTGCCAGGCCTGGAGCGTCGCCCCGCAGTTGCCGCTTCCCCTCCGGGTGAGAGATGCGGAGAGAGCCGCACCTCGGGGGGCCACGCTCCGGGCTAGGGCGGGCTGGGCTGGGCTGGGCTGGGTGTGGGGAGCGCCGCTGAGATGACGCGCGATGGGGGCAGACCCAGAGGGTCCTGGAGCTGCCGGCGAGGCCATCGTCACCTGAACGGTGGCAGGGCTCCTCGGAAAAGAGGGAAGGCTGCGCATCTGAGGGAGGCGGGAGAAGGGCGCTCTCCCGGCGAGGGTGGCGGGTTCCCCGGGTCCGGGTTCTTCTCCACCTGGTCTCGTGCGCACGCGCTCGCTTGCTCGCAAGCCTGATAGGGCTGGAGGGAGGGAGGGCTCAAGTGGGAAGGGGGGGCGCTAAATATCTGATCTTGCCTAGGGCACCAAACTGCCTTGCACCGGCCCTGTAGCTGAGGTGCTTCAGAGGGGGAGAGAAGGAGGCTGGAGCACCATCAGGATACCACATATCCTGGTGGCCCCAGCTTTCTGGGGGGGCGCCCTCCAGAATGCTCCCTTTACCCCCTCTCTGATCTTGGAGAGGTAGTCGGTGTGGTTCTTTCCACACTGGCTGCGAGGGGGGCAGGGGGATCAGAGCGCAGATCCCCAGCTCCGAGGTTGGAGCTCTGTCTCCGACCTTGGATATGGGAATCAGATTTATCCTCCCGGCCTGCTAGATGCTGTCTAGGGACCATAGGATTGTTCTCTCCCTGTAATGCCTATTTGATTCTATGCCAAATGCTTAGCACACCTGTGGGTGTGTTAAAAGTGCTCATCTTCAGCAGTAATCTTGTGTTGTTGTTGTTGTTGACATTAATGGTTTATCAATTTTTTTAACAGGCATTTTTGATAAGTTGCTCTTTTTTTGCCATGACCACAGAAACAGGGCATTCTCATCTGGCCATCTGGCTGCATAGTTGTGTGGGTGCCTGGGGGGAACCTTCCCATATGGATAGTGATGGGTATGCAGTATATAATTGTCCAAGACCACCTTCTGAATATGAAATACAAAAGCCAGTCCAGTCTTGTTTCCTTTCCTAAATTTCCCACATCCATTTTTTTAAAAAGACTATGTTCAATTAAACACATCTCCCTTCTGCTTTTTATATTTTATCAGCAGTAACAGCATTCAGAATGGTCACACTTGGCCGTATCCAATGTTAGTCCTATGTAGAGTAGGCCCATTGAAATGAATGGGACTTAAGTTAGTAGTGATTAACTTGAGTCTCATTCATTTCAATGGGTCTGCTCTATGTAGGTCTAACTTTGGATACTTCCCATAGTTGTTGTTGCTGTTTGTCAAGTTACAATAAATAAATAAGTCATAATGTAGATGTGCAATCTGGGCTTATATATGGGCTGGTTCAGAAGATACTCACCTCCCAGCTGGCCCAATCTGTAGAGGGAAACAAGTGTGGGAACGGATTGCCTGATCTGTGCCTGGGATCAGGAACATTAACTACATGATCCATGCAATGTGTTAGCACGATGTCACAGATCAGAGAATCCATCCCAATATGTACAGGCAGAGATGGAACTGCACAAACTTGCTCCACTCCACAGGCTGGGCCAGTTGGAGAGCAAGTATCGTTCAAATCAGCCTCATGTACAATCGTACTTCCTCAGACTCATTTTTGGTGTGCCCAGATGTGTTGCTGGCACTGCCCTTAATTTGGAGGTTGGTCTCAATTCCCTTAAGTGACTGGCATGGACATATTCCATCCATTTTTGGCTCCGTTGCTGCCTTATAGTCCCTTCTACCTCCCTTGCATTTCTAGTAGTAACTGACCCCTGTATGACACCCTGGAGGAAAGAAGTGGAGTACAAAGTTAGTGCTATGGGGCTCTCCCTGTCCCACCTACTTTCCTTGGACTGGGATAGTGCAAAATCTTTAGTTAAACAGAGATTGCGAGACATCGATCTCCAAGAACTTTATTGTGCAGCACGGGGCCCATGTTCTCCTAGTGTCTTGGGTCTATCAGGCCCCTTCTCTAATGACGGAATGACTTACTTAAACTGGTTATCAATTCCTAAATATAGGAAAGCGTTCTCCCTGGCTAGGTTTAACGTCCTCCCGTCTAAACTTTTAGACGGAAGATACTCTAGAACACCAGTAGATGAAAGATGCTGTCCCTGTAACAACGTTGAAGTGGAATCTGTGATATACACGTTCTGTTCAATTGCTGTTATTATCAGGGGGTTAGAGATGCATTACTACTCCCAATTACCCAAGCCCTTCCAGGTCGGTCCTTAGAATCTCTTATGTGTATTTTACTTGAAGGATCTAACAGATTAATCACTGAGCGGGTTGCTAAATTCCTGAATGTTGCCATTCTGACCAGATCTTCTCTGGCACTGTGATTTAATATTTTTATATAGAACAATACTTTTTAATGTCATGTATTTTTGTATCCTGTTGGTGGTCAGCTGACCGTAAATAAAGTTCATTCATTCATCCTTGCCAAATCTACTGCAAATCACCCAGTAGGTCTACCAGTAAATCGACAGATGCACCTTCCGCCCACCCCTGTTTTAGATAAGACAAAAAAATTGTAGTCAGTCCCTTAAGTTGGTACATGCCTATCAGATGCCAGTCCATTTAGTTCCACTGAGACAAGCTGTTTAAGCTCAAGTAAGGAATCTATTTCAGTTGTTTTGATGTTTCAGACCTTCTACTGCATCGTTATTAGCAATGTAATATTCATTAGATCAATCGGTTAGTTAGACTAATTGATTCAAAATTTCTTGATTGATTTAAAAGGCCTGCCTGATTAATTAGGCAACAAGTTAAAAAAGAAGGTATTTTTAAAGTATTTGCAAAAACCATGAGTGACAGGCATCATCTTGGAGGAGGCATTCTGCCTTCTTTTACCAAGTAAGGAATGCTTCTTCTAAGCTGGTGCCAACTGCAACACATTCATGTATCATCTAAAAAATACAAAGGAAAGAAGCTCCCTCCCCCGAAACATTGCTTTATTCATGTGCAAATTTAGCAGAGTTTAATTGATTAAAACTCGTATGATTCATATTTTATATAGCTTTATATATTTTCAAACTGCAAATTGACCTGTTGCTAATGTAAGTGCCGAATGCTGCACTTTCTTAAAACAAAAACCATTTTTTGAGCAATGCAAGATCAGCTCCTTCATCACTTCTCCTTAGCTTGACCTTCCCATTCTTCTAAACTGATGCAAAGGCCAATGCATGTGGGTCTGAGAAGCACCTGCATGTGGGTCCAAGGGCAGTGTTGGAGGGCCTGTAGCAGCACATGGATGGGAGGCATGCAACACACAAGATGTGCATACATGCACACACATATACATCACCCTAATGCAACTATGCAGCCCCTTTCAAGGATAAAATCCCACTCAGCACTAATTCTCAAGCAACTGCTTCTTTGGCCCCACATAACCCAAGGCAGTGCCCTCCGTTGGGAAGTCCCATTGAGAAGGGAACACTTGAAAACCGCAACAACGAGGAAGAGATCTACACGTACCAAAAATCCAATGAAATGCTTGACCTTTCTTCAAAGATGCTGAGAGCATCATTTCATAAACAAAAAATGTATCCAGCCAAGCATATTTGGTGTTAATCATCAATCAATTATTTTAAAATACTTTCTACTACTTACTTACTTGGATGAAGCACTGCATTTAATGACATATTTGGGTCTAAGTAAAGATCATGTGCATCTAAATTTCAGATAAATCAACAAGCATGTACGTGCTTTACACTAAGACGACAAGGGAATTTTACAATAGAATTGTATGCATATTTATTCAGATGTAAGTCTCACTGTGTTCAATAGTCTTACTGCCAGAAGAGTTGTGCATAGGATTACAGTCTTACAGTGCAGTCCTATAGATGTCCGCTTATACATAAGTCCCATTGAATTCAACAAGGCTTGCTACCAGGTAAATGGCTATAGGATTGCAGCTGTAGTGTATTTCAACAATTCCTGTTGGGTTCTGGTGGAATTCCCTGCCAAATACTTTTAAGAAATAGCTTTAGGCTGCAACCCTAAACATGCTTACTAAGGAGTAAGTCCCATTCAAAACAGTGGGACTAACTTCTGAGTAAACATGGATAGGATTGCGCTGTTATTGTACCTATTTCCCTGCAACCCAGAACCAGGGTTGAGCATTATACAGTCAGGGTGCCTCCACCAAATAGGCCTTTTCCCTTTTAGCTGCCTGCCGCACCTTAATTTACGTAATTTGATGTATCACTTTATTGCTCAACAACTGATGACACCCAATTAATGCATGAATGGACTTTGCTGAAACACATTGACCTGGTTCGCATGACATGATAAACCATAGTGGGTTGTCACCGTGGGTTGTTTCAGGGTAGTTTGTTCTGACATCAAAACCTGAAGTGTTTTTTCTATTGTGGGTTATTTTTTTACAAACAAGCCACCCTGAGAACCCCTGGCTTGTTGCTGGCTTGTTCAGGGTGGCTTGTTTTCAGGATGGCTGTTGTGACATCCAAATCCGGCAGGGCAACTTCATCATGAGTTGTCGGAACAGGTAAAGAGCTGTCCAGCAAGAGCAGTGCACACCCCTGCCACTGCTTACGATCTCGCTAGTGTTGCTGCCATCCTCCCTCATCCTTGTCAGTGCCCTCCACCCCCTGCTCTTAAAAATCGAGAAGAAAGGACACCAGAAAGTGTCCCAAATGCATTCGCAACTTTATTTTCAGTCTTGCACAAGTGTGGACATTTGAAAGACCACTGCTATGAAATTGGCGTAATTTCCCCTTCCATTTTACTGCTCTGCCATGAAGTTTGCATATCTTTATCAATGTCAGTGCTCTGTAACCCTGTCAGTGCTCTGTAACCCTCATGTACGGTATATCTGACAGCTAACAACTGGAGACCAGTGGAAGGAAGCAACAAACACAAAGGTGGCGGGGGGGGGGGGAATCCAGAAGTAGCTGGTAGCTGCAGGGGAAGGAGCTTTTCGGGCAGGTGTAATTACTTCGTTAGTACCCAAAGCAGCCTTAAAAAAAAAAAAAAAAGTAGCAAGGCAAGTACCAAGCGGAGGATGAAATTGACAGGACATTGACAAGAGGGGGATATTGATATGCTGGGCTACATTGCAAACAGCCCGTTTTGCACTCCTGAACACTTGCACAAGACCCCCAAATTAAAATTAAAAAAAGTTTGCAGACACGTTACCACATTCATAAGGGCTCAGAAAATTATATGCATTGGGCAATCTGATGTGGGAGCAGGGATTTTCCCTCGTGACCCAGCAACCCCAGTGGACAAATTGCAGAGAGGGTGGTAATGTAGGGAACGAGGAAATGAGGATTTCTGCTGCAAACCACGGCAAGCCACAGAGCACGTAATCGTCTGCCGGGAGTAACGAGCAAACCACCAACCCACCGTGGCTTATTCTCAGGGTGCCTTACTGTGATGTGCGAACTCGCCCCTTGTATCTGAGGTGATCATATTCTCCCATTGTATCTGTGATTGCACATTTGCAAGTACAAGTCCTCACTTGAAGCTATAGACGTCAAGTCCTTGGGTGTCAACCAGCTCATCATGTCGCACCGACCACCACATGGAACAATTGAAAGCGGCCACCTCACAGCCTTCAATGGCAGGATAGGAGATCTATACAGTAATACCTTGGATTGCAAGTAACTTGGTCTGAGAGCGTTTTGCAAGACAAGCAAATTTTTTAAAATAGATTTTGACTTGATAAACAAGCAAGGTCTTGCAATACAAGTAGTCATAGGGATGTAACCGCTCGCTTCCAGTGGGCGTAGCGGGCCAAAATCGGCCCCGCTCACGCCCGCCAGAGACTCGCTTTGATATAAGAGTGTTTTGGATTACAAGCACGGTTCCGGAACGAATTATGCTTGCAATCCAAGGTATTACTGTATTATGAATGGCCCAATGCTGTGCCTGTTGCATGAACACAGCAGCCTGTGGTAATACACAGTACGCTCCTACTACTAGCACAGTGACCTATAATCTGTTTTGCTGGTGCCCCTGCCCTTCTTGTAGCACACGAGCTTATGGTCAGTGAAGAAATAGTTGGTACCCTTGCATTTCAAGCTGAGGGCCTTCCAGAGATGTCGCTGGCTATAATTAAACAGTTTGGTTTGTATTCCATTTTAACAATATGCTTAAAGCTGTTCTTTCCAGTCTTTCTCCACAGGCAGTTTCAATCTGTCCATTTTATCAACATGACATTATCATTACTGCGGCAATGTTTAATCAGTTAAGGGTGCAATCCTATGCATGGTTAGACAGCAAAAAGTCCTACAAGTCCCAGCATTCCCCAGCCAGCCATTCTGGCTGGGGAATGCTGGGACTTGTAGGACTTTTTTGCTGTCTAACCATGCATAGGATTGCACCCTTAACGGACTAATTAAGGGCACAATCCAATGGGGATGCCCGTAAGCCCCTGAACCTGGAGGATTATTGGCATCTTCACCTCCCTGCTCCTCGCTCCCCAGCCCCGCAAGTCAGCCAGATGGCCGATTTTGGCAGTCTAGCTGCAGTGCTCCGGATGGGAAGGAGGCTGGAGCACCACCAGGATACATCATATTCTGGTGGACGCGGTCTCCTCCCTTCCCACCCCAATCCCCATCCCCTTCTCTGAGGTCGCTCTTACAATCTCGGAGCTGCAGCCCTTGCGAGGGGGAGGGCGGAGATGCAGCCTCTCGGAGACGCAGCCTCTGCTCCAGCTGCGGGGGCGGGGGGCGATCCAAGAGTGGCATCCCAGCTCTGAGGTTGGAGCTCTTTTCCAACTTCGGAGCTGGGACTCCGAAAAATCCTACAGCCTCTAGATGCTGTTTAGGGGGCATAGGATTGCTCTGTTAAATAAATTTAAAAAAACAATTTAAAGATTTGATTGACAGAAGAGTTGTTCCTAATGTGATTGACTTAAAGGTGCTCCTTTAAGTTTTTACACGAAGTTTTTTTTTTATTAGTTGCCGACTATAGAGAAATTACACAAATCAAATCCCCCAACCTAGCCACACCTCTCTAAAATTACCCTTCCCGCACCCTCAACAATAATCCTGTTTTTTAGCAACCAGCATCTACAACAGTGTTCTCCAACCTTGGGTCCCCAGATGTTTTTGTCCTACAACTCCCAGCATGCCCCAGCCAGCATAGCATAGCTGGCTGGGGCATACTGGAGTTGTAGGACAAAAACATCTGGGGACCCAAGGTTGGAGAACACTGATCTACAACTGTATAGTTCACCCATACATACAAACTTGCAAAACAAACAAACAAACCAAATACACAAGAGACAAAAGGCAAGAGGAGGAAGGGAGGAGAAGCATGAAGGGAGGCGGAGGGGGATGTATGGGTAACAATTTTTTTACATCCCCTCACAGATCAAGATTACTATCAAAGTCAAACAGTTCCGGGAATGTGGACCAAACACTTACATATTCTTTTCTTGTCTCTAGTCTGTTACTACTTCCTCTTTTACAGCCAAGGCTAAGAGTTCCTCTGCCCATCGGTCTATATGTGGTGTAGATGGGGACTTCCAGCTCCGTAAGGCAGCACACTTGGCCACCGTGGCTGCCCATAGAATCCAAAGTCTGTGCCCCTTTCCAATTATCCTTTTCACAGATTTCTAGATTAGGTAAGCAATTCTCAACAAATTATAAGCAGATGAAATCCACTGCTGTTTTCTGGTACACAACTGATGCATTTCCTTACCTCACGCCAGAAGAGAGTGATAATCAGGCAGGACCATAACTCTGGTTTACGATTCCTCTGATTTTAAAGCATCACTAGCGTTTGTCATGCTCCTCCACGACGCTCAGTCAGTAATACCTGCCCAGTGTGGGCACAAGATGATTTTCTCTGGATCAACCGCAATCAAAAATTTAAAGAAGAGCTATATAGGTACTTATAAAAATGGCAGATGGCAAACACCATCTTAAAATAGGCATTTTCTGTCTAAACATGCACAGCTTTGCGCCCTGGGGAGAATGCCCCAGAGCTGGAGAGCATCCCAGAGACAGTAGCATTTTTTGGGTTCCCCCTGCTGAAGTGTAGGCACTGCTATGACTTTGAGAGGGTGACTTAAAGATCCAATCCCTCCCCCCTGCAAAAGTGGCCTCAGATGACCTCGGGGGCATTCCAGTGGTTGGAGTGGGGAGAAGAAATGCCAGGATATGAAAACCCCTCTGGCCTCTCAACCCCTGCAACACGATCCTCTAGGCAGGCTTAGGGGCTCTTCCAAAAGAAAAAATGGGGGGGGAGCGTGAAAATCATCTCTTGCTGTTTCTCTGGTCTTGCTGGCAGCAGTCTGGGATACTCGGGAGCCTCTGAGATAGGAGGCTTGCTTCTAACAGGTGGCAACCCAACAGGGTTGCACTCTAAATCTTTTAGATTTTAGACATTATGTCTATTTTTATATATTTTATCTTTATTCCTGTGCTGTTTGTTGTTTTGTATTTTATTTTATTCTTTTAACTTTTTGTAATCCAGCCAGAGAACATTTGTTATTTGGTGGATTAAAAATGTAATTTTAAAAAATTAAGAAGTGTCCTTTTTCATTTGTCTGAACCCAGTCGGTGTCTAGGAGCGACAAGACATCCCCCCCCCCAAAAAAAATCTACATTGGGCATAACTGGAACAGTCAATCTCTCCTGATATGGATGAGTCAACAGAATTACCTGCTGTCAAAGGAGGTTGACTCTTGGATCAGTCACTGCTCTGGATTTTGCTCCAAGAGCCCCGCTCAGGCCAAATCACCAAGAGATTCATGACATCTCAAAGACTAATAGATATATTGCAGCATAAGCTCTTGTGGACTAGATAGGGTGGCCAGTTATTCAGGGGCAAAAAAATGAAAATGCATCACCCCCCACCCCAAAAAAGAAGACAAAAGAGGGCACACATTCGTATAAAATTACATGCTCTCCCTTCTTATGGTTCTTTACCTTTTAACCAAGCTTGGGCCAGACAGCTCTTCAAATAGAAGACATCTTCAAATAGAGGACTGTCATCTGACAGTCTTTCAAATAGAGGACTTACCTCTGTAAAGTAGGACTCATGGCCACATAACGTAAGAACATAAGAAGAGCCATAATGGATCAGACCAAGGGTGTATCTAGTCTAACATTCCGTTCACACGGTGGCCAACCAGCTGCCCACAGGAAACCCACAAGTAGGACATGAGTGCAAGAGTACCCTCCCACCCATGCAGATTGCAGGCATTCAAATTAGACCCGATCATCAGGTACAGAGATAGTTTCAGATTGCACCTGAGACTCTCCCAAGGGCTAATGGGAAGAAGAAACAAACAATGGCCAATTCCCCCATTTTTAATATATAAAGTCCAGTTATTACTGGAAAGCCATCTCCATCCTTGGAGGAAACACACATGTTCCTTGTTAGGTGGAAAACAGAAGTAGAAAGAAACTACACAATTTTTATATTAACAAAGATGGAGATAATTTTAAATGGTTTGTTTACCATCTTGCCTGTTGAAGAGTACTGGAGAAGCTGAATGCTTGCACAATATTTTGTGACCCTTGAGTTGGCCTAATAAAGCTATTACGGTGACATGGATTTTGGTTTGGAAATTTTCTTTTGGCTAACCTGGCTACCTTCACTTATTTTGCACGTGTCTCCACTTGGTGGACCCTCAAGTTCCAGTAAAAAACACAGAAGGATTTCAGGAAGAAATATGGACTAGAAGATATGGGAGTGGATTTGGAAGATCAACACAAAAGGTACACTATGCAAGAAAAGTGTTTAGCTTGTGTTTAGATTGGACTTAACACCAGCTAGACTTAAGAAGATCTATACACAGAGAGAGGCTAAAAGTTGGAGGTGAGGGTCTGGGAGAGCAAACATTTTACATATCTTTTGGACTTATCCAATAATTGTAAGATTTTGGTCCTCAGTGTTGAATGAGATCAGTTTAATTTTGGGATATGTACTCCCTAAGGATCCATTAGTAGCTCTTTTTGATATCTTTAGGGCATAGTTGCTTCTGAGAATATCAAAATTGTGATTCACCTCTTAGCAGCAACCCAAATGGCAATCACTTTTAGTTAGAAGAAGGTTAACCCACCTTTGATTAATTATTGGTGTCTCAGGATCTGGGATATACGGCCACTATGATGAAATTGACTAACATGGTAAGAGCAAGAGAAGAAAGATTAATACAGGAACAATTCATAGAAAAGTGGAGTTTTTTCATTATTTTTTGGAATGAAAAAAGTCTGCTTTTTTAAACCTGTTATACTTTGAGGTGCCACAATACTATTTTGTTTTGATGTAACAGACTTGCCCTTGGCTCACATAGAAACATAGGGGTAGGCTCCTTCAAGGCTGGGTAATTCATACTTTTTAAGGCTGGAATCCTATGCACACTTACTTGGGAGTAGTAAGCTCAATTTAACTCAGTGGGACTTATTTCTGAGTAAACATGCATGGGATTGTACTGTAAAAAATTAGGGTTCTCCCCACTGCTGCTTTTCTTTTACAGTCCTGAAAAGGCTAGATTTTGTATTATTGAGCTTATTAAAAATATGGATTTTCAAGATTTATCTGCAGCAGCAAACAAATCCTGTTCTCCACTTTCATTTGGCATCAATTATGCTTCTGTAAACTTCCAAGCTAAATACTCTGGCTCGTTTTAATGTGCTACCCTCAGCTCTCCTTGAGGGGAGATTTAGAGGAACCCCTTATTCTAATAGACTACGTCCTTGTGATTCTGAAGAAATTGAAACTGTAAACCATGTCCTTTTTTGTAACTTTTATCGAGACCTTTGTAGGGAATTAATTACCGCACTAATTTCTGGGCATCCAGGAAGATCATCCGATTATGATGTCTCCTTTTTTCTTTCAGACTTGAGTCTGTTACAGAAATTGTTGCTAAATATTTGCTGAGAGCAATAAGAATCTGGGTGGAAACAGTATTTAATTAACCCTGTGTTCCATAGTAATTTGATATTTTATGGGTATCTTGGGATTTTATTCATGTTAGTGATTGTCTTGTATTTTATACTTTATGCCATTTGTTGCAAAACTTTTATTGTAAGGTCTGTTGACTGAATGAATAAATTATGATGACTGTAAAAATTAAACCTTTGTGGGTACAAGAATGAGGTTTGCCTTCAACTGTAATTCAGGCGAGGGATGTATACTTCCCTTATTAGAAGTTTGGGAGCCTCTGGTCTAGATCCCTGGTCTTCAACTGGTGGGTAGTTGCCGGACCTAAGATGAATTGCAACAGCAGCACTGCCACCATGCAAATATACGGTAAAAAATTAAGGGTCCCCAAATGCATGTTTGGACTAAAGGTGGGTCTCCAGATCTGAATAGGTTAACCACTACTAAACTAGATAAAGAGTGAGTATGAGTGTGGGTTATCGCCAAACCATGGTTGGTTGGTGAAACATGGGTTATTGTGTTGTTTGAACCCAGACGTGCTAACAAACCATGGCTTGTTAATCACGAACAACCCATGAAGAGAACCCATGGTTTGTTGTGTGGGTTGTTCTTGCTTAACATAGTTTGTTAGGGCAGCTAGGTTCAGACAACACAATAACCACATTTCAACAACAACCCATGGTTCAATGAAAACCCACACTCAACCCATACTCTACTCTTAAGGTGGGTTTATTGTGTTGTCTGATCCAAGCCATTACCTGAAGGTATATTCCAGGTGCTGAACAAAGGACTTTGTTATGTGGCCAATTGCCTGTTCATTAGTTTTAATTTGCCCCATCAAATACTTGGCTTTATCAAAGCTTCAAGCCAGGGCCAGTTTGCTTAACAGGAGAGTTTTATTCACAATGCTGGGTTTAAATGGAGCTGCTCTTCCAGACAAAGCAACCCTGACCTCAAACAGGGCTATGTTTTTCTCCAGTATGTCCTTATCTAAGAAGGAAGGAAGATACAAATGTTGCTATTCTGAATGGCAAACATCCCTTCAGTCAATTGGTCAGAGAAGCTGTGATTGCTAAGAAAACACACTGGCTCCACAATCTGGCCTTTCTGTAGCATTGCAGATTGTGGAGAAGCAAATTGATAACATTTTTATAGATGTAGACTCCATGGCTTGAACATTAGCCACTCCCCCCATCATATATATTTTTTGCTTTGTTTATCATCTTGCCTGATTGAGAGTTCTGGAGAATTCAAAAGCTTGCACAATATTTGGGGAAATTTTGTTGGCCTACTAAAGGTATTGCCCAGATACGGCTTTTTGAAATTTCACTTATGTCAGCCTTTTCACAACCTGAATCCCTCTAGATGTGTTGGACAACAATGGGGGCATGCTTCCCGGGGATGATGGGAGTTGTAGTCCAGACATAACTGGAGGGCTCTAGATTGGAGAAAGGCTGACATGTAATATAGGTGAGTGTATCTTGAAGAAGCCCACGTGATTGAATCTCTCTGGGTATGTCTTTCTCACTGTTTGACTCTCATTATTTATTTATTATATTTATACCCCACCTTTTTTCCTGCAAGGAACCCAGGGCGGCTTACATAATCCTCCTCTCCATTTTATCCTCACAACAACCCTGTGAGGTAGGTTAGGCTGAGAGTCAGTGACTGGCCCAAAGCCACCCAGTGAGTTTCATGGCCGAGCAGGGACTAGAACCCAGATCTCCCGAGTCCCAGTCCAACACTCTCACCACTACGTTCTGAATAAAGGTTGCCAGTTCCATTATGATTTTGGTGCATTTGCCTGATTCCTGACTCCGAACATGGACTGCGTGGGAGATGAACTACATACGGTTAGCAGAAATGCCCCCTGAATGCAAAAAGAATGTTATAATTCAGAATCTGTCTCGTACCCGACTCTAAACGAATCAGAGTATCCAGGACACAATTATTTTACAGGGGTGAACTAGGATTTTCATTCATGCTTTGTCTTTAACTCCGGGTCTGTGCACACTTAAGAGGCCACAGCCAGTGTCCCCGTAAGAATAGCAATTTTTGCTGTCCACGCTAAGACAAAACCACCACCACTCCACATTGCTAATGTACACAGACTACCTGATGGGATGAGAGTTTTCATAACTATTTTCCATAGGAGTAGCATTGACCATCTTGGTCTCATAGAACAAAAAACACAAAAAGTTGTAGGGAAAAAGCCCTACAACTCCCAACATGGCTGGCTAGGCCATTCTGGGAATTGTAGGACTTTTTTTCTGTCTAAACATGCATAGGATTTAGACAGAAAAAAGTCCTATAACTCCCAGCATGGTTGGTTGGGGAATGCTGGGAGTTGTAGGATATTTTTCTGTCTAACATGCATAGGATTGCGCCCTAAATAGATTTTTAAACTGCCTTTTGGGGCACCTACACTCTTAAGGTGATTTAAAGAATAATCCATATAAGATTACAAATGATTAGAACAGCAATAAAACAATAAACCACAACATTAAAATAACAGCAGCAGATAAAACAGTCATTAAAATACAACACCATACAATCACCGAAATTTTGTCTATCCTTGGGGCTCTCTTAAAGGTCCACTGAATGGAGCTATATGTATTTTCCTGGGGAGGGTATTCCAAAAACCACCACAGAAATATCTAACAGTCAAACATCCTAAACAATTTGAAATGAAGTTAGAAACAATCCACCACCAAAACCAAAGACCAGCCAACCCAAAGAAAAGCAAGCAAGAATCAGGATCAACAAGAAGTTCTGTAAAAGGCTTCGCTTCAACGAGGTCATTTTGACCTGCAGTCTAAACAGCTGTAGCTCTTCAGGGAAGAGGAAGAGAAAAATCTAGAGATGACTATGCAGTTCCAAGCTGCTGTTTCTTTGTTAAAGCTGAGGGTCCTTTTAAAAGGAAGGAACAAGGAGGTTTAAACTGGATTACATACCACCTAGCTCTGAGGAAAGGTCAAGTGACATTGATACAGCCTCCTAGAAATAAGGAAGTGAACAAAGAAGGATCAGGAAAAACGCTTCAGCCAGCCCAGTTGCACACACCTAAGTCTGGTTCCTTCCAACCCACGGCATTCATTTATTCTTAATTAGCCTGTCCTCTGCTGATTTAAAAGCCAAGAGAGTATCTATTACTCAGAGGTGTTAGGGAGTGGCCCACTAGGCTGCAGCCCTGAATCTTTCATTTGGAGCCCTGAAACTCTAGGATGCCAACTGCCCCACCACCCTGCTGTCCATGGGCACACTGAAAGAAAGGTACAGGGGCCCTGATTATCTCTGTTGCATCTGATTCCCCTGCATCAGCTGGCTTTTTGCCCACATGTCACCACCTGCTGCCCTCCTCACCTGAATCTTTCTGCCTGAGGTTTTTTCCTGAAATCAAATGTCCTTCTCTCTTCTGTCTATGCATCCCTTTTTACAAATAGGGGTGTCCATAGGAGAGAGGATCCTTTTAAAGCCACACACAGAGAGACTTTAGAGCAGTGGTTCTCAACCTTTTTTGCCCCATGCACCCCTTTCACCATATCTCAAGGAAGCACCTCCAGCAACATCAAGTAGGCCACTCAACAAGATCTGCCATGGACGGCCTTATCCTTATCCCATCAGTCAGAGCAGCCAGGCTGGTGGGGACTAGGAAGAGGGCCTTCTCTGTGGCGGCCCCCAAGTTATGGAACTCCCTCCCTACTGACCTTCGCCAGCCATGCCCCCTCCGTGATAAGCTTCCGCCGTGCATTAAAAACATGGTATTTCAGGCGGGAATATGGGGTGGGTTAGGATTTTAAAAGAACTTTTATACTGTTTTAATATGTTTAATTGTATTGTTTTAATTGCACATCACCTGGGGTGGCCAGGGTGACTGGCCAGATAGACGATCAATAAATGCAATGCAATATGTCAGAATGTAATCCCCCCTGTCCAAGATTGTCTGACTTAATCTGTGCCATACAATAAAGTGTGATGTCCTGTAAATTATGTACAATCTGTAGAATTGTAATTTGTAGAAAGATCAGTATTCCAACAGTTTGAGTCTGTGGTCCCAATTCCCCCCTGAAACCCTAAAATTCCCCCCCGGGGGGGGGAATTCCACCCTGGTTGAGCACCACTGCTTTAGAGCATATGTAAATTAGCATATGCAAATGTTTGCATTTTTCTTGTCCTGTGGGACAGAGCCCTGGATCTTTTCAGTACCTAGCACCGCCCCTGCTGATACTCCTCCCATATCAGTCTGCCTACTTCTTAGGATCTGAATGTTGAGTCTTACTGATGGTGGAAGCACGGTTGGCTGAGATGAAGGGAAGGGCCTTCTCGGTGGCTCCACCCTAAGTTATGGAATGTTCTACCTCACAAGTTTCCCTTGGCCCCATTTTGCTGCTTTTGGCAAATGAGTGAACACTTTCCTGTTCTGACAGGCTTTTGTCTTGCTGGGCAGATTAAGTACATATTATGGTTAACCCTTATGTTGTTGTTTTTAATCTGCAGGGCCTGTCTTCACATTTTGTATTTCTATATTACATGATTTTTGCTCTTTATATTGTTCTTCTTGAGTTGTGGGAAAGTTTAATTGTAAGCTGCTCTGAGCTGTGCATTTGCATTGGAACAGCAGGGTATACATCTCTTAGATAACTTTTCGTTCTTTTGGTTAAAGTTATATTTGAAAAAACATAATTTCCCTACAATATTTTATCAGCAGGTCAAACATATATATACCTTGGAAGCTACAGGGAGGAAAATGTCAGGCTGTATTAGTCTGCCTTATTAGCCTTCATGTGCATGCATTTACTGGCAAGTTCATAGATTCATAGATCATAGAGTTGGAAGGGGCCTACAAGGCCATCAAGTCCAAACCCCTGCTCAATGCAGGAAACTTGAGGAGGGGTCTCCCATCCAAGTAATAACCAGGCCTGACCCTGCTTAGCTTTCCACACTCAGACAAGCTGAGCCAGCATGAGCCACAGGCCTGTATTCATTGGGTACAAGGTTCATCTACCCCACTTAACATTTAAATGTTAGAACTGAACCCTGAACAACATTAGCAACTCACACTAACAAAAAAAAAAAGATGCATCCAGTGTTAGTCCTACTTAGAGTAGAGCCATTGAAATGAATGGGACTTAAGTTAGGACTAACATTGGATGCAACCCCAAGTTAGCAATGGAGAGAGTTGGAGCATATGCAGCAGGTTTTTGTTGGATATGGATAGTTTTTCTGGCGAGGGTAACAGCCTTTGGCCTTGTCTGCAATGATAGCTCAAGTTATTATCAAATGTTGTTGTATTCTTAGCCAAACTTTTTAAAAAACTGTAGAGAGAGCTGCCTCGGTTTACATTTTATCTGACACAAAGGATTTTTGTTTGCTCACTCTGATGTGAAACTTCAAGGGTGTTTTGTGAGAAGGAATCAGTCCTTTAGAAAGATTAATGGTTCACTAAAATCTGCTAATGCACCTTTTTTCCTGCTTCATTGGGTTTAAACATCCACATCTGCATGGTTAGGCTCCATCTGCAGAAGCAGCAAGTGTCAAGACACTAGTGACTTGCCACCTACATTATTATACCTCCATAGGGCTGCTAGCTGTAATTGATTAATTTGTGTAATTATGTTAATTGTAGATTTGTTCCTTAATTGTTTTAATCGCTTGTGGAAAAGACACCTGTGTAGCATGGTACTATGCATAACCATTGTGTCCAATGTCACTTACTCTCAGGTAACTGTGTGTAGGGTGCACATTTACATAGATGTACCGGTAAGTTCCGGTGAGTTTTATATAAAGGTATATAGTAGAGGTGGGGACATGTGGCCCTCCAGATGTTTTGGCCTACAACTCCCATGATCCATCACCATTGGGTATGCTGGCTAGGGTTGATGGGAGTTTTAGGAAAACATCTGGAGGACCACAAGTTGCCCATCCCTGGTATATAGGATCCCTGGTATATAGCCTTAGCATTTTCTCAAAAAGTACATATTTGATTCAGCACAAGAATATGAAGCTCAGAAACACAAAAACTTTGAACAGCAGCTGCATCACTTGCCAGACTTGTTACGGGGACCGGAAGGTCCGAACATATTACACCAGGCTGCAGGGCCGGATTAAGATAGGGGCTATTGGAGCTGCAGCTCCAGGCCCCTACCCCAAAATAGGCCCTCAATCAGGACCGGTGCAGGGCAGTTTGGCGCCCCAGGCGAAATAATATTTAGCGCCCCCCCTCTCCAAAGCAGCCCTGCTCTGCAAAAAAAAACAAAACCCTGCGCCGCCACCACCAACCTACCTTCCCCCTGGCGGCGGCTGCTGCTGCCGTCGCCGCCGAGGAGGAGGAGGAAGTGACGCGACGGGACCCCCGCGCTGTTTTTTGCCGGGGAAACCAGGGCAACAGTGCTGTTTAAGCCCTGTTGCCCTGGTTCCTCCCGCCAAAACAACGCGGGCTGGGCTCCGGAAGCGACACGATGCGGAGAAGGTAGGTGGCGGGGGGGGTCGGGGGTGGTGGTGATGGCGGCGGCGGCGGGAGGCGCAGCGGCAGCAAGTGGGAGGGCGGGGGGAGGCGCAGCGGCGAGCGGGATGGGAGGGTGCGGCGGCGGCGGCGGCGGGCGGGAGGGAGGGAGGGAGGGGAGGCGGAGGCCTGGCGGGGGCGGCGCAGCGGAGGCAGAGGCCTGGCGGGGGCGGCGCAGCGGCAGCAAAGAGGAGCGCAGCGTTTCTGCGCCCTCTTCAGCCGCGCGCCCTCCTCAGCACCAGGCCCATAATGCTCTTAATCCGGCCCTGCCAGGCTGCCAATATGCTTCCGAGCTGAATTCAAGGTGCTAGTTCTAACCTATAAAGCCCTACACAGTTTAGGACCTCAATACCTGATGGAACGCCTTTCCCAACTGCAATCTACCCAGACACTGCACTCAACATCTGAGGCTCTCCTCTGACTGCCACCTCCAAGGAAGGAAGTTAAAGAATCTGAATGCACTAGGGGAGGTGAGAGAAAGGATCATCTGGATCCAAGGCTAGTTTGATTCACCAAACCACAATTTGGAGGATTGAACCAATCTAGTGCCTTACCCAAGGCAATCCAGTGCATTTCATGACTGATTTGGGTTTTGAACTAGTAGCTGCCACTTCCAAACAATGGCTGGGTTCAAACAGAACACAAAGCAACAGGGTTTTTTGTTTTTTTTAGCTAAACCATTCTTTTTCTTAATGTCTGATCCCAAGCCTGCTGACAAACCATGGTTTCTATGGACAACAAACCAGGATCTGAAACCACAGTTTGAAGCTTGATTTGCTGTTATGTCTGAATTCACAGAATTCCATAGATAAACCACAGTTAGGGCTATTGCTCCACCTCCAAGAGGCTGCTGCGCTATGGAGATGGGAATTGTTCTGCCTCAAGAGGCTGCAGCACCATGAAGACAGGAGCAAACTTATAAAACTGAATGCTAAGCAGATGAGAAACCAAAGCAAACAACAAGCACCGCAAACTTTATCTGAATATTTATGTATTTATTTGAGTTGATCAAACCAGGAGCAGAAGGAGGGAATCAGAGCACTGTGAGGGGCAGAAGGGAGTGCACAAGACTTGTTTCCAATTCTGAATGTCTAACCATTCAGGGTGCAGTCCTATGGAGATGCCCAGAACCCTCCGAGCTCGGGTTACAGGCATCCTATGGAGGGTGAGAGGAGCGCATAGGCAAATTCCTTTCGCCCTGCAAAGCACTTAGATGGCCGATTTTGGCCGTTTTAAGTGTGGCGATTCGGAGCGGGAGGGAAGGAGGCTGAGGTGCCGCCAGGATACGTTGTATCTTGGCGGTGCCAGTCTCCTCCTGGCCCCTCAGAATGCCCCCTAAACCCTTAGGACCTCAGGGAAGCGGCCAGCATAGCTCTTTCCGCGCTGGCTGCGAGTGGGGGAAGGGATTCCAATCACGGATCCCCAGCTACAAGGTCAGAGCGATTTTCCGACCTTGCAGCTGGGAATCCGGAAAATCTTACGGCCACCTAGATGCAGTCTAGCGGCCATAGGATTGTATTGTTAGAAGTTCATCTATTCTGAACTGACCCTCTGCCTTAGAGACAACAAGTCTCTGCTACATGGGAAAAATAATGGCCTATATTAGAAGGCTGTTGTAAAGATACTAAGATCACACGTGAACTGCTTTGAACAATCCCCCTAGCACCCCAAGTGTATACAAGATTTAGACTGCATGAATATAGTATTTAAAATGTGCTTTTGTGAACTGGTGTTTGCACATTAAAAAATGCTTTAGTATTTTTTCATAAACCACTTAACAGACCTGGGGACAGCACACAGCACCCTTGGGCACTGCAGAGACCCCAGTCCACTGCTGAAATCTGCCCTGGGCTAGGGAGTCACTATTTTAATTTCCCACAATGCCCCTGACATAGCATCACTTGGGGGCATTATGGGCAAATTTAAATGGTAGCTGCCAGTAGTGGGGTGGAAGCCAACATTTTAATTTCTCACAATGCCTGTGGTGTTGCATTTTGGAAAATTTAAATGGCGGTAAAGGCTATGGGGGTGGGGTGGAACAAACCACCCATAATGAAAAAAGAGCCCATGGGTGGTTTGTTAACGAGGGCAACAAGCCACCCTTCGCAGGTCACATAAGCTGCAACGGGCAGTCACCGCACCTTGAATATTCACCATGGCCACTGGCACGCGCTGCAAGCCACCGTGGCTTAAATAAGCCAAGGGGGTTTGCGGAGATCCTACGAACCAGGCCAATGAGATCAAACTGTTAAGGGTAGCTACAAGGGAGTCAAGTCAGGCGGTGCAGTTTGCCTTGTTGCCGGGGCAGTTCTCGCTTTCGGTTTCGTTTCTCCTTCAGGCGAGAGAGATAACAAGAGGTGCAGAAAGAAGCCTTGCGGAAGGCGCTGCGGAGGCGGAGCGGTGAAAGGCGAGAAGTGGGAGCCGGGAGGGAGGTGGTCGCCTGGCGGGGCTGCGGCGAGGCGGGCGCGAGGAGGCGCTTGCTGGCGGAGCGGGTTGGGCGGCGGCGGCGGCGGCGGCGTCGCTCGCTCGCTCCAGGAGGCCCGAAGCCAGGATGGACTGCTACACCGGCGATGTCCTGGCCTGCCGAGCCCACAAGGAGCTGTGCGCGTCGGGCGGCTGCCTGGCCAAGAAAAAGCTCTGCCGGCGGCTGGCCCTGCGGGACATGCCGGGGCTGCTGGCCTCGATATTGCAGGACGCGGGCAGGTTCGTGCTGGTGACCCGAGAGGAGGCCGGGAGCGAGGAGCAGCGCGTCGTGGTGGCCGCCACCGGGGCGCGGCTGTGCCGGGAGCACGGCAGCGGGAAGTGCGGGGGCTCGTGCCGGCAGCTCCACCTCTGCCGCTTCTTCGTGTACGGGGGCTGCCGGAACCAGGGCACCAGGTGAGTCCGCCCGCTCAGCCCGGAAAAGGCCCCCGCAAAATCCTGATCCAGGGAGCATCCTTTCCTCCACCCTTAACCCAACCGGGCGCCCTGCAGATGGCTTGGACTACAACCCCCATCGCTCGCAGCAGGCGTGCTGGCTGGGGGCGATGGGAGCTGTAGTCCAAGCCCTCTGGCGGGCGCCAGGTTGGCGACGGCTGCATTAATCCTTCCCTTCTCCCAAGAAAAAGTGATATGCCGCCCCATCTTCGGCACTCCCCGTGTCCGGAGTTCAGTAGGATTTACCCCGCTGTAAGTGTAGTTAGGGTTTGTACACGCTTGCCTAAACCCCATTGAGGTGGGGTGGGATTATTTCCGAGTAAATATGCCTGGGATCGTGCCGTTCGGCTCCGATGTCCGGCGCAGTGATGATTTGGAGAGTTACTTCCGCCACTGAACTTTGTGGGAGCTTACTCGGGGCGGCTAGGATCGGGCTGTAAAAGTGGCAAAACGGTGGATTTATATTTGTGGAGAAGATATTCTAATTCCGGGTTCACTACCCGGGGACTCAGGGGGGCAGACTTTGCTTATGGCGAGTTTATCATCCCCACTTCTTTGTCCTTAAATGGGGGGCGTGGCTAGGAGGAATTCATGTTTAAAATACTGATTCTTAGTTCCGTGTTTGTGTAGAGGACGTGGCCGATCATCATAGACTGCTTTAAAATTACAAAACAGTGTCATCTCTATTGCATTTTGCCAGTATTTGCAGTATTTGAGAACTTGTAGAAAGGGACATATTTTTACCAAAATAAACTTGGAAAGAGGTTTCGTTGCCAGCATGCAGCACAATCTAATGGTCTCTTCAAAACTTTTCAGAATAAAACTGTATCTGGTCTTCTTCGCTAGATTCTTTTTCTTTTTTTTCTTAGCCATTTTTTCAAATGGAAGTTTTAGCTTGCTTTTGCGATGCCTATTTTTTCTTGTTGCATCATCATTTTTCAGTTCTAAATATCCTTTACCAGTCTGCATTTAAAAATATGTCTGTGTGATGGCAGGGAAATCTCCTGATTCTTGACCTTATTGGTTTATAATAGATTGTATTTGCATACAACCTATTAATATAGGAAGGAAGTGGTAACTGCAGCTGTATTTCTATCTCCCGTTGTGTTCACTGACTGTTGAGGATGGCTGGTAGAACTGCCATCTTCTTTCTGCCTGGTTTTTCTTTATTAGGCCCTGCCCTTGGGAATCTTAAGACATAACTATGAACTCATGGGAGCCTTGCTTCATTCTCCATTCATCTGTCTCATCCTAATCCTACATTTCCTTTTCCCCCAGTTTTTTGTTTTTTTTTTACTTAAGGAAGCACATTATGAGGAAACTTGAGAAACTGGGCTTTTAAAGAACATACAGGCCCAGTTTTGGAATGAGCAATCATGCTGGTTCCTGACTGCTTGCCCGCTCCACTAAACAACCCAGGGTTGTTGGGTGACAAGTGATCCCAGGATGTGGGTTGTTGAGGGGGAACGAACAACCCAGACTTGTAACCCAGGGTCCCTGGGTTGTTTAATGCAGTGGGAATGAGCAAGCAGGTGGGAGCCAGCATGCTCGCTCACTCTCACTTGTTCAAAATAATACATGGTTAACAAACTGTGGGTTGTTTTACCACGTGCGAACTGTGTTACCTTTATTGTCCAAAATCCTGTTGGAAGACATTGGCCTGGTTCACACATAATGACAACCCAGAGTATGGGTTGAATATTGGTTATTGTTGAATTGTGGGTTGTTGTTGTTGGATCATGGGTTGTTATTACATGCGAACCCTGCACTATTGCTTAACTATGGGTTGTTAACTGCGAACAATCCAGGAAGAGAACCTATGCTTGTGGGGTTGTAAACTTGTGAGTTGTTCATGGTTAACGAACCATAGTTAAAACATAGTGCGCTGTGCAGGTTTTGCACATAACTACAACCAACAATTCAATGACAGCCCATACTCAACCCGTACTCTGCTTTGTCGTTACGTGTGAACCAAGTCATTTGCTGAGGCTTGTAGAAGTAAATTTTGTCTAGGCTTCAGTTTAACAGAAAGGCCTAGAAAGGCAAGTCAGACCTTTCCTTGGCCGTCCAAGAACATGCCCTGACAAGGCAGATCTTTTGTGAACAACCCTGAAGGCAAATTCCTAGTCTGCTCTGTTATGCTAGAGTACTATATCCCCCTTGCAAAAGACTGTACTGATTACCTTATGTAAAGTCATGATGGCTGGAAGATGGGCAATGTCTGACCTTTTGTCAGACCTAGGTGTTTCCTTTTGAATTCTCTGTCAGTTTAGTTGTACTCATTGTTACCTGATCTCTATGTGAAACTATTTAGTATAAATGGGAGTGTCTCCCTTTCATTCTTGTTGGCATTCCTGACTGTGCTCAGATGCCATCCCTGAAATCACTAATAAACTTTCCTCTCTAAGAACCTCTCCAAAATACAGCACAGTAGATCAATTTTTCCACAACAGGCTGCAATCTGATGTACACTTATCTGGGAGTAGGCCCCATTAAACGTAGTGAGATTTACTTTTGAGTGAACATGCATGTATGGCTATTTTTATCTATGAGTAGCTGTCAACTAATTTATATTTGATTGCAAAAACAGAATACAGTTACAAAGATATTTATTGTTTTCAAAACTTTCAGGAAACAATGCAAGTTCATCCATGATTTTCATTCACCCCATAACCTCTCTGTCCTAAAAGAGCATCGACTGGAAATCTTTAGCTCTGATGAGTTATGTCAACTGCTGCTTCAGAATGATCCTTCACTCTTGCCTGAGGTGAGGACTTCCACACTTGATTGATGCCTTGTTTTAAATGGATCTCATGAAAACTGGTGGATGTAACTGTGCAATACATGGCACCTTGAGCACTTCTAATATAGCCAAAGAACTTTTTAGAGTCGTGAGAAGTACAGCTTGCACTTCCATTTAATTGTAGTAGTAGTTGATTTTATTGTATATAACCATAGGTTCTTACCATTTTTGCCACGATAACAGTCACAGACTGATAAAAAGATTGAACAAACCACTTAAATCAATTCATCATGGGCACAATCTACAGCAACAGTTTTACTTCCATTTACCGTAGTTTAGTAGGGATGTGCGTTTTCTCAAAAATTTTGCATTGGGAAATTTTCCGATCCCCCCCCTCCCCCGGCAATCTATTTAGCATGTTTATTTTGGTTGTGTTTAGTAAACAACAAAGCATGGGGTACTAGTAAAAAAGTACCCCATGCTAATGTTTTGTCAGGCTAGATGATACCAAAAGCAGGAGATGGGGGAAGAAACAGTAAAGTCCAAATATTTGGCCAGGTTTTGTGGCCATGAGGTCTGCAGTTTAGATTACAGTTTTGAAAAGCCAAATTATGGGGCTTTTCTGTTTCTTACCCCTACCTCTGCCTTTTGTATCATCTAGCCTAATGAAAAGCTCTAGATAACTCGAAAGCTTGCACACGTTTTTGTGGAAATTTGGTTGGTCCTAATAAAGGAATTGCCCAACTGGATTTTGGATTGCCCAACAGTGGCATTTGGATATTTGGGGCGGGGGGATCAGCATACCTATCTGTTTTGGGTTTTTTTAATGTATTCCAATGACATATATGTATTCTGTCACATACTTGCCAGGGATAAGCACCTGAAAAATATTAACTACAACTTTGAAACCGCCAAGCTTGCTTAGTGTGGTATTTGCAATTGGCATCCATTATTTCATTGTTACTATGACATGGAAAAAATGAACTTATGACATGGAAAAAAAGAAGCGATGGAAAACATTCTGTTTTGGGGGAAAAATCAACCCCATATTTCTGCTAAAGTGTCTAAATGTGCTATCCTATGCAAGTTTAGACAGGAAACAAGTCCTACAACTTCCAGCATGCCCCAGCCAGCATAGCAGGCTGGGGCATGCTGGGAGCTGTAGACCTTTTTTCTGTCTAAACTTGCATAGGATTGAACCCTAATACTTGTACCTGCAATGTGTTAGCCTAGTAGTCTATTGTAAGCTTGAGCACAGAAAAGAATTGGAGCCAACCATCACCATTATTATGAATGAACAAAACATGTTGGGCTGTATTCAGACAGTCAGAGTAGAACCATTCATATCAATGGGACCTAAATTATCCAGTACTAACTTAAGCTGCATGGATTATTATGAGTCTACTCTAAGTCTGACTGTCTCCAACCCATTGTGTTTACAGCTGAAAGACTGGAATGTGCTTCTTGCTTGGTTCAATGAATGTGCTTTGTGCTGGTACAGAGATAAAGAAAGGGTCACAGTTACACATCCTCCACTCCAAGGATGTGATGAAATTTATTTATTTATTTATCTATGTTTAGCCTTATTTGCTAAAGAGCCATCAAGGTGGTGCACAGCAATTAAAACAATAAGAAGCAAGAACATTAAAAACAGGTAAACATTAAAGGCGTAATCCTATAGCATGTTTAGACTGAAAAGGGGCCTGCAGCTGCCTTTTTTCTATCTAAACATGCATTGGGTTGCGCCCTAAACTGCATAATTTAAAAGGCTAAATTAAAAAGATGTGTCTTTACACCCTTTCTAAAAGCCAAGAGAGTGGGGGGCGATCATAGTTCTTTAGGGAGTGCATATTCCGGAGTTTGGGAGCAACACAGGAGAAATCTCTTTCACAAATGCCCGACAAACGGGCCTCTGCATTTAATGGTGCCCTCGAGAGGGCCTCCTTCAGCTCCTAATAACCAGATGTGTTTGTGCATTCTTGAAAAGGTTATGACAATTGCTGTTCATGTGTTACGAGGTTATCAGCTGACATGCCTCTGTTAGGCATTTTTGGCCTAAAAGGGGAGAGGGGAAACATGTTTGGGAAAGCTTTCCTGCCTGATCATTCAGAAGTGATGCTTACATGCTACCGGCGAGTGGCTGTTTACAAGTCTTTGTTACTATTTAAGCAATTTAGGGCACAAACTTACGTAGGTTTAGACGGAAAAAAGTCCTACAATTCCCAGTGTGCCCCAGCCTGCACTGGGATTGTGTCCTAAGTTGCTTAAATAGTAACAAAGACTTTCTTGCAATGCCTGTGATGTCGCACTGCTCTAGAGCATTTTGGGAAATGAAAATTGTAGTAAAGGCAGCGGGTGGGGACGACGATGACAAAACACCTCTAACCCAAAAATAGCCCATGGGTTGTGGGTGGTTAGTTAAGCACGGCAACAACCCACCCTTCGCCGGTTTTGCATGTCACAATAAGCTGTGATGGGCAGTCGCCACAGCTTGAATATTCACAATGTCCACTGGCACACGCCGCAACCCACCGTGGCTTAAATAAGCCAAGGGGGCCTGCGGCAATCATATGAACCATGCCGATGAGATCAAACTGTTAAGGGTGGCTACAACTGTTGCTAGTGAGGTTGTAAGTCCCGTTGGAGACAGGCCTGTGGCTTACGCTGGCTCAGCTTGTCGACTGAGCGTGGAAAGCTAAGCAGGGTCAGGCCTGGTTATTACTTGGATGGGAGACCCCTCCTTAGTTTCCTGCATGGAGCCGGGGGTTGGACTCGATGGCCTTGTAGGCTCCTTCCAACTCTATTATGAAATCTATGAACTCAGAAGTAAGTCCCATTGCACCTTTAGGACTGGGGCATGCTGGGAGTTGTAGGACTTCTTTCTGTCTAAACATGCATAGGATTGCACACTTAGCCCTTCAGTTTATAGTCTTTCTGATGTGGTAGGCATGTTGTTGCCTTGAAAATCTGTATTGAAAGCGTGGGATATAAATATTTTAAATTTAAACAGGGTGGATTTGAGTTAAATCACGATTTAAATCACTGCCTAGAGAGACTCGATTTAATCATGTGACTTTGTCCCCCCCTGCCCAAAGTGCAGTCTTCCTTGCTATAAGCTTAATACCCATAGGTGGAGGAACTTCATTAAAATATTCCCAAACTGGGTCTCTTTTATGGCCTGCTGCCATTATAGGTTTTCTCCTCCAGGGAAAGAATAATATGATAAATCTCAGGCTATACACTCCAAAGACTTGTGGAGTAGTCTGCTCAAAAGGTTTCACTTTCATTTTTACTGATTGCCCCTCCCTCCTCACACTTCCCTTCTTGTGCAGATCTATTCCACTCCCAATCTTCTATTCATTGATATATATATATATATTTTAACTTAGCACTTAAGAGGTATGGGGTCGATTCTGTGTACATAGATTTGCAAAGGAACAATAGGTTTAAGGTCTTTTTCTAAACTCTGTATGTTTATTTTATAACATTTTTGCTGTGAAGAAGAGGCATGTGACTATCTTTAGATAGATTTTTCCTCAAAAAGCATTTTATTTAAAAAATCCAATATATATATATATATATATATATAATCATTGATTTTTATCCACCCTGCATTTAAATAAGTGAGTTTATAGCTCAAAGATTGTGGCTTAGGTAGCTTTACCATAATGAGAAACAGTCGACATAAGGGTCACTAAACTAGTTGCATACTTTTAATAAAGCACAAGAATTAATTGCCGCAGGAGGAAAGAGTTTATCAGCAGAAGGAAAGAGTTTATTAGCAGTAATAACTGGGAGTGGAATCTCCATGAGGCAGTATGCGCTTGGTGCTGAGGTCCCACTGGCAACTGTTAGGGAGAGAGGGCTGGCTAAGATGAACCGTTATTTCAGGGGTCCCCAAGCTTTTTGGGTCAGTGGACATAATTTGGAATTTTGTGAGAATGTCATGGGTACTCTCACAAAATGGCTGCCACAGGGGTTGCCCATTCATAAAGTGGCTGACATGGTGGGCATGACTGGTCACAAAACGCTAACTCCCAGAAGGCAAACTGGTGAGACAAAAAAGAAAAAAAGCCACTTGCCCAAGAACCTAAGTTCAAGGCAGAGTTTGGGTCTAAGGTCTAAAACACAAAACCACTCCTTTGAACCCAGATAAAGATATTGCTGGAGGGCAGCACTTCATTTTCCAGCATGCCAGTTAAAGAATAATAATTAAAATCTTAAAATAAAGCAGGGAGCCTGACGGGCACCAAGAGAGGTGTCCGTGGGCCCATTGGGGCCCATGGGCACCATGTTGGAGACCCTCACATTTTTGTAACCCAGAATGGTAATTCTTGGAGCCGTTTTAGTGATCTGTGTATTTTGTTGTTTGTTTAAAGCTTTTGACACAAATTGCAGTATGTATTCAGGTGCACTCTCATTCTTTTGGTGGGAAAATAAGAGAAGTACAGGATGAATATTGGAATTTAAGGTAAAGATTAACAGAGCTGTGGCATCTCTGCAGAACGCTTGCTGAGAAGTAGAGGAGGCAAATCTTTCTGTAGATTCTGCAGAAGGGCTCTCCAGATAACATTAGACATGCTGGTTCAACAGCATTCTTAGGTTTGTGTTTTAAAATCTATTAAAGAAATTTAGGTTTATTATTTATATTATATTTATACCCTGCCTTTATTCCTGCAAGGAACCCAAGGCGGCTTACATAATTCTCCTCTTCCTCTCCATTTTTATCCTCACAACAACCCTGTGAGGTAGGTTAGGCTGAGTTTTGTTGTTTTCATAAATATTTTGGATTTCTTTTAGTGCCTAGTCTTCTATAACTGAACTTGTGCTATGATTGGGAGTTACTTGTGTAATCATATTAAGGAAAATGAATGTGCATGACCACAAGGGGGGGAAATCTTGAAGCTTGTTTCCGCATAGGGCTCATATTTGTGACCAAATGATACTGATGTAATTGAATGCCACTTCTACAGGCATCTGGATTGTAATTTGTTGGCGTACCAGAGGACTACAGTTGGGTAGTAATGATATGAATAGCCCTGCCCATGACTACTGAATATCATCCGATCCAAGGCACAGAAAGGAGCCTAGTGTGATTTTAGAAAGCCAAATTCCTCATGGGATCCCAGTACTCAAAAGCTTCCCACCCCCAAGATACTGAAGATTCATGGTGCTCTTAAAACATATGTCTCTCGCAAACATTTAGGCATTACTAGACCTGTGTTTACATATTTTCTTGGATAGGATAGTGACAGTCACTAGAATAATACCGATTTGCTTTAAAGGTGTTCATATATCTGTCTTTTTTTTCTTTCTGTTCCCAGGTATGTACATATTATAATAAAGGAGAAGGACCCTATGGGTCTTGTAATTTTAAGAAGATCTGTGTCAAACTACACATATGTCAGTACTACCTCCAGGGAGAATGCAGATTTGGAAGCAATTGCAGACGCTCACATGACATTTTTAATCCAGACTGTTATGAGAAACTGGAGAAGCGGGGAATGAGCCAAGACCTGATTGGTAGAATTACCATGATCTACAGGAATATATATGACATCAGAAATAGCACAACATCACCGTCCAAAGGTAGAGTTGTCCTCTTTTAAAACATTATGGGAGCAACACATCTGGTTAGCATATTAGCAACTACCTAGCTGTGTGCCTAATGAACAGAGATCTCCTTTCCCCTCCTCCTTTCTGGTAGACTTTGCCTAGTGAAGGAAGTGAGGAACATGTCTGTAGCTACCCCGTTGACAGTTTCAAGAACTGGAGAGCCTTTCAAATGAGATAGCAGAGACACCTGACCCACTACTCAGTTGGCCAGGGAATTGGATCCATGAACCCGTTCCTCTTTTCTCTCTCTAAATAGAGAGTTAAATTCTTTGCTCCATCTTGAACACTTGGATTAAAATCTGTTTAGGGCAACTCAAGGAATAAAGTGCTACTAGGCAAGGGAAATTGCTGGCTGTTTACTGTGCTGCTGTCACATCTCCTGGGAACCCTTTTGACACCTGGCTTATAGTCTTATGTATATGGGGCTATGGCCAAATAAATAGGAGGATTAGAAGGAAACATTTGTTTATTTTACTACACTGGTATCCTGTGTTTCCTCCAAGAAGAGTACGTGGTTCTCCCCATCTTTCCACTTTATCCTCACAACACCCCTGCGAGGTAGCTTAGCCTGAGGGATAGTGACTGGCCCAAGGACACCCAGTGAGCTTCATGGCTGAGTGGGGATTTGAACCTGGGTCTCACGAGTCCTAGACTGACACTGCCTTGAACCTGGGTCTCATGAGTCCTAGAGTGACACTGCCTTGCCAGTGTGTGCATTTTCCTTCTTGCCAGAGTGTGTGTTTTCCTTCTTCCCCAGAAAGAAGAGAGAGCAGTGGTCAGGTACTGCAAAGCACAAGCATCAACGAAGAATCTGATATGATTTGCTTATACCACATTAGGAAAAGTTGTAGCTTTCAAGGTAAGTCGGGTGGGGTGGGGTGGGGGACTGTGGTTCTTTTTTCCATGAGTCATATCAAGCTTTTCCTTTCTCTCGCATGTAGAACTGTATACCACTGTCTCTTGCTCCCACCTTTGTTTTTGTGTACTTTCGGACATCACAAAATTGACCTGTTAGCATAATCGCAAAGGGCGCAACCCTATCAAGTTTAGACAGAACAACAGGCCTTCAACTCCCAGCATGCCCCAGCCAGCTATGCTGGCTGGGGCATGCTGGGAGTTGTAGGCTTGTTTTTCTATCTAAACTTGCATAGGATTGCTCCTAAAGAAGCTGTGACAGAAGCTGTAGGGTCTATCTAGCTTAGATCCATTTATATAAAATCTGCTGGCTTATTTTTCTCCATTCACATCCCTCTACCTGCACTGGGTGCTCTTTGAAGAAGTTATGCTGCATTTATCTCTCTACTTTATCCTTCCCTTGAATTTCTTGACTGGGCCTGGTGTCTCTCTTACTGGCACAACATAGACTATATGTAGTGGAAATTCTGCGAATGTGAATGTCTTTTGAGGGTTATGTTAACACCACCCATTCCTGACAAGAGTCTTTTTCTCTTATTTTCAAGCTCCCTTGTAGGCCTGTTCCCTCTCTGGTTCATTTATTAGACTTGTGTTTGTTGGTTGCTTTTCATCTTAAAAAAGTTCCTAAAGCAACTTTAAAAGGGAGAAATGTGCCCTTGCTACCCATACAGCCATAAACATAAACATTACGACTCTCCAGCAGCCTCTGGTAGAATGGCTGACTGTCAAATTAATCACTAGATGTCCAAGCTGCTCATTTGATTTACTGCAAAGTAAGCCGATTTAGTTCTTGCAGACATCCTGTGGAGCATTTCTAGCAGAGATAGGGAAGCATTAATATCCTTGATACTGGCAAGGTCACATTTAGAATATGGTGCCATCAACAACCATTTCACCTGGCTTCTTCAGAAGTAGAGGTGAGACCGCAGGACATTTCCCAGAACTGTTTCCTGCTTTGGCCATTCCACGTAGTGATTGTATGAGCCACAATGAGGTTAGTTTGGGCAATATCATTGAGCAGATTTGGCCCATCGTATGGAGCAGGGAGAGTACGCACCTTGCCCTCCCCATGTGGGGGTGGAATGTTCAAAGTCCGCATACAAGCATAAAATCCAACTCCCGGAGACATCTACTGTGTGATCTATTCCTTGGAAAATATCTGGAGAGGCCTACAGGCAATGGATAACGGTGTATGTGGGCCTATGTATGTAGGCCAACCTGTACATGTGGGTCCCAGGGTATGGTCTGAAGGCACATGAGGCAGCCACTGGGTCTGGTCAGTACATACAGGGGAGACCACCTAGGAACCCCCGAGTTCCACAATAAAGGAAAGGTGGGATATAAATGAATAAATAAATTTTTATTTAGTCGCCCCAGTCCTTCTGGGGTGACTGTCCGAGTTGGGAGTGGGAGGGTACTGCATTGCAGTGGTTCCACTCCTCCTTGGATGGTTGGCTCCAGAAGGTGGTGCTTGGGGAATACTGTTTGGCCCCATGGACTCTCCAGTATAGAGTTCTGCAGGGGTCGGTCTTATCCCCCATGCTATTCAACATCTACATGAAACTGCTAAGTGGGGTCATCCAGAGTTTTGGAGTTTGTTGTCATCAATATGCTGATGACACACAGCTCTACTTCTCCTTTTCATTTCAATCAGGTGAGGCTGTGGATGTGCTGAACCGGTGCCTGGCTGCGACAATGGACTGGATGAGGGCTAACAAACTGAAGCTCAGTCCAGACAAGACTGAGATGCTGTTAGTGGGTGGTTCCTTTGACCGGATGGAGGGTGTTCAACCTGTTCTGGATGGGATGCACTCCCCTTGAAGGAGCAGGTTCGTAGCTTGGGGGTCCTCCTTGAGACATCTTTGTCATTTGAGGCTCAAGTGGCCTCAGTGGCAAGGAGTGCCTTCTACCAGCTTCAGCTGGTGGCCCAGCTATGCCCCTATCTGGACAAGGATAGCCTGGTTTCAGTAATCTACCAGGCTCTGATAATCTCTAAACTAGGTTACTGCAATGCACTCTATGTGGGGCTGCCGTTGAAAACTGTTCAGAAGCTGCAGCTTGTGCAAAATGTTACAGCCAGACTAATACCTGGGACCAGAAGGTCTGAACATATAACACCAATTCTGGTCTGCTTGCATTGGCTGCCTATACACTTCTGAGCTCAATTCAAGGTGCTGGTTTTAAACTATAAAGCCTTACACGGTTTGGGACCGCAATACTTGACAGAACGCCTCTCCCAACCGCCTCTACCCGTACACTATGATCAACATCTGGGGCCTTCCTCCGGGTGCCACCTCCGAGGAAGGCTTGGAGGGCAGCAATGGGGGGGGGGGGCTTCTCAGAGGTGGCCCCTCCAACTGTGGAATGATCACCCCACTGAGGCCTGCCTAGAGCCTACTTTGTCATCCTTTCGGCGCCAGGTTAAGATGGCCCTCTGTACTGAGGCATTTAAAGATAGTTTATTTATTTATTATATTTATACCCTGCCATTTATTTATTTATTATATTTATACTCCGCCTTTTTTCCTGCAAGGAACCCAAGGTGGCTTACATAATCCTCTCCATTTTATCCTCACAACAACCCTGTGAAGTAGGTTAAGCTGAGAGACCATGACTGGCCCAAAGTCACCCAGGGAGCTTCGTGGCCAAGTGGGGAATAGAACCTGGATCTCCCGAGTCCCAGTCCAACACGCTCACCACTACGCCACACTGGCTCTTGGCTTTAACGCTATTGGCTTGATGGTGGTACCCATGTGTTTTTAACAAGACTATTTTATATAAAATACTATTTGACCTGCTAAATTGTTTTTAATTTTTTTAAACTGTTGTTAAATTTTGTATTATACACAATTTAGTTTTTATTGTATCATGGTCCTGTCTAAGAACGGTTGTAAACCACCCAGAGATCTTTGGCTGTTGGGCAGTATATAAGTTAAATAAAGAAATAAAATCAACTTCAGACTTGCGATAGACCAGTTTAACCCAAAGATACCAGCTTGTCTTCCTCTGTCTAGTTCTCTTTTCCTTTTGTATCTTGTCTCTTGGATTGTAATCCATTATTTTAAATTAAACCACCTTGACTGCTTCAGTAAAAGGTGGTATATAAATATAGTAAGTAAATAAATAAAAATCAAACTGTCGGGGAGGTGAAGTTGTTTTGAAAGTCGTGATGAGATCAGTAAGGTCACAGGCTCTTGACATAGGTCCATAACTAACCTATGGGAAAATATGAAAAATATAAATGTGGCTAAGGTGGGTGCGACGACACGGTCCCTTACACTTTAGGGCCAGGCGCATAAACCCTTCTCAGGCTAAGCACCAACACTTAAAAACCTGAGGGGAGGGTCAAATGAAACCTTTCCCCTACCAATGAGGGAAAAGATTAATACTGGTTATTAAGGATCTATTTTAAATTTATGATACTGTGGGTACAAAGGTGTGTGTGTGTAGATTTAACAGTAATGCAGATTAATAACGCCATGCTGACACGTAGGATTTGGGTAGCAAACAAAATAAAAATAAGTTTATTTTAATTCTCAAAATCTTAGTTCCAGAAAATAACTTTAAACCTGCCTACACCAAACACTTTGTAATTAACCTAAGTTCCTATATCTCTAAATACTTTCACTCTTCAGACAAGCACTGATTTTTCTCAAAACTCCTGACAGACAAGACAGGAATAACCCAACTAACCTAACTCCCTCACTCCCAACACTCCACCACTCTAACCCACTCAACAACACACTCTGCTACCTCTGACATCACTCAAACACTCCTTATATGTACTCCTCCCCCCATCCTTTCCAAGACATCACAAACCACACCCACTCAGTTCAACATTCTATACTCACTATTATTTATTTATTTATTTAATACATTTTTATACCACCCAATAGCCGAAGCTCTCTGGGTGGTTTACAACAGTTAAAACCATAAAATACAATATAAAATAAATATAAAATTTAAAACCACAGATTAAAAACAAACAGCAGAGCTAGCAGCAGCAGTTACAATAATGGAGTTAAAAACAACTACAAGATTAAAATGGTTAAGATGATTAAAATGATTAAAATGCCTGGGAGAATAGAAAGGTCTTCACCTGGCGCCGGAAAGAATACAAAGTAGGCGCCAGGCGAACCTCTTTGGGGAGCTCATTCCATAACCGGGGTGCCACAGCAGAAAAGGCCCTCCTCGTAGTAGCCACCTGCCTCACTTCCTTTGGCAGGGGCTCTCGGAGAAGGACTGCTGATGCAGATCTTAGTGTCCGGGCAGGTACATATGGGAGGAAACGATCCTTTAGATACCCTGGCCCCAAGCGGTTTAAGGCTTTGAATGTTAGTACCAGCACTTTGAATCGGGCCCGGAAACAGACTGGCAGCCAGTGCAGATGAGAAAGCACTGGCATAATACGTTCATGTTGGCCAGTCTCCATTAACAATCTCGCTGCCCTATTTTGGACCAGCTGAAGTTTCTGGACCATTTTCAAAGGCAGCCCCACGTATAACGCATTGCAGTAATCCAAACGAGAGGTTACCAGAGCATGGATAACTGTAACTAAACATACTAACACAGACATACACCAGGGAACTGAATTGTGGGGCTACGCCACAGTGGGGAACTGTTCACAAAATCCCAATCAGTGCAAGGTAAAGAGCTTGGAGGACTGACCCTGGAGTGTAGTAGCTCGAGTGTCTTTCTTCAATGGTTGGGCGTCTAGGGGCGGGAAGGGAAGCATAAAGTGATGAATCTTTGTGTGATGATGCAGGAGGCAAAGGTGGGGGAAGAGAGAAAATGGAGGAGAGTGAGAGGAAAGGGTTAGAAGAGAGTGGGCTGGCTGGCTGTGGGGGGGGGAAGGAAGGGTGGTGGTGATCTTAATTCTCAAGATTCTTAAGAGAAACAGTGTACATTGGTGATCTTGAGAGAGAGACAGAGAGCGCACCATTGCTGCCCTTGGCTCCTCCCTTTCCTGGCATGCAGCCCCCATGACTTCATCTCTAAGGGAATGTGGCCCTCGGCAGAAAAAAGGTTGCCCACTCCTGTTCTAGAAACTCATGATGTACTTGGATGCTTCTTTTGCTAAGGTGATGTTTTTGTCTGTGTCTTCCACTAAATCAATAACTCTGCATGTGAGCATGAGCTGTTATAGAATAATTACTCCCAAGTATAACATTCATATCACCCCATATCTTCAACACAGTACTTTCCAGTGGAATTTGTTCATATACACAGCTCTTAAGTCATCAGGTGTTGAGTAGCCAAGCAGTGAAAAATCAGGTGGGTGTATGTGTGAACCAGGCCCAGGGGGAATCATCGGTCTAGAAATGTAATGCAAGTCTCCCTGCAAACATTTATCTTTGGCGTCACACCCTGTATATGTGATGATCTCATTAGCGCTCACTCTTTAGCGTTTCTGCTTTTAAAGCCCTTTTTAGTAGATCAGGAATCTAAAGCAATTTGGTTTTATTTATCCAGATAAATGTATTCGTGTTCACTTCCATTTGCCATATAAATGGCAAATCTTTGATGGCACCCTGTGGAAAGATCTGAACAATATGGAGAAAGTTGAACAAGCATACTGTGACCCGTTTAATGAAAGGTATAGATGTATTAATTATATGCTCTTATTTGACTTTGAAGGGCACGATCCTATGCATGCTGGAGGTTGTAGGCCTTTTCTCTGTCTAAACATGCATAGGATTGCTCCTTTAAATGTTGGTACTTAGCAGGTCAATTACTACTTGATTATTTTGTCTTTTTCTGATTCAACTGCTATGGTAACTCGCAAGGCCTAGATTTAAAATGTCAGGAAACGTTCCAAATCAGCTGTCTTCATATGGAAAACAGAAGACTAACAGGTGCATGTAGTCTTTTAAGCAAATTTTCTGCAGACCTTAAGGACGTCTTAGATCCATGAAAGTTCCTGCCATTTATTTGGGGGTAGGGGGGGAAAAAGTTTCTAGCTCTCAAGGTGATAGAATGTGACTTGCAAATGTGGTGACTGAAGGCCTGTTGTAAGTCTTCATATGATCTGATCTGTGTTTACTGCAAGTAGTACCCCACTGTAACTGAAATGGAACTATAACTGAGAAAAATAACAAATGGGAGTAGAGCATAATCTTCCTGTTAGTGAGTAAAGTCTGCAATTTTAAATTAGTCACCACCCATAACTAGCAGCGGAACAAGTTAACTGGGACTACTGTGATGGATGCTGTCTGAACTCCAGAGTCCAGAGTGGCTGAGCTCTTCTTGCTCTCCTTCCCACCGGCTGAAATAGGGAGGCAGAGACCGAGCCCTGGGCAGCTTTCTCTTTTTGCCTGCCTTCCATGCATACCCGTCAGAAAGGGATTAAAACCCTAGACATTCAGATGTGGATGGTCACGAGAGGAAGGATTTCTCCTTTCCCAACCTGCTCTGATCATCTCTCTATACCAGTGATGGCAAACCTTTTTGAGCCCGAGTGCCCAAACTGCAACACAAAACCAACTTATTTATTTCAAAGTGCCAACACTGCAATTAAACCTGAATACCGAGGTTTTAGTTTTAGAAAAACAACTCATACACTTGTCCGAACTAATTAACATCTTTTGTCTTAAAAGAAAAACACAATAACAGAGCTTTCAATGATACAGTTTTTTGTTGAAAAAAAAAATCAACTCAAAAAATTATTATAGTACTACATTGTACACATAGCCTGAAGGGAATTTATACAATTTTTTTAAATAATTAGGCACATGTATTTTTGGATAAGGGATTCTCAACTTGTAATATGATTATATGCCAGACTGAAATTGTATGGGGCAAGCTTTACCCCGGGTCCTTTCCCTGCTTCTACAGGTGTCGGATTAGTAAAAGTAAAAGTCAGCCTGTACTAGGATGAGCAAGATAAGCAAGAAAACTAAACGTGCTTAACGCATTTTAAACACTTTATGTCTTGGACTGCAAACACTTGCATTAGGTAAAAGTTTGCATTGGGCATGCTTTTGCACAATTACTGTGATTTTTGCTATTGCATGCATGCTGATAATTTGTCAAACCTTGGCTCGTACTCCGTTAGTTTGAGAGCAACACATGCAGCACTCGGGTCAACTGTTAGGGCTTTACATCCAAGCCATGCTCTGTGCATCATTCTTCAAAATCTTTTAAATGTGATAACAATGTAGAAAAGAATTCTGTAACAGGAATTCTAGAATAAAATCATTCTGTTCCACACTGTGAGAAAGAACAAAATCATTAGTGTTTTGCAGAAGGGGACAGTCTTTTCGCGATCTGGTGACCGATGGCTCGAGTGCCTACAGAGAGGTCCCTGCGTGCTAGCTGTGGCACCCGTGCCATAGGTTCGCCATCACTGCTCTATACCTTCAGGTTTTGCAAAGGCAGGAGGAGTTCAGTGGCAGGGTGTGGGGTTGAGGGAATTATTTAAGCAAAAACCGTGCTTTAAAATGGGTGCTCATTGTTATGGAAGTGTTCAGAATAGGGGAGGACCATAGGAACCTGCCTTATACTTAGACCATTGGGGCGATCTAGCTCCGTCGACACTGGCTGGTAGCGGCTCTCCAGGGTTTTCAGACAGGAGTCTTCCAGCCCTACCTGGAAATGACGGGGTTTGAACCTGGGACCTTCTGCATACAAAGCATTAGTTCTACTGCTGAATTATGGGGATCGATACAGAGTTGTTGCGTTTGGGTCTTGCTTGGGCTACATGGATACATTTATTTATTCGATACTTTATGACAGTGCTGTTATCCACTTACTGTGTTAGCTTTAAAACAAACTTTTACATTTTGACATTTTCGTCAGTGTTCCAGAGTGAACTTTGTAGCCCCATTCAGCTGCTGCCTCAGCTCCATTTCTTTGTAAAAATCTGCCACCTTCATCCTAGAAACAGTGGTGTCGGCAAGTAGCTAATCAGAGTTGTCATTGCAATCAGATGAAACTTTTTCTGAGTGAAGAGACCTTGCTCTAAATTAGCTTCTTTTGCCCTCAACAACAACAATACATAGTCAGTTTTGATTGGCTACACGATGCTGTTGTTATTCTTAGGAAGAAGGCCGCTTTGAAAAGATAAATGGTGCTTGTCAAGAATTCCATATTCTTTTTGTGTTCTAGCAGCCTGTAAGCTCCCTTTTTGCAAAGGCTGGGGCTGCATGTAGTGGGTAAACCACCTGTGTGTGTGTGTTACCTCATGATGTCTCTAGCCCCAAGGTCAGAACAAGGCGCAGTCCATTGGACTGGGTGACCTCAGCTGCGTTCCTGTGGGAATCCTCACCTCCCTTTAGGGGCCTGAGAAAACTATTCCAGCCAGCTTGTGATTGGCTAACAGGGATCACCTTAGCGTTGCCAGGGGCTTAAGATTATAACCAAGGGGTTTCAGCTGGCCATAGTCTTCATCTTGGCTTGGCTTTGGACTCCTAGTATCTCCATTTGGGCCCTGTCCTATTGAAAGACCCGTACTTAGATATGTATAGGCAGGTTTAGGTAGTTTTGTTATTTTTGCCCCAAACATTACTCTGGTTCTTGTGTGTCTTTCATTCCCCTTTCCCCATAAACTCACCACTTCTTATAGCTGGTTGTGTGCTTCATTCTATATTGCCTCAGTATTAAATCCAGAGTCTTCCTCTTGGTTAATGCTCTGTTTAAAGTTTCAGGCTAAGAGAGTGCTAGTTTGGCTCCTTATTTCATAAGCTTTAGGGGTGACCTGTAAGGGCTGAGAGTCCCCTGGCTCAGGCTGAGTTGGACATAAGCGGGGGGTGGGGTGGCGGCTAGGGTTGGTGTTCAGCCCTAGCAACCTTTTGTCCCTGCCTACTCGGCTGGGATTTGGGGCAACTTCCTCCCTCCCTTCACAGTGCTGAAGCAGCCGCCAGTTGGGTTGGCAGACAAGTGTGAAAAATGTAAGCTTTTGTGAACATGTCAGCCTCCTGAAAGCTCCCTTTTCATGCAGAAAACCTATTCACCAGGGACTTTTTAGCACAGCACTGTTCTAAAATGCTTTTTACACTAAAAAGCGCTCTTGGTTAGGGGTGGAATAACAGCTTCTCATATCGGCCTGCACAAGGTAGCAGATCTTAGCATTACTAATATTAAGAATCATGTGTCGAGAACTTTGGAAGATGTTCAAATGAGCTAACACCCCCTCCCTTTTTTAAACCCAATTGTCTGCAGCGTTTCCTACAGCATTGCTGGGAAAAGCAGTAACATCGATTTCTCCAGAATGACTTGCGGCTCTGCCAAACTTCGACGCCTCTCCACGGCATCCTCTGTGACCAAGGCCCCTCACTATATTCTCACAACCAATTGGATCTGGTATTGGAAAGATGAATGCGATGTGTGGAATGAATATGGAATCCAAGTAAGTAATGCTGCTCCGAACTAAATGCAACTGTGATGCCCCTTTGTATGTTGTAAAGTGCTATAGGTAGTTTGGTACCTCAAGCTGAAAATCCAGTTGGCATTGTTCTCCCACTAATTGACAGGGTGCTCCACCCACGGTGGCATTTTCCTGCACGATCTTCACTGAAATGAACCGGAGCCACATAAGAGCTGTGGGCCATTGTGAAGAAGTCCTGGGTTAGGACAGCCATGGGTTGAACTGATTAGTATTCCATTCGCCTTTCTGGGCCTCATTCCCTGGGCTAGGGCTGCGAAGGCCGCGGTGATTTACCACCCGCTAATCAGATCTGTGCCGGGTAGTCCTGCATGCAAGGCTGTATAGCCTGACCACCTTAACTGGCCCAAATAAATTATGGCTGAAGGTTCCGTGGGAAGATGCCCCTCCCCGCGTGAGATGGTGAAGTTGAATGGCGGACTAACCCTGGATTGGCTAAGGGATATCTGCTGGAGTTGCCAGGGGTGGGGGTTAAAAGGAGGCACGAGGTATTGTTCCAGTTGTCTCCACCCGGCGATGCCAACCAATCCGGTGCTGTGGCAAACTTGAGATCCTGGCTAGACAACTGCCTTATAGGGGCTACCCGTTGCTTTGGTAATGTATAGGGTACGTTAGATGGTTGTTACTCTGCTCGAGGGCATTGTACTTAAGGTTCTGTGCAATGGTTTGTGTAGCTTTTTCCATCCCCTCCTTCTCCTTTCCTATTTTAGAGCGCAATCCTAGGCTTGTTTAGACAGAAAAAAAGTCCTACGGCTCCCAGCATTCCCCAGCCAGCTTGGCTGGCTGGGGAATGCTGGGAGCTGTAGGACTTTTTTTCTGTCTAAACATGCCTAGGATTGCACCCTTTCTGTCTTTTAATAAATCCCCTTCTACCTCTAGTCTTCTGTGTGGTTTCTTCCAGGTAACCTCAGTGCCTTTGGGCCCAAGTGCCGTGCTATTGAACCTTGCTTCAGGTTGGGGAGACTGGAACGGAGGGCGGCAGTTGGCACCCTTTTTCCAGTCGCCCCATTATTCACCAGCTACAGCCAGCTATGCCCCGCCCTGGACAGGGATAGCAGGCACTAGTAACCTCAAGACTGGATTACTGCAATGCTCTCTATGTGGGACTGCCCTGGAAGCTAGAGCTAGTGCAGAATACAGCAGCCTGGCTGTTGTCAGGAGCTGCCCCTTTTCAGCAAGCAACTCCTTTGCTGAGGGAACTGCACTGGCTGCGGTGGTTCCACATGGACCTAAGGCCAGATTGGAGTCCACCCGGAGAAGAGCCTTCAGTGTGGTGGCTCCACTTCTATGGAACTCCTTGGGAGGTCAGGCAGACTCCAACACTGTGTTGTTTTCGGCACCTGCTGAAGACATCTTTGTTCCGAGAAGCCTCCCTTGCTGACCAGCCATGGTTTTAATGTTTTTAATGCATTGTTTTTATTCTTTTACCTGTTTTATCTTTTTATTGTTCACCGCTCCGGAATCTGCCTAGATATGGAGCAGTATGCAAATACTGTAAATAAATATTATCAGTGAGGCTCGAGGCTCCTCTATTTCGAGCTGAAGTGGATGACTAGGGGTGGTGGCAGCTTACTGGTTAATTTATTCCCTGCTATATCAAAACGAAATCCCCCCAAAAAAATTTGTACAGAGATTTTTAATTTAAGCCGTACTACAGTACTTGTATTGCAAGACGTCGCTTGTATATCAAGTAAAAAAAAAATTAAATAAATATTTAAAAATTTGCTTGTCTTGCAAAATGCTTTCAAACCAAGTTACTTGCAATCCAAGGTATTACTGTAATAAAATCAGTAGCAACAAATAAAAAGCAGAATAAAAACTGCAACAGCAGAATAAAATAAGGTTCAATCCAGGTTTTAAAAAGAGTGAGAAATGTAGATGGTGCTGGAAAGGTCCACAAGAAGCCACCATGACTGTGGTTTTATCATAGAAAGGTGGATATAAATGCCTCCCCCCAAAAATATAGAAGTCACGTGAGCCTCCCTGTGGGCATTTCAAAGGTGAGGTGCCACAACCAAGAAGGCCCTCTTCGTGGTAGGGACACCTGCTTGATCTCTCAAAGTGGCCTCCAAAGGTCATCATAACATACGGTTCATTTGGGAGAAGGCAGGTATGTGGCTCTGCCACTGTGCAGGACTTTAAAAAGTAAATACTAGCACTTTAAACTGTGCTAGAAACAGAGTGGTAGCTAGTGAAGCTTTTTTAAGACTGGCAGGACATAGATTTATTTCATAGATTTCATAGATCATAGAGTTGGAAGGAGCCTACAAGGCCATCGAGTCCAACCCCCTGCTCAGTGCAGGAAACTAGAGGAGGGGTCTCCCATCCAAGTAACAACCAGGCTTGACCCTGCTTAGCTTTCCACGCTCAGACAAGCTGAGCCAGCATGAGCCACAGGCTGGTCATTGGCTGGTCCCAGTTAGTAGCCTAGCAGCTACGTCTTCAAAGGCAGCCGCACATACAATTTATTACAGATCTGTCTTTGTGACCCTTAATAGAACCCATAATCTGCCTCTGGAGGCAGTTTCCTCAGTATGCCTCATGGTAGGGCCACCCCTGTGTGTGTAGCAAAGATAGTGTGTGTGTGTGTGTGTGTGTGTGTGTGTGTGTGTGTGTGTTGGGCAGTGCAACCCAGTGTGGCTCCCCATAACCCTCCGAACTCGGAGGATTACGGGCATCCTATCGAGTGCAGAAGGAGTGTGGAAGTGAAGGTCACCTCCGTGTTTCTCCTGCCCTGCAAAAGACTTAGACGGCTGGTTTCAGCCGTCTTAAGTCTTTTGCCCCGGAGCATGGGAGGGGGAGGCTGAGGCGCTGCCAGGATACTACGTATGCTGGCAGAGCCTGACTGCTCCCTCCCCACCCCCTGGAATGCCCATGGAACTCTGTCTCCGAGGTTGGTCTTCAAACAACCTTGGAGCTGCAGCCAGCGCGGTTCTTTCCATGTCAGCTACGAGGGAGGAGGGAGGGCGCTCCGAGGTCGGAGTCCCAGCTCCGACCTAGGAGCACATTTCCGAGGTTGGAACTGGGACTCTGACTTCTATAGCTATCTAGACTCTGTCTAGTGGCCATAGGACTGCGACCTAAATTGATACTTTAAAATGTAAATCATTTCATTTAAGTGGGACTTCACAGGTTGTTTTTTTTTTAAAGAAAAAACACTTATTATAAGTCTCTTTTTAAAAATAATTTTATTTAAAAGGAAACTAATACAAATGTGTTAAACCCTACACTTATTATCTCTCAAAACTGAATCTTGAGCATTATTATTAGTATTATTAGCATTTTTACCCCACTCTTCAGCAGAAAAGGCTCCCAAAGCCGCTTATATAAAATCAGTAAAACAAGACAGTCCCTGCCTGCAAGCTTACAGTCTAAAAGACATGACACAAAAGGGGGAAAGGATGGAGAGGGAAGAGGAAAAAAGCAAACTCAAGCACCAGTTCTCAAAGTTAAATATTACTTCTTATCATACTGAATTTAAAAAGCTCCTTTTCTCTGTGAAATAGAGAACCATGGGAAAAATAAGACCTTTGAGGTTAAGTATGATAAATGACTTCTGCTGGTCTCCTGGTCTAGCAAGTAGTCACAAGCACTAGAATCCAGGGGATGTCATCCTGTTTCTTGCCAGGATCAAACATGGAGCCCATATGGACTAGCTTATACTCCTATTTTATGTCCTCCAATTGCCTAGCTTCCACAATGTTTTCAGTTCTCAAATTATGAATATTTATTACTTTACCACATTTACTACTTCCATCTAAATGGAGAAATGTTATTTTGCCTATTAATCACAATTCCTTGTTTCTATAAAGTTCTGGACAATTTTGTTACAGCCCAAATCCTGTGCATGTTTACTTGGAAGAGGTGAATATTCCTTTCTTACAATCCCAGTCTATTCCACACTTTTAGACTCGTGTAGACCATAAGCAAAGTTCACCAAGCAAAGGGTTTAATTTTTTTTTTTTTTTTTAAATTAGCTCCTTTTTAGAGTGATGTGCAGATGCTTCTTTTTTGCTTCTGTGCTGGCAGGATGCTGACCATGCTGCTGCAACGGTGTCCAGCTTTGGCTTGGAGAAGGTATACCAGTCCGAAGCATGTCCAACACTCAAGTTCTCCGCTGGGAAACATGAATACGAGATTGATCTCAAAGGTGGGTTTGTTGTGTTCTTGAATCATCTGAGAAGTGCTGGAACAGCACCATGTAAGCATTCACATCATGCTGCCGGATACTCAGACCAACTGTGCCTCTAGCCCAGTATTGTCTACTCCAGGGGTGGGGAACCTCTTCAGCCCAAGGGCCAAATTCAGTTTTGGAGAAGCTCTCAGGAGCCACATTCCAAAGGCAAAAGGGGGTGGGGCCAGGTCACCAAAAATGCCAGCCTATTTTAGCATAAATTTCTTGGTGCCAGTAACTAAGCCCTGGGAGAGGCATTTCAACCATTTAGAAGGGGAAAGAACTGTGCAAAATCCAGGTAACCCCCAAACAATCGACAGTTGGGGGGAAGGGGGTTGGGCCAGAGGAAGAAGGTATGACCATCTGGGGAACCCAGGAGGGCCGGATTCAGCCTACAGGCCTCGGGTTCCCCATCCCTGGACTACTCAGACTAGCAACAGCTCTTCAGGCTTTAGTCTTCCCTAGCCATGCTACCTGGGTCCTTTTTAAACTAGATGATGGGACCTTCGACATGCAAAATGTGCACAATGGGAAAAGTTTACCTTGGACTATTTATGAGATGGGCTGGGTTCAGACAACATGATAACCCACACTCAAGGGTTGAGTATGGGTTGAGTGTGGGTTGTTGTTGAACCGTGGGTAGTTGTTGAAACATGGGTTATCATGTTGTCTGAACCCAGCTGCCCTAACAAACCATGTTTGTTAAGCAAGAACAACCCGCAGTTCACAACCCAGCAACAAACTATGGGTTCTTTTCAGGGGTTGTTCATAGCTAAGAAACCATAGTTAGTTAGCATGGCTGGGTTCAGACAACATGAAAATCCCGCCTTTCAACAACAATCCATACTCAGTCCTTGAGTGTGGGTTATCGTGTTGTCTGAACACAGTCACTGTCTCTTCTGGATGTTTAGATGACTTAAGTTGCAATCACTGGCTGGGGCATGCTGGGAGTTGCAGGCCTTTTTTCTGTCTAAATATGCATAGGATTGCACCCTTATTTGATATGGATATAGTGTGGACCTCCAAAATCTTCCTCCTAGATCAGAAGCAGAGTCACAAGCCAAACAGGCCTTCATTCCATGTCCACTTGGCCATTTATTAATTAGGTTCACTTTTGCTTTTGGATTGGGGCTAAACTAACCCACCCACCCATCCCCGGATGAATTTTCCTAGAGATAGGACTTGAGCAGATTTTGTCAGAAGGATGCGATCTCGCTAGAGGTTTCTGGCTCTGCTTCTCTCCCCTGCTTCAGGGTATGAATTGCAACCAGTATTATTGAGATGTCAGAGAAAGTTTATAGAACTGGCACCTTTGATGGCTTTATTACCAGAAAAGTTTTTGAATGGAACAGAGGATGTTTTAGATATGTGAATACCATTCTATTTTTCTGGTGGTTGGTCTTTTTCAGCCATGAAACAGAAAAACCTTCGGTACCAGACAGAGCGAAGCATTCGTAGGCGGCCTACATTTGTGTCTCCAAAAGAAGTAGAGAAGAAGAAAACTAGGTTGGTGGTGGATGTGTGTACAGAGAAAGTTGGTGGTTTGTAACCGGAAAAGGGTTTAAGGCAAGAAAAAAGTATTTAATAGACACTGTGTGGATTACCCAGTGTCTCCATGACCTGTGTTGAGATCGCTAGTGCCGTACCTATAAAAAGTGTGGCTGGCTGGGGAATGCTGGGAGTTGTAGGACTTTTTTCTGTCTAAACATCCCTAGAATTGCACCTTGAAGCAATACATGTGGCTGTCTAAAGGGTGTGTGTGTATAAGGGCGCGCAATCCTATGTATGTTTAAACAAAGTCCTGCAACTCCCAGCATTCCCCAGCCAGCCATTCTGGTTGGGGAATGCTGAGAGTTTGTAGGGATTTTTTTCTCCTAAACATGCATAGGATTGTGCCCTGAGGCAGGTGGGGAGAGAAGCCTCCCTTGGAATCACCAGAAACTCACACTCAAATCTTGGGTCCAAATCGAAAGGAGCTCTTTATTAAAGGAATATAATAAGAGGCAAAAAGGGAAAGCAAGAGTGGGTACTTGAAAATAAACTGATGGTAAAAAGCTTGCTAACTTACACAGCTCTTTTGAGGTAAAGTACTCGCAATACCAGCGGTCACCTGAAGAGTTACAACACACACACACCGCATCTTTGGGTGGTCAGGGGAGGAGGAGACCTGAAAGACTAGAGTGACAAAGGACTGAAGAACCATGTTCCATTTCTATTGCGTTTGGCAGGAGCGGGCCAGGGGGGGGGGCTGCCCCCCCAAATTTCCTCTGCCCCCCCTAAATTTTTTAACAAAGAAATAATTAAAAAATAGTTTACCATTTTGTCTTTAAAAGGCCTACAAACCAGATGAACCTCCCCCACTATTCCAGCCCCCCCAAAACTTTTAGACTGGCCACAGGCCAGGAGTGCCTCGTTAGCAGGGAGAACCTCTTCTCACCTCCTGGGTCTGGGAGATGGACTAGAGAAATGTTAATTAAAAAGGCTTTAAAGATCTCTGGCAGACTTGATGCATCAAAAGGCTTCGTGTTTTGTGGATCTGAAAGCCCCAGGAAAGATGTGTGGCACTCCCAGTGGGCTATGGATGCCAGCATCCCAGTCAAATATGCCTCTAGCTTTAAAGAAGCAGACAGTGAAGCGCAGCTCCTCATCACATTCCTCTTCTTGAACCCCATGATAAACAACAAAGAGCCTTGTGTTACCTTAAAACACTTAACACATTTATTCTGGCGTAAGTTTTGTAGGCCCTGTCCGCTTCATCAGGTGCAGACTAACCCAGCTACCTCTCTGGAAATTTTCCCGTGACGGAAATATTTGCATTTCATGAAAGCTTCTAGCACCATAGCCATTGCTGGTCCCAGAGAATTCTGTTAACTTTTAGGCATTGGTGCTTTACGTAATATACAGAATATTCTTCTAGAACTGAACTTTGTAGTACTCAGTGTGCACTCCAAAAAGTCTGTGGGTTTTCAGGGCCAAGGGAAATGAGCCATGCCTTGAACAACAGTTGCCCTGCCCTGCAGACTGCTTTTTTTTTTTTTTAGCTGTGCTATAATTTATGGGGCAAAAAAGTGTGGGCCCTTAATCCCATAAGCTCTTCCTGATTCCCCCCAATTATAGCCAAATCACTCCCCCCCCATACCTTCTAAAAACATTAGCCAAGGAGGCTTTTGCAACAAGTATGGAGTGGGTGTGTGTGTCAGGTTGCCACTCCCTGCCATAATTTATCTTTTCAGTTCTTTCCTATCGTTCTGTGAGCCCTACTTTTAAGCTAGAGGTCAGCAACTGGAGGTCTCTTGGCAAAATCCTGTCCCCCGTGGGGCTGTGAAGCAAAGGAGTTGTGGAGAAACCAGTATCTGCAGCGATCGTTTGCCTTTGGGTATGGAGCTGGGAGTTCTGGCCCACCTCTCATCACTTGCTTCTCAGGGTGGCTTCCTGGAAAACTAGTTGCTGAACAGTTTTAAGCATGTGATTAGACGACGGGCAGGGCAGAATACATCCATGCATAAGCATATAACTGAAGCTGTTTTGCTGAACAGGACCCATCATGATCCCTGCTTATCTTAATCGGTGTTCTTAAAACCTAATTTAAGATTACATTCATTATTTGAATGCATTCCCTTTGCCCGGTGATCAACTGCTAAAAACGTTTTTCTTACTATTATATGTAAGTGGTGATTATTATTATCTGATCTCTCCTAATCGCCAAGTGGGGCTGAGCAGTCGAAGGGAGGCGCCACGCACATTCCACCTCACTGGGACCAGTCAAAATTACCAGAACTGGGATATGCGGTATGATGCTCTGAAGTGTGTGTGTGTGTGTCTGTGTATAGTCGAGTTGTCCCTATAAAGTCACATGCCTCAGTATGGCATGCTCTCTTTGATAAGAAAGTTTGTGTTTGTGTTTTGTCCAGGCACTGTATAGCTGGGGTCTCCAGAGTGGTGCTCGTGGGCACCAAAATTAATTACTTTTAAACTATGAGGCTGACATGCTGCAAAGTGAAGGGATGTCCTCCAGCGCCATCTTTATTTGGGTTCAAAAGAGTGGTTTTGTGTTTTGGAGCTCAGACTCCACCTCTGTCTTGTACTTCGGTTTGGACAAATTACTTTGTTTTTAGTCTCACCAGTTTGACTTCTGGGAAATGACTTGTTTTGTGACCAGCCATGCTCACCATGGCAGCCGTTTTATGGATGGGCACCGCCCACATGACATCCATTTTGTGAGACCACACATGATACTCTACATCAAAATTACAAATGTGCCCACCGACCCAAAACAGTTGGGCACCCCTGCTGAACAGGAAGATGTCTGGATGCTGCCAAGGTTAAAGGGCAGATTGCACTGTTATGTGCAAATATTGACATTCTCTCCTTGGCAGACAAGGATTCTGCATTCCACAGTTATCCAGGTTATCGTAATTATTCATTTCAATTTGAATATTTTATTTTAGACCTATAATCTGTTTTTCTGGCAAGGTGAGTTGGTGGGAGGTATGCTTACTTCCCACCAAAGATTATTTCTTTCCATCATTTCTACCCTACCTCTCCATCCAACATGGCTTGTATAAAGTAATACAATTTGAAACATCCAAACCATGCAATAAAAACGTGCAGTGGAAAATCACCAATCAAGCACAAAACCAGTGAAAGGGAACAGATACCCAGCAATGGTACCCCTTCAAAGAATAGAAATGTTTTGCCCATCTTCAAAAAGCCAGGAGAAAGATAGCTTGGTGGGATTCATTAGGCAGGGATCTCCACAGAGAAGGGGCCATGGCTGAAAAGACCCTGCTTCTTGTTTCAAGTCTTAGCCTCGGAAATGTGGGGAACTTAAAGCAGTGCCCCGTCTGATGAGCTAAGCCAGCCCTGCTCAAGCTGGTGTCCTGTAGATGTGTTGAGACTGGAACTCCCATATTCCCTAGCTAGATTGGGTATGGTGACTGGGGATGATGGGAGTTGTAGTCTCAACACATCTGCAGGACACCAGCTTGGGGAAAGCTGCCCTAAAGAAAGAATATGAGCACAGGCAGTCTTTCGGTTATCCTGGACCCAAGATGTTTATGTGATGGTATTGTGGGCTCATGTGAGATCACTGCTCTTCTTCGTTTTTATTTTCTCTGTGATGTCATGATTTCTGTGAGCTGTGACTTCTCATGGAGTTCATAGTTGCCACATCACATAAGAACATAAGAAGAGCCATGCTGGATCAGACCAAGAGTCCATCCAGTCCAGCATTCTGTTCACACAGTGGCCAGCCAGCTGTCCACGGGATCCCACAAGCAGGACATGAGTGCAGCAGCACCTTCCTGCCCATCTTCCCCAGCAGCTGGAGTACCTTAGGCATACTGCCTTCGGCATCACACAGCTTATGCAAGTAGCTCTGCCAGGTGAATAGTTCTTTCCTCGTTGGCTGTAGGCCTATCATCAAAATGCAGTCTTCTATCTTATGTCCTGTCACCAACACCTCCATGTATACTTCGGTCAGGGATGGGGACCCTCGGGACTGCAGGGCCTAGCCTGGCCTGCAGAGGCTCGAACTCCCTCCGTGAGCCCCTCCCCATGATGGCTGCCAGGGGCTCTGGGGGGGGAGGCAAGGAGTGGAATTTGAGGTCACAGTGGGGGCGGTGCGATGCAGCTGAAGCCACCCCGACCCAGGAACGGGGTGGAGGATTGCTCCTTGGCTGGGGCAGCTTCATTGCGCACCAGCTTTGGCCTCCAGTGGATACCTAGGGACCCTCTGGCCAGTTTTGCTTAATAAGACTGGGCAGAAGGTTTAACTTCATTATAAATGTTTTTGGGGTTTTTTTGGTTTTGCACAGATTACTCTTGCTGCCATTTCTGGGACGCATTTTTATACCTTTTTTGTTCTTGCAGTTGATCACCATTCTCCCAAATTCCAATGAGTACAGAAAAGTCCAGGTTAGCTTTCAGCGCACGATGCCCAAAGCAACAATTACGGTGATTGAAAGAATCCAGAATCTGGCTCTCTGGGAAGTCTATCAGTGGTACGTGCAAAACTGTTGTTCTGGTGTGTAATTGGTTTCTCAAAGATTGATTTGTGTGAGGCCCAGATTTCCTTCTGCCGAGCAGAGATCTTTGGCCTTCTGAAAACATTCTCAAGGGTTGGATTAAACGAGCATGCAGTCCTGCTGGATTCCTTTTTAAAAAAAAGAAAACTAACTAAAAACATTGGGAAATTTACAGCAAATCAGAGATAATATATGTTGTTTTTGTTGTTGTTACATTTATATGCCGCCTTTTTTCCTCTTGAAGGGAACCCAAGGCAGCTTACATAATCCTCCTCTTCCTCTCCATTTTATCCTCACAACAACCCTGTGAGGTAGGTTAGGCTGAGAGTCGGGGATTGGCCCAAAATTACCCAGTGAGCTTCATGGCCGAGTGGGGACTAGAACCTGGATCTCCCAAGTCCCAGTCCAACACCCTAACCGCTATGCCACACTGGCCATACCACAATCATGTTCATGAATGATTGAACGTAGATCAAATTCATTAATCTAAAAGAGTCTTTTCAGAGAGTACCATCCGTATTCGGTGGGGGTTGTTCAGTCCTGTTGGATTCCTCAGTGATAGTTAGATACTTGGCCTGGTTTGCACAATCACGGTGACTGGAACAAGCTACTGTGGCTTGTTGCAGCCGCTGTGCGTACAGGGCAGATTTCCCTAATTACCCACACCAGCACGGTTTGCCATGTTGTCTGAATCTGAGCGACATGGCTTGTTTGGGGTGGGTAGCAACCCTCAAATAACCCAATTACAGGCCATGGGTTATTTGAGGGTTGCTGCCCCCTCAAACAAGCCATACCGCCTGGGTTTGGACAACCCAGCAAGCCACGCCAGCAAGGGTAATTCGGTAAATCAGCTGGCACACGACTGGCACACCCGGCGGCTGCAACAAGCCACGGTGGCTTGTTTCAGCCACCGTGATCATGCGAACTGAGTCAGATAGTGCTGAAATCTAAACGTATAAGGGCCAATGAAGACAACCTGGTTCGCATGATCAAAACAAGCTACGGTGGCTTGTTTTAATCCCCGGCGTGTACTGCACACCATTTCCTTAATTACCCACCCGGGCACGGCTTGTCATGTACGAACCCAGGAGGCATGGCTTGTTTGAGGGGGAAATGACCATCAAATAACCCATGAGCTATTGTAGGGTTATTTGAGGGTTGCTGCCCACCCCAAATAAGCCATGTTGTCTGGGTTCAGACGATACAACAAGCGGCGCTGGTGTGGGTGATTTGGGAAATTAGGGTTCAGATGACACAACAAGCCACGCCCAGGTGGGCAGTGAAGGAAATGGCTCCTGGCATGCACCAACAATTAAAACAGGCCGCTGTGGCTTATTTGATCATGTGAACCAGCCCAAAACGTTAGGAGATCCATGAACAGATCTCCCACATTGGCCTGGTTTGCACACAAGGGTTTTAACCCTGGGCTCCAACTTTGACTTGTCAGGGGTGAGACAAGCCAGAATTCTGGGTTCGATATGGAGTGTCCCTCGGTTGTTTAGTGGCTCCTGCTGGCGGGAGGACCCAAGTGGGAACGCTTGGGCCACAGTGACTAGCACACTGGTTCGTTCATGGCAACCTATTGTTTTAAAAAATCCTAGGTGGTTTTGGGTGTGAACCAGGCTATTATTTAACTTTCTAAACGTGTGTGCAAGAGCAAGCGAACGCACAAGCGCAAGATCGGAACCACTATGCTGGGGGATTTAATCCTTTCCCTCTGCTGTTTTCCCAGTCTATCCCCCACAGCTGCTATTTACCCGTGGGGGGTGGGGAGGGAACATAAAGCTACTCTGAGGCCACTTTAACTTTTAAAAACTTGCAAGAAGTCTACTCTTACCTCCCTTGGCCTTCGGTAGGGTGCTTTTTAGATACTGGTTTGATTTGCTGTTGGTGTGCAGGCTATGCAAGCTGTTGATTTTGCACGTAATTCTTCATTGAAAGCTTGAACTAGGCCAACGTGCATTTTGGAGTTTCCACTGCCACTTTTCCTCCACTGTGGGAAGTTTGTGCCTGAACTTTTTCCTCTGGCAAAGTTCCCGATGTGGCGTGCGCTGTTTTAGTTTTGTTTCGTTGAGGGTAGTAACATAGGGCAGTGGTTTCCAAGAAGCAAAAGTGAAAGTAGCAAATGATGCCATTCGTTTCCTCCGGGTGTGTGTGTGTGTGTGTAGCTTTGTCATCTCTGCAACCAGTTTTTTTTTTTAATCTCTGAATGATCGCTTGTCATTTGTGGGGCTGGTATTTTAATTATCATAGAAATCAGTAGATCTGCTCCCACTGATGGCCGCTATATGCTTCCATGTATGCCGATTGGCTGCAAATGTTTTTCTTTTCTTCTCCAAAGCCATCTCAGAATAGAATAGGGTCCCCTTTTCAATCATTGCTTAATCAAAATGCATTTTGCTTAATCAAAACAATACAAAGTTTTTTCATTAGGGAATTTCTGACACATTTTCTTCTTCATAGGCAAAAAGAACAAATGAAGAAAGCAAATGAGGGAAAGGATGTGGATGAAAGGCAGTTATTTCACGGGACCAGCAAAACCCACATTGATGCCATCTGCCAGCAGAACTTTGACTGGAGGATCTGCGGTGTTCATGGTACAGCCTATGGCAAAGGTAATTTATTATTATTTGTACTAGTGTGCAATAATTAAACTGGATGAACCACTGCCTGAAGATGACACGCCTCCTTTGTATCAATACCATTTATGTGACCTACATGTTCTCTTGAAAGTCCAAATAGATTATTCAGAATTTCAGGATAGCAAAGTGGTTGCTTACAAGGAAGGATATGGCTTACAAAGAAGTGTGCATTGGACTGCAGATTGCAACATTATGATTACATTACATTTATATCCTGCCATTTTTCCTCTTGTGAGGAACCCATGGTGGCTTACATAGTCGTCATCCTCTCCATTTTATCCTCACAACAGCCCTGTGAGGTAGGTTAGGCTGAGAGTCAGGGATTGGCCCAAAGTCACCCAGTCCCAGTCCCCCGAGTCCCAGTCCAACACTCTAACCACTTCGCCACCCACAGCCTTAAAGGGCAGTGGGTGCTAAATGCAGTGTGGTTGATAGCTGATTTGAGACAGGTAAGAAAAATCATGCCATTTGATCATACAGTAAAGGGTTTAGCATAAGGTTTGCTAGCACTCAAATAAAATTCAGTGTCTGGATTTAGTAGGATCTCTTGTGACCCTACAGCAGGGTTCTCCAACCTTGGGTCCCCAGATGTTGCTGGCCTCTACAGCTCCCAGAATCCCTTGCCATTAGCCATGCTGGCTGGGTATGCTGGGAGCTGTAGTCCAGCAACATCTGGGGACCCAAGGTTGGAGAGCCCTGCCATACAGACTGCCTGGAACCTCATTCTGCATGGGGAGGGGGGGTGATTTTCTAGGAACAGGAGTTGGATGCCTTGCTGATACGGAGTCTGCTGTACTAAGCTGAGTTACAGTCGGCAGCCTTACTCTCTTCCTTTGTCTTTCTTCATCCCTTTCCCCTCTACAGGAAGTTACTTTGCAAGGGATGCTTCATATTCTGATAACTACAGCGGAAAGGATGCTAACTTGAAGACCATGTTTCTGGCCAAAGTTTTGGTGGGGGAGTTCACCAGTGGTGTGTCTTCCTATCTCCGCCCTCCAGCCAAAGATAGCCAGAACACTACTTTCTATAACAGTTGCGTGAATAGCCTCCTGAATCCATCAATCTTTGTCATTTTTGAAAAGCACCAGATTTATCCTGAATACCTGATAAAATACAGAAATTAGACAGAACCTACAGAGTGCATACTCTGGTTTATCCCTCTGCCCTGTAGGGTGCTTCCCAGAAGACTAAATTAAGTGTCTTTTTTTTATTAGGGCTGCTGTGCTTCACTGAACAATTTTTCAAAAAAACCTTTTGATTGATTAAAGGGGTACCCCAATTAATTGGTCAGCATTTTTTAAAAAAAACATGTTTAAATGTAAGAACTTAACAAATCTATGGGTGTTAAGTGCCTTCTTAGAAGAAGCATTGCTTGAATGACTCTGCTGCGATACACCGACATATGATCTAAAAACAAAGAGAGGATTTTTCTTCAGAGCTGTTGTATTCATAAGCAGATTTAGGGAGAAATCCTATGGCCACTAGGCACTGTCTGGATGGCCATAGGATAGTTCTGAGGTTGGAGCTGGGACTCCGACTTCGGAACGCCCTCCCTCCACCCTTGCATCCGGAGCAGTTCTTTACACGCCAACTGCGGCTCCAAAGTTGCAAGGCCGACTTCGGAGCCAGTGCTGGGTGGGCGTTCCAAGGGGAGGGGCGATGCACCCCCATGCTATGAAGAATCCAGGCGGTGCCTCAGCCCTCCTCTCCTTGTGAGCCAGGAGAAAACATTTAGACAGCCAAAATCGGCCGTGTAAGTGTTTTGGAATGCGAGAGAAGCGCAGAGGCAACCCTTGCCTCTGTACTGCTCCTGTCCTCCATAGATAGGATGCTCGTAATCGTCTAAGTAAAAAAGGTTACTGGCAGCCACATTGGATCGAGCTGTGAATCGATTACCGGTAATCATATGAGCGTACAATTTTGCTTGATCGACTAAGTTTTGTTAGTCAACTAACAGCCTTAATATAGTCTTTTATTATTATTTTTTTAAAGCCACCACAGATAGCATGAGTTGGAGATCATGTTCTTCTGTTGCAACAAGGTTAGCCAAGAGGTTACATGAGAGAGCGCTCCTTTTGATATTCTCTAGCATGCTTTTCTAAAGAGCTTTATTGCAGTAGATTGTAATATTTTAGCATTAAAGTTCACACGCGTTGGACTAGTCACTTCCGAGGTTTTGAGATGGCTTCCTATGAACTCTTGCTCCAGAGGTCACTCCCTCTTCCTAGAAACCTCAGGCACAGAAGGCCACAAGTGCAATTTAACCCATTACAATTCAACCTGTCCCCTACATGTGGACCTTGAAGCTCCATGGAAGCCACGCATCTGTGACCAACATTGATTTTCATTCCTGGGAGAGACCTACCTGGAATGACTGGATCAGTCGTACCGTAACTTAAGGGCTCTAGAGCAGTGTCCCCTAAAACCTGATGCCCTCCAGATGTGTTGGACTGCAACTCCTATCATTATTATGGGAGTTGCGGTCCAGCACATTGGAGGGCACTCGGCCAGGGAAGGCTGCTCTAGAGAGCACCTTGCTCCACAACGCCAACTTTCTCTGGTGATGCTTCTCGAACGTGTGTGCCCTTTATTCTACTTTGGCGGCTCCAATTCCTCCTCTGACTCAAATCGAATTGTACTCACCAGGTTTTCCCTTCTTGATAATGTGGTTTGCCAATGTGTCTACTGCCTTTGTCACGAACAGTCTGCATTTTAATCGGGAAATAAAGCCCGTGTTGGAAACTTTTTTTAAAAAACTCATTGTATTCATGTGCTCTAGTGACAAACGTGAGCAGTTTTGGGTGTGCTGGACAATGACATGCAGCTAGAATTGGCTGGCTGAGGGCACAATCCTGGGCATGTTTAGACAGAAAAAAGTGCTACATCTCCCAATCACTTGCAATCACCAAGAATGGCTCAATTCAGTGAATGTATTTGGCTGGGGCCTGTATTGAGTTCCTTGGACTATAAGGCTGTAGCTGTAAAACCTTTCAGTGCTGTGAGGCTCAAGTGGGTACTGCCTGGTCTCTGGTTGATTCTTTTTCTCAATGTATCTGTCTTCCCTTAAGTGCAAATTAAAGGTTTGAAGTTACAAATCTGTCTCTGTGTGTGTTGTGTTTTAATGGTTGCTGTATCTATGTTCTGTAGCTGACCATCAGTGGAAAGTTCTGCTTGACCTTCATTTGGCACCAAAAGATCACTGTGCATGGGGTTTGCATTCTCAACCTTTTTTGCCCCATGCACCCTCTTCACCATATGTCAGAATGTCATTCCCCCCCTTTCCAAGATTGTCTGACTTAATATGTGCCATACAATAAGGTGCGATGCCCTGTAGATTATGTACGATCTGTAGAATTGTAATTTGAAAGATCAGTATTCCAACATGTGGTCCAAATTCCCCCCCATAAACCCTAAAAAAAAACCTGGTTGAGAACCCCTGCATTAGACAGTTATGATTAGAGGCTGCAGGGAGAAAATAGTACAGTCATGCCTTGGATTAAGAGCATAATTCGTTCCGGAAACATGCTTGTAATCCAAAACACTCTTATATCAAAACGAATCCCCAAAAAATTGGGGATTTAATTTAAGCCGACCAGCTGTACCAAGACGCAGAATCAGTAAAAATAAAAATAAAATTAAAATTTGCTGTCTGCAAACGCTTCACCAAGTAGTACATACTGTACTTGAGTATAAAGAGGAGTAGCAAGGAAAGCGGTGGTGGGAGTTAACTGGAATAAAGTACAGAAGTGACAAGGCTATGGGGCAATTCAGCGAAGGCTTCTCTTGAAAAGGCAGTTTTGCAAAGGGGTTAGAAAGGGTGAAGCCAGCAGCTTGCCTAGAAAGGGAGAAGATGCACACACACGCCCCAACCCCAAGAAGGAAGTCTGCATGTAGAAGCTGCATTTGTATACAGATCTCTCCCTGGATCCAGGACCTTTGGGTATAAAGTACATGTTTTCATTAGGATGCTCATTCTGGTGTAACTTGTTGCACATAACTACATGCCACTAGAGCTGACCGGGGGGGGGGGGGAGGTCACAGAGGATGAAAGAACTGCAGATTTGGTTTGGTGCTGCTCTACTGGCAATAAAAATAGATAAACATGGCTAATGTGGGTTTGGGGTAGCCTTAACTAATCTCCAAAGGGTCAAGTCGCATCGCAAAGAAACGGCAAAATGATCAGTACATATATAACAATTTGGTTCATTATCTTCAAATGAGAAAAACATGCTTTGTTTGCTGTGTATCTTCTGGTACTTGCATGCCATCATTGGAAGTAGAACAAATGTCTTCCATCCAATAAGGTCATTCTAATTTTTGGTTTTTGATCTTTCAGCACACAATGGTTGTGATTATTAGAAGTTTCATCTGCCTGTACCCAAGCACGAGGGCTGATTTTAAAAGTGAGGGCTAGGATTCTTGTGAGCTCCTAAGGTGTGCATGTATGGGAAACCTCCCAAACCCATCTTGGTACAAAAACTGAGGCAGAAGGTAACAAGTGTGAGCAGCAGCAGCCTTGGAAGGCAATCTAACTCTGCTTTTTCCAGCTGTCGGGCGGTGCCTATGTTTGTCTTCCATCTGAAGCATGGCTGGGATGGAGACTAGCAGACAGAACAGAGGTGCAATGTGAATAATGAGCCATTGACCACTTCAGAGGGTCTAGAAACAAGTGGTGTTTTTTTTAAATTACCTTTATTTTGTAATGTAAAAAAATGCATGTGGATTAAAACAGTAAAAAAACAACACCCGCTTCGCATCTGTTAATAATGACAGTATAAAAGGTTTCTTTTACAAAAAGCATTGTGTTAGTCATTCACACATCACAACTTTAACTTTCCCTAGTGACTTTATAAAGCACAGCTTTCAGCTGAGAAAGTAAGAATTCCCTGAAGATGCGTCATTAGAATAATCAGTCATAGCAACATATCTTTGGTTTTGCTTTCTGGCAGTTACAGTGAATGTTTGCGTAAGCATCTGATGATGTGCTCTGAAGTTGAACAATAAGCCAAACAATGAAATCTGAAAAACATTGATATTTTTGCCCCCTTGTCTGCTCTGAGATCTTATGTGAATGTAAAGTTGCAAATGAGAGTCCTAAACCTAATGTACTTTTTGACCTGTGATGTTGGTATTTGCAATTTCTATATTGTTTCCTAATGTGCATGCATAGTGCTTTTACTGTAACCATTATTTTTGGAGCAACAGGATGTGGTGGATCGGAGATTACTTGTCCAGTGACAGCCAGAGCTTGTGGCTGTGCATATGAGAGCCCAGCCATGTAAACCACATGTCTCTCCAGTTCATATATCAAAAAGAGGGGAGTTTAACCTTATCTATCCTTCCTGCAGCTGGTGACAGAACCTGTTCTCCCGACCTCAGGCTGGCCTTGCTACCAGGAATGACCTAGGCTTGGATAAAAGTGCCTGAAGCAATGGGCTGGGGTGAGTTTAGCTTTGAGAGGGTTCTGCTCACTTCACCTATTTACACTTTTTAAAAAATACAGTCATGTGAAAAAGAAAGTAAGTACACCCTTCTCGAGTTCCATGGTTCCACGTATCAGGACAAGAAAAATCATCGGGCCTGTAGCAGTTCTCAAAATTAGGTAAAGACAACCTCAGATGAACAACACATGACAGAGTACACCGTGGCTAACTGAGCTCAAGGATCGCTGGTTCGGTTTGGATGAGCATTAGAAACTTCATAAACCATGGCTGTTCCCAGCTTCATAAACCATGGTTTATGAAGCTGGGAACAAGCACCCTTGCTTCCCCACCCCTGCTTGTGTGCTAGCTTCAACCCAAAGATCTTGACTTGTAAGATCCATTTTGATCGGGGGGATTCTGGCTTTATATTGGCTAAGAAACCAGGAAAATAAGCCAGGATATGAATTCTTGTGCTGCTGCTTTGCATGTATGAACTGCCGCAAGGGCAGAGTTTGGAATTTTATCCCCAAATTTGTCTTGTTTTAATCCTTAAAGCACAGCTAGATTTTGAGAACAGTCAATTACAATATGTTTAGCCCCTAAAACCTCTATTCTTTTCAAGGCAGGTTACACGTAGAAAGAGAAAGTCTAGTCCAGCATGTTTTCAGCACAGTAGTAATACATCACACACCAAGCCATCTTCTCTTTAGAAGGCACACAGAGTAGCGATTTTGCTCTATTGAGAAACCAACTTGACATAGACTCCATTCTGTGGTCCCAGCGTGGCGCGAGATTTCAGCTGCAAAGGGATCTGCAGAGAGTGCAGAAACAACATGAAGCAAGTTACATGATGTTCTCCTTAGGAGGTGTATGTGGTTGTCACGGGATGCAAACATTCCATGTTGCTGCTGGATGTGTTCTAGGGCCCACTCAGTGAATGTGGGGAACAGTGAAGCACAACAGACCTAGTGCACTCTGGAATGATCATTAGCCCTCCTTCCCAGAATCCTTTGCAATATGCAGCAGATCCGTGCCAGATGCGCAGAGATTCCTCACTAGCCACATCCATGTGGAAAAGGTCTCCATGAAGACAGAAAGCATGAAAACCACTGGGCTAGAAGGCAGAGTGCCAACTTCCCCCCTTTCAAACAGCTAGAGGCCCACACAATTGTGCTAAAAACAAATTAAAGAAATTCCATTTCTCAGGAGCTATTTTTTAAAAGTTCCCCTCTATGTTAGCGCCCTAAGCAGGGCAATGCTGCTTCAAGAAGCAACACAGGTACAAACCTGGGTCTCCGGACAGGTTTTGAACTTGAACTTCTGCAAAGTTCTTATTAATGTTATCTTCACTTCCATCAAAGCCAGCTTCACGCCAATGCAGCCGCGAGGGCCTGCCCCGAAGGGGAGATAAGAGAAGGGGTGGCGCTGCTTCTTGGCCTCTGCTGTAAACCTGTGAGGTAAGAAGGTTAAAAAGCAGCATGAGAAATGGTCATTCTTTTGAAAGATTAATATGTCGGTGGCAACTGGCAAACATGCATCGTTACTCATAAGAATGTGGACACAACAAAAGATAGCACCCAGTGGTGAACTATACGATGTAGCCACTCCTGCCAGTTTGAACACAAAGTGAGAGGAATAGTGGAACACCATAAGAAAAAACATGACGGCAAAGAAGCCTAGCATGGAGCAGGGAAAATACACCCTTCTGGGCGAGGGCATGGTGTCTGGCTAGCACATGGAACGGTCTTTTCAGGATCCATAGTGCACTCAGTGCTAGCGAAGGCAATTGTGAAAAAAAACATATTTGAACTGCTATAACTCCATGCCAAGCAAAAATACAATGTGATGACAAGCTCTCACATCGCAGTGCAAGTTGTCACATAGGTGGCCAGTGTGGCGTAGTGGTGAGAGTGTTGGACTGGGACTCGGGAGATCTGGGTCTAGTCCCTGTTCGGTCATGAAGCTCACTGGGTGACTTTGGGCCAGACACTGACTCTCAGTCTAACCTACCTCACAGGGTTGTTGTGAGGATAAAATGGAGAGGAGGAGGACCACTGTAAGCCACTTGGGGTTCATTTAAAGAGGAAAAAAGGTGGAATATAAATAATGGCTGCATCAAAGGAATAACGTGTGGACTGCATCTCAGTGGAAATAACGCTGGAGTAAATGTCCATCCATTTATCTACTGTATTATTTGATTTATACACCAAAAAAGGGCACTCAAGGCAGCACTGTACAAGCAAAATAACTGTTCAACTGAATATGGCCGCAGTCCACTGAACACAAGACAGCACAGCCATTTAGACCTTACGGAAGAACTAGTGGAGAAATCAAGGTCCACCAAGTGAATTATTTCTGTCTTTCTACTCCATAAATCAACCTTTTTCTTTCTGTCTTCCTTTGCCATGTGGGAAACAGCAGTTTGAGTTGCCTGGGGTGAAGAAAGGAAAAGCAGCAGCCCACATACCTCTCAGGAATAAACTTCTCAGGTTCTGGCCACAGCTTTGGATTGTAGTGGAGGTGCCCAACAGCAATTTCCATGATAGTACCACCCGGTATATGTTGTTCCAACACTAAGCAGTCTCTTGATGCTTCCCGGGTGAATCTACGAGAGTAGTGGTTGCACACTTTAGAAATCAGACGACAACGCAGAAGGAAGAAGTGCCTGAAGAAGCCTTTGCATGTAAACCAGTAAGGCTTGGCTGGTATGTGAGTGCAGAAAAGGGGCCCAGGGGCGCCAATATGCCCCCAGACTGCTTTCTTGGTGGCCCCACGGTGTCCTACCACTCCCACTTTTCTGTCAAAAAATTAACACATTTTCTTACCCGCAGCTGGGATTGCTGTGAAATAAGTTTGGGTTGGTGCTGAAAACTGTGGGTTCAAAGGAGTTGTTTCACAGATCATAGAGTTGGAAGGAGCCTACAAGGCCATCGAGTCCAACCCCCTGCTCAATGCAGGAAACTAGAGGAGGGGTCTCCCATCCAAGTAATAACCAGGCCTGACCCTGCTTAGCTTTCCACACTCAAGACAAGCTGAGCCAGCATGAGCCACAGGCCTGTTGCTCACTGTGCTGGGGTCCAGACCCCACCTCTGCCCTGTACTCCGTCATTTGGACAGGTTGCCTGTCCTTTGCCACACCCTCCATAGTGCCCAGCCAGGACAATTTTTCAAATCACCAAATGCGCCCAGGGGCCCAAAAAGGTTGCCCACCTCTGGTATCGAAAGTATTGCTAGGATTACTAAACAGATAATAGTCCAAGCTTAGGGAGCATGTTTTGAGAATATGGCAGCCACGTTGCTAGTGGAGACCTGCAGGAATTGTGACGGTACTTAAAAGACCTTGACTGGCTTCCAGTTTTATTTCCAGGCACAATTGAAAGTACTGGTTATAACTAGGGATGAGACAAAAATCCACAGATAAGTACCTTTGCTTTGAAATGCAAACGTGAGCCACACCCCATCAATTTTCAGAGGGGTAGTGTGGCGAATTGGGGAGTGGGGCTGAAATTCTCCCACAGCAGAAGAATTCTTCCTGGTGGCTGCCATTTCCCCCGCTTGCAGAATACATCTAGAATAGTGTTCTCTAACCTTGGGTCCCCAGATGTTTCTGGCCTACAACTCCCAGCATGCCCCAGCCAGCTACACTGGCTGGGGCATGCTGGGAGCTGTAGACCAAAAACATCTGGGGACCCAAGGTTGGAGAACACTGATCTAGAATGATGCTACACGATGGCATCGTGTCCCTCTGAAGGGAGCGTCGAAGAAATAAAATGTCATCACATAGCCTCATTCAGGCAGTGGGGGTGGGAACTGTAAGTACCGGAAGAGGCTCTGTTGCTGTGCGTGAATTCCCTCCATTTTGCCTACCATACTCCTGAAAATCCCTGAAATATCTCTCCTAATTTTGCTGCCTGTGAATGAGGCGGCAGAATTGGAGTGCCATTTTGATGCAGCCTTCGCTATAAAACCCTAAACAGCCTGGGACTGGGGGCATCTGAATGGCCGCCTTTCCCCGTATGCTAAGATCCACAGCTGAGGCCCTGCTCCAGGAGCTGCTGCCTTCAGTGCTCCCTCCTCACCAAGGACTAGGCCGCCTTTTGTCCTTCCCTAGCCACAATTGCCTGGCACCAACACTGTTATCCTTCAGGAGTCAAGTTAAAACTGTCCCTGTTTCTCATGTTTTTGAGATCAGATAATACGGTTCTGCCTCTTCTATTTTTAATTGCTCGTATTTTTAGGTTGTTTTGTTTTTAATCTGTTTTGAAAGTTTTATCTCTCTATTGTTTTAAAGTCAAATGAAAGCAGCCTGGGAGACCTGCTGGTAGAAAGGCAGGGCAGATATTTTTAAAATAAACAAACCAGTATCTCACTAAAGCCTGCTGCTATTGTACCTCAGCCTTGTAGGCCCCCAAAGGGGCTGGCAACTGTCCCCAGGGCTTGTTTTGATTGAAGGAATATAATGCACTAGAGAACTCCTTTTCCATGCTCTGTGCTTTCTCCTCTCTGCTGCTGCATCCGTTAGTCCAATCTCAGAACAATGTCATGTGATGGAGAGCCAGTGTGGTGTAGTGGTGAGAGTGTTGGACTGGGACTTTGGAGATCCGGGTTCTAGTCCCCGCTTGGTCATGAAGCTCACTGGGTGACTTTGGGCCAGACACTGACTCTCAGCCTAACCTACCTCACAGGGTGGTTGTGAGGATAAAATGGAAAGGAGGAGGACCATATAAGCTGCCTTGGGTTCCTCACAAATGGAAAAAAGGTGGGGTATAATCATCATCATCATCATCATCATCATCATCATCATCATCCAGCAATTCTGCCAGATCGAAGGAAGAGCTAGCATGCACTGGTGTGAATAGAGTGTATAAGGGAAAAAATCTGCCTTTGAAGCAGAGAGTTCTACTGTTTCTACTAACCTGAATGCTGGTGGATACATGCGGAGAGTCTCTGCTATCACCATATCGAGGTAGGGGAGTTCATGTATGTTTTGGTAATCGGGAACATCCTGAATGGAGAAGAGAGTGAGAGATAAAGTTATTTAATTGTTATGTGTATTGAGATCTTGATATTCTGCTTTTCTGTCTCAGACAGCCTCTCAAGGTGAATAAGGGCGCAATCCTATGCAAGTATATATAGAGAGAAAGGCCTACAACTCCCAGCATGCCCCAGCCAGCTATGTTGTAGGCTTTTCTCTCTATATATACATGCATAGGATTGTGCCCTAAGTCATCATAAAAGCATGAAGTATGATAAAACAGCATAAAAGCAATAGGAGCAATAAAACAAATAGCAAAAACAAACACTAAGATTATTTCAAATTATCGGGGAGCACCTGGATGAAACACGAATCTAAACTGTGTTGTTTTTACTTGAAACCTGAGAGTGAAAAGGGAGGAAGTCGGCCAGGTTCAAAGACTTCAAATGTCTGGGCACCACCACCAAGTAGACCTAGTTCACCTACCCCACCACCTGCCGCACGATATATGGTTATAAAATGTGGAGCAGGGCTGCCTCCGATCACTGAAATGTATTTAGAATACAAAACCTTCATTAAATATCAATTCAGTGTGGCACGGCGGTTTAAATGTCAGATTTGGACTGGAGAAATCCGAGTTTGAGTCCTCTTTCAGCCACGGATGACTTTAGACCAGTCACTGTCTATCCTACCTCTCAGGATTGTTGCGAATATAAAACAGGATTAACCCACCACCACCATGTATTCTGACCACTACCACCACCTATTCTGTGATGGATTAATCTCACTGAAGGAAGGCCGGGCTTCAAATGTGCTACATAAACAATACATTTCCAAGATCACTGGATCTGGAATCTGTCTTTGGCGGACACCTGCTCATTGTGGTAGGTTTCTGATCTAACAGAGGAATCCTGCTGATGGAAATGGGGGGAAATTATCTCGGTTGACTCCCTCCTACCGCTGCAGTCCCCTATGCCCCCCAAATCTGGGATTGGGGGAACCCTCCCAAACAGTGGGGGAGGTGGTGTGGGAGGCTGCAGCGGGAGGGAAGAAATGGTGAAGATCACTGCTCCTCCCCCCCCCCCCCGCTTCCCACTGGTGGGAGCATTTTGCCTGGAACTGTGCCCAGGGGATCTTCCCCACGGGAGGAAACAAAGCTGGATCTACTCCATTGTCTTTCGTGTCCTAGTATATTCCCACGCCCCTCCCACCAAGAACACCATCATGCTTTTCTAGCAATTCATACTGACCTATTCCTGCCCACTTTCGCCACTGGGAAAGGCCCAAAGGCATAAGCATAACTGCCTTTTATCTGTTCTAGCAAAATTGCTGCGACAGTGGAATCGTTACTGAGTTTTACCAGGTGAGGGCAGCAAAACTACATGTAAGAACTTGGCAAATGAAGCAGAATACTTTGAATTCAAACAGGCTATCCTAAAAATTGACATAGAATAAACTGCTACAAGACACTTTATGCTCAGTTAAGCCAAACATTCTATAAAGATCTCTCTCGCTCTGTGTGTGTGTGTGTGTGTGTGTGTGTGTGTGTGTGGTTACTTACTCACATGAACCAGACAGTCCTTTTTTCACTTGTGGCTTTGGCTTTCTTGCATATTTTATTGATTTTTTCCCCTACACATTATTTCTCAGCAAAAAGTGAAGAAACAGTGCCTGATTCTGGCAGAGAAGCATATGTGGTTTCTTGCTTTTTTGCGTGTGCCACTAGGATCAGGAATGGGTCATAGTGAGCATAGGGACTCAAAGCCTGCAGACTCCCATCAGGCAATGGTTTCTGCACGTGGACTTCTTCACATGTTTAAGGGTGCAATCCTATGCATGTTTAGACAGAAAAAAAGTCCTACAATTCCCAACATTCCCCAGCCAGCTATGCTGGAGTTGTCGGACTTTTTTTTCTGTCTAAACATGCACAGGATTGTGCCCTAAAAGAAGCACACATGCCTACACATTGTGCTGTACCCACAACAAGAATAAGTGCTCCTGAATACACATCCCTTGACAGTAACAAGTAAGTCATTCCTCTAATACCCTGGAGCACAGAGGGAGAATATGGGCAAGTCATTTGTGCATCTTCTATGACTGCTTCCTTCAATTTGTCTTATTACAGTTTTAAACCCACCCCCACCCCCCAAGTTTATCCTTGCGACAACCATGTGAGGCCAAGAACAGGTGATTGGCTTAAGGTCATCCAGTAAGCTTAATGCCAGAGGGTTTTTTTTTTTAACCTGAGTCTCTCACTCCTAGTCCAGCACAGTAACGGCTAGATCACAAACTTGCAAAGTGATCTTCAAAATGTGTGAGTTCCATGCATCATCCAGCCCACATCACCCCACAACAAATGGTTGATTTTATAGATAGATAGATAGATAGATAGATAGATGATAGATAATGCATAGTCCAGCAATGTAAGGGAGAATATTTAGGATCCACACTGGCCTCTTTCTTCTCTCTGAAATGCATCCCTAGCTTACTTCAGTCAGAGTCAGCAAAAATGTCAGCAACATTTCTTGATCACACAGATCAAAGTCTATCAAGAGATCAAAGAATGAAGCCCGGATGTCTGACCTTTGCCAGCTTCTAGGAACAGGATAATCCACCAACAAAACTAGATCCATCTCTATTTCATGCCCAGGCCAATAGGGGTCAAGGAAACCTGATCATGTTGAGCATTATTAGAGGCACCTCACTGCAAGCTTTTGCAATAACCTGATTGATAAATACAAGGGTTACAGAGAGGGCATCAACCCTGGGCAGGATTCACACAAACATTTTTTTGCAGGTTGGCTTCCTCAACCAGAGTTTGTGTTTATGGAGGCAGTGGGGAGGCAGCAATCATGGATTCATAGTGTCCATCCCAAAACCAGCAGAGCAACGCAGAGGCTGGATTTGGTCACATGTACCAGTCCTATTTAAAAAGTGGAGACCTGAGACTCATTGGGCACAGAGGTGGTAAGCAGCACCCAGGGCGGATCTACACCACACTGCATAAAGTTAGCGGAACGGTACTGCTATATTCACTTTCCGCAGTCACTACTCACAGGGCACACTCTCGTTAAATGTACTGCACTTATCCCGGTTTGCCAGCCCACACCTAACTCCGTAGCAGTAGAACTGGGTGTTGCCTTGAACAGGGTGTTTTGGGGTTGTTGCTTTTTGCTTCGTCATCCCTGCGCAGGTGCGAATGAGCGCAGGAGTGATCTTTAAAAAGAGAAAGAAAAAGCTCTTCTGGCCCTTCACAAAGAAGAAAGAGAAGGATGCTGCTGCTGCTGCTGCCGCCGCCACCGCCACCCTCCCACGGGGTCAGGGTGAAGTCAGCAGGACCAGCGCACCCTTCCCCTCCACCCAAATGCCATTTCCCAAAGCAGTGTTCCTCCCATTCTAAGTTTCCTGAGCACAGGGCTCCTGTTAAATCACTGTGATTCACTTTGGAGTAAGGGCACTGGAGAGAATGTAATTTACTTCTGAGTAGACATGCCTGTTGACTAATTTACAGCTCCCTATTCTTTGGGCAAGGGGGTGAGGAAAAAGGGGGGGGAAGCCTCCTGCAACAGTCCCCTCTCAAACTCCATGGCAGTTATCCTGGGGCTACTGCCTTTCAAATGCAGGGGAAATGGCCATTTAACAAGGAGGATTTTTTTTGTTTCTGGTCCGCGGTCCTGTGCGGAGGTGCGCAGGAGTGAAGTTGTTTTTTTAAAAAAAATATCACCCAAACACAATTGCCCAAAGCAGCCTGCTCGGAGGTGCGCAGGAACGTTTACAAACAACAACAAAATTTAACAAGCTTCCAGGGAAGAAGTCGAATTGCCGCTCAACAAATGGCGGATACCTCTCTTCCCCACCAGTTTGGGAGACGTGTAATGCTGCATTTCCCCCACCCCTCAAAAACTATTGGTTAACTCCAGTGATGACACTTTCGTGGCCACACCTCAGACGGACACGACAGTGCCAGTTTAGCACACACTAGCTGCGTACTGCGACAGTGAATCGCAATAACTGAAAAAAACATAATAAACCTAGTCCAGGAAATTCCAGAAGGAACAAAGAATGATTACGCAGGACTAGTGTGACCAGCACTGAAAAGTGCGTGCGTCATGCGCCCTGCAAGTCACAACAGCGATACAGTACTGCAATAAACCTCAGGTGTGGATCTGGCCCCAATCAAGTAGCTGTAGTGTGGAAAGCAGATCATGTGACTGGCATTTAAGTATTCAGGAAAATGCAGCTGGTATGGCCCTCCTCAGACTGTACCATTTTAGAACACAGTTGGGCTTACTGAATGCTTCAATTTCTCTCCCATTTTAAAAGCTCCCTACTCAGAAAAAGCAGTGTTTCGGGAGAAGGATTCTAGCCTAGCTTGCTCTCTGACATGCCACTTTTCTTTATGGAGAGAGAGCTTTTCGGTTTGTTTTGTTTTGTTTTTATTCAAGGAGGCATCAAGGCATGCACTACTCCACCTTTATTCTGAAGCATTAGTCCCAGGAACACTATACCATGTGTGTGTTTACACATGAGATAAAATTATAAAGACTCCACAATCCTACATTTTCAAGAGGGAGAGCGCTCTGTAAAAATAAAAATAAAATAAACGCTTAGGCAAGCAAAAGGAAGGTCAATTCCAGAGAGTTCTTTTTCATGTGTTTTTAAAACCAGAAACTTGTCTACCTTTGAAGGGTGGGCCTGGGCCTGGGCAGTCTCCACCCCCCCCCATTTTCTCTGTCCCCCTTAATTTTTTTTACAAACAAATAATTTTAAAAAGTTTATAATTTTGTCTTTAAAAGGCCTGCAAACCAGGTGAACTGCCCCTACTTTTTTTTTGGGGGGGGGGAGACTTTTAGGCTGGCTATGGGCCTGCTCGGGGCTGTAGGATATTGCAGACTTCCCTCTCTGAGGGCAGAAGAGGAGGTCTGTTTCCAGAGGCCCCCTGTTGTGCCAATGGAAACCTCTGCTGCTGTCTCTCCTCCACCACTGTTGCTCCATTGATGGGGTGGGGCAGGGGGCAGAGGCGGTGTTAGGGGGTGGCCCACTAGGGCAGGGCCCCCAAATCTTTCATTTGGATCCCGAATCTCTGGAAGGCCATCTGCCCCATCACTATCAGGGGCACTTGCTGGAATAAAGGCACAGGGGCCCTGATGCTCTCTGTTTGTTGCATCTGATCCCATGGATTCGCTGGCTTTTTGCCCACATGTGCTTCGCCTCCTGCTGCCCCCCCCGCCCGTTGAATCTTTCTGCCTGAGGTTTTTTTCTGAAATCAAATGCCTTCCTCTCCCCTGTCCATACACCCCTTTTACAAATAGGGGTGTCCTTAAGACACACAGAGAGATTTACATTTAGAGAATATGTAAATTAGCACATGCAAATTTGTACATTTCTTTGTCCTGTGGCCCTGAGTCCCAGATCTTCTTTGTATCTAGCACCGCCCTTGGCGGGGGGGGGGGGGAGGCAGGAAGGAGCATGTGGAGCAAATTGAGGGAGGGATTTGGATCGTACAGGATCCAACCCCCTCCCATTTCCCCAGTTTCTCCCTCCCCACGGGTGTTGTGAGCCTGACAAGTCTTTGGAAGTAGTGGTTCCCCTGCCGCAAATTCTCCCTCCCCTTGACCCCGTAGGATTGATCTGCTTGTATGTAAGTTCATTAAACTTACATTAAACCAGCACTAACTCAGTTACGACATCCCTTCTGTTTGTTTGGGTAAAACCAACCAACGAAAAGTGTTTATTTTAGTCCATAGATCTTTCAACATATTAGAACACAGCAGGAGATATCAGAGAAAAACAGTAAAACAAGGGTAAATTAAGACATAAAGGATAAATTAAATAGAATATATAATACAACTAATCCTAAAGAAATGAATTGAAAACTAAACATACATACATAGATAACATCAAAATCAGCAACCAACTTTACATTACACACACTGGCATTCCATGTATACCCCCAAGAACTGTTACTGTCAGCCATTAATCGACTGCAATCTCATCTTAATAGCTGCTGCAAAATATTTGGTGGTTTGTTCTATTTCTGCCTCACTTATGATTATCAACAAATATGAAACATAAAACCGAACTGTCCTTCCAGGCAGCAAAATAAAGAAGGGCGCAATGCTATGCAAGTTTAGACAGAAAAAGAGGCCTAAAACTCCCAGCATGCCCCAGCCAGCTCTGCTGGCTGGGGCATGCTGGGAGTTTTGGGCCTTTTCCTGTCTAAACTTGCATAGGATTGCACCTTAACAGAGTTATAAAATGGGTGCTGATATCATTCTAAAAATGACACTCCAAAAAAACATGTCCCACTGTTTCAAACTAAAAGAGGAGCATCCTGTCCTATTTGCTCCTCCTCCACCATCAGCATCTTCACAGGGTTCTCATCCTTTTTAAAAAAAAACCCAATTGTGTGCACAGCCACCTACTCAGCAGCATTCCTCAATAAAGAAAAACCTGGATTCCTTGTTTTACTTGCCAGATCTTTTTTATTTCCAAGTCAATGGTCAGATTTACAGGACCCAACGGAGATTCTTAAAAACGAGATTTCACAGTCTAGAATAGCCTTTCCCAACCGGGTGCCTTCCAGATGTTTTGGACTACCACTCCCAGGATTCCTGGCCATTAGCCATGCCGACTAGGGCTGATGGGAGTTGAAGTTCATAACATTTGGGAGCACCAGCTTGGAGAAGGGTGGTCTAGAAGAACATTCGCCACATTGACATCAGCTTTGGCTTTACATCCTTCACATTCATGAAATCGAATTGCGACTTAAGTTCATTATATGACTCATGAAATACTTTCCACGGCCCCACATCAGAGAATGTTAGTTGAAATAAATAGGCAACTTAGTAACGACAAACAAGCTCCTGTATTTTGGGGGTGGGGGAAGGCAGGGTAAGCACAAGCTCTCTGGGTCGGGGTCAATGTGTGTTTGATAATAATCTAATGCCTATGAAAAAGGGATGGGTTCGCCCTTTTTTAGCTCAAAAGCATCTCCAGTCCGTGGCATCGCCAAAGTGCAATTTGCACTGGGCACTAGAAGAGCCAGTTTCATTCACGATTTAGCTACTTGCGCTGGTCAGGCAAACTAGTTACAGAAAGCTTCCTGCACTTACCAGGTCAGCAATCTTTTTCTCATGGTGGAGGAACAGAGGGTAGGGGTGTCCCTCCCCTTCACCATTCATATAATATAGCATGTGGGGCAGGTGCACACCCGTGAGGCCCAACATGTGCAATTCTTCTCCCATGCCAAAAGGGGAAAGGGTACATATCGAGCGTATGCACTTACGGGCCTCCACGTGTAGCGCCCGCATCATGTACTGCATTTTACGCATGTTCAACCAACGTGAAGCTGGTCCAGGAACTGGACCTCAGGGTTTTATTACAAGATACAAAGTGGTATCCTGTCCTTAGAGGTTTGGAAGCATCTGTTCTTTCTATCAAAATGACAATGGCAATAAATTAATTGTAATTCTGGGCAGAATCCAATGTTGCATGAGCAGATAAGACTTTCTCCTTCCCCCTGCAGCCTCCTGCCCCCTCCTAAAATCCACTCTGGAGGATCCCTCTACCCTCTGGAGCAGATTTTGAGGGCACACAGGGGGCTGTAGGGTGGAAATAAAATTCTGAATGGCAAAGTATCCCATGGGAGGGGGGAGGCAAAGAGAGGGTATTAAAATGGTAAAAACGCTACAAGCAGTCCAACGGTCCTCATGGAGGATGTTCTGGTAGAACTCTTGGTGGTACCGTGTGACTTGATTGCCAGACGTTTTGAGGACAAAATGGACTTTTCTGTGATGGCTCCCAAATTGCAGAATTCCCCTCCCTAGAGAGGTCCACCTGGTGCCGACATTGTTGACTTTCTAATGCCAAGCAAACACCTTTTTATTCTGTCAGCCCCTTTAAAAGCCTTTAAACATTTAGCCTGCTGCCTGTTTTACTCCTTACCTTATGTTTTAAAATTGCCTTTCTCTGTGCTACCTTGATATTTATCTTCTGCTTTTAAAATGTTGCCTTTGCTGCTGCTTTTAATTTTTGTTTTTGTTTTGAAGTGAGGTTCTTGTTTTTATTATTGGTTTTGTTCTGTTGGTTTTTATCATGTGTGCTGCCCTGAGAGTGTGGCGGAGTGACAGGCAGAAGCCCAGGGAGGGCCAACCTGAGCATTCCAGAGGCTCTGATTGGTTGAAGCAGCGAGCATAGAACCCCAGGGAGTTGGCAGTTGGGGGGGGCAGTTGGCAGTTGGGTTGGAGTGAGAGAGGGAGTGGGAGGTTATTGGTAGGGAAAAGGTGGTTCTGAAGAAAAGAGTTCAGACAAGAAAAACTAGTAACTAAGTGGTGAGAAAGCAAACGTGAAGGAGTTAGTGAAGAACACGTCACAGGAGTCTCCGCTTAGGGAGTGAAGTACCTTCTGTCTGAGGAAGAAGGTGAAGCTCTGGACTAGCGAGAAGGATAGCTAAGTTCCCTGATCTTCTGATACTGTAACTTCAAGTAACCAAGCCAAGTTGATACAGAAAAGCACTGTATAACATCTGCCTACCTTTAACCTGAACTTAAGTAAAGAACAAGTTTGAACGTAACCGTTGAAAAATCCCAAGTTATCTGTTCCTGAGTTGAATATCAGCTTAGAGACTTTGTTAGAACAATAAATCAATCGTTTTATTCAAAGTTCTAAGTCTCCAGAGTCTGACTAGTGGACAGGAAAGTAAGAAGTGAATTAACCGAGGGGCACCCCACTTCAAGAAATCAAATAAAACAAACTGCTCTTAATAAAGACAAACGAACGTGGGTGAACAGCTACATATACCATATTGCTCCGAGTATAGGCCGCACTTTCTCCCCCTAATGTAAGGCTTTAAACTAGGGGTGCGGCCTAAAATCGGAATGTTGCTGGGGGGGGAAACAACCCCGAACTCCTCGGCTCGCTGCTCACAGAAGCAGCCGCTGCGGAGATGACGACGCTCGCGCGCCTGGGGGACGACCCAAGCGGCCGGAGACTGCCCCCAGCAGCGGCCGCTGCTCAAGGAAGCAGCCGCCACGGAGGCGCTGCCGCTCGTGCGCCTGGGGGATGACCCGAGCAGCTGGAGACTGCCCCCAGCAGCGGCCGTCGCTCACGGAAGTTTAAAAAAGCTTTTTTAAAAAATTATTTTTTAAAAAATAGCACCAAACTTTAAGGGTGCGGCTTATAATCAGGAGTGGCCTATACTCGGAAGTCGGAACAATACGGTAAGTCCTAAGACATAATCGGCTAACGCAGTTTCAGAAGACGGAGCTCTCACCAGCAGTCTAGAGAGACACATTTAGCTGTGTGAGGAAAGAAGACAACTTAAAAGTCTGAAGTGTCCAATACAAGGTGGCACTTAGTGAGAGTGAAGTACACATTAAGGGTGTGAGGTTGGAGGAGGGGTCCCGTCCGCTACAGAGAGCTTCAGCCAAAGGGTCTCACAAATGAAACAAACAAACAAAGAAACCAGGGTAAATCTGACCATAGAGCAGGTGAGGAACTTTTTTCAGCCCACGGGCTCAATTCCATTCCAGAGAAGTTCTTGGGGGCCACATTGCAGTGGTGGGAGGGGCAGAAGCCAAAGGAGGCAGCCTGACCAAAGTCAAAAGGGGTGCCACCAAAAATACAACAAATGCAAAAAATACCAGGCTATTGTACCTTAAAGCTCTTATGGCAAGTAACTAAGCCTTGCAGAGGCATTTCAACCTTTTAGAAGGGGTGGAGGGAACTGCACAGAAGTCAAAAGAGGGGTGTTGCCATCTGGGGAACCCTGGAGGGCCGGATTTGCCCACTCCCCCTGCCTGAAATTCCCCACCGCTGCCATAGAATACAGCACAGCAGCTGAGTATCGCACCATTTCTGCATTGTGATTTTATTGGGGACTTGATCTTGCTTGCCATGGAAATATCTAGTAGTATTTACTGCAGATGTTTTAAAATATGGAATGTTCAAACCTCCTTCTTCCTCCTTCCTCCGCCCCCCCCCCCCTTGCCCGATCTCAGCAGACATTTGTGGTATCACTTAGAAGTCAGACGATAAATTTAAATCATTTCTCCTCCAGCTGGCAGTTGCAGCACGGAGGTGACAGCGCTTTAAATTAAGGTCTGTGGATATAAAAGGCCCATGTGTTTAGTTTAATCAAATGTTCATTTCCTCAAGTTTGTGTTTATATTAAAAGGCATTGGCACCAGTGTGGATTTTCATCCACCCCCCACAACAAAGGCTATCATGTGGATTCCGAACAGAGTTCCCTTTCAACCCTTTTTCATCTCCCGGGCTTTGTATGTTACGCAGGCGGCACCAGGAAGGGAGAAGGCCCATCACATCCGTGCAGAATGCGGGAATGTGCACCCTCGCTAGGGAGTCTGGCTTTGAAAGGGAACGGAGGGTCTATTCGGTCTATTCGCTTTAAATAACTTTGAAAGCCCAATCTGACGCATATCTAGACTAACCAAAGGAGCGTGGAGGATAAGACATCAAGAATGTTGCCAACACTGCAACTTCTACCGTTGTACCAGCAAGCAGTGCAAGGCAATGCCAAACATGGTTTCAATTCTACAGTTAGCCACCATTGCTATATAAGCTGCACTGGAGGGTGTTACGGCATCATTATTATGCAGGACAGAAAGCAACACAGCAGGGCATGGGAGGGACAGTATGTCATGTTCAGGCACAGTGAATTGACTGTGGCCTTAAGTACACTACAGCCCAGTTTGTGGTTGGGGGAGGGAGAGACTGAGCAAGAGAGCTGAGTGGTTCTAGCTGGAGTTAAACTGCAGTCTTGAGGGATTTGCCCAAGTTACTATCCAGGGATCCTAGCAGGAGTGTCTCTTTGCCTCCACTTACGCTCTGTTTGTATACAGTCATGCCTTGGATTGAGAGCATAATTCGTTCCGGAAACGTGCTTGTAATCCAAAACACTCTTATATCAAAACGAAATCCCCCCCAAAAAAAATTGTACAGAGATTTTTAATTTAAGCTGTACTACAGGTACTTGTATTGCATGACGTTGCTTGTATATCAAGTCAAAAAAAATTAAATAAATATTTAAAAATTTGCTTGTCTCGCAAAACCCTCTCAAACCAAGTTACTTGCAATCCAAGGTATTACTGTATTTGCAAATAAAACAAATGTTGCAAAGGCATCCCAAGTCTCCAGTGCTCTCTCATCTGAAGAAAATAAACCTAACAGCACTGCTCCCTGGAACTTTTCACTGCTTGTAGAAGTGGGAAGTGTGCAACATTATTAAGGGTGCAATCCTATGCAGGGCTGGCTGCGGAATGCTGGGAGTTGTAGGACTTTTTTCTGTCTAAACATGCATAGGACTTCGCCCTAAGCTGTCTCATTCTGGATCAGAGCCTGCCTCAGCCTCTGCAGGGCATGTGAGGTTGCTTCTCAAAGCCGGCCCTACCATTAGGCAGAATGGGGAGGCCACATCATGCAATGGATGCTGGGGTGTGGGGGCAGCACTTGCAGCCCCCCGGACATTTATTCTGATACCTCTAGCCCAGGGGTTCTCAACCAGGGGGGAAATTCCCCCCCCCAGGGGGAATTTTAGGGTTTCAGGGGGGGAATTGGGACCTCAAACTCAGACTGTTGGAATACCGATCTTTCTACAAATTACAATTCTACAGATTGTACATAATCTACAGGACATCACACCTTATTGTATGGCACAGATTAAGTCAGAGAATCTTGGAAAGGGGGGAATGACAATCTGACATATGGTGAAAAGGGTGCATGGGGCAAAAAAGGTTGAGAACCACTGCTCTAGCCATTACTCTCTATTGGAGAACTAAGTTGTGCATGTTACTCAGCCTGACCTATATACACCAGGCTTGCCTTCTGCCTTCAGGTGCGGTGCAGGATGCTGACCTGTTGCCACCGATGAAGTAAAATTCAACTGCCAGTCCAGTCAGCTTCTGCATTTGGAATGGGGGAAGCGCCATCTTGTCCTCCACTTTGGGCCGCAAAATGTCTGAGGCTGACTCTGAGCATCAGTCAATTTGGTGCAGTGCTGTCCACTTCAACCAGCAGAGGTCCTTCTCAGTGCCTGACATCCTTTTGACCGGAGATGCCAGGGGTTGAGTCTGAAGCCAATTATATGCAAAGTATGTGCTCTACCACTGAATTGTGGGCCCTCCAACAGATGGGGTGGCCAATTAGGAATCACCTCCAAAAGAGGAAATGAATCACCCCCCCCAAAAAAGAGAACAAAACAGGACACTAATTTGTATAGAATTTGCATGTACTAATTTGTATGTATAGATGCACATTTAGATATTAATGATTATAATTTAAACAGAAATATAGCACATCTCACCATAATGTGGAGGGCTGTGATCAGCTGACCTGTCTGCCTTCCTCAGTCTGCTGTCCAGGTGCTGCTGGTGGGCCGCCTCAAGGCCCAGCTCTTGCTTCTGATAGTTCTTTATCTTTAAACTGGATGAGGACTGGACAGCCCTTCAAACAGAGGACACCTTCAAAACAGAGGGCAGTCCTTCAAATAGAGGACTGTCCTCTGCAAAAGGGGACCCATGTGGCCACCCTACCAACAGGCTTTTGTAAACAGCTATGTGAAACAAGCATACCTATTTTCTCTTACTTTCAGCCAGTATATCAGTACATCCAGATTAGATTTCTTGGGAATTAAAGGAAGCCATTGTAATAACAGAAATAAAATCAAGAACTCTCCGTCAGAGGGGATAATTATTATTTACTCTGACAAGGGGAAATTTCGTTTTCACAGTGGAGTACTAAACATTTCTATCGTGCACTATAGCTTTCTAACGCATTTTATAATGCCACTCCACTTTTGTATAGTACCTTTTGTCTGAGGTGCTCAAAAGCATTTTATAGAGATTAATATAATTAATAGTCCTCTCCATGCTCATGTGTCATTAGGAACTATAAAGTACATATTATCTCCATCTTACACAAGGGAAAAAGCAGAATTGCCTACATCAAGTGCTTAAAAATTAGGAGATTGACTTCAGGCCCTGAGTCCGTAAGAACACGATTCCCTTGGGTTGTATGAGTTAAGCTTTAATCCATACATGGCTGAAAGTTCGGCTGCACGTTTGAAACTACTGACTTGAGTTCGGCCCAGATGGTTCCGGGAACTGTGTTTCAGGCCCACAGACCAAGCTGCATGTGTTCTCAAGGGTGCCATTGGCTCTGTGTCAAATGGAACACAGCTGGCGCTGCTTGTTCCTGTAAAAATCCCCTAGACCAGTGATGGCGAACCTATGGCACGCGTGCCACAGCTGGCACACAGGGACCTCTCTGTGGACACTCGAGCCATTGGTCGCCAGATCGCGAAAAGACCGTCCCCTTCTTCATTCAGCGTCGGGTTCCCATAGTAACTCCTCTCCACTCATTCCTCGCTGGCCTCCACAGGCAGGCACACTCCAACATCTCCACCCCCAGAAGCGGACTGCGCAGGCACCCAGCCCTCCTTCTAACTGAACAGACAGCTCAGAAGCACAGCACGCGCACGCCCGAATCTTTGCGCGCCTGGTGAAGAGCCATGCCCTGAGACAGAGCGGGGCGCGATTAGCTAGTGCCCCCTCCTCCTTCCTGCCAAATTTAAGGCACTTTGAAATAAATAAGTTGGTTTTGTGTTGCAGTTTGGGCACTCGGGCTCAAAAAGGTTCACCATCACTGCCCTAGACCAAGGATGCAGGTGGCCCCCCAAGCCCTGTGTGATGCCCCCCAACCTCGAACCCTAGAAAAAAATGGGAGGGGCAAAAAGGAAAAATGCTTTAGGAACAGGCTCTATGGTTCCTGCCATAGAATCCTCATTCCTAGAGCATCCTAGGAAGCTGTGCTAGAAGGCTCCTGCCGCCTCCTCCTTCTCCTCCAATTCAGTTCCCCTGAGCAGGAGAAGAAGAAGCCAGCCAAGCAAATAGTTGCTAATGCTATCACCTTGCCCGCATGCTGCCGTTTCACCAAGCAGGGATTGGGCCCCTCCTCCCCTCACAGAGGCCATTCCAACCAACTGTCCTGTGAGCAGGAGAGGGAGAAGAAGTAAACAATTTGGCTTTTAAAAACAAATTATATATATATATATATATATATATATATATATATATATATATTGCTTACTTCCTCTCTCTATATATATATATCCTCCCTCCCTATACCTTACAAGGACTGGGCTCACACAACACAATAAGCCATGGTGGCTTATAAGCCATGTTTGCTTCAGAGTGGCTTGTCGTGTTGTCTGAACCCAGCAGCATGGTTTGTTAACCACACACAAGCCACTCTTACCGGGTTCAAACAACACAACAAGCCACTCTGAAACAAACATGGCTTATAAGCCACTATGGCTTATCGTGTTGTGTGAACCTAGTCCTTGTGTATCATATCTTAAATTCAGACTGTAAGCCTGAGGGCAGGGACTGGCATGCTTCTTATCTCTGCAAGTCGCTCTGGAAGCCTTTTTGGCTAAAGGGCAGGGTATAGATGCTATAAATAAATAAACGTCTCTTGTACCACCTCGCTAGGCCATTGGCAAGTCTTAATGACCAATATCCCTCTGTGTTCGTGATGAACTTCATGTGACTCTGGTGTACCCTAAAACTCCCCCCACTGGCACAATGGTTGGTCCTCATTCCCCCTTATCAAAACCCATGCCCCACAATCTCTGGGACAAAGATGAGGCTTTGGGCCAGTACAAGGCTGAATACTATGTACGTAACAGTGCAACCCTATGCATGTCTACTCTGAACTAACTCCCACTGAGTTTAGTGGGGCTTGCTCCCCAGGTAAGTGGGTATAGGATTGCAACCAAAGTCTATCTAAGGATAAGGGACTCTCTTCAATTGATCTTTCTTTTTAATTTGAACCTTGGGATTGACTGGATCTGTTACCTGACCCACGCATTGCTCCTGTTCATGTGCCTAGCCAGTTTTGTTCCACTCTATAAACTTTGAAGGAGAGAAAAAAGGAAGTTAGAGACTGGGCCCTGGCTTGGCAGAGACCAGAGAGTTTGCTAAAAGTCCTTCCCTCTCTCAGATTAATTCCCTTAGCTCTGATGTGCCTTCACGGTTGAGAATTAGAGAGCATACGGAAGTGGTGACCACCTAGTTGTGTGTAAATACACTGACATGCTCCAGCCTGGTCTTTCCTCATAGACTGGTGATCTGGCTCCGTGACAGGCCTGGTTGAGAAAATAATCTAAACCATGGTTCAAGTGATGAGCTGCAGTGAGCCTTGGCCTTGCAAACTCCCTCTCCCATCTCTTTCACCTTTGTGTGCAAGAGGAGGAGTGTGAAAGTTTCCACTTTCACTTTAGAACAACCCACAATTCTATGTTACATCTCAACTTGGGGAACTGTGATTTGTGGAAACCATGGTTTGATCCTGGTTTGTTTTAGCTAACTTTGGTTAGAACAAACCACACTTCTCCAGGTTTAGATGTAACATGAAACTGTGGTTTGTTCTAAAGTGAAAGCAGAAGCTTTCAGTTTCAGTATCCCCTTCTCATGCACAAAGGAAGAAAAACGGGGAGAGTGACCTTTGATGTCAATAGAACTTTCTTAGAAATATACCTTATTTATTTGATTGATTGATTTATATCCCACACTTCCTCACAAAGAACCCAGGGCAACTAAAAATCCAAATAAAACACAGTATACCACATAAACATTAACATCATCACTCTAAAATCACAAGTATATAATAACAAAATACAATAAAACCATCAACACAATCCATCAGTCAAAAAATAGAGTACTTGTCTATGCCCCCAAAGCCTGCACTAATAAATAGGTCTTTGTCTGGCACCTAAATGATAACAGTGTGAGGGACAGCTGAATCTCTACTGGAAGGGAGATCCAATGGTGGGGTGCTGCCTCCGAAAAGGCCCTGCTATGTGTGGTAGCCCCACAGGCCATATTCCTCAAGGGCACCACAAGCAAAGCCTCCCTGGCCAATCTTAAATCCCAGGATGGTTGTAACTGGGGAAGGCGGTCCTTCAAATACCTGGGTCTTCAGCTATTTAGAGCTTTGTATGCTCATACTAACACCTTGAATTGGTCCCGGTAGCTCACTGGGAGCCAGTGCAGAGATTTCAAAACTGGTGTTATATGCTCACATCTCATTGCACCTGTCGACACATGGGCAGCAGCATTCTGCACCAGCTGCAGCTTCCAGAGCATCTTCAGGGGAAGCTCCCCATAGAGAAGCTCCCCATTGTAATAGTTCAATTAGGAAGTTATCAGAGCATGGACTACTGTTGCCAGGTTAACCCAGTCCAGGAACACCCAAACCAACCACTGCTGGTCATAAGTACTCCTCACCACTAAGGCCATCTGGGCCTCCAGTTACAGCTTTGAAATGAGGGGTACACCCAGGCTATGGACCTGCTCTATCTAAGGGTGTGTGTGTGGGGGGGTGCTACCTCATCCCTGCAGCCATCTACCTAATTTCCAGACCTGGGAACCACTTTCCATACAGCATCAGGATTTAACCTCAGTTTACTGGCCCTCATCCAGCCCACCACTGTCTCCAGGCGTTGGTCCAACGCTTGCACAGGCTCTCCTGATTCCAATGGAAAGGAGAGATGGACCTGGGTGTCATCCACATATTGGTGACTCTGCGCTCCAAATCCCCAGATCGTGCCCTCCCCCAAACCTAGTGGTTTGATATAGATGTTAAATAGCATGGGAGACAAGATGGAACCTTGCAGGACCCCCTGAGAGATGAGCCTAAAAATTCACACTTCTAAGAAATTATAAACCAGGGGGTAGGCAACCTTTTTGGGCAGGGGGCATTTTGGCAATTTGAAAAGCTGTCCTGAGTACTATCAGAAAATGGCTGCTATGGGAGGCCTGCCAAAAGACAAGTAACCTGCCCAAAAGGTGGAGTATAAGGCAGAGATGGGGTCTGAGACCCAACACACCACAAGCAAACTCTTGAACCCACAGTTTTCAGCACCAACAGAAATCTATTTCACAGCAATCCCTGCTGCCAGTAAGAAAATGGGTTAATTTTAAAAAGTGGAAGGGGTAGGGCACCTTAGCAGGCACCAAGAAAGGTGTCCAGGGGCACAATGGTGCCCATGGACCCAATGTTGCCTACCCCTGTTCTAGATAGTACATGTTCTCTGTCCTGTATGAATCTGCTTTCACATTTGTTCAGGGAGAGAGAGCAAGGTCAGCTTGTACCTGTGACAGGCCAGTGTGCAGAATTCAGTGCCTGTCACATCATTTAGAATGCTATCACTGCTTTAAAAATGTTAATTCAGAAGGCTGCAATCTTAAACACACTTACTGGGGAGTAAGACGGCTTACTTCTGGGTAGGCATGCACAGGACTGGGCTGTAAATGTGAATTGTTTGCCATGTGAAAGTAAGTGCCATGGACTTCGAACAGTGAGCCAGAGACTGAAGCTTCAGTGTACTGCAGAGCAATCTGGCCTTCTCCCATGGCTAGCACAAACAGAAGGTTCTATGCAAATTAAGCCAATATATGAACATATACAGAGAACGAGACAATAGTTTGGATTAACTTGGATGAGGAAGACCTGGGTTCAACACCACACCTAGGCATGAAGCTTACTGGGTGACCCTTGGTTTTATTTACTTATTATACTTATATCCCACTTTTTTTTTCTTGCAAGGAACCCAAGGCAGCTTACATGATCTTCCTGCTCCTCTCCATTTTATCCTCACAACAACCCTGTGAGGTAGGTTAGGCTGCGAGTCAGTAGTGACTGGTCCAAAGTTACCCAGTTGGCCAAGTGGGGACTAGAACCTTGGATCTCCCAAGTCCCAGTCCAACACTCTAACCACTACGCCACCCACAGCCTTAACCTATCTCACAGGACTGGCTGTGTCACAGGGCTGTGAGGATAAAATATGAGAGGAGAACCATGTATGCAGCAGCCCTGAGCTCCTTAGAGAAAGGGCAGATGGCAAAAAGCTATTATATATAGAAAGAAATATAGCTGATTTTCACAGAGGACTGCCCACAGAAACTCCAACTTCCAATGTAAATGTACAGTTCTGTCCATGTCCATGCTCACAATGATTTGGAGAAAGCAACATGACTTTAGTGATCCTTTCCATAATTCAGTTTAGGGCTGGTTCTAACACAGTGTTCTCCAACCTTGGGTCCCCCAGATGTTTTTGGCCTACAACTCCCAGCATGCCCCAGCCAGCTATGCTGGCTGGGGCATGCTGGGAGTTGTAGGCCAAAAAACATCTGGGGACCCAAGGTTGGAGAACACTGTAATCTAACATAACACTTGGCAGTCACAGCTTGACTCCTGGCGCAATTCCAATGGTTGCATGTGTGGGAAAATGCCAGGTAAACGGCCTGTAATCACAACTAGGTCACAGATGGACACAGGTATTGTCACCACATTCCTGCTCACTGTGGTTCACGGCAGACAAGTCACATGGATGACTCACTCACACGCAGAACGTCTTTAGATAACCATGGTGCAAAATGTTCTATTGGATCTAAGTGAGACTGCAGAATCCGAGATCTGTGCCCACCCTGCTGGAGCTTTCCCGCTCCCACCTCTCTCTCCCCTTTCAAGCCCCACAGGACAGCCTCCCCATCTGTTTATGATTTACCCTTTACAATGCCTTGTTTCCGATTGCATAGATAAACACACTTGGTTATTTCACAGGCAGCTGGTTAGCTCTAATTACACTGTAACTACACCAGAACCATGGAAACCTTTACCACCCTAGGAGAAGAAAAGAGGTGTCTAAAAAGAGCTATGCAGGAAACATTATCCTGATTTTGTTTACCCTCCGAGAGCAAACCTGTCCTCTGGCCTTTAATCCTGCTGGTCACAATAAAGCACTTTCGGATAGAATGAAAACATAGTAATTAAAATTTCATAATCCCATATACCAGGGGAGAAAAAGCTGACAACGGCATCCTTTCAGAGCTTGCAAAAAGTAGATGTGGAAAAACAGACTGGATTTCTCTGCCATCAGTGGATAAATTATGGGGTCCAAATATCTTGGCGGAACACTGTGTGTGTGTGTGTGTGTGTGAAATTGCGATAAATTTGTGATGAAATTTATCACAATTTCATCATAGTTCCAGGGACATTCCTAGAATAAATGGGTGATAGACCTTTAGGAAGGCAACAAACATTTGCTGTACCTACCCTACGGCAGGGGTGGGCAGCTGGATCGACTTCATTTTTTGCTGGAACCACAAAATCCACCAACTGGAGCCTGATGCAAAAGGCATACGTTACATGTAAAATTAAAGAATTCAGAGACCAGGCTTTTGTTTTGAGTGCCAAAACTAAAATGGAGCTCACAGCCCTTCCACATAAAAATCCACTCCTGGTTAACCTAAGCTTTCTTCATTTCAGCAGTATAATTTCGGGGTGGGGGAGAGAGTCATTTTGTTGCTTCCATTGCTAGACAATTGGCAAACAATCAGAACTCAGAAATTTACTACAAATCACCCAGAGATTATAGATTCGGATCTAACTTCTGCCCACCCCTGGGGAAAATGACATTGGAATACTGGGCATACTGAGCCTCAAAATGGCTGTAAGAACCTTTTCAGACATTAAAGACATAATCCTATGCATGTTTAGACAGAAAAAAGGCCTACAACTCCCGGCATGCCCCAGCCAGCATAGCTGGCTGGGGCAAGCTGGGAGTGTAGGCCTTTTTTCTGTTTCAACATGCACAGGATTGTGCCAAGACTTTCCTGCACGAATGGTACTGGCCTTGTGGAAATTGGAAATGTTTTTTGGGGGGGCACTGAGAAACCCCAACCACAGTGTTATCTCTTCAAGATCTTTGATAGCCTCATGTCCCATCCAATCAGCAGCAGCAAGCTTGCTGCCTTATCAGACCCTAACTCTGTTTATCTGCCAGAATGTGATCTTAATGGCTGGACCAGTCAAGTAGTGGGTGGATGGATGGCAGCACTCCGCATACCTAGTTATAGGGAAAGTCAAACGAACCCCTAGCCTAGGAAGCATAAGGAGCCATTACCAAATCTCATCTCTCATGGCAGATGGCAGATCGCAGGTGTAAAACAGGGCAAGACCACCATCACCCTTGTCTCCCTGTGCTACTTTGTACATTCTTCAGAAGCTGAGAGAGAGAGGAAGTATGACTCATGTTTCATCTCCCCATACTTCCAAGTCCTATCTAAAGAGAAGAGAAGAGTATATATCCTATAGATTCTAGAAGAATGTTCCCTGTGGGGAAATCTGCACTCTTCCAGTGCAGTAGCAGAAGTACATCAGAAAGATGTACCCTTTCTGATGTAACCTGGAAGCACAGAGGCATAAAGCATGAGTAATTTATGCTTCCTCTCCCACTACTTCTGCAGAACATCTGAAGTGGCCCGGAGAATATCTGCGTCTTTTTGCATACAGGCAAGGCAGGATGTGGGACATGGGAGTTAGACAAACATGCAGGTCCAGAATGCTGTTCCACATTAATCTTTGATGTAGTTTAATCCAGCACTGACCTTGACAGGGAAGCCTTCCAAGTTAAGAAAATTGTGTTTCACACACACACACACACACACACACACACACACACACACTGTTTTTCTTCTGCTAGGTACTTCACCTCCCCTTCCCCCCACCAAAATTCCTGCTGCTGCTGCTATTGCTATCGGACCTAGGTCTAGCTCCACTTATCTGTGGCTCAAACCCAGACAGCTGGGTGATTGTGAGAGAGGAAATTTAATTAAAAAGTCAAAATCCTAAATCAGAAAAAAGAAGCTCTTCAACCTCTCCCCCTCCTTCCTGACTTGATATATAAATAGAGCCCATCAGACTGATGAAGGGTGCTTATTATTTCTTTAGTGTTGTGAGCATGAAGAAAAAACCCAAAGGGTTTTTCTCTAGAGAGAGCACATGGCATAATCACTCACTGCTTGTGTGGGTTTCTACTGTGGAACGCTGAACAGTATTTTTAGGATTGTTTATTTAGGGTGGTTTGAAACAAAGAGATGCCTATGGCACTCTAACATAGTTAGAAAGCTGCTTATTCAGATAGACAGACAGATAGATAGATAGGCCTTCACACACACACACACACACACACACACACACACACACACGTTCAATGGTTGTGTTCAGATGCAGCGCATTACAAGTCACAATACTGTGTTGGTTCATTAGAAGGGTTGGCTTAAAAAAAAACCTAGAGAAAATATCTTAGATTCAAAGTGAAGATATGCCATAGGAAGGGGGGGGGGAGTTGGGAGACACAGTTGTTGCCTTAATGAGTTCTGCTCAATTCAACAAAGGAATGAGGGCATGAAAGTGAAAAGTAAATCGCAATCGTGAGTTTGACATTGTTGCATTCCACCCACTAGGCTTCTCTTCTCTTTCTTCCTGTTCTTACTATTTACTTATAACTGACTAATTCTTCACCAGCGGAGATGAGAGCTCAAGTATCTCGGCACAGTGCAAAGCTACGCACTTTTTTTTTTTTTTTAATTTTTATTTTAAAATTTTTTAAACAATACAAAGAAAATAACACACACATATAACTAATATAGTGCTCCCATCACCATGGGACCAAATAATACAATAACTCTATATTTGTTCATTATTCCAAAAATACAACATATCTTGACAGGGTAAACTCCCTTTCCCCTTTTTAACACATATTCCAGAAATAAACCCCAAATATCCTTAAAAATATTTTTCTTTAATTGACAGCTTTTGCATTTGATATTACATGTCAACATATCATTCAATGTCATATCCCATACTTCTTTATACCAATCGGTAATAGTGAAAACTTGCTGAATTTTCCATTTCCTTGCTATCATTAATCTACCTGCTGTTAACAAATTTATAATTAATTCTTTAACGTTTTGAGGACCGATCACCTTTTCCGTTATTGATAGCAAAGCTAGTTTAGGACAAACCTCTAAATCAGCTCCAACAATTTCTGATATTTCCTCAAAAATCATTTTCCAAAAAATCCATTACATTTTTACAACTCCACCACATGTGAGCATATGTACCCAGCTCCTGACATCCTCGCCAACACATTGGAGAACATTTGTTATCTATTCTATTCAATCTCACCGGAGTCAAATACCATCTCCAAATTAGCTTATAAAAATTCTCTTTGATTCTTATAGACATATTTTCCAATATTCGCCTATCCCAAATCTTGTTCCACTCATCCTTTGATATTTCCTCCTCAAACTCTGTATCCCAAACTATTTTAAGATTTTCTGCTTGCTCTTCTGATTTCTGCAACATTTTATATAACATCTTTGTAAGACCCCTAGCTGATGCATTTCCTTCTATAAGTTCTCTAGACATAACCAACTGCTCAAATGCGGTGAAATCTCTTTCATGCTCATGTCTCCTCTTCCATTAAAGCTACGCACTTCTACAATAATGTCCCATCATCTCAAGATCCTTTCCCTTTTTAATAAAGCAAACAAACCAACCAATTCAAACATTTCCTTTGAAATATGTGTGCTCTCCTTCTCCTGAACTAGGGTATACATCTTCCTTTTGGAGCAAATAGGCTTCTCCCTCCGCACCCCAGCATGGCTATTACTCTCCTCTGTTACCTTTGTCCAGTCATCACATTATTATTGCAAGAAGGAGGCTAACACCACTGTAGTAGTAAGGAGGAAGCAATTTGCACTGCTCATAAAAAAATTATTGCCTGTACAAGCCCTTGATATGCCCTTGTCTGAACTAAGCACACGGAAGATATTCACTAAGTCCTAGAGATATTTCTTGATTTGTGGTCAATGGAGCTGCCTCCCCTTGCAAAGTGAATGGGGACATGTGCTCATGCAGGAGTGCTGGGGCACACATAGCACCCTGGGTGCCTGGGCTACGGCTGTTCCACTGTGCCCCATCACTACATCTAGGGCTCTCACTGAGAATACCCTCCTGATCCAAAGCTTTATTACGTGTGTGATCCAGCCTGAGGAGGGTATGTACAGTCACTCAAACGGTCTATCAACAGCTATTGGTCATGATGGCAAAGATGGACCCTCCCATGCTGGCAGGGGAATGCTGGGAGTTTTAGGGGTTGTTTTTTCCCCCCTGTCTAAACATGCATAGGATTGCACCCTTAGCCAGGGTGTGATCCACTTCAGGGTCCAACCCACTATCTGAAGACCAATGCTACAGGTGGCCAGTATGCAAGCACTAGTGCCATATTAGCAGTAATTATCTTTTTTCTTTTGGCCAGCCTCAGCTACAATGCTTTTTCTTCCATTTCACTGTCATCTGCCTACTCCCTGCACCAGATACACAGCAGTAGTAGTGGATCAGCTGCTCTTACCAAAAAACAAAACAGACTTAACCCCTCCCCACCCACCCACAAAAATGACTGGCTCTTTCTGAAAGGATAATTTTTTCCCCATTCATGTGCCCTTGAGGCTTCCTTGGGAAGAAAACAAATAATGGGAGGAGGACACAGAATGAGTTGTTATGATCTCTTGGAGGAAAAGAAGAGGAGGGGGGAAATTCCCCAGAGTTGAGTGGATGAAGGGCTTAGGTGTAATTGGAGTTTTAAAAGCCCTGCTTGCTTCTTTAATTTGTTTATTGTGCCCCTGCCTCCTGAATAGGATTACAAATCAAAGTTAACTTTTTCTTTCCCCCTTAATTATTACAGGCCTGGGGTTGAGGAAGGCTCAAGTATTGTAAATAAATTCATAAATAAACAGAGCACATGGCAAGCAGTCAAGAGCCTTCAGCAATGGGTAATACTGTGCATGAGGTGTTACATGTATACAAAAAGGATGTTGTTATTACAGTCGCTGAAACAGTGTGCAAGTTCACACGAGGCACCAGGGTCAGTTCCAGGTTTTTGAGGGCACTTGGGCAAGACACCCTCAATGGGCCTCCTCCCTCAGGGAGTCTATCTTCCCACCGCTATTGTCACCAGCTGCTGTTGCTCCTCATCTTCTTTCCCAGCTTTGTTATAATTTGCTTGCATGACAGGCAGAGAGCCGGTGAGCAAGTAGGCCGTGGCATCTACCTCTCCTTCTCCTCCGCCTCACCAACACCATGGTCTGGGCCAGAGCAAGAGGCAGGTGAACAAGTAGGTTGCAAGGGTGAAGAGGAGGAGCAACTCCAAAGGGGTCTGGTCAGCGGGCCCGTGCCAGGGTGTGGGGCCTCGGCAGGTGCCCGACCATGCCTACGCTTGACGCTTGTCCTGTTAGGCGCCATTTGCAGCAGAAGCTTGTACCATGACAGGCAAAGAGGCATCCTGCTGCTGAGAAATGTGGCTGTCCCAGCTCTGCCCAAACTATCAGAAATCCTAAAGCTCCTTACAGCGTTATTTTGCCAATGTAGAAATTGCAGCAGTGCTGGGCAGATGGCAGGAGGGTCACTCTGGGCCTTTGGGCAGAACACAGAGGGCTTTGGGAGCAGAGGTCCCGTCTCGCCAAAAAGCCCCTTCATGGGGCATGGAATTTCACCAACTGCCAGAGTGGCGGTCCTGAAGGTTTGTTCAGTACAGGAGGCCTTCATGCAATACCAGGGCAAGTGGATGAGATGCACCCTTGGCTGCTGTTACAAATCTTGCCCTGGAGAAAGTATGCTCTGCTGATGCGGTGTACTGGAGCAGACTGAAGAATTAATTTATGGTTTAATCCCATCTGGGCCTTAAACAAACAAACACGGCAACTCCCCCCCCCCCCCCCGATCAGTCAATGAAAATAGCTATGGCTCTCATCCTGCACACAGGCTGGTTAAATCCTTAACAAGACTGTCTGCAAGATTGCAGCCTATAACAATAACTTAATGCTGAAATCACTTTTCTCATTGGCTATAGTTTTTGCATATGCATTTGAGCTTTCCAAGAGTTCAGTAGTTATCGTCACATCTTCCTTCATAATACCCACCCTACACTATCCATTTGGGTCAGCACCAGGAGCTGGCATCGCTGGGCACTTGCTAAGGCCCCCTCCACAGCAGGGGGCTCACTGTCAACCCCCACATCCCCCTGGTCCTGCTCCTCCTCCTTGCTGTCGCTGCCTGATCCCAGGCCCTCTCCAAGCGTGAGAGGAGAAACAGCAAGGACGAGAAGCTGCCTCCACTGGCTTTGCCCACTCCCTCTGAGTGGAAGTTGGGCCCAGAGGGAGAACAGCAAGTGAAAAAGCAGTGATAATACTAGCAATCAGGAGGTGAACTTAATCAGGGAGGAAGGCAGCACTGTTACTGTGGGCATCTTGCCCAACAGACCCCGCAAAATCTGGAGCTGCCATCCATTATCAAGAGATAGGAAACCACCACCTAAAGCGAAGACTCCTTCCTCTCCGTCTCTCTCTTCACTTTTGCAAAATCCACTGTTAACGAACTAGCAAGCCTTGCCACGTTTCTGCTCAATACCACCACCACTCCCACGATGCATTTCTTATTTTATTAAAGCAGGCAATCAGACTACTGACACTCGCTCTGGCTAGGTGCTCAACGGAACTGGTGTTGCCACAGTAACAACTGGAGGCCCAGTGTCCCTTATCAGCATCAACATCAACATCCTTGCTCAAATTGAAAGATGGCTCGTGCTCCTGGAGTGCCAGCCGTGCATGAGACGAGGCTGCTGATGCCATGCGGCAGCCTCTGCTCAATGGGAAATGAAAGAGCACACGGGCCCTTTTGTCAACTCTTAATAATGTTTAAATATCAGAAGGTCAACAAATGAGAGGTGCAGGGTCCTCACACAAAGGGCTTAGTGTCCAGAGTACTGAACTAAGAGGATAGAAGAGAATAAAGGAACTACAGTAAAGAAAAACAAAAAAACCCTGAAAAACAAAAACACCCCCCCCCAAAACTACCAAGGTGTGTGTGTGTGTGTGTGTGTGTTTAAACTGATCCATCAGTTGAACCCCAGTAGGCAGACTTTTCTGCTTCTCTCTGGTGGTTGGTTTAGTAGGAAATGACAGCATGCAGCAAATGTCCTTAGAGAGCTGATAAATAAAGATAATTGCTTTGAAAAATGGGATATTTATGTCTAAATAATTTCCTCAGATTGAAAAGCAATGGGGCAACATTTTCTTATTCACAAGCTTCCTTAAAAGTTCACCTGTAAAAAAATACGACTCATCTCAATAGAGAGCCTGTGTGGCGTAGTGGTGAGAGTGTTGGACTGGGACTCGGGAGATCCGGGTTGTAGTCCCCGCTCAGCCATGAAGTTCACTGGGTGACTTTGGGCCAGTCACTGACTCTCGGCCTAACCTATGCCACAGGGTTGTTGTGAGGATAAAATGGAGACGAGGATTATGTAAGCCACCTTGGGTTCCTTGCAGGAAAAAAGGCGGGGTATAAATGTAATAAATAAATAAATAAATAACATGGGACACTACAAAATCTCCCGCCTACCACATTATTTGCTCATAGAAGTACCAGCACCTCCAATTCTGTTCCTGTCTTCATACTAGGAGGACCAGTTTGCTGGGTGTGTATTGAATGCTTACCTGTTCTAATCCCAATTGACCTGAATTAATGGGAGTAAGCACTGCAGAGGGTCCCAGTTCAATCCCCAGCATCCACAGGTAGGGCTAGGAAAAATCCTTGCCTGCTACCCTGGAGAGCTGCTGCCAGTCAGTGTAGTCTGCACTGGATGTGCATGTGGGGAGGGGAGGGATGAGTGAGTATGGGGTATCACCTGCCCACCACTGACCCAGCCCCACCCACCTTGCCTTTAAAAGGGTTCCTGTCCCCTGGTGAAGACAGTACTGGGCTAGATGGAGAAATGGTCTGACTTGGCATAAGGCAGCTTCCCATGTTCCTGTCATTCCTATCATGACTGACAGAGACTGGGTTCAGACAACACGATATTCTCAGGGGTTGAGTATGGGTCTGAGTGTGGGTTGTTGTTGAACCGTGGGTGATCGTGTTGTTTGAACCCAGCCAAGATAACAAACCATGGTGAACAATTCACAGTTCACAACCCCACAACAAACCATGGGTTCTCTTCATGGGTTGTTTGGGGTTAACAAGCCATGACTTGTTAGCACAGCTGGGTTCAGACAACACAATAACCCACACTCAAGGGTTGAGTGTGTCTTGTCATTGAACCAGCAGTTGTTGTTGAAATGTGGGTTATCGTGTTGGCAGAGTGTGCTTTGTGTGTGCAATATGTGAAAATGCCCTAAAGAAAGAATCTATAGCTGCCTCCTTTGGCATGCAGGACTAATGTGTGTTAAAATAGTTGGAAATCACCCAGTATGTCTATCCTCATCCAAGTCAGCTAGGAGGACACTTTTGCAAGGAAGTCCACAACACTCCTCCTTTCAAGTTGAAATCCTCATCTTGAAAAGGTTACCGAGCGCACAGTTTCCATTTGTTTTCAGTGGGAGTTGCAGGCATTCTGAACCCTGGAAGATTAATTTCATATCAGGCAGGATTTTTAAAAATATCTTTACATCCTGGATTAATGTAATGGTGGTATATGAGTAACCAGATGTAATTTTTGAAACCCTGTATTTTAGGGAATACTAGGGATGGGACACATTTGCTTAATTTTTTCAGTGATGATTTAATTTTAAAACAAGCAAAAACAACAAAAACCCTTCCCACCCCACCCTCTTCCATATAGTAGTTATTCAAGCTTGCAATCATTATCCCTTTTAAGAATATTCCAGAAAGCTTGCCATTAAAACATGTATGCAGTGGAATGACTTATAGCTGTTTATGTTTCCTGTACTTTGAGACAGGAACCCTCCCTTTTGTATCTGTTTCTCTCTGGCTATGAAGAATAATTTTAATTACACTGTCTTGGCAGGAAGCCAACTTTGATTACCCCAAAAGAATAGAAAATGACAACTGTCTGAGCACATTTAAACTTCCTGCTCAAAGTAACTTCCTTCATTTAACTGAGCAACATTCAGCTAAAGTATGAAAGAAAGAAAAAGGAGCACTGTGTATTATTATTATTATTATTATTATTATTATTATTATTTATGCCAGCTGTAATCAGTTGTATCTAGTGGTTCATTGTTCAGAGAACCGATGACACAGAAAGCAGGCATAATGGGAAATTTAGGAGGACCTCAAACAGGATGTCAAGGGAAGGAAGAATTTATGTTCAGCAAATAGAACAGCTGTAACTTAACCCTAAAACAACTCAGAAATGCACAGTTCTTATTTGACAGCCTGATTTTCCACGGGTCAAGACAGGGTTTTACTATGACAGGATTTGATTTTTATTTAAAGAACAGTCAACAGGTCACTGAGGTAGTGGGGAAGCAAACTCCATGGAAACCAATGCAAACATTACAGGAAAGGGTCCATGTTCTGTCGTGAGATCAAGGCCGACCCAACTATGAGGCTGCAAATTTGGGATGCATTGGACAACATCATACCCTCCAACATTTCACAGATGAAAATAGGGACATACATGTGAATTTGTAAGAGGTAATGGTTAAGCAACATGAAGGTGTGATCAAGAGGGTGTGGCTAGGTAACATGAGGGTGTGGCCAAGGGCAACCAAAGGGCATGGTCAGGTACAAAATTTATTAGAGGAAACAAACAAAACTGCATTATTTTAAGCACAGAAATCTTTGCATTTATGTATTGCATTTAGGGAAGCCTGAGGGAAAAAGGAAACCCCAAATCAATAAATACAACTAACTATATACATGTGTGTATGTGTACACACACACACAACATTAACAATAAATACAACATTATAAAAATAAACATTATTATAAAATAAATAAATAAATTCAACATGGGTGAAAAGTCTTCATTACAAACAAACAGTCATGTAACCATGACTCTCCTCCCTCTCAGGGTTTGGATCTTGTGGAGAAAAGAGCCTCTGAGGGTTCCTACTCATGACATTTGCATTTTGCATCTCAAAAGCCGTCCCTCTAGCCGTCCCGGTTCACACATGAGGTGTGCGTGTGTGTGTGCAGGCGTGTGCACGCCTGCACACGCACACGCACACGCACACGCACACGCACACGCACACGCACACGCACACGCACACCTCCTCATGTGTGAACCGGGACGGCTAGAGGCTGGGGGGGCGGGGTGTACATAGTTCCCCTGCCTGGCGTCCCAAGGTCTACCAGGCTTTTGAGATGCAAAATGCAAACATCATGAGTCATGAATCACCCCTCCTCCCTGCCTGGCCAGGTGAAGTTCATCCTGATTGGCTAGAAGCAGCAGAGTTACAGAAAGGAGGAGGGGAGGGGGGAAAAGATATATTGCCAAGGTGTGGCTTTTGTCTTTGGTCGTCGTGTCGTTGCTGTGGATCATGACAGCAAGCTACGCAGAGGTCCAAGCCTTCGGGCTGGCCTCAGGATCCGGCCCCAGGTAGCTCCTGGTGAAATTAGCTGAATGAGGGCTTTGGCAAAGGCAAGCCCGGAGGAGGGCTACCCATCTCGGACCTTAGGGTAGGTGTGGTAGTCTCCTCAGGTGGCAGGGCTGTGCTGAAAACAACCCTGAAGAGAACCGGCCCCCAGGTAACTAGTGTGTGCCTGGGAGATATAAGGAATCAGTTTTGTTATTTTGCAGCTCTACTGTCTGTGTACCAAAGCGTCTCTCTATTTTGGCTACTTCCCTCATTTCCCAACTTTGGTTGTAATATGCTACCTGAATAAACCTTCTTGGTTTTTACCCCACATGGTGTTTGTGGTTGCTCTGTGGTTTCAGCTCTAAATCCAGGTTATAGTCAAGGGCAAGTCCCTGAACAGAGATTCAAGTAGGATTGCAAAGAGCTGAGGCTAGCAGTCTGGCACCTTGAGATCTCTGGAGGTCTTGGACCTTTGGGTAGGAAAGGGTGGGTTGTGGCAGGTCAGCCAGCCCCCCTTCCTTCACAGATATCAAAATTGAAAATTGAAAACCTTAACTTGTGCTGAACCCTCAGTATTTTTCTTTGCTCTCCTGTATCCTATACTCAGGCCTTCAAACTTCAATCTACTGTTTGAAGTACTACTTGCTTTCTGATGCTAGATCTATATGTTCCTTTTCTGATCCTCCTTATGTTCTGCCTCCCCGTAAATTTGCCTGCAATAATAGGTAAAAGGCTATAGTTATTAAGTGTTTATCCTTATCTCTTATATTATTGTCAGTATTTGCCATGTTATAATATTTGGCCCAACTACAAATTTTCTCTTTGAGCAGAAATGCATCCTTTAATTCAATGTGTTGGTAACTAAGGCTGAACATCTAGGCATGCCTATTTATTTATTTGATGTATATTTGTATCAACTTGGCTTGTCAATCACCAACCTGAAACAGCTAATAACCCATAACAGATCCCAGAGACACAAACGTGGAGACCAGAAGTCTCCCCAATGCCATGGCCCTGATCTGGATGGGCTGAATTTTAGCTGGAAGACAAAAGAAAACAGAAAAACGCCCTAGCCACCCACCCCAGGATGCGCTAACCATTTAAGGGCTCTGACCACTCTGAAGCCACTTTGATCTCCAGACCCCCTTTGCCCCCTCTCCAAGGTTGATTTTCCAACCTCGGAACTGGTGTGGTTCTCTCCACGCCAGCTGCGAGGGGGCGGGGGGGGGGGATCTCCAACTCCCCCTTCCCAGGTTGGAGGATCATCTCTGACCTCAGAAGTGATATTACGAGCCATCCTATGGTCTCTGGGATGCATAGGATGGCTCTCTCCGGCACTGATTGGTTTCTCTAACTCAGCTTTCTGGGCAACTTGGAAACATATGTACATTTCCTGAATCAGGCTTGCTCCAATTGTGGACATTCTTGACCTGGGACCAGGCCCATCTTCCTTCTTCAGTGCAAGCCTGCTTGTTTCTGCCTTTGATCCTAATTCTCCCTTGCTGACTGCTTGCTTTTATCCACGGGCTATTTGCATCCAGCTTTCCCCTAATTGTCACCAGGACCAGCTCCAGATCTGAGGGGGTCTGCAGAAAAGTGCCAGTCAATGATCCTACACACACACACAGACACACGTCCATAGGCTAACCTGGCAGCTGTGGCAGGGTCTGGGAAGGCACCTGCCTTTTAAATTTCCCACGATGCCCCGGCGTGATGCTACATCCAGCATTCTAGGGCACTGTGGGAAATTCAAAACGCTGGGCAGCTTTCCAGAACCAGCCACTGCTGCCAGATAAGGCTGCAGCAGGGGCACTGGTGAGTAAGAAGGCCAACGTAGGCATCAGGACTGGTGGGGCCAAGGTAGACGTCAGTACCAGTGGGTCTTGCCTGGGGCACTTGGGTTCCAGCAGCTGCCTAAGGGTGCTGGTTGAAACTTCAGTATGGGTGAAAATGGCAGACGTATTTTACCAACCCAATTCGCCAGTCAACTTCAAGTCTACACCTAGGTAGACTACCGTATGTAGACCTAGCTCCTGACAAACATGTCCACTATCTGCTAGGACAGGGGTGGGGAACTCAGCCCTGGGGTTCAAATCTGGCCCTCTGGGGGTACCAGTCCATGATTCTGTGGTTCCCCATTTGGCCACACACCCTTTCCCCCCAACCACTGATTATTTGGTGGGGGGGGGAAGTTGGGGGGCTGTTGTGCAGCTTTCCCACCATTCTAACAGGTTGAAATGCCTCTGCTAGGGCTTAGTTACTGGCAGTAACTATGCTGGCATTCTTTGTATTTTTGGCCCACCCTTTTTGCCTTCGGCCCCTGCCTCCTTTGCCTTTGGACCTTGCCCACCACCGGAATGTGGCCTCTGAGAACCTCTCTGTGGAGAAAGCCTGACACGAGTCTACACACACACACAGTCTCTGCCCAAGGGAAGGGGGCGAGGAGGGGGGATGGAGTTACAGGGGAAGCAGCCAGACAGACCGGCATCCCCAACAATGGAGAGTCTCGGTGGAATTCCACAAAACCCAAGGAAGGACCATCAAGAACCATCAAACTATCAGGGCAGTCTCAAAGAGCTGTAAAGTACCCAGTACGTCACCTTCTTCCCGGGCAGGAATAAGCCCACCTGATACGAAGGGGCAGGCATAAGCCCCCACCTGACCTGGAGGGTGGGGAGAGCGGGAACTCAGGGGTAGAAAACCCCTCTCCCTTCCGGTAAAGGGCTGTTGGGAACACAGGGCGCTTCGGAACCGGATTCATCCTCCAAGCGGCGGCTGGAGTAAGCTGTTCCCATCCCCGGATCGGCCGACCCGGAGCCAGGCTGACATTGACTAGCGTAAAGTCTTTAGTCTAAGGTAACTGACTAATCCCAATGCGCTAGCCTGGGAGCCTGTTTCATTGATAAACACAGAGGTCACCTGAGGTTGTGTTGACATTATAGTATTCCTAGAAAGCTGTTAGTTCCGCTCCGTATCTTGTGTAAATAAATAAAGCCTTATTTGGTCATTTAAAGGGCTCTAGTTTCCTCTTGTGTGTGCGAACCTCCTAGGCGGTTTCCTGTGCTTGTACGGGCTGTAACTCAGTGCCGGTTAACCTGTTAAGCGCCGAACTCACGCAAAGGATCCAGGTGTTGATCCTTCACACTCTCCGAAACTGAATTCAGCCCTCGGGCTGGAAGAGGTTCAGCACCCCTGTGCTATGTATTAGCAAGTATTCATCCTCTAGTTTGTAAGATGTGCCCCCCCTTCATGCCAAACAAGATGCTTAATGCATTTTAGTACTTGTAGGTTTTTTGTTTTTGTTCTTTATACATGCTGCTATAAACCCCAAGCAGTCAACTCACTGCCGACTTGCGTTCTGCTTGTCACAGAAGCAGTAATAAACACTTCAGCCACGTGAGGAGAACTTTACTTATTTTACTGCATTTATAGACTAGCTCTCGTGAGAAAATTATTTACAGAGTGGTTTACAACAATACAAATAAAGACAATCAATTAAAATTAGGGAAAAAATATGACTATGCTAATAAAAACAAAAATATTAAAAATGGCATAACGGGAATCCTCACTTATCTCCAAACACCTAATGGAATGAAAGTGATCTTGTTTATCTATGAAAGGTGACCATGGAAGGAAACATACTGATTTCTAGTAGAGAAGATTCCACAAAGCTGGAGCCATCACAGAAAAAGACCTTGCTTCTGATAGATGAAAATCTTCCCACCCTAAAGGAAAGAACCTAAACTAGGGCCTCACTAGCAGATCTTGTGCCTGCATGTTTTCCCTTCTATGGCTAATACCAGCTACTAAGGGAGAAATTTGGTTTGGAGCTGAGGGAAAGGGTTAGACTCTGCCCCCCACTGATCCAAATTGGGGGCCTCTACAGCTCTCTCTCAACGCAGGGGCACCCAATCACAGATCTCCTGCTTAACACATCGTGTTGTCCTAAGCCAATGTCCGTCAACATATCCTGTGGCAGTGAATTCCATAGATTAATTATACCCTTGCTTTTGTATGCCCTGAATCATCTGCCAGTCAGTGTCATTGGATGATCCCAAGTTCAAGTGTTATCATAAAAGGGAAGGAGGAGGAGGAGGAGGAGGAGGAGGAGGAGGAGGAGGAGGAGGAGGAGGAGATCTCTCAATCCAGTTTCCCCACCCCAGGATTAGCTTCAGGTTTGAGGGGGCTCCTGGCAAAGTGCCCTCTGGTGGGTCCCCTCTTACATGGGTGCCCCCCTCAGTGAGTTTATCTGCTGGCAGTGAGCAGCAGCAGACACCAGCATTTTAATCCCTCCAAATGCCTAGGAGTAAATGCTAGTTATGGTGCATTCTGGGTAAATAAAATGACAGCTTGCAGGCCCAGCTGTCTAGGGCAGGGTCACATCAGCAGTCGGCCCCATGGGGGGGGGGGTTTCTTGGCAGCTGCCCAAGGTGGTGATGCCAGTCCTTCTCCACCCCTTGCATAATTTTATAAACATTGTGTCCCTTCTTTATTTGTCTCCTTTGCTAAACTAAAGTGCCCCAAATACTTTTGGGCATCTTTTCCCTCAGACTGGAAATTATATTTTTCAGTGTGAACTAAACCTCCCCTGACCTCTCTTGAGCTCTGAATTCTAGGCCCAAGCCTTTCCCTACATTTCATTCTTCAGCTACAGCTGTGCATCTCTTCCAGACAAACCATTCCGCATTTAAGAGTGCATTGTTATTGGGATTATGAATTCCAATTATTCCTTAAGTCTCTTTTGATTAAAAACGTCAAGCTTTATGATATTAGGCCTGGCTAATATACAAAATCCTTTTCCTACTTGTCACACAACACCAAGTTAAAAATCCCAGTATTGCCAGCCCCGAAGCCATGGAGTGTTCCCCTCTTTTAAATTACTGGTGTGTGTGTGTATGTGTGTGTGTGTATCTGGGGAAATGAGATTACTTGGTTCTTTAATTTGGGATCTGAACCATTATAGTGGGGTCATTTTGCCAACTATGCAAGTATGAAGGCTAGAACTGCTATAAACAATAAACAAATACAAATAGTTCCTTTTATGTTAATTTCATTCCAGAAAATGGAGCTTAATTAATTTAATCCTAACTTTCCCTAAAAATGAGGCCTTTAACAAATATTACGAAGATGTGTTGCCAATGAGATTGAAAGCGTTAACCTGAGTCCTCTCCAGATATGTGTTTAATCCTACACAGGATCTGAGATCCGTGTGTAAAAAGGATCTTTTAACCTTGGCAATAGTGCATCCTAGCAAATTTGTTCCAGTCACTCACAGATGCACACAGAAGCTCTACTTCTACAGAGGTTGGCTTATTGGTTACACAATAATCAAAGTGTACATAATGATCACTTTGGGAATTAGCTAGTTTGCTTGCATTAAGCACTGTCACAAATATTACTAGATGAACTCCAACAGGAAATTGATTAGCTCATCTGTAACCAACAATCCTATGCATACTAAACATATGAAGCAGAGGACCAAACAGAGACCATACAACTTGGAAGAGAGAGAGAGAGAGAGAGAGATGGAAAAGAATGTCAAAATCAAGAGAAGAGAAGCAGTTTGCTTAAGACATGTGCGTAGCCCAATGGCTAGCCCATATGCTGGATCACAGTGACACAAAGGAGCAGGTAGAACTACAAGGAAAGCTAATTTAACATATCCACACAGGTCCTGGCTTCTTGTGCACCTGTTCCTAGACCTCCTTGTCTTCTATTGTGAACTATTTCTATCTTATAGAAATCCTGCAGAAGCTTCCAGTAAGAAGAAAAGACTAGTGAACTGGGAGAAGAGAAGGGAGAACCAAAAAGAAGCCTAGCCACAATCCCATCCACTAGCATACCAAGGAAGGGCTGGACTTATGGGGCCGGCCTTCTGATCAAAAGATGGGCCCAAAGATTGAACAAGTCTCTCCAAGCACCCACACAACTGGAAAGTGGGTAAAAGAGGAGAAAGCTACAATCGGTAGGGGAAAGACCTCCTAATGATAGGACACAATTCGAAAGATACTTTTTCAGGGATCCCGGTGGATCATCCTGAAGGCAAGGGGGGGGGGGAGCTCCTGCAGCTGTTGTGGGGAAGAGGCCTTGGGTAAGGCTCCCACTTCAGCAGAAGTGAGGCTCAGACTGCCAGAACTGAGTGTTCAGGGGACAATGGTTGGCGTGGCTCTTTGGCGAAGCCCCAGGTTCCAAGTGATTTCAATAAAATGAATAAAGTTATTTCAGCAGGTAGGCAAGGATCCAAGAGCCAACAGGAATGGCAGGAACCATTGGAACTACTGGAAGGATGAGTTCTAGAGTCCTGGGTTTATATAGTATTTTTAAGCAGAACAAAACAAAAGGCATGTACCCTGACCAGGATGAATACCAGCCTTAGCAGGGCGGATTGCCCCCGCCAAATCTAATCAAAACGGGATCTTCCTTAGTGATGCACCCAAGGGTGGGGAACTCTGCCAAGGGATATGCAGTTCTTTGACTGGGTGTATTCATACCAAATGCCTGAAGAAGGTGCCTCAATTTCCATTGTGGGGCACTCATTTTAGTGTGGCGAATTAGGTTATATCACTGAATCCTGTCCCATGTACATGATGTGGGCATATAGTGGGCACCCATGAGGCAAGTGTTTGCTTGACCTTCTTGCCAGCCCTCTGTGCTTGTCCTTCCACATGAGACCAGGTTGAGCCTCTTCAAGCAACCTCAAACAGTATCAAAGAATACTGGGGTGATGTCCCACCCAGGCCCTTATGCCCAGCAGCTTGCCAACAGAAGGCAAACATTTATTGCTCCAGGAACTAGCGATGTTATGGGGTGGGGGATGTGTTGCTACTTGATACATGATAAAATCAGAACTGTTTGCAACATTCAAACATGTGACTCTACGAAAGGGCTGCAGAATGAAGGCCGGCAGAAAACTATGGGGAGTATTTTGTTTGTGTAAAAGCAAAAAGCCCATCCTCAGATAATATAAACAGCTCCTCTTTGCTGAGGCAGCAGCACAGCACAAAGCTTGCCGGAATGTCTGCTTTTATTTCACAAAGGAATTAAAAGGTCACTGGTGGAACTAGCCTTTGAACAGGCAACTGACGGCTTGTCTATACTGCCGAGACTAGAGACTAGTACTTCGTGGTGCCACTGGCTTTGCCTTTCCACCCTCCTCCCACTTCTCCCCTTGTTTTTCTAACAATGCCTTCCTCTGACCTCAGTTTGGGACTGTGTGACCACTTGATCCCAAAGTCAGGGTCACTCGGACTCCTTGAGGCCACATCAAGTATTAATAACCTTGCCAGGACCTGCACGTTTGCCCTGTTGTCAGTGCCTTTCTTGATTTAAAAAAAAAAAAAAAAAAGTTGCCAGGGAGAACATGATTCATAATTGGACTTTTGAAGGCACAAACTGTGAATAATGTTTCTACTGCCTGACCACAACACACTTCTTTTTTCCAGATATCCACAGTTCTCAACATGCTTACATACTGGTATGTGCTCCCCGCTTTCCCGACATGTGATCAGTTTCAAAGGCAGTGCTACCTGGGAACAGCTTCTTTTCGACAAGAGAGCACTGGAGGCTTGCGGCATTTTCTCCTAATATTTGTTCACTTACATAAGTGGAGCATAAGTGGAGACAAAGAGAAACTCCTATGAGACAGCACGCCTGCATGCTGTCCACATGCACTTCCAAGGTGCCCTTAGCCAATTTCCAGCTCCCATTGGTTCACACGACACGACAACCCCCACCCCCCAGGCTTATAAGCCATGGGGGGGGGTTGTCGTGTCATGTGAACCTGCCATGGGTTATTTGGGGTGGCTTATAAGCCCAGCTTCTGGGTTTATAAGCCAGCTCGACAGGCCATCGCTTGTAGGGTTTAGTAGGCCACCCCTGTGGTAACCCAAACGGCTACAGAGCTGCTTGGCAAGAGCTGCTTGGCAAGAAATCCTTGCCCGCTCTGTCGGCATCCGCATGGGCTGCCCCAAGCTCCTGCCAATGCCAGCAGAGCCCACTCGCCCTGCTCCCCTACCGCTGCTCACAAGTGGCAGCGGGGAGGGGGAGAAACCTCGGTGCTCCCACAGGGTCCCCTGAGATACCTGTCGAAGGACTGAGGGGGGAGGAAGGGGCACCCTACCCTCCATGTGCCTGATCATCTGTTGGTTGCATTGGGGGTTGGTTGGTTATATGCCACACTGTGTGGTTTTCTACCCAGTGTGGCTTATTGTGTTGTGCAAGCCCTCATCTGTCTTTTCCAAAACCTGCTGTCTTTCTCTCTCTCTCTCTCTCTCTCTGTCTCACACATTCACACCCCTCCACTGGAAGGGTATTGTCTTTTCGAAGCACTGATGGCTTTCTCCTACAAAAGAAAACACTGGAGACAGACCTCCAGCTAACAGAAAACCATCAATTGATATTTATCTCTTGTAGAGGAAACATCAACCAACCATCCCAGCCTATTAGCCTAACAACGGAAAAGTCATCCAGCAGCCATAACAACACACACACACACACACACCTGGGCTTCTCTCTTCAACACCTATTTTTTCAACTTCTGAAGATAACCCCAAATATCACAGAATTCACATATATTCCTGACATATTCCCAACTCAAGGATGGAAAGCGGAATACCGGTGGTCAATATAAGAGGTTTAAAGATGTTCTTAAGGCTAATCTAAAAAAATGCAATATAGACATCAAAAACTGGGAAGCTCTGGCCCATGAACAATCTAACTGGAGGTTGGCCTTTCACAAAGGTTCTATGGACTTTGAAGAAGCTCGAGTGCAAGGTGAAAGGGAGAAACGTGCTAAGCGAAAAGCACGTCAAATGAATCCTTTACAAGACCATCTTCTATCTGGTAACCTGTGTCCTCACTGTGGGAAGCTGTGTGGATCTAGAATTGGCCTCCACAGTCACTTACGGACCCATCACTAGAGTCTACACAATTTTCTTTAGAATTTTCCTCCTTTTAAAATCTCCTTTTTGTAAATTTTATTTTTTAATTTTTTTTATTTTTTATCCTGGAAGACAATCTTACTTGGTCACGAGTGATCATCTGACTGACTGAAGGGCAGCCCCACTCTTCATGTAGCACATGGCTGTTGTGTGTACACCGGTGTTACACCAGTATTTCCTGTAAAGTGTGGCCAACAAAAACACAAAGTGTGGAGTCACCCTAATTTTAACTGGAATCAAGCCAATATCTGTTCAAAAGAAGACAGAAGTGGCTTTTCCTATGTGCAGTACTCCACTTGAGGTTTATATTAAGGACATAAGAAGAGCCCATCTAGTCCAGCATTCTGTTCACACAGTGGCCAATCTGCTGCCTACGGGAAGCCCACAACCAAGACATGAGTGCAACAGCACCCTCCCACCCATGTTCCCCAGCAACTGGTGATACACGGGCATCCTGCCTCTGATACTGGAGGTAAGCATATATTCAAAGTTAAAGCCAAGCCACATGTTCAGAATGTCTCGTGGCACAGTCAGTCCTCTTGGCAGTCTACCAGCTCAGACGATTGCATGTCTGAATACTCCCAACGAAAAAACAAAAAACAACCAACTCTGCCCCCCCCCAACACCCTCCATGAATATAGAAAACTAAAATATCAGCAAGAAGGTGAAGCTAGAGCTCTTCCACTTAGGCTGCTCAAGTTTTCAATTTCTTTTAAGACCAAAAGAAAAAGGGGGGGGGGAGAACAATATGTAATTTACAAGGTAAAAGTAATATATTATAAACAATGCCTTGTGCGGGGTGTGTGTGTGTTTCCCAGTAAAGAAGTAATGGACGGGCTGGGGTGGGTGGGTTGGGACCAGTGAGAAGAGTGAATGGAAGTCCTGCTTTTTTGCCTCTTTGTATTGATCTTGACATTTTAAAAGCAGAAAACACTCTCTTTTCAAACTTAAAAGGCTCTGCCTAAAGCACTGCCTATATATGTGTATCACTTCTACTGCTGTGTAAAATTGAGGCACAGGAAACTATAAACCAGCCTGCAGTCACCTCGGGAACTAGAGCGGCTTTTTTATATATAAAAGGGATGGGGGGGGAGGAAAAAACAGGTAACTGCAGCAAAGATAATACTTTTCTTTTTTACAGAACTAACATAAAACACAAACCCAGTTAACTGTGTGTGCATGCGTGTGATTTTATATACCGTATATATTATATATATAATAATAAATTTTCCCTTAGGAAACAGCAACATCTCTTTTCATTTAATTTCCAGGGGCCCTTCTTCACAAATCAAGAGCAATCCACTTCGCAGAAAGGGGCACTACAATCTCCTTAAGGAAAGCAAGCTTCCGGTTATGGTGTGTTTTTATTTCCATCTGAAAAACAGTGGGGATGAAGGTGTTCTTCTCTGTAGGGGGAAAACTCTCAACTGTTTACCTAGCACAGAAGCCTTGAAAAGCTGGGCAAGAATTCTTTACAGCAGCTATGAGCAATAAACCCAGCATAGATAGGCAGGCATGCAGTTATGGATTTATGGCATGTCTCTTTTCTGATGTTAATACAGCAGAAACCCCTTTTATCCATACTTCAAGTACTTGCAAACTCACTGTGGTCTGAATGTCTTGTGTGCCCTCCTGGAACGCTGCAGATCTTTTAATTAGGGTTCTCATTTATTCAAACTTTGAATTATCCAAACGTTTAGGACTATTCTACAGCATTCTGTAGAATAAGCCAGTGTGGCATAGTGGTTAGAGTGTTGGACTGGGAATCGGGAGATCTGGGTTTTAGTCCCTACTTGGCCATGAAGCTCACTGGGTGGCTTTGGGCCAGTCACTGACTCTCAGCCTAACTTACTTCACAGGGTTGTTGTGAGGATAAAATGGAGAGGAGGAGGAATATGTAAGCTGCCTTGGGTTCCTCGCAGGAAAAAGGCCAGATATAAATATAATGAATACATAAATAAATAAATAATTATATGGGGTTATCTCAGTCTGTACTTCTATGGTGTAAACATGGAATCCAGTATGTACGTATGTGAAATGGAATTTGGCATCAAGAGAATCTTGTCTTCTTTATTTAAAACAACAACTTCCTAGCCCTCAGGTTGTAGAGAAAAGACTGGAACTTTTGTGAAATCAGGCCTGAAAAGGGCCTCCATTTGTTAGTGGAAGAAATGTAAATGTCTGTTTCTCACTATTCCCTGCCCACATGACTCCACTGGCCATCATAGCTCAATTCGCATGCCCTTTCCTCACCTACCAGGACCTTTCATCAAGTCATTAATGTTATATGCAGATATACTACATGGAGCTTGGGCACTTGATTTGGAGGCTCAACAAGTTCCATTGCACTGGCAATTAGAATGACCATTAAATGTAAAAAAAAATGTAAAATGTAAAAACAAGATAGAAACTTTTAAGACACTTTCTATTGTAATATTAAGAACTAATCGAGCTTTTGGTGCATTTCTTTGATTTTAATGGCTTAACAAATCCCATGCAAAGCTTATCTTGCTTGTCTTAATATTAAGATAAGCTCTTGAAAGGAACACAGGTAAACATCTCCCAGTTTTGTTTTGTTTTGTTTGCAGCACTGACCTTGTAAACTAGTTCTACTTAATTTGAAATATAATTATTTATGAAGGCACAAATATAACAGAATTAAATATTTTTGTAACAGCAAAATCAGCTAGCTTGGCAGCTGCGATGTGTACAATATAAATGTTTCTAACTTCTTTCAGTTTGATTGAAAGATGGGAGGAAGTAGATTAGCCACACCAAACTATGCCTAGTCCAGAGGAGAAATTGAGAGCGAGAGAGAGCAAGCAAAGATGGGAGACAGCTTTCCTCTTCAGTTAGGCCAGGGGTGAGCAACTTGTGGCCCTTCAGCTGTTTTTGCCTACAGGTCCCATCACCTCTAGCCGACATAGCCAATGGTAAAGGATGATGGGAGTTGTAGGCCAAAACATCTGGAAGGCCACAAGTTGCCCAGCCCTGGGTTAGGCCACTCTTCGTGGCCGAATTTAAACCTGTGGCTTCAAGGGTTAGAAAGAAAATGAAGCCATTTCAAAGTCCGCCTGGCACCCTGATCCCACATGGATCAGCTTCGCATACAGTGACGGGAGCAACAGATTGCCCTGCTACACCTGGAATGCAAGAGAAGCAGGACTAAAAAGCAGGGCAGCACCACCTCTGTTCCAGAAACATTATCTTATCTCCCTTACTATTTAGAGGCCATAACTAAATATGATTTTTTTAAAAATGCCACTGAATGCCTTGCGGTGGTCAGGAGGGGCCCCCTTTCCCACCCCTGCCAGAGGAAGGGAAGGGCTGCCACAGGCAGCACTAAAGGTAACCAGTACTGCGCTGTGAGGATCAAACAGTTTTGTTTGTTCACTGTTGTTATATTGTATTGGGTTTTATATTGGTGTGTGTGTGTATTGTGAACTGCTTAGAAATCTTAGGGCTCAATCCTATGCATGTTTAGACAGAAAAAAGCCCTGCAGCTCCCAGCATGCCCCAGCCAGCATTGCACTCTTAGGATATTAGGCGATATAAAAGTAGTATAAATAAATAAACCAACACGGGTCCTACTGCCTGCAGAAGGATCATGTCAGTGTTGGGACCCTTATGCGGAACTCTTTGAGCCACTCTCATTTCAAAGAGAAAATATAGAGAAAGGTACCCAAAAGTGTCAACTAAAATGTTCCAGAGGCTGAAACTTTCCCTGCATGGAAAGGCTAAAGACTTTGGGGCTTTTTCATCTAGAAAAAGGATACCTGGGTGGGAGGATATGGTAGAGGTTTATACTTTTCGAATAGTATTGTGAGAGGGAATAGATTATTTTTCTTCTTCTCCCTTTCTCAGCTTGGGATTTTGGAATCCCAAGAACTTGTTGAGATCCCCCAAATAAGTTGACTGGCAACAGGTGCATAACTGAGAAAAAGATGTATTTCACACACAGTACACCATCAGTTTATGGAACTCACAAATACCAAAACGTGGTAACGGCTACTAGCATAGATGGCTTCAGCCTTCCCCAACCTGGTGATCTCCAGATGTTTTGGTCTCCAACTCCCATCAGCCCCTGCCAGCATGGCAAACTGTCCTGAGTGATGGGAGCTATCGCTCAAAAACATCTGGGGCAGCGCTGTTCCAGGTTTTTTAGGACCCTTGGGCAAGACATCCTCCATGGGTTCTCTCCCTCAGTGTGCCTACCTTCTCACCACCATTGTCACCAGCTGCTCTTGCTCCTCCTCCTCCTCCTCCTCCTCCTCCTCCTTGCTACCACTTGTTTGCGTGACATGCAGAGAGCCAATGAGCAAATGGACACTGGCACCCGCTCCTCCTTGTCCTCCTCCTCCTCACCACCACCACCATTGTCTGGGCAAGAGCGAGAAGAAAGTGAACAAGCAGGCTGCAATACTGAAGAGGAGGAGCAACTCCAGGGGGAGTATTGTTAGTAGACAATACTAACTGGCAGGGCTTTTTTTCTGGTGGAACTCACCGGAATTGAGTTCCAGCACCTTTTCTTCTATTAATTGCATTACAATTTAATCACCATCTACTGCCAAGGAAATGTAATCCAAGAGTTCCGGTACCCTTTTCTCCAGAAAAAAAGCACTGCCTACTGGGGCCCTCAGCACGCGCCCAACCATGCCTACCCTTGACGCCGGCTTTGATCTGGGGGGGAACCAGTTATTAGACATATACAGAGACAGCCTCCTTCTGAATACTGGATATCAGGGACAGAAGTGGGGATAGCCACCCCATCACCTTTATGCTCTGTTTGAAGCTTTCAGGGGCATCTGGCTGGCTGCTATTGCAAACTATATATACCAGGTTAGAATATTTGTCCAGCATCGTTTGAGCATTGTGGATCTCCGGGGTCTCATCTCAGGCAGAGGTCTTAGACCTCTTGATCTTTGCTCCTCCAGTGCCACCATCCTCCACCAACCAAAGGTTTCCCCCTTCCCTCAAAAGACCCTGCCCTTTCTCCCTTGCTGTCCCACACGCTTGACTCCCAGAGCAGGACACCTGTATGCTGCCACATCTCTTTCTTACTTCAAAACTTTTCCATGCCTTTGGCAAAGCACCCTAGTTCTCATACCCTACTATAACGCAGCCTGTGACTGAACCTAAGCACGCAGAGCCAGGGTGGAAAAATACACACGTTGCTTCCCTGTTTACCCTGACCTCCACTTTCTTCCCCTTTCATAGATCATAGATCATTGAGTTGGAAGGAGCATACAAGGCTATCGAGTCCAACCCCGTGCTCAACGCAGGAAACTAGAGGAGGGGTCTCCCATCCAAGTAATAACCAGGCCTGACCCTGCTTAGCTTTCCACACTCAAACAAGCTCTCTGTTGTTTGCTCCATGTCGAATTTTAGATTGTAAGCTCCTTAAGGCAGAGACCAGTCCTCTTGTACTCTGTAAAGCACCATGCACACTGAAGGTGCAGCAATAATAATAATAATAATAATAATAATAATAATAATAATAATAATAATAATAGCCACTTGATCCTTTTAACCGGAGAGGCCAGGGGCTGAAACGGGGATCTTTTGTAGCAGTTAGGCCCAGTGAGTGGGCAAAACAGATCTTAATTAAAACACAGAGCCTTGATATTCAACGGAATACCTCATCTGCCACTTCTTTCACTATAAACTAAGAGAAAGGAGTGGGAGCAGCCACGGGGGGGGGGGGGGAGATTTGAAACACAATTCCCAGGCAGGTTTGTATTAAATCAAAAGGATTATAATAAAATAATGAAATAATGATAGTTTTAAGGGCAGATGTCCGCAATCTGACCTTGCAGCTCTGCTCAGAGTCAATAAGCGTGGCATTTCACAGAAAGGCAAAGAAGAAGGGAGGACGGAGCAGAGGGATAAACAAGCCCTGGCAACAGCAGGAAGCTCCCTCGTAATTCTGAGATAATGAAATGCTTCTAACCAGGCCTGACTGCTGAATATTACAAGAGCCATCATCTTGTGTGAGTTGCATGTGGCTTTATTTTGTGCTTCCCTGCGTGGAGTGAATACGGTTCACAGTGGAGTTGCGGGAAACAGTCATTACTATTTATTCGGGGAGAGATGAGTGACTGCTCTAAATAGCATCAAACTGCAGCACCCTGAAAGGTCTTGCTGTATTTCCCCTTTTCTAAATTAAATCCCCCCCTTTGCCAAATAAATACTCTCCCTGTCCTCCTTCCTGCTTCACTCGCTCCCATGTCTCGGCTCAATGCTGGTATTACGGCAGTACGACTCAAAGGCAATCTGAGACCAATGTACATGTTGCCATTCAAGTGAAGTTCATTGCTTTGGCGCTCCAGATGTGTACAGGAATAGACACGGCCGTTTATTCGGTAGAGCCTGCGGAAGCAGAGCACCAGAGTGCATTGGGATCCTGGGATCTTAAACATGTACCCCAAGAATATGACTCCCCCATGGTAACTCCACAACACAGTCAACTTTGCTCTGCTCTGGCCAGCCTGAATCTGCTGATATTCCTTCCCACTCTCCTCCAAGTTGGTCCCCGTCGCATTTCAGAGTGGCTCTTCTCAGTCCAAGAAGCTACGGTAAATGGTGTCATATGTGTCCATTTACCTCCGGCTACACAGAGGGGTGAGCAAACTCGTTTCTGTGATCACAGCAGCCTGCCTGCTTCCGGGCAGGTTAGCAGAACTCCCAGGAGTTTATGCTGTTAATAGCAAAATATCCAGAAGTGAACTCTGGGAAGCCAAATATACTTATCACTCTTTTTGCCATAGGCATCCAGCCCACAACTCCTCTCCTGTCCCCATTCGAGTTTTGCTACCTTAACTCCCACCCGATTATCAATTCACAGGGTTATTGTGTGGTAAAAATGCCACTCTGTGCTCCATGTAGGGAGGACATGGAATAGATTATAACAATGACACATGATATGCCTCATTAATGCACTGGGGCAGTTGCTGTGCAATCAGTTTGGGTGGTGGGAGATTGTACAGGCACAGGAGGCGGTATGGGGCCATAGCTCTGTGGCAGAGCACATGCTTTGCATGGAAGAAGGTTCCAGGTTCAATCCCTGGCATCTCCTGGAAGGGCTGGGAAAGACTCCGTCCTGAAACCCTGGAAAGCCACTGCTAGTCAGTACAGACGACAGTGACCTAGGAGGACATAGGCAGCTTCCTATGAGGCAAAACTGTTTCTTGATCACCACCTGCACAGAACAACACTGCATACAGGGTCCAGTATGAGCACACCTCTTGCTCCTCTCTAAGGCCACCTATGACGATGTTCTACAATCCTCAAGCTACAACTACTTTGTTCTCCTCTGACATAATCCCTTTGGGCTTTAAGGGCCACTTCTGACGTTGTCTATGTGGTGTAGGAGCAACTTCCGCGCAACTTATTTTCTGCGCAGTAATGGTAAAGGCAGGGGCCCATTACGCAGCTCCTTCCCGCGCCAGTTTCCTCCGCCCGCTCCATCCTCCACCTGTTTTTGGGAGGAGCTCTGGCAAGTTGTGAAATCATGTGCTATGAGCTCCTCCCACATGGCCTGGGATCTACTGATGTTACCTTCACAGTACTGATGGATCTGCACTGGGGGGTATCTCAAGCCACATAGTCAATGTCAGAAGGAAAAGAGACCTAGTGTGGCGTAGCGGTTAAGAACATTGGACTGGGACTCAGGAGATCCGGGTTCTAGTCCCCGCTCAGCCATGAAGCTCACTGGGGTGACTTTGGGCCAGTCACTGACTCTCGGCCTAACTTACCTCACAGGGTTGTTGTGAGGATAAAATGGAGAGGAGGAGGAGGAGGATTATGTAAGCCGCCTTGGCTTCCTTGCAGGAAAAAAGGCGGGATATAAGCATAATAAATAAATAAAGGGGCCCTAAGAATGAAGATTAGTTTAAAATCAGGGATGGGTAACTTGCTACCCTCCAGATGTTCTGGCCTACAACTCCCATCATCCTTCACCATTGGCTATGCTGGCTAGGGCTGATAGGAGTGGTAGGCAAAAACATCTGGAGGGCCACAAGTTGCCCACCCCTGGCTTATATGATCAGCTTTTCTGTGCCTGCACCACCACAGATTACCTATGGGATATCCACATGTATGAATCGGTTTCTATAGGGATACGCAGACTTCAGGCTTGCGGGATCCACTTTGCTTATTTCACTAGAACCCCAAGATCCACCATTGGAGCCTGGTACAAAATAAATAAACATAGAATTAAAGAATTCTGAGCCCAGGAATTTGAGTTACCAAAACCGAACCAGATTCACCATCCTTCCACACACAAATCCTCTCCCGGTTACCCAGACCTTTCTTAATTCCAGTAGTATAATTTAGCGTGGGGAGTCATTTTTGCTGTTCTTCTTCATGTTAACAATTGGAAGTCAGAAATCCTTGCCAGTCTACTGCAAATCAGCCTAAGATTTACCGGCAGGTCTCAGTCTACCTTATGCCCACCCTGACTTTAGATATCTTATAAGTGCTGATTCAGAAGTCCTACAGAGTTCAATGGAGCTTACACCCCTAGGTTAGTGGGTATATGATTGCAACCTTGAAGGCCAAGACTTTTAATACTGACATCATATGTTTGCAGTGTCCAGCCTCGGTTTGCAATCTGGCTGTTGCATTCTGCAATAGTTGCACTTTCTGAATGCCTCATGCATCCAGCAGCAGTCCCATGCATGTTGCAGTGTGGATGTACAAACTGTAACTTAACACCTGCAAAGTCCGGTCTCAGTCCTAGCGAGAATGCTTGCATATTCTGGTTCTTGACATCATGGAAGAAATTCAAGCCCCACTGATTTTTCTCTTACGTTCTGAAGAGCAGGGAAAGAGCTTTAAATCTCCAGGGCTGTCATTCTATCACTTGAGCTGTAAATGTTGGATTATTTTTTTTAAAAAAAAAATGCGTACAAATGACAGCTCCTCTACTGTGAACGGTGGCTTTTCAACAGGTAACCAACTCAGAGTGAAGCAGAGAAGGCAGTCAGATAACCCCACATTTCTAAAATATGCATACAGGTGTGTTTAAGAGGTTAATTAACAACTTCTGGGAACCAATTCACTAAATAAAGAAAGGACAGATTTTTCGGTGGTACACAATCCTATGGCCCCTAGACAGCGTTTAGAAGGCCATAAGATTTTTCGGATTCCCAGATCCAAGGTTGGAAAACAGCTCCGACCTCAGATCCGGGGATCTGTGCTTGGATCTCTCTACCCCCTAGCAGCCGGTAAGGAAAGAACCGCACCAGCTGCTTCTCTGAGGTCGTAACAGCGACCTTGAAGAAGCGGTTTAGGAGGCGTTTCAGGGAGCGAGGAGGGGAGGAGACCGGCGCCACCAAGATACAATATATCCTGGCGGTGCCTCAGCCTCCTTCCCTCCCCTTCGGAAGCACCGCAGTAAGATGGCCGAAATCAGCCGTCTAGCTGCTTTGCGCTCTTCATAGCATGCTCCTAATCCTCTGAGTTCAGAGGGCTGAGGGCATCCCCACTGGACTGCACCCTAAGAAAGGAAGTAAATTACATGAATTACTGGTTCATATACACTCGATTAGTCTCTGTTTACCAGGAACGGTCGCAATGTCTCTGGTAAAACCATGGTTCATGTTTTGTTTTTCAGGAAGACATTTGGGATTCCTTTAAAAAAAAAAAAAGATTGGTGTGCACAGACGTGCGCTACAGTTTACATGCCCTCCTTGCTGGGTATGTAGAAGTTAAATCTCTGAATGGGCGGGTGAATGCATCTTGACTGTAGTGCAAATGCATGTAAATGCGCACTAAAGGACGCAAAAAGGCAGGCCACTGAAAATGAGAGCCAGTGTGGCGTAGTGGTTAGAGTGTTGGACTGGGACTCGGGAGACCTGGGTTCTAGTCCCCACTTGGCCATGAAGCTCACCAGGTGACTTTGGGCCAGTCACTGACTCTCAGCCTAATCTACCTCACAGGGTTGTTGTGAGGATAAAATGGAGAGGAGGAGGATTATGTAAGCCGCCTTGGGTTCCTTGCAGGAAAAAAGGCAGGGTATAAATGTAAACTTTAAAACAACAGCACTGCACTCATATCTTGTCTGCCATTAGTAGAAAAGCAACGGGGGGGGGGGGTTTCTTACCAAAAGCAGCTCCCTTTGCACACACCCGTCACCTCCCCGGCCATTGCTCTGCTTAAACTCTCAGCCTCACAACTGCATCTCATTAACAAAAAAATAATTGGGAGACTGTTACACTTACTTGCTATATAGTACCTAGTTTGACCATTTAACATTTTGCATCTTTATGGTGTGTTATTAGAGAAACTATACATAGAGAATGGCATTTTTCTATTGGACTGGCATTTCCTACAGCAGGGAATGGCATTTTTCTCTTCCTCAGCTCTTCTCCCTGCCAAAGATAGTCTTCCTATTAAATGGATGTTTAAATATTTAACAATTTGAAATATTCACAAAAGACAAAATTGTTATAACAATTTGTTAAATGTCTTGGGACTATCTGCAATGATGGTAAAAAGTTCTGTTTCCGCACCTGCCATGAGACATCTCAAGGATTTATAATAATGCTAATAACATCTGTTATTTTATTCACAAAGCTTTTTACCCATAGGATCTCCTAGCAGATACTTAGACGCATAAATAACTTGGGAATGCTGGAGTCACTGGAGCAAGCAAAGAGACAATGGTTAAGAAATCTTAAGGGCTGATCCTATGGGCTTAGGCGATGCTAAGGCCAAGTCATCATATGCAGCGGAATGATGGGTTAGAACAGGTTGTTCCACTTCAGACTCAGGTGAGATACCATTTTTGAATGCTCCCCATCGTACAAACAAACAAACAAACAAACAAGAGAGCCAGTATGGTGTAGTAGTTAAGAGTGCTGGACTGGGACTCGGGAGATCCGGGTTCTAGTCCCCGCTCGACCATGAAGCTCACTGGGTGACTTTGGGCCAGTCACTGACTCTTAGCCAAACCTACCTCACAGGGCTGTCGTGAGGATAAAATGGAGAGGAGCAGGAGGCCTATGTAAGCTGCCTTGGATTCTTTGCAAGAGGAAGAAAAGGGTGGGATAGAAATTAAATAAATAAACACATACATACCGTATTTTTCCGTCTATAAGACGCCCCCATGTATAAGACGCCCCCCACTGGGCAGTTTTGCAACTGCACGGTTCTCTCCTTGGCTTACTTCCGTGTATAAGATGACCCTCAATTTTTAGTCTAGCGATTTTAGGAAAAAGTATAGTCTTATACATGGAAAAATACTGTACTCCCTGGAAGTACAAAATTAGCACAACTGGGGGGAAAAAGCAAGCTGGGCCGTGTCAGGAACCAGCAGGGCTAGAACCAGGAAACTTTGGCTCTCTATACAGCAGCCCTGTATGGTGTGAGCTACTAAAACGGTAGTTTAGCGCATCTTCTTGGCAGTGAAGTATTCATCCACACTGGTGTAGCTCTTGCATTTCTGTACATATGTATGTACGTATTGCATTTCTATACCGCTAAGTAGCTGAAGCTGTCTCCTGTACAGGAAGGGCTGTATTGGGCTGGGACTTTGCCTGAGCAACAGTGGCTCTGCTATATTTCCCTGTGCTTGTTGACTCTAACTCCAAGGCTTCGTTCCTTGGCTCTGGCTCCTTGGCACAACTCCTGGTTCCTGGCTCCCACATCCCCTCTGACTGCTGCGTCTGGCTCCGCAATGACAGTGAGGGAAGCATTCAAAAGCAGTATATACCAGATCAATAGGCAGAAGTATACAAACCATTCTGTCAATTCATGGCCGCTGCATATGCTCTTTCTATGCTCCTTCTCCAAAGCAGGCTTTTTATTCCTTTAACATGCCCACAGTCCTTACCAGGAACCATCAGAAGGTGGCAGTGGAGGCAGAAGGCACCGCAGTGAGCACCTTGCAAGCAGAGACAGACGAGAATTTCATTTCAGTTTGCAAATCCCTCAAAAAATGCCCCTAAACATGAACTGGGAGCGCATGTTCTCCGAAAATGTTTGCAAATCCCTGAACTTGCGCTCACGTTCAAAATATGCACACTTTTTAAAATGCACACTTAAAAAAAAAAAAAAAACCCTACCCTTTAACACTCGCCATTTTCATGCTTTAGTCAGTGGGGGGAAAGTGCACGCTTTTGAAAAATGAGCCCTTTTTGCTGTTCAAACGAACTGAAAAAAACAGGTTGTGAACAAGAATGGGAGCAAGCCGAACCAAGCTTTGAAGTGAAGTTCAGAGAATTTCAGCAAGCTTGAGCAACCCTGATTCTCCCATATCTACTTGCAAAAGTCTGAGATCAGTAGCGGCAGCTAGCCAGCCAGGAAACAAGTACTTCCATGGTACTGTGACTGAAGTGCCTCCATTGTCCACCACCACATCACTTCACCGAACAAACTCATACACACACAGGACTTGTTTCTAAGTAGATGCTTTTAAAGTAAATAACAGTAACATAAGATTTCTTAGGTACTATAAGCTTGATGGTTACAAATTTTGTAAGTGCAGTTTCTTAAATGTTACTTATTCTGTGAGGTAAGGAAAATGCAGGTCACGTCCCTTTGCTAAACCCTAGCAAGAATCAGCTAAGTCAGTAAACTGTAGAACTAGTCTAACTGTCATAGAGATAGAATGGAATTCTAATCTGTTGCTAGGCAACATCCAGCATTCCCTCCCCTGATTCAATCAAGTGTTTACTCCACTGAACCCTGCCCCCTGACTTCTCAGACAAGCTTGGTTTCTGCTTTTGCCCTTCAACTAGAGTATAACATTCTATTTTAACCCTTTTATGAGCAGTAACTTAAAAAAACCATCCCTGCAGAGTAGAGATCTTCTCAGGGTCGGTGCAAGGCAGTTTGGTGCCCTAGGCAAGATCAGATATTTAGCGCCCCCCTTCCCACTTGAGAGCGCTGCATTTTTTTTTCAAGGCGTTTCTGGCACCCCCTTTAGCCCTGCGCCCTAGGCGGCTGCCTAGTTGGCCTAATGGTAGCACCGGCCCTGGATCTTCTCATTATATACTCCAACACATAGTACTGTGACTGAAGTACCTCCATTGTCCACTGCCACCTCACAACGGTTTCTGGTTGGGTTGAGGCTTCCCCTTCCCTCCTCAACCGCCCTACAGTTATTATGACTTTTAAGATGCCTTATTCATAATAAATATCACCATCAACATCATCACCAAAGTCTGTTGTGCCTCCAACTGATAGCTTAAGGGTGGAGTTCGAAGACCACTGCCTCTTGGAAAAGTTAATGGGACCAAGTCCAATGTAGGTGGCCACTGAACTGCCCTGCCACTGTAACTGAATTAATCTGCAGGTACATTCACACTGACAGTTTAACACTGGTTTACTGCTGTCCCTACTACTGTAGGGCCTTCACTTGACAAGTGGTGCTTTGGGAATATGCAGCAGTGCTGTACTTCTGTTTTTCGTTTGGATGTTTTAAAGGGTTTTAGAAAGTTGTCACTGGCTGGCCAGAGGCAATCTTTTAATAAATGGAAGGCAAGGAGAAACATGTCAGGTACTGTACTATATACCCTACAGTAGAAATAAAACCTGGAGGAAAGATGCCTGGATTTGGCACTAGAAAATGAATAACTGACCATGTGTTGCACTAAAATATGATCAACTGAAAAGTCTCTTAAGGCGCAATCCTATGGATGTTTAGACAGAAAAAGGCCTACAACTCCCAGCATAGTCCCCTGGCTGGGGGGTGCTGGGAGTTGTAGGCTTTTTTCTGTCTAAACATCCATAGGATTGCACCCTTAATTGATGGAATCAGCAGGATCCCAATTCAACCCTTTGGGGGTTCTCCAGAATGGCACGCCCCACTCCGCCATGAAACTCACTGGGTGACTTTGGGCCAGTCACTGCCTCTCAGCCTAACCTACTTCACAGGGTTGTTGTGAGGATAAAATGGAGAGGAGGAGGAGGATTATGTAAGCCGCCTTGAGTTCCTTGCAGGAAAAAAGGCGAGGTATAAATGTGATAAATAAATAAAATCTGGCCCTACCCCTTTTCCCCAACTGCCTATCCCAGTGTTCTCCAACCTTGGGTCCCAATAATATTTTTGGCCTACAACTCTCAGCATGCCCCAGCCAGCTATGCTGGTTGGGGCATGCTGGGAGTTGCAGGCCAAAAACATATGGGGACCCAAGGTTGGAGAACACTGGCCTATCCTAAGGCTTAGTTACTGGCAGTAAGAGCTTTAAGCTAAAATATGCTGGTATTTTGGGCCCTGCCCACCGCTGGAATGGACCCCCGAGAGCAGCCTTCCCCTACCTGGTGCCCTCCAGAAGTTTTGGACCTCAGCTCCCATCAGCCAATGGTCTGGAATTCTGGGAGTTGTAGTCCAAAACATCAGGAGGGCACCAGGTTGGGGAAGGCTGCCTGAGAGCGTCTCTGAAATTGAATTTGGCCCTCAGGCTGAAAGAGGATTGACACCACTGCCATAATGTAAATGTAATGCCTAAATTGGGCTACCATGCCTTCACTTCCACCTTACTCCATGCAGTGCTGATTCCAGATTTTGTTTGGGGCTTGGGCAAGACACCGCCACACCGACCTGAGCGGGTCCACCTTCTCCTTGCCACCATCACAACTGTCCATTTGCTTGTTTGTGCTTTCCTCCTGGGCCTGCTTTGCACCACCAGGGGCGACACCAGGTTTGAGAGGGTCTTGGGCAAAGTTCCCTCAGGTGGGACCTCTCTTAGAGGGATCGGCCCTCTCAGGCTTAGCTGGCAGTGGCAGCAGCACTCCCAACGCTCAGTGTCTGGAAGCTGCTATTTCAGTTTCCCATAATGCTTTGAAGCACCTGACGTATTGTCATTCGGGAGCCTTGGGGATATTAAGATGGAGGCTTCCAGACCTAAAAGCCCAATGTGGAGGGCCACGGAGAAGTGTCAGTCCTGGTGGGCTCTACTGGGCCCCCAGCAGCTGTTCTAGGACGCCAGGTGCTGACGCCAGGTGCTGATGCCAGGCCTGTGCACCACCATCCAGAGGGAGAGGGCAAGGCAGATGGAGGCTTCCTCCTCCTCCTCCTCCTCCTCCTCCTCCTCCTCCTCCTCCTCGCTGCTCACACCCTCAGAGAGGGCAGGTGAACAGGCAGCAACAGCAAGAAAGTTCAGCAGGGGGAAAGGGGCTCCAGAAGCTCCCGGTGGTCTCCCAGCTGTGGTGTGGGCCTCGGCAGCTGCCCAACAATATCAACCCCTGATATCAGCCCTGATTCTGTGTTACATATTTTGTGGAATTATCTGTGGTTCTTGCTATTTTAACTTCCACCTCACTGTGAACATAGGTGACATGGACCTCTGCGCATGTATTTATCAAATTAAAATTTTATGCAAGAAAAAAATTAATTTGACCTCAGTGATATCACCACCTGATTAAAGTGATGCATAAACAAATTATCATGTACAAACAGGCCACCGCAAGGTAATTGCTTTGGAAAAACGGAACTGCCGCATCTGAAGAAATGCTATGTGAAAATATACAGGGACCATGAGACAGCATTATGTACCAACATACCGCATGAGGATGCGAGATTGCTTTTGAAAAATGCTTCAGATTTATATAGTACTTTACATTCATGTACTCATTTCTTCACACCTAAAAAAGGATAGTGTAGAGCTGGAAAAGGTGCAGAAAAGGGCAACCCAAGTGATTAAGGGGCTGGAGCAACCCCCTTATGATGCTGTGCCTTCTGTTTGCAGAGCGACCAGCCAGGTGCCCCAGTGAGAAGCCCACAAGCAGGTCATGTGCTTGTGTTCTGCAGCAACTAATATTGAGAGGCCCACTGCTTCTGGAGGTACCGGAGGCAATACAGACGACCCATCACGACCAGTAGCCACTGATAGCCTTCTCATCCATGAATTTATCTAATCCCCTTTTAAAGTCATCCAAGCTAAAGCTATCCACTAGTCTGTGGATCACGACAGGGGTAATTACCCTTGCTTTGCCAAAAGGTAAATGTGACCTCTGAAGACAGCCTGTGTGAAAACAGCCAGGCACCCCATCATTCTGTTCTTGAATTGCATCCAGCTTACAATACGGAGTGAGACACATTAAGTGTTAGAGGAGCGTGTGAAAAATGCCTTATTGTTAAAACTGATACTTAAGAGGTAGGCAACATGTAATTAAACATCAGTCAAAATGGAAGGATCAAGGGAAAAAAGTGTGCAAATCATGTGGAAAATGTAATGCTTACCACCTGTAGGAGAAAAGATACCTTCTGCTCCCTGGAAAAAGAGGAGAGAAAACCTCTAGGCGCACAGACGTGCACTTTATTAGAGTGGAAGACCGACAGCCTGGTCTTCTGCGCGGGTTCAATGCTAAGGGGGTAGCGAGTCCTGGGGCGGGCCTTCTCCGAGGTCCCCAGCGACTATTACCCTTAGCCCAGAACAAAGGGATAACTTATAGCCACAAAAGTATCTTTTATAAAACAAGTTTATTTACAAAATTACCTTCACAAACCCAGACACACGCCAGCAATACAGCTTATCAGTACGGTACAAAGTAGCAAGCAAGAGGTCTCAAGGACACCGTGATTTCAGGGCTCTCAGCTAGTTAGTTCAGCTCGGGCTCCAGCAGAGGCCCGGTCAACCGCATGCTGCTAGCTGGGTTCCCGGCGGAGGTCCGGTCTACCCAAGCGGCTAGCTGGGTTCCCGGCGGAGGTCCGGTCAACCCAAGCGGCCAGTGATTTCAGCTTGGTTTCCCGGGGGTCCGGTCAACCCAAGCGGCCAGTGATTTCAGCTAGCTGGAGCACGCCGGGTGCTGCTACCCGGGGTTGCCGATCCCTTCGTTCCCTTACCCCAAGCATGGGGCAAGATTGCTGATCAGGTCCAACAACTCAGTTCCCTTGCGCAGGGTGTTTTATACCTTGGGTTTCAGGTAGCCCCTCCCTCCGTAATCAGGTGGGTGGCCAATCAGGTGGGTTGCCACCCTCCCTGAGGGGCGGCCTTTTGGGTCAGGTGGGGTGATGCCTTCCCCCTGTGGGGTGGGGTCCCTTTGAAGCCACTTGCTTAATGGTCCCATCCTGTGGTGTTGAATGGTCCTTTTTTATGGGTGCCGAAGTGTCTGCTCTGGCGAGGTATTCAAGTCTTATGTAGATGGGGCTGATATACGAGAGCATTGACGAACCTGGGGATGCTTCCTGCCTTCCCCCCTGGGGTGATTCTATGCAGATGTTGTTTGTCCCCTTTGGTCTCTGTGGAGACTGGCTGTCTCCCCCCCCCCCTGGGTCTCCTTCCCCCCACCTTGGTGAGTGTGTGTGTGTCAGAAAGGGGTTTTAGGCTGGCTTTCTCCACAATTAGGCACAACATATTTTAAAGTAAGATCTTCTTCAGGGGCACACTCAAATAATTCCAATTTTAATCTCAAGTCTCCAATGGCTCTGCTGCAAAGTGGTCCTTGGAGGTACAACCAGGGCTGTCTTTTTATGGTTTCCCAACCCCCCACCCCACCCCAGATTTAAAAAGACTATCCTGATTGTACCTGAAAGAACTCCTTTGCAACAGAGTCACTGGAAACTAAAGAGTGGTTGGGTGTTTAAGGGAAGATTCTAACTTGAAACATGCTGAGCCTAATGAAGTACATTGGCTTCCTCTTGTCATTTTCTTGTACTGGTGACTTCCTGCTTTTTCTTCCCCTTCTACTCTCTAGAAACTCCCATAGGCAGGTCCAACCTTAAACACTTGGCCGCACGTCTGGTTCTCCCAAATTGGAACGTGGAGCCTCAGCGCCTAGCATCCTCTCCTCTGGCTTATTGATCCTTGACTGGATCTCCCCGGCCTTCCCATCCTGGTTAGCTTCCCTCTCCTGGTGTGCTCCTTCCCTTCATGCCCTTCAGTGAGTCTTGGTATCTGGGTCCCATAAGTATTTATAGCCGTAGCTCAGTGCGTGAGTATATGATTTGCATGCAGAAGGTCACAGGTTAACTTCCCCGGCATCTCCAGGCAGGGATGGAAAAACTCTTGCCTAAAACCCTGGAGAGCTGCTGTCAGTCAGCGTTGACAATACTGGGATAGATGGACAAATGGTTTGACTCAGTATAACGCAGCTTCCTATGTTCCTATGTTGATGATAGATAGATAGATAGATAGATAGACAGACAGACAGACAGACAGAAGTGTCTTCCACACTTATGGAGCCAGGAAAGGTGTTGGGCAGCGCAATCCAGTGTGATTGCCCATAACCCTCCGAACCCAGAGGATATTACAGGCATCCAATGGAGGGCAGGAGGAGCCCGGAGGCGAAGGTCATCTCTGCGCTTCTCCTGCCCTGCGAAAGACAGTCAATTTTGGCCATCTAAGTCTTCTGGCCCTGCGCATGAGGAGGAGAAGCTGAGGCATTGCTAGGATACATCATATCCCAGCGGAGCCTCCCTCCTCCCCCCCTGCCCCCCCCCAGAACGCCCACAAACCTCCAGCTCTGAGGTCGGTCTCCCGGCCTTGGAGCTGCAGTGCGCCGTCTCTGAGGGCGGAGGGAGGGGGCTCTGAGGTCGGAGTCCCAGCTCCGACCTCGGAGTGAATTTCCAAGGTCGGAGCTGGGACTCCAACCTCTCCTATGGCTGTCTAGACAGCGTCTAGTGGTTCTTTAGGTACTTTACTTCACCTTCCCACACATCCTGAAAATTATACATTGTATTTTAAAATGCACATACACAGTCTGTATGTCACAGTGACCAGTATTAGATGACACTTCGGGGCTCAAAGAGAAGCGTCTTTGTTGTTTCAAGTTTTATGTCAGTTTGTTCCTGAACTGCATTTTCTGCCTCAGCTTCTAGCTATGGTATGCCTCCCCACCCCCAGCTCACGAAAAGTAGCACCTTGTGAGCTGCCCATGATATAGGTAGAACTAATCTGGAATGATGCCTGGTAACTGTAACATAGAATTTCAGACTCAAGGCACCAATTTCCTAGTCAGTTTGTAGTGACACTGCAGTGTTACTGTAACAGGTTTTCTGCACAATTATCATCACACATTAGTAAGCTATTCATTTCGGAGAGAGGAGATGAAGAAGCTGATGAAATCATTATTATTCCATGATAAAGAAGGGGCTCTTCCCCCACCCCCCTTGCTACTGCTCCAACACTTTCAAAGTGAGGCTTGCTAACAGTGCGATCCTATACACGTCTCCTCGGATGTAAGCCCTGTTGAGAACGGTACTTACTCCCACGTGTGTACAGCAGGGCTCTCCAACCTTGGGTCCCCAGATATTGCTGCTGGACTACAGCTCCCAGAATCCCTTGTCATTAGCCATGCTGGCTGGGTATGCTGGGAGCTGTAGGCCAGCAACATCTGGGGACCCAAGGTTGGAGAGCCCTGGTATAGTGGTATAGGCTTGTACTGTAAATGAAGAGGAATACTTTTTCTGCAGAAAATGCAGAGATCTGTGGAACTTGGTCAAGGAAACAAAGGGAACCGTGTGCCATCATCCACATTACAAAACAAAAGTATTAGCCTGTCAAAACAGTGATGTTCTTGGAGACAAGGTTAAAAAAAAAGAAAAGAGGTCTCGCATCAGCCAACAGGGTTTAGACTAGCTCTTGGGCCTCATAAACCCAATCATTAGCTTTTAACAAATATCTATGTAGTATGGAGAACTGAGATGATTACTAATTTTGTTTCTTGTTTTAAATCTTGGAAGAAGCACAGTGGTCTGGACCCCACCTCTGGAGGTTAAGAAATTATCGTAAGTATTTCAGCTAGTTGCCAGCATGATTAAGTTGGGCTATCCCTTTGCAATCTTCCTCTTGAAACACAGCAACAGATTTAATATATTAAGGGCACAATCCTATGCATGTTTAGACAGAAAAAAGTCCTACAACTCCCAGCATTCTCCAGCCAGCCATGCTAACTTATTCATTCATCTAACTTATTATTTCAATGGATGTACTCTAAGCAGCAGGACTAACATTGGATACAACCCTGAAATGTGGGAGGAAAGTGGACGAAAAGCCACTGGAAAGAGCAGTTACTTGGAACAGGACTACCTGGTTAATGGATATTGCAGAGAACACAAGAGATATTTCTTAATCAATGCAGATGTGTTTTCACACCCATCTAGGAGAAATATAAACATGTGAAATACAAGGCTGCTTGCTTTGCACAAGTCCAGTTACCCCCATGATCAATTGCCTAATTATTCTAGCTCTACAGAGAGGCTTTTGTTTTGTTTTAAAACATCCTTCCCCCCCCCCTTTCCCCACAGATAATAGTCTGCCAAAGAAGCAGACTATTAGCTTCAGTTTGTTAATTAGAGAATGGAAAAGATTTGGGACCAAAAAAAAGTAAATTTTCTAAATCCCTCTTATATAGTTATTCACTCACATCAAGGAGGAGAAAACAAAATTAATCTTTTGTTCAAAAGTGGCCAAGCAAAAAAGAAACTCTCTTTCTCCGGAACACAGCATCATGGAGTTAAAATATTTCACCTTTGGCTTAACCACAGAACTAAAAACCCCACTGAATTAGAATAACACTTTAAGATTAACTATCGTTTTATCTACTTAAATCAGGCTATTAAAGTATACCTCCTGCTTGCAGAACATGCTTATCATATAGCACTGTGATAACCTATACAAAATGGATAATAGATACTGAAGATAGATAACTGAGAAATTTCACTTTGTTTTTAACATCTCCTGTCTGACAAGCACCTTTCCCCCTGAAGGGTTGGCCAAGTCATCTAACTGAAGGACAAAACTAAATGACTGGTCAGAGAGGCAGGATAAAGCCAGACCCCAGAAGGCAGTACAGAGGGGGGGGGCAGGCATGGAGAGAGGAGCAGGCAGTGGAAGGAGCAGGAGCAGGGAACAAGGAAAAGGGTTATTAAAGTCAAGGAAATGCAGTGCAAACAAGCAGAGCAGGATCCAACACGATCTGGGCACGTGATGACCACAGGAAAAACCTGAGCCCGGTGGCACACACAATCATATGCAGCCCATTGCTTTGTGCAAGGTTCAATTTCCAGCATGCACAGGCTTTTCAAGTATTTTTCTTATGGCCATCACATGCACAGATGATTGTGTAGATATACCATTAAAGGGACAGTTTCACACACACACACACACACACACACACACCTTAAATACTTAAGTATCATCAGCCAGAGAGGGTGGGGTGGGGCACAGAAGATAAGGAAAGTCAAAAGAAGTTCACTTCACTAAAGGCTCTGCTTTACATAAGCATCACATGCAAATGAGTTTCCAGGCTTTTTGGCATAGGTCATTCAGTTTTCCCTTTGCAGTTATTGACAAATAAATGGACTGGCTGATTTCCATTAATGCTGCCCTAATTTATGTACATACCTGGAGGAAAAATTCCATTCTGACCTAACACTCATAACAACTTGGATCATTTTTTAAGCTACAGCAACATTAAATAGGAGTTTAATTTCATCACCGATTGCTTCTGGGGATTTAATATTTCTTAATAAATTAGACAAGCATTCTCAACTCATCAGCATTCAGACTTTGTAAGTCAAATGTGCATAATTTTGGAGTTGGTTTTTTAGTTATAGAGTGCTCTTTCCTTATTCATGTGTGCTCTCTCTCTCTCTCTCTCTCTCTCTCTCTCTCTCTCTCACTCTCACACACACACACACACACACACACACACACACTCACACTCCCCTTCTTTAAGAAAGATTCTACTCAAAGAAGAGACACCTGTTCCTCTGAAGTCTCAAATATCCACAAATACATTTGCCAGGAAAGGAGCTACTGTAATATGATTTCTTGCTTCAGCTTTCCCCAACACCTATGAAGATGAGACCTCAAAATAAGAGGGATTGATGGTGATACACAAAACAGACTACACTAACACAGCTGAAGACCCCTCTTCTTCCCCAAGGAATCTGATGATTAATTGGGCTTGGGCTGGATTAGAGGGACCTTCTCTTAAGTGGAAAATAACTAACATTCAAACTGAGCATTCACGTTTTGCTGAAAGCTTTCAGCCTTCCAATATTGATTCCAGTTAACACTTTACAGGAGAGGTGTGCTGAATTCTATTGCCAGGGAATGACCAGTTGTTTTTTATAATATTTAAGTTAAAATGCTCAGACCAGAGTGACAGATTAATTTTCTCACTAACTCATATGTGGGTATAAACAATTAGAGTTGGAAGGAGCCTACAAGGCTAACGAGTCCAACACCCTGCTCAATGCAGGAAACTAGAGGAGGGGTCTCCCATCCAAGTAATAACCAGGCCTGACCCTGCTTAGCTTTCCACGTTCAGACAAGCTGAGCCAGCGTGAGCCACAGGCCTGTCTGTATGTCTTAGAAAGCTGAATGTCTGTATGACTTAGAAAGCTGAAACATCCCAACCACTAGGAAAATGGGGCACTTGTAGTTATCTCCCTCAAAATGGGAGACTCAAAGCATACTTCAAAATGACTAAGATATTTCTATACCACCTAGAAAGTTTGCAGTTTGTACACATGTAATCCAATATACTCTGATTACTAAAAAAATGACTGAAAATGGACAATGTATATCACTCCTCCAAAAGGAGAGTATAAAGCAGCTTTCCCCAACCGAGCGCTCTCCAGATGTTTTGGACTACAAACCCCAGCATTCCTGACTGTTGGCAATGCTGGTTGGGACTGATGGGAATTGAAGTCCAACACATCTGGAGAGTACAAGGTTGGGGAAGACTGCTATAAAATATATCTTAAAATATATCAGCAAAACAAAGCTGGAACCCTACGCATACTTACTAAGCCCTATTGAATACAGTGGGATATATGTCTACAGAAATATGCATAGGATCAGGCCAGAAATATGTTTTTATATTTACCTAAGCATAAGCCCATTGAGCATAGTGGAACGTACTTCTGAATAAGTGTGCACAGAATCAGGCTACAAATATGCCTTTATACTTTAGCAACACTCTTCCTGACTCAGTAACTTTGATAATGAACATGCATTTTCTTGAATGTAGCGTCACTGAATTCACACATGCCTTTTGTGTTCTAAGTGGAGGAAATGTTTTTGGATAATGCTAGAAAGAGCAAATACTATGGATGGTGTACAACTGTACAAAGCGATAGGAAGGTGATAGAAGAAATATCTGCCAGTCAAAACCCATCTCTGAGACTTCGCTATTCATCCTGACAGACAGAATATACTTTCCTCCTGCCAATAATTCTAGAGGGGGACTTAGGAGAGACATTTTTCCTCTCCAGTTCTGGCAGTCTTCACCCTTGAAATGTAAACCTTTCCAGAGATAGAGGCAAATATTTAAATGCTGCTAACCAGTGATCTCACTAGGGAAGTAGAGATCGGCTTTTGTTTACCCTGTGAAAGCATTCTTTTGTTTTTAAGTCACAAAACCTCTTGCTGGCACCAGGGGCTCTGAAGTGTACTTCCCTTGCACAAATAAAGAAATCAAAGTGCCTCAATTATTTATTTATTTATTTATTGCAGCGTTGACAGCAAAATGATTTCCGTTGGCTGCACTTGTTTTCGGTATGTGTGTGTGGGTGTGTGGGATGTGCCATAGCATCTTTCACCTGTGGAATTCTTTTTCCAAAGTCTATTTACGTTGCACTCTCTCTTGATAAATGCAAGCCTTCTCTGTCAGCATATTTGCTTAGCAAAGCTTAGTCTCTGTAGTTGCCAACTTCTGAGTGTAAAGTGCCTTGAGAGACTTCATGAAAGGCACCAAATGCATGCAAATTGTTGTGGGTAGTTTCTTGACAGCAGTGCCTCTGCAACTATTACTTGCACTTTCCCTAATGGTGGGAGAAAGCAGCTTATTTTGCTATGGGGATTCACTGCATTAAAACAGCTTAAAATATAAAATATTTGATTAGGTGAGCTGACGCACCAAAACAAATACTTCTGCCTTTCATTGTTGTCTGGGAACACTGTGGAAGGGAAATGGCTCTTCTTTATGGGATATTCTTTGAGAGATAATAACTGTGGTATTAAAGCCATGAGGGAACACACACCATGCTGTCCCTTATGGCTGTGGACACTGGGCACCACAACACATTATATAAAGAGTGGAATGTGGGAAGAGTGGATTGTGTGATGAATTGATCAAAGGGCTTGCCTGTGGGGTAATTCTACTAGCCAAAGTGGTATGCCCTTAGGTGACATGGCTCTAATCTAACTTAGGGATTCATAAGTAATTAATAGATTAATAATTTTAATATTTAAGTAAAACCTGAATATTTCACCAATTTAAATGGAATAAAACAGGCGTGGGGAACCTCCAGCCCACAGGCTGAATATGGCCTGCGGGGCGTTTCTCATCCGGCCAGCTAGGCTTCTTCCCCAGGCCCTGCCCCTGTCCCATCCCCATCCCTGCCCCAGCACTGAGAGAGAGGAAAGGGCTTACCTTTGATCCACAGCAGAGCGGAGATAAACCCTTTCCCCTTACTCAGCAGTGGGGCAGGGGAAGTGGCTTATCTCTGATCTGCTGCGGGTTGGAGATAATCTTTTTTCCCCCCTGCCCCAGCACTGACAGATGGGAAAGGGCTTCTCCTCCTCTCAGCACTGGAACTCACCTCCGATTGGCAAGCTTCTCTCTCAGCACTGGGGTAGTGGCCCTGCCTACTGCTGGGATGCAGCACCCGACGTCCCAGCCTGGAGTCAAAACAGCCCGCAGGCCAAAAATGGTTCCCCATCTGGGATCAAAGCCTCCAGCCCTAGCCTTTTTCCACTAGTACAAGTTGAACAAAATTACAGTTGTCTTTCTCTTTTTGTAGTTACATCATGAATTTACGCCCAAGCACTGCATGACCTGCGATTATATTTGAAAATATGAGAAGGGTCCACAGGAGGCTGCAATTTTGAGTGGAAAAATAGCTTTTTCCCACTGGGCTGTTTCCCACTCAACAGTCCTCCAAGCTGCTTTTCTTCCCATGGTAGGAGAGATGTAGGGATCTGTGTAAATTGCTTCCGTTCCGTTCCCAGAGGTTGTATTTCATAGAATCATAGAATAGTAGAGTTGGAAGGGGCCTATAAGACCATCAAGTCCAACCCCCTGCTCAATGCTCAATAATTTAATTTAATTTCACTAATAATTTAATTATTAAACCAGTAATTTAATTTCACTTAAATTATTAGATTAGTACAAAGGGAAGAGCCGTAGCTTAGTGGCACAGCACATGTTTTGCATGTCCCAGGTTCAATCCCCAGCATCTCCAGGTAGGGGTGGAAAAGACTCCTGTCTGAAACCCTGAAGAGCCGCTGCCAGTCACAGAAAACAATACTGAGCGAGATGGAACAATGTCTTCCTGGTTCCTGATTTATTTCCTATGTTCAAACAGAAAATCCTTCCCCAACCTGATGCCCTCCAGATGTTTTAGTTAGACTATAACTCCCATCAGCCCCAGCCAGCATAGGCAATAGTCAGGGATGATGGAAATGATAGTCCAAAACATTTGGACTTCAGGTTGGGGAAGACTGAAATGGAGGGTTACTTTAGCAGCCCTGTCATTATGGGCTTCTCTACATGAGGCGTTTAACCTGCCACTTTACTGAGGCTTCTGCTTCCGGATTCTTTGCGGGATTAAGATCAGCTCCTTTACATGTTATTTTTTGCAAGGGTTTTTTTCTTTCTCAGCCTTTCTGAATGTTTCATTACACAACCACACAGGTGGTGCTACGGTACAGCAGAATTGTGAAAGTACATGAGCCTCTCATTCCGGTTCCTTCCACATCAGAAATTTAATGCCCCGTTTCCCTTGTTCTAAAAAAAGCGACGGAAATGCTTGGAAAGCATGGGAGAGGCCCTGGAGGATGACGACATCGTATAAAGCACCCGCAAACTACCATGAGTGAGGAATCATCAGCGGACAATAAATGCCTCCTGTAGAGAAGCCCAACAACTTGCTGTGGATCTCATTGCAGCGAGCATTCTCTTACTGGTCTGAATTTTGTCTCTGGTGCCAAACAGGAATAAGGCCGCTGCTCAATTCCATGTATTAATTCAGTGAAATGCAAACAATGTTAAAGATGCCTACTATCTAGTATAGAATCAAAATAGTAGAGTTCGAAGGGGCCTATGAGGCCATCGAGTCCAACCCCCTGCTCAATGCAGGAGAACAGATGTGGGCAGCCCAGGCAGTCACTCATACAAGCACTGACCCGGTTCATACCTGCTTAGCTTCAGCATGCGGCCTGCATTATGTGCTCTCAAACCACATAGAACACAGCTATGTGTGGCTCAGTACTTCAATCACAGTACTGAGATTGAAATTCAAATAAATATCTGGACTTATTCGGGGGCAAGGGGGACTGAGTCTGGACAACTTAGAATGGACCATGCTGTAATCCACCACAGGTCAAGCTGTTTGCAGTGAACAGGGCTGGCATACCAAGGGGGCCAAAGGAATATTTTGGTAGGGATGGCTCTGCAGGAAACAGCAACTGCTTGACTGCTCTACCTTGCTACTACCACTTTTGCTATTTTATCATTGTATGTTGACTTAAGCCACTAGGGGAGAAGGTAAGAAAGCTCCCCCCCCCCCAAAAAAAACCCATCCAATTCCTTTTGTGATATATATGTATTGTACATGTTGCTTGTTGATGAGTGGATTTAGGCTCTATACAGTTGCTGGTAGCTAACACGCCTATTTTAAACAGGATTAAATACAGCTCTTGGGCAGGGCTCCAAACACAAGCCTGCAGCAGGTTTTCTCCTAGTTCAAGGAAAAATGGGGGGGGGGGGGAATGGGACTGAGGCTGGGTTGTACCTAAGGAGACACTACACAGTTAAAGCACTCATAAAAGGCTTGTTTTCTAATTAATTTAATGATCAACCGTGATACATCTTGCATCTTTCAATATATGTTGCCTTATCTGTGAATCTTGTTTTAAACTTCATTCAACTGCCATTTGTCCGCAAGGGTTTTGTCCCCAAGGTCCAGCCTTAGCTGCACCACTGGGGGAAGGGTTATAGCTCAGTGGTAGAGCACATGTGATGCATGCAAAAGGTTCAACCAACCCCTGGCATTTCCAAGCAGGGCTGGAGAGCAGCTACCAGTCAGTGCCGACAATACTGGCCTAGATAGACCAATGGTCTGACTGGGTTTGACACTTTTCTCCCTCTCACATAACAGAAGAACCCAGTGGGGTCATCCCATGAAACTGATTGGTGGGAGATTCAGGAGAGATGAAAGGAAGTAATTCTACACACAGCGCACAGTTAAACTATGGAATTCACATCCACAAGATGTAGTGATGGCCATCAATTTGGAGGGCTTAAAAAGGGATTGGACAAATTCATGGAGGAGAAGGCTATCAATGGCTACTAGTCCTGATTGGCCATATGCTACCTCCAGCATCAGAGGTAGTATGCCTGTGCTGTGTATAGCCATTGCTGGGGAACATGGGCGGGAGGGTGCTGGTGCACTCATGCCCCGCTTCTGGGATCCTGTGGGCAGCTGGTTGGCCACTGTGTGAACAGAATGCTAGACCCTTGGTCTAATCCAGCATGGCTCTTCTTATGTTCTTAAGTGGAGGGATGCAGGAGAGTTTAGTTTGAGGAGAAATAGAATACTGCAAGTACCGTATATGTCTTCCTTTAGGAAGAACCCATAAACATCCTGTAGTTCCATAATAGCCTAGGCAGCCCCCAGTTGTTTTGCTTGCTTTCAGTATTAGGCTATAGTATTTCCATTTTAATGGTTTGTATATAGTACAGCTATATGAAAGAATCAATTTGGATGGTTTTAAAAGGGGATTGGACAAATTCATGGAATATAAGGCGATCAATGATGGCTATATGCTACCTCCAGTATCAGAGTATAGTCCTGATGGCTATATGCTACCTCCAGTATCAGAGGCAGTATGCCAATGTACACCAGTTGCTGGGGATCATGGGCAGTAGGGTGCTGTTGCACTCATGTCCTGCTTGTGGGTTTCCTGTGGGCAGCTGGTTGGCCAATGTGTGAACAGAATGCTGGACTAGATGGACCCTTGGTCTGATCCAGCATCAGGGCTGTTCTTATGGCATAAGTCAGCTTCCTATGTTCCTATGACAGAATAAATATACTTGACAAGCAACCAGTTGCCACTGGAGCATGACATTATAAAAAACATTGTCCCCGAACAGGGAGATAGACCCTGCATCTCACTTAACCACCCAGAAGTACGTTAGTAACTGATCAATTTCGGCTGGGGGTACCTAAGATGATGGAGAGGCCATTGGTCACGTAGCTTCCTTTTATGTCAAAGTTCACAGAATTTATGGAATACAGTAATACCTTGGACTTGCGAGCATAATTCATTATGGAACCGTGCTTGTAATCCAAAACACTCTTATATCAAAGCGAGTCTCTGGCAGGTATGAGCAGGGCCGATTTCGGCCCGCTTGAGGCAAGCGGTTACATCCCTACTTGTATTGCAAGACGTCGCTTGTTTATCAAGTCAAAATTTATTTTAAAAATTTGCTTGTCTTGCAAAACACTCTCAGACCAAGTTACTTGCAATCCAAGGTATTACTGTATATGGGCCCTGGTCTGACAGATGGCTTTGGGCAGTGCTCGATTTTGACTGGATTCTGCATTTTCTAAAATGTCACATCGGGCGTATAATTCCTGTTTTAGATCCTCTGCTGCGGTTGATTTTGTCAAGTGCATTCTACTTTCTCTGGCTGAAGAATCTTCCCCCAGCCCCCACACTTTATGTATGAAAGCAGAAAGGCAAGCAACTTGCCTACTTACATGTTTGGAAAAGAATTCATCAACCTCTTGGAGCAGCTTTTCCTGGCACTCAGGATTGGTGGCTAACAGGTAAGTGGCAAAGGAGAGGGCACTGTTGGTGGTTTCGTAGCCTGCAATCAGGAATAAAGAGGCCTGGCCAGCAATCTCATCATCACTCAACGTTTTCCGCTGCTTCTCAGGTAGGGTTTTGCCGGCAGCTGCCTCGCTTTTCTGGATGCAAGAGTCAGCTTGGTTGACTGTGTCAAAATGCCCCGTGACAATGTCATTAGCAGAGCTTCGGGCATCCAGCATCAATTGGAGGAAGTCCCTGCGTCTCTGCAAAATGTTTATAGGGAAAGGAGTTAGTAAGTGAACAGTAAGTGAACGAGCACGACGTGGACATACATTTGCTCTGACACAGCTGTATGAAGAGCCTTTTCCAGAAAAGGGGACAAGCCTTATTTGGGGCATTGCTTAATGATTACTCACATGCTGGCCTTTGTTATAAAGGCGGGATGGTAGTTTCCCTCCATTCAGAGTCAAACTACATGTGACGGGTTCGTTCAACGTCTATTTTTGAAAAACAGCCTACCTAGGCAGCCTGAAATGGAGAGCACAGCAGTACCAGTTGGTGGTTTGGCTGCTTAAGGTTTTCCCTTTCATTGGTTTGTTCTCTCAAATCCCCTCTCCTCCCACTTCCTTTCCACCTGTGTGGGGAAAAGAAGATACAGGGATGTTGTATCTTTTCTCCCACAGAAAGAAAAGCAGCTGGTGGCAATTTTGAGCAGATGCACAGAAGAAAGGGAATGGCTTATGCAGCCACACTCACCACTAGTTCTCTACCCTGTTACTGAAGCACTCAGCCTTGCTGCCATTTAAAGTATATTCCTAATTAGCCTTGACTCATGAAACTTCCACATTGCCCAGGCAAGGTATGTCAGGTAAAAGCTTGGGAATATAGGGAGAGCCAGTGTAGCATAGTGATGAGAGTGTTGGATGGGGACTTGGGAGATCCAGGTTCAAGTCCCCACTTGGCCATGAAACTCACTGGGTGACTTTGGGCCAGTCACTGACTCTCAGCCTAACCTACCTCACAGGGTTGTTGTGAGGATAAAATGGAGAGGAGGAGGAGGATTATGTAAGCCGCATAGGGTTACTTGCAGGAAAAAAGGTGGGGTATAAATATAATAAATAGATAAATAAATAAATAAATAAAGCAGATGTACACAGCCTGTCTTTTCTGGTATACATCAGCCTTTCTGAACTCACTGCCTTTCAGACGCTTTGGACTTCAACTCCCATCAGCCCCAGCCAGAATGGTCAATGGTCAGGAATGCTGGGAGCTGTAGTCCAAAACATCTGGAGGGCACCAGGTTGGGGAAGGCTGATATACATCACAGGTGGGATTTCTACTGCTATACAAAAGGCATGGGGTGTACAGAATATGCAGAGGCCTTCCTCCTGGCCCAGGCTCTTACCAAGAGCCATTCAAAGTACACTCCTGACCAGCCAATCAGAACCCTAAAGAGGGAACGCTCAATGCCAAAGCACTGCCACCACCAGTAAACATATTAGCATTCATTGGCATCTGTAAAAGTTAGGGACCTACGCCCAGAATTTACACCTAGACCTTCCCCTTTGTACTCTGCATTCAAGCCCTGCTAAAAGACCACCCCCACCAATGAAGCTTCCCCCCCTTTCTTAACCCCCCTGCAGGGGGGATTTCAGGAAAAAATGGTACTTAGGGAAGGTTTAATCCTCCCCTCATGGAGTGTGGTGGTTCGGATCCAAATTGGGGCTACACTAGAGTAAAAAAAACAAAAAAGCCTCAGCTACATGCTATATGATTAGTGTAACATCTTGGTCTTGGACAACAACGGCTCTCATGGTGCTCCATTTAAAGTGGGATCAGGTGTTAAACAGGGATGTGTTATCACCCCAACATTATTTGCTATTTTCATCGCCATGATTTTACATCTTGTCGAGGGGAAACTTCCCACTGGTGTGGGAATTATATATCGAACAGATGGAAAGCTTTTTAATCTCAGCAGCCTGAAAGCAAAAAGTAAGGTAATTACAACCTCCGTTGTGGAACTTCAGTATGCTGATGATAATGTGGTCTCCACACATTCAGAGGATGATCTCCAAACTATCCTAAATGCTTTTGCAGAAGCATACGGAAAACTTGGTCTCTCACTTAACATTAAAAAAACCAAAGTGCTTCATCAGCAAGTGCAAGCTAACCCTTTGGTGATGCCATCTATCCAGCTTGGCGGGACAATACTGGAAAATGTCGATCATTTTCTCTATCTTGGCAGCTATCTTTCTGTTACAGCTAACATCGACAGTGAAATCCAGCATCGTCTGAGCTCCGCAAGTGCCGCGTTTTCTCGAATGAAACATAGAGTGTTCGAGGATCGGGATATTTGTAAGAAGGCCAAAACACTGGTTTATGAAGCCATTGTATTACCAACTTTATTGTAGGCCTGCAAAACATGGACTATCTATAAACGTCACCTCCAACTCCTTGAAAGATTTCATCAACGTTGCCTCCAGAAAATCCTGCGAATTACTTGGGAAGATAGGCGAACAAATGTCAGTGTATTGGAAGAAGCAAAGACTACTAGCATTGAAAAAATGATCCTTCAACGCCAACTTCAGTGGACCGGTCATGTTGTTTGAATGCCTGACTGCCGTCTCCCAAAGCAGTTACTTTATTCCCAACTCAAGGATGGAAAGCGGAATATCGGTGGTCAATATAAGAGGTTTAAAGAAGTTCTTAAGGCTAATCTAAAAAAATGCAATATAAACATCAAAAACTGGGAAGCTCTGGCCCATGAACGATCTAACTGGAGGTTGGCTTTTCACAAAGGTTCTATGGACTTTGAAGAAGCCCGAGTGCAAGGTGAAAGGGAGAAACGTGCTAAGCGAAAAGCACGTCAAATGAATCCTTTACAGGACCATCTTCCATCTGGTAACCTGTGTCCTCACTGTGGGAAGCTGTGTGGATCTAGAATTGGCCTCCACAGTCACTTACAGACCCATCGCTAGAGTCTACACAATTTCCTTTAGAATTTTCCTCCTTTTAAAATCTCATTTTTGTAAAAAAATAAAATAAAATAAAATAAAATATTTTTTACCCTGGAAGACAATCTTACTCGGTCACGACTCACGAGTGATCGCCTGACTGACATGTAGTTTGGCTCTTAGATCCTGGCTATTACTTCAGATGTTCCAAATGTTCCCTATATTCTATGCTTACTGAAAAGTTGTCATCTCATATTTACATGTGCCATAGATTGCAGCAGAATCATAGAATCATAGAAAAGTAGAGTTGGAAGGGGCCTACAAGGCCATCGAGTCCAACCCCCTGCTCAATGCAGGAATCCAGGTCAAAGCATCTCTGAGAGATGTCTGTCCAGCTGCACCTTGAATGCCTTCAGAGTGGGAGAGCCCACCACCTCCCCAGGTAGTTGATTCCATTGTCTTATTGCTCTGACAGTCAGGAAATTTTTCCTGATGTTTAGGTGGAACCTGGGTTCCTGTAACTTGAGCCCATTATTCCGTGTCCTGCAAACTGGGATGATCGAGAAGAGATCCTGGCCCTCCTCTGTGTGACATCCCTTCAAATACTGGAAGAGTGCGATCATATCTCCCCTCAGTCTCCTCTTCTGAAGGCTAAACATGCCCAGTTCTTTCAGTCTCTCCTCATAGGGCCTTGTTTCCAGTCCCTTTATCATCCTTGTTGCCCTCCTCTGAACCCTCTCCAGTTTGTCTATGTCCTTCTTAAAGTGAGGTGCCCAGAACTGGGCGCAGTACTCAAGATGAGGCCTAACCAGTGCCGAGTAAAGGGGAATGATCACTTCACGCGATTTGGAAGCTATACTTCTATTAATACAGCCCAAAATTGCATTTGCCTTCTTTGCAGCCACATCGCATTGCTGGCTCATATTCAGTTTGTGATCTACCACAATTCCAAGATCCTTCTCACTTGTGGTATTGTTGAGCCAAGTGTCCCCCATTCTGTAACTCTGCATCCACCATCCAGCTTTCATACAGTAGGATTCCTAAAGTGTGGAATATAAATCCTTAAAAATAGTGACTTTCAGCAGGAATCTACTTGACATCATTCTATTACGGCTGGTTTGGGCACATAGACCCAGTGGTTTGTTATCCATGGGTTGTTTGTGAATGCACGGGAGTGAACGAGCTTCCCCCCCGCTTGCCCATTTCTGCTTTCAATTTACAACCCCCAAACATCCCGTTCCTGAGTTTTTTCATGATGTGCAAACCCAGAAACTCTGTGTTGTTTAGGGGTTAAACAACCCAGAGTTAACCCATGGTTTGTTGTTGGGTTAACTCTGGGTTGTTTAACCCCCAAACAACCCAGAGTTTCCAGGTTTGCATGTCATGAAACAACCCAGGAATGTTTGGTTCCTGGGTTATTAATTGAAAGCGGAAGAGGCAAACAGGCAGGAGGCAGTGCGCTTGCTCACTCCTGTGTGCCCCACTAATTCCTGGATTAAACAACAAAGAATTGGCTGTGAAGTGCACACTGGGTCATAGTTTACTTTGCAAACCAGGGTTAACTGTATTATGGCATCACATATATTTTCAATTCCTCAAGTACCAGCATAATCTGCCAGAAGAAAAAAAGAGATGCAGAAGTAGCCACACTTTGAGATGCCACAGACTGGAAAGGAGGGGAAAGGCCAGAATGCTTCTTTAAAATAATTTAATCTGCATTACTATTTTTAAGATCAAGGGAGCTCTTTTCAATTACATTCTTGGAGCCGTGATAGGAAATAAAATGGAGGGAGGGGTGAAGGCAGAGGCAAAGGGCAAATAGGATAAGGGCACAAACGTAATCATTCAATGGACTTTATCAGATCATTGACATGGGAATGGTGAAAAACAAAGGAGAAGGAATATTTAACATACTGTGCTTTGGCTTTGCAGTTCACTAAGTGCTAGAAGAAAAACATCCAGTAAATTACTTGGGGATCAACACAGCCAATCTTGCCTTTAAATCTAAATTGTGGGGAATTCATTGTGCTGGCCATTCCCAAACCCTGCAAAAAAAATTTCCCCAGATGAACGGCATTCTTTCCAACCATTCTGCATGGATAGACAGAAAAAAAAATCCTACAACTCCCAGCATTCCCCAGCCACCATATTACTGTGTCCTGTGATGGCTGGACAATGTTCTATCAATATCTGAGCAATATCTAGGAATGATGTTTCTACAGTTGTCCTCTTCTTCAGCACAATCCACTAGGAATGTCTCTTGCAAAATCCCCATAGCAAGGTACAAGTACGCTATCCCTGGAGCCATGTGGCAATAACTGTCAACGGCCCAGTTCAGACTCAGATTATCGTATCTCAGAGCTTCATAAACCAAGATGTGAACGCGCCTTGTGCCTGCACACACTGCCCCTTCTCTCCTCCCTTCTTGGCATAAATCTGGAGGTCTCCAATTAACCATAGTTTCCCATTACATCTGGACTGGGAAACTAGGTTACTGGGTTTGAAACAAGTCAAGACCTTAAGCCTGGGGTAGGCAACCTTTTGGGGCCTGTGGGCACCTTTGGCAATTTGAGAAAATGTCATGAGCACCACCACAAAATGGCTGCTGTGGGAGGTGTGGCTAGTCACAAAGGAGAAATAACCTGCCCAAGCGACTGTGTACAGGACAGAGGTGGGATCTGAGCCCCAAACACACTAAACAAATTCTTTGAACCCACAGTTTTCAGTAACTTTTTCTTTTCCCCCTTCTCTGTCTTGGTGGCTGGGCAAGCTACAGGGGAAACCATTGGTCTGCAGACACTTGCCGCCTTCATTTCCCAAGTATGTCTCTGAGCCCCATCATGAAGCCAGAGGCATTCATGGGAAATAAAGATGGCAGCAGGTGGTGGCCCTCGCTTTGCTTAGAAGCAAAGTGATACCAGCTGCCAGTAAGAAAATGTGTTTAAAAAAAACAAAAAGTGGGAGGGGCAGGGCACCTGGCAGGTTCCAAGAAAGGTGTCTGAGGGTACATTAGTGCCTGTGGGCATCAGGTTGCCTACCTCTGTCTTAAACCAACTTCAAAATGTGGTTTAAGATCCTGGGCTGTTTCAAATCTATTAGCCATAGTTTCCCTGTTTTGACAAAACAGGGAACTATGGTTAATTGAAGTGTTCTGGGTTTAATGGCACTGTGTCAAAAAGGTAAGAAAAAAGGGGCTTCATGTGCAGGCACAAGACTAATTAATATCTTATTAATTAAGCCAAGGTATGATGATCTCAACAAGGTCAATATCAAAGAACTTCATAAACTGTTGACTAGGGGGTAAAAATAGTTGTGGTATGGGAGTTTCATGATTGGAACTCTCAATGCCTCCCTTTTGCTCTCACAAAAAGCAGTATATGGGGGGCGGGGGTTTCATCCAGATCAGAACTGTGGCCATTTTGCCATGAAGTCTGCCCTCCCCATAGCAGCTATTTGCCTATATTGGTAAACATTATAAGAATGGATTTGGGGATTTCAACAGATGGTGTGTGTGTGTGGGGGGGGGTGTTCATGGGAAAATGGCACATTAAGGAAATGTTCAAAACCCCTCTCCACACCATGGTCCCAATCTGGATCTTTCATCCGCTGCATCAGCATTATTATTTTTTTAAAGAAAAAGTTGTTCCAACTATGGAACTTCAGTGTCACATATAGTTTTACTCTTAGACTTGCATTACTTAGTTTTAAAATCTAAATTTCAAATTAATGAAGCCCCACATCAATCTATTAAGCCCCACATCTATTAAGTCAAACATCTAATTGTCCAAATGTTTTGGCTTCCTTCTTAGGATTAGGGTGAACAGTGGATGCTATTAAGCCTGGAGACAGATAGTGGCTGGGTTCACACAGTCAGCGGGGAAAATAAGCCACCATACTTTCTTCTCCCTTCCCCACGCATGCTGGTTGCGTGCCATGCGATTTGCAAAATTACCCGCACAGCTTCCTATGTCATCCAAACCCAGCGAGGTGCACAGTACAGGGTGGCTTCGAAGCCACCCCAGAACCCTACAACAAGCCATGGGTTCTGGGGTGGTTTTGAAACTACTCCCGCTGCGTGCGTACCTCGCCAGGTTCGGATGACACAAGAAGCTGCGTACCACATGGGTAAGTAGGCAAATCGCATGGCCAACACATGTGGGTTGGGGAAAAGAAGCCACAGTGGCTTCTTTTTCCCGCTGATCGTGCAAACCCAATCAATAGCTTTTTTCAAGAGAGTTGAAGGTGGTATGATAAAGGCACCACTGCCCATGGCTGCACTTTCATACAACTTTCAAAAACATACAAAGCCTGTTTAAACGGAGATGACAGTGGGACAAAGAGTGTGCACACCATGAGAACCAATATCATACTCTTTCAAAATATAACTTGAGTCTAGCCTTAGGGTACAACCAGACAAAATTAAATGAAATCAATTTGGATGTAAGCACTTTAACTGATGTGCTGAAGTTCCATTGATTTCAATAGGGCATAAGTGCACTTAGCTTTCACTGAACCCTGGTTTTGATGGTTCATTCTGACGCTGTTTGAAGCCTCTGAAATAAATCCCTGAAGAATTGAGAAGTGTGTCAGTGGAAAGAAGGGGGGGGCTACTTTTTTTGTAGCATAATTATGGAAAAGAAAACCTGAATACTTTTCTTTCCTGGTTTAACGCACATGAGTCTCCTCTCGCCTAGACTACTGTAATGCACTCTATGTTGGGTTACCCTGGAAGACAGTTCAGAAGTTACAGCTGGTACAGAACACGGCAGCTCGCCTTGTTAAAGGCAGCCGCCGCCGTGATCACATCACTCCGGTGTTCAAGGAGCTGCACTGGCTACCAGTTGTTTGCTGAGCCGAATTCAAGGTGTTGGTTTTGACCTTTAAAACCCTATATGCCTCTGGTCCAGTTTATCTCAAGGAACGTCTCCAGCAACACCAAGTAGGCCTCTCAACATGATCTGCCACAGACGGCCTTCTCCTTGTCCCATCAGCCAGAGCAGCCTGGCTGGTGGGAACTAGGAAGAGGGCCTTTTCTGTGGTGGCCCCCAAATGGTGGAACTCTCTCCCAAGTGACCTCCACTATGCCCCCTCCTTGATGGGCTTCTGCCATTCATTAAAAACATGGCTTTTCAGGTGGGAATATGGGGTGGGCTAGGATTTTAAAATTGTATACTGTTTTAAATGTATTTTATTCTGTTGTGTTTCATTTTATATTGTACATCGCCCAGAGTAGCCGGGTTACTGGCTAGATGGGTGATTTAGAAATACAATAAATAAATAAATGATCAGTGAGTGCTTCATGTTTGCACACCTTCAGAAGGTTCAACCAACTGTACTGGATGCCAGAGAACAGACAGCAACATTAACACCAATCTTCCTGAAGGAACAAGGATAATGTCCAGGTTAAATCAGAAGCCCCCTGTAAGGTGCCATGGGGAATCTTGAACTGGGACAACCAGCAGTCAGGACTGGGTGCTTTACCTCCTCCACACCTGGCTCTGTACGGTAGTGCAAAGATGCCACCTCGCATGCAGTAAAAATCAGCCAACAACACAGTCGAGTTCCAGCTTGCCTAGGCCTATAAAGTCCTGCGAGCAGAGCTGGCCTCTTAGTCTGACTAATGTGCAGCAGCGGACCTTTGATGTCTAGCCTTGCCTCCTCTGGAATTTGAACGTGTGACATACACCCATGCCTCTGGCCCTTCAAACCATGACCTGCTTGCTCTGACCTCAACCATGTCTGTTTGGACTACACTCCTGCCCCTCAGACCCTGTTCTGCTTGTTCTTGCCTTGCCCTTGCCCTCCTGGACCAGGAACCAAGAGTAAACCCCTGCTGAGACCTGACACCCTCATTAGAGGACCTGAGAGCAGAATCAGAATTAGGCTTATTCTGTAGCTGTGAATGGAGGATGGGAAGGAAGCACTGTTACATTTATTTATTTATTTGTTATATTTATACTCCACCTTTTTCCCTGAAAGGAACTCAAGGCGGCTTACATAATCCTCCTCCTCCTTTCCATTTTATCCTCACAACAACCCGGTGTGGTAGGTTAGGCTGAGAGTCAGTGACTGGCCCAAAGTCACCCAGTGAGTTTCATGTCCGAGCGGGGACTAGAACCCGGATCTCCCGAGTCCCAGTCCAGCACTCTCACCACTACGTCACACTGGCTCTCACACACTGGCTCTCACACATTTGAGAAGGCCCCCAACGTTATAGGTATGAACGGGGTGATGGAGGAGAGAAGATCGATTACGGTCAAGTATAAACATGAACAAAAACAATTCAATATGAACAGCTTTAGCAAGCAAACAGATTCTGCTATCTCTCAGCCTCGCAGGGTTGTGTGAAGAGAAAATGGGCAACACCCACATATGCCATTTTGAGCTCTTTGGGGAAAAGGTGGGATACAAATATGATAGGTAGGGAGGTTAGGTAGGTAGGGAGGGAGAGAGAGAGAGAGAGAGAGAGGTGGGGGAGGGGGGGAGGGAGGCTTCATATCTGGAAGACTGACCCAGAAGCTTTCCTCATTGCAAAGAGACACCTGCGTTTCATACTCTATTCAGCTTTGCTTAGCTACAGAATAATTGAGTTGCAGAAAAATGCTACACCAGCAGCAAACCAAGAGACATGTCAGCAGGATGGATGCTCGTTATATATTATATATTCTTTTTTCCTTTTTTGCGCAATGAAGCATCTATCGTAAAACCAACTGGTGTTGCTATTGTAGTTATTATGTGAAGGACTGTTGCTCAACGTAGTTTTGCAAGAGGATAAAAGCCTAGCTTTGTGGTGCTGTAGGTAGGAGTCTGTTCCTGTCTGTCTAAGACAGGCACCTTCCATTATAGTTTGCGACATGGCTGCTCTGGGCCACTTCTTTCCTGCTCATTAGTCTGTTTAAACACTGCCTGGTGATTCTGAGAAGCAATTCTTCATGGAAATAGCAAACTTTGTGTTGCACATTGGAAGAATGAATACAAACCATACAGAGCAAGGCATATTCAACTGCATTAATAATTTTTTTTAAAGCCTCATTTCTAAGCTTTACAACCATCCAATAATGTATAGGAGTATGAAACTCGAGCATATGATGCAACACAATTCTTCTCTCCAAGGTCAAACATATTGAGTGTCAGTCTCAAGTTCTTTCTTGAAACTAAATTCTGATATCTATCTTTAATTGAAAGTACTGAATGCCCTTTTAACAAATGAACCTCCAACTTCTAGGCCTGAATGTTCATTTTTTTATTACAATGTCAGTACGGGCATTCAGAAATACGAGCAAGAAATACTATGATTAATGAGACATCACCACTGGGACTATACTTAAAAGATGTCTGTGGGAGGTCACAACGATAGATTAAATTATTCAAGTGGAAGCTTCTCCTTTTTTCTTTACATGGAGCAACCAACCACAGGCAAAGAACAACCTGTGATGTCTCACCCAAGCACATTTAGGCCTCCCTGAATTCAATGAGGGCTAAGGGTCTTGCTCACTTCTCACTGATTTCAGTGTGATTTAAGCACGCTTAACTTTGGCTGGACCATTACTTAAGTGGTTAGATTGTTTCTGGCTCAGATAAAGGATCAAGTTCAAATCCTAGCTCAGTTGTGAAGCTCACTGGAGGGCCTTGAGCAAGTCACTTCCCTCTGAGCCTAATCCATCTCACAGCGTAGCTCAGCAGTTTAAATGTTGCTGAGCTCCTTGGCTGAAGGGTTAGGGTTATAAATGTAAGAAAACAGGAAACTGTGTAGAGACATACATGGCTTCGTAATGCTTGAACCGAAACATGGGCGGAGGAACCAACAGAACAGGCAATTAGGTTTTGACCCATAGATGGTACGTGTGTCTTTTACAGAACCGAAGACAGAGGGAACAGAGCTCACTTCATAGCCAAAAAAATCTACATTCACTTCTGTTCACCCGTATCTCTGTATTCACCCCAATTCTGTCTTTTTAGCATTTAATCTCCCTCTCTGCCTCTTTCAAGTGCAGATACTGAAAATTGCTACAGTGTTTGAACTGACAGGCTCTAGATTTGCACATAACTGAGGTTGAGGGCAGCACTTTCTCAGCTCTGGAATTTACTCCCTAGGCTTCAAGTTTATTAAACTTCAGGCCATGTTTCAATGCCTTGTGTTTTAGCTCAGGCTCTTTCCAAAATGCTTGTTTTGTGATTTGGCTTGGTATGGAATTTGCTTTGTTTTCCAACGCCCACAGCTGGCTGATGTGGTGTGTGTGTGTTTTATATACTGTAAACAGGATGAGAATTTTACGATAATTAATTTATTTTTAATAAAATAGTACAGTAGTATATTCTTTGCAGTGCTCTGACACACACAAAAATTCTAAGTGGGTTTATTTCTTAAATAAAAGGCATTTTGTGACAAGTCTATAATCTTCCCTTATCAGCTGTACTGTGTGTGGGGGATGTGGTAGGAAGAAATGGGTACACAGACATGCATAAAACACACACATGCATTTATGTATAGTGAAACATGGATTTAAAACGGAAGTTGTACTTTGAACTTCATTCTACTCTATTCAAAATGTAAAGAACATGGGGGGGGAGGGTTGAGTGTGGAAAGCTAAGCAAGGTCAGGCCTGGTTATTACTTGGATGGGAGACCCCTCCTCTAGTTTCCTGCATGGAGCAGGGGGTTGGACTCAATGGCCTTGTAGGCCCCTTCCAACTCTATGATCTATGAATCTATAAATAAAATATCTTAGGAACAGGGTATCCAACTTTACAGAAGGGTTGGAAGAGATTACAACCAGACTGTGTAAGAGGCTTTGGCAGTAAAGCCAGGGCACAATTTAAGGGTGAAAATTTTTTTGGACAGTTACTTGAAAATGTACCACCCCTGAGCACTAACTTCACTGGATCCATAAAGAATATCGTCACTGATGCTTATTTTTCCAAGACAGCAAATTGCACTTGAGTAACCAAAATAGCTGGGACAAAACACTACAAACAAGCTGGTATGTTATTTGGCATGTAATTCATGGACCCCCAGCAACATGCAGTTAGTCAGTGTAAACAGAACAGGCGTCACTGAAACAGGTCTAATACAAACTGGTAATGGGGAGTGAGGATTAAACTACACATGATACAGAAGATCAGTGATCAAATATTCCAGTGTAAAACCCAGTGTGGTGTAGTGGTTAGTCTGCCAGACTAGGACTGGGAAGATCTGGGTTCAAATCCTTATTCAGCCATGAAGCTCACCTTGGGCCAATCACTATTTCCCCCCAGTCTAACCCACCCCACAGGATCGCCCTGAGGATAAAGAAAAGGTGGTAGGGAAAGAACCACGCATGCAGCCCAGAGCTCCCTGGAAGAAGGGTAGGCTAAACATGTAACAATACATGAAACATACTTTTAATTTTTTACTTAAAAGCAGCGACGGGGGGGGGGTGATTTTTATGACAGCAGCAGTGTTGGGGAAACTGGATGTAAAGCTCTCCCCCCCACACACACACATCCCATTTCCCCAATTAAATCACACACCCTTACTGAAAGATGTTGTAGGCCCCACTGGAGAAAATACAGGCATTTCCCCCTCCCCTCTGAAGGTAAGTGGGCATAAGATTGCAACCTGAAACCACCACAAAATAAAACGAGATTTTTTGGAGCAGGCTTATAAACATTGCAGTACTCATTAAGGTATTAATGAAGGTTCACATCACAAAAACAATTTCTCAAATTTCTGTTTTAATTAAAGCCACGTAACATGCTCTGGAATCTCTCCTGGTGAGATCAGTTGTGACTTGTGACTTCTTTTCTCTCTAACAGACTTGGCAAGGCTGGCCTTTAATTGATACACTTTTAATTCAAGTTACACGCTTTTCAAGGGAGTGTATTCCAGGGAGAATAAGACGATACGATACATAATTTATTTATTTATTTAATCCAACATAACAGAGAATGGCCTTCCCTGTTTGGATTTGAGAAGTATTTAGAGTTGCAGCCCAAGCCTATGCCTTGAAATGCTCTGAGGGAGCAGCAGGCAAGGGGGCCGCTATTTCCCCACCCGGTCCTTTCCTATCATCCACTTCCTTTCCTGGCCTCCTCTGAGGAGCAAGACTTCAAGCGTGCTGCCACAGTAGGCAGGAAAGGCAACAGACAACAACGCCAGAAAAGGAACTGGTGGGAAAAGCCAGACTCCAATCCTGAACTGTAGTTAATAGCAATACATTTTCTTTTACATAATTTACAGGCATTTTATTTCCCCTGAAAGCTTGTGCTCTAATGGTATCGTCTTGGTTTTGTTTTGTTTTTTGTCTTTGGGTTCTCATTAAGACTTTTTCTTCTTATACAGAGTCACAGCAAAAGAGCCAATTAGCCTAAGTTCTCATCTATATGTTTTGGAGATTTTACAGAGTGGCCGGGTACCGGCTAGATGGGCGATCTAGAAATACAATCAATCAATCAATCAATCAATCAATACAGAGCAAATAGACATATACCTTCATTTTATTATTATTTTTTTCTTAAAAAAAACAACACTCAGGTGGAAATGACATTGTGATCAATGTTTCTCCAGGCCTGATCCAAGAACAATGAATTATTAATCCACATGACAGTTTTTATGATAGGAAGCAGTGGGAAAACTGAGGCGGTATTGTATGTCTTAGAAATTCCCTGTTTGGGCTGGTTTACATTTGGTTGTAGCTTTTATGAAACTCATTTAAAATTTATGACAGCTCTTATCTCGCAAGCCTTTTTTATTTATCTGCCATGAGGATTAAGCAAATGTTTGTAAAAAAAAACAAAACGAAATGAAAAAACCTTTACAGGAGCCCTAAAAAACTGGGGTGGTGGTGGTGGTGGTGGTATTATTATTATTATTATTTTTATTATTATTATTATTATTGAATACTTATTTCTGTTTTAAGGATATATATTTTAAATCAGTCTTATAGTCCAGTTAGGTTATGAAATACCCTCCCTTCCTGCTTTTAGATTGGCTGTAAAGACATTTTTATTCAGGTATCTGAATAAATATTCAAATTAATTACATTTTCATTTTTCATTTCTGCAGTACTGGCACTCACTGATTAGTAAATTTATATCACATCATGAAAAGGCAGCAGAAACAGCTGAATCTGTTCAGCTCATATCTGAATTTGCATTTGTATCCAAATTCAATGTAGATTTGACGTTCACTTGCTTTGTTTTATTTGTTAATTTAAAAACAGAAAATAGATTATGATGTATAAGGATATTTTCGCAGGTGCTGTTCCAAAAGCTCAGACAATGTTTTTGGCTCCTCCAAATTCAGGGTTCTCTAAAATTTTAGGCAATAACAATTATGGTAATGGTTAGATTTGATTTTTGTCATACTGATCTCACAATGGAGTGTGGAACTGTGCCGTAGTTCTGTAGCCTACTTTGCAGCTCTGTTGGGACTGAGCTTCTGAAATTGGTCTCACAGAATGTGACCTACAAAGGCATTTGTCTCATACTTTTGCAAAGGAAAAGTGCTGGGTGCTATTGGTTAAAACCTGTGGTTCAGCTTCATAGAACGTTGCCTGAATAAGGATGCCTGAAAGCTTTCCCCACCATACTAGTCAAGATCTGAATAATATTTCACAGGTCAAAGCTAGCAAAATGCAGAGCTGGTTAAAAGGAAAGCCACGGATGACATGTGACAAGGCAGTGCATCACAGGAAAGATGAGGTTAGGAATGGCTGCAAGACAGAATGAAGGAAGAGAGCCAAGGAGGTATCATGTATTTATTTTAGTGCCATCAATGTACCAGTGGCATGCCCCTCCTGCACCACACAGGGACCAGCACAGCATCTTATCATGGTCTCTTCAGGGTCCAGGGAGGAAGGAAGAAGATCCTTGCTTCTTGCTGTCCCCATGCAAAAACCCAGTGGAGGGTAGAGCTAGCCTCTCAGACTAGGGGGACAGGAAAGGGAAAGCTCTTAGGCAGGAATGAGCAAGAATTCCTTGCACCCTCCTGCTCAAGTTCCCAGGCAACTGGTACTGAGAGGCATAGAAAATTGCTCTTTAAGAAAACAACAGCCAGGGTGGTGTAGTGGTTAGACTGTTGGACTGGGACTTGGGAGATCCAGGTTCTAGTCCCCACTAAGCCGTGAAGCTTACCAGGTGACTTTGGGCCAGAGGAGGAGGACCATGTGAGCCGCCTTGGGTTCCTTGCAAGAGGAAAGAAGGCGGGATATAAATGTAATAATTAATACATATATAAATAAATAAATGCTACCTCCAATTTTGGAGGTAATATATAGCCATCATGACTAGTAGCCATTAGCAGCCTTATCTTCCTTGAATTTGACTCACTCCCCTTTAAAGCTTGCCCTCATTACATCTTATGGGATTGAATTCCATAGTTTCACTATGTGATGTGCAAAGAAGTACTTCTATTTATTTGTCCTGAATCTCCCACCATTCAGTTTGATTGGATGACCCCATGTTCTAGTATTATGAAAAAGGGAGAAAAACATTTCCTTATCCATGTTTTCCAGAGCATGCATAATTTTATACACCTCTATCATGCACCCCTTTAATTGCCTTTTTTTAAACCTAAAAAGGCCCAGACGTTGCAACCTTTTCTCATAGGCGAGTTGCTCCAGTCCCTTGATCATTTTGTTTGCCCTTTTGTGCACCTTTTCCAGGTCTACAATATCCTTTTTGAGGTGCAGTGACCAAAAATGTACAGTGTCTTCCAAGTTTTTCTCCCTTTTCCAAGTGTGGCTGCACCATGGCTTGGTATAGACTGAGGCATTATGATATTTGCAGTTTTATTTTCTATTCCTTTCCTAATGATCCCCAACAAGAGATGAATATGCACAGGAGCCAACAAGTCTAGGCTAACCTTCCTGCCTGATCACCAAATTTGTGATCACCAGGACCCCTCCCCGAAGGGGAAGGGTATTGTCCCTGATGGGTCAAATGCAGCATGAGGTCAGGGGAAAATGTGCTCCTCTGTCCAACTCTAAGATTGGTGCCGTGTGTGTGTGTGTGTGTGTGTGTGTGTGTGTGTGTGTGTGTGTGTGGTGGGGGAAGAAAACAAGCCCCTGTTCCCCAACAGCTCAGAGCTGGAAGGGGGAGGGGCAGAGGCTTTCTCTGCTACTGTGCCCAAAGGGTAGTCTGAGCTCAGAATGCCCCTCGGGCAGAGGGGAGCCCACACAGCTCTGCCTCCCATTGCCAGCTCCAAGCTGAAGAGAGGAGTCAGAGGCATATTAGCTTTCCTCTCTCTGTAGCTCCAGTTCCAGGCTCACTCCATTCCCCAGAGCCTGGCTCCCCTCACACAGTAGCAAAAAGGGGTGAGTGAGATGATCAAATCCTGAAAATGCACAGATGAAGATACATGTTTTTAGGCTTCATTTTGGCCGGGGGCGAATACTATGGGGTTAAGCTAAAGCAGGGGTGCTGAACCTCTTTCAGCTGGAGGGCTGAATTCCATTTTGGAGAAGCTCTCGGGGGTGGGGGGGGTGTTGCATTCCAGTTGTGGGTGGGGCCAAAGGCAAAAGGGGTGGGGCCAAAACACCAGCATATTTTAGCTTAAAGCTCTTACTCCCAGTAGCTAAGCCTTAGGGAAGGCATTTCAACCTTTTGGAGTGGGGGGAAAGCTGCACAAAAGCCGGGATACCACCAAAGAATTGGTGGTCTGCGGAAAAGGAGGTGGGGCCAGTGAAAGGGAACCCTGGTGGACTGGATTGGGACCCTAAACCTGAGGTTCTCCAGCCCTGAGCTAAAGGCTTGACGGAAGAGATTAGTTTTTAGCTGTGGCCTGAAGGAAGTAACATGTGATATTTCTTAAGTTCAGGGAGGGTGTCTCAGGCATGAAGGGTAAGATCAAGGATGATACAAGAGGAAAATAAGTATCTGTAATAAGGGAGCATATGGAGAGAAGAGTTAAAAGTGAGAAACAAAACAAAAACATTCACTGTTTTTTTTTTTTAAAGGATGCTTGAAGAAATTTCATGGCTTTAAATGGATGGAATAACTGGGTTGGAAATTTTGCAAGATTAAGTTCTAAGTGCAATTTTCAATACTAGTTTTAATGAGAACAGAGAGTCACCAGAAAAGCAAACTTCCTTGTACCCTTTTCACAGTTCCACTTGCAACGAACCTCAAGAAGTGCAAAAACATGTAGAAGTCAAGTTCAAAACAATCAACGAAACTGTTCAGAACGTTGAATTGGGAAAAGTGCCAGTTTTGACATCATTCCTACAGTTAGCAGAGGCAGTCTGCCACTGAATACCAAGGTGCTGGGGACAAAAAGTAGGGAAGGGCGACTACATTTGTGCCTTGCTTATGGGCTTTCCAGAGGCATCTGGCTGTCCACTGTTGGCTACAGGATGCTGGAAAGCGGAATATCGGTGGTCAATATAAGAGGTTTAAAGATGTTCATAAGGCTAATCTAAAAAAATGCAATATAAACATCGAAAACTGGGAAGCTCTGGCCCATGAACGATCTAAATGGAGGTTGGCCTTTCACAAAGGTTCCATGGACTTTGAAGAAGCCCGAGTGCAAGGTGAAAGGGAGAAACGTGCTAAGCGAAAAGCACGTCAAATGAATCCTTTACAGGACCATCTTCTATCTGGTAACCTGTGTCCTCACTGTGGGAAGCTGTGTGGATCTAGAATTGGCCTCCACAGTCACTTACGGACCCATCGCTAGAGTCTACACAATCTTCTTTAGAATTTCCTCCTTTTATCCCGGAAGACAATCTTACTCGGTCACGAGTGATCGCCTGATGACAGGATGCTGGATTAGAAGGCTATCAGTGGCTACTAGTCCTGATGTCTATATGCTACCTCCAGTATCTGAGGCAGGATGCCTATGTCCACCAGCTGCTGGGGAGCATGGGCAGGAGGGTGCTGTTGCATTCATGTCCTGTTTGTGGGTTTCCCTTGGGCAGCTGTCTGGCCACTGTGTGAACAGAATGCTGGACTAGATGGACCTTGGTCTGATCTAGCATGGCTCTTCTTAAGGACCTTTGATATGGTCTAGCAGGGAGGCATCTTCCTAACACAGAAAATATCTTACCTCATTTGGTTCTTGCTGGTCTCTCAAAGCAATTATGTTCTTAATGGCATTGATAAAAAAGCCATTCACCTCATCTCGCTTCTTATTTGGCAAAATCCGGAGCAGGGGGATCATGATCAATGGAAATGCAACTTCAAGAGAGTTTCAAAAAAGCAACGTTAGCAATTTATGCAATTATCCCCAAACCCTAATTTTATGCTTTGTCCTCTCCTTTGTTGGAAAATGTTTATACTTCTGATTTCTCTTACTTTGTCGCTTTTGATGAGAGGTTCTCACAAGCTTCCTAAACTCAGGTTACTGAGGAAAACACTTTGATTTAAGATGACCTCTCTGAGGCTGCTTTAATTTACAACACTGTCTAGAAAGAAAAAGAATTTAGGGTGCAATCCTATGCAAGGTTAGACAGAAAAAAAGGTCTACAACTCCCAGCATGCCTTTTTTCTGTCTAACCTTGCATAGGATTGCACCTTTAGTGTGACTTCAGGACTCTGCAGCACTGCAGCACTGAATTTAATTCATTATTAGGCTTATTTTTTAAAAAAAATAGTACAAGCCACAAATCACATTACAAGATGGCTCTGAAAATGTGATTGGGAGGCTACAGTAATTCCATTTCCATCATCCTGCTTTACTTTGGAAACCAGCTTGCCTCATTTAATGCCTTATTTATGTCAGTATATCCTTCTCCAAAAAGACTAACTGCACCAAACTATGTTTACAGACTCCTGAGATGATCACGCGGTTTGTCTCACGGCTGCAGGAAAGCTGTGTGTAAATGTACCCTTTAACTAAGTGAACCATGAAGTAGAAGGTCACTAAAGGCTTTTTCATCTGAGGAATTTGCCCTGAAGTACTTTCCCTTTGTAGTAACTACCCTGCTGCGTAATATTCATAAAGCCTTAGTTGTGTTCACTGCACAAATTTGAGACTTGATCAATGGTTCCTATAACAAAATGGTTACTTTAAATTAAAGTGGAGAACAATAAATTCTAGTTCTACACACTGAGTGGCTACTGTTATAAACAATTAAATGGACATACATACTAGATATATGTACCTTTGAGGAGACACCCTGAGGAGAAACCTACCAAAAAAAAATTGTTTTAGGTGAAATCCAGTGGTGTCCTATTCATTCATGGAGTTCCACTGAAGAATTCCATGAGTCTGATCAAAACTCTTTTTTGGCTGTGCTTGAAATTTACAGTTGTTTGTTTTGGGGTGAAACCTTCAAATTTTGCTCCTGGCAAATTTTTGGTGGTGTCATCCAAAGTCCAATACATATAACAGCTCCCCTGCATAGCAATATTTGGCATCCTTATCAGAGTAGAACACACAAAATCTATACGTTCAAGGAATCAATGATGCAGTGATGTGAAATTTGCAGGAAGGAAGTACATCTGTATGGATAACTGTGGCTGCAGCAGGTCACCTTCAAGAAATCATGCATATAGGCCTGTGGCTCACACTGGCTCAGCTTGTCTGAGCGTAGAAATCTAAGCAGGGTCAGGCCTGGTTATTACTTGGATGGGAGACCCCTCCTCTAGTTTCCTGCATTGAACAGGGGGTTGGACTCGATGGCCTTGTAGGCCCCTTCCAACTCTTATGATCCTATGATAGCCTATGTGAGTATGTTGGCTTGGCCTACAGACTGCATTCCAAAAAAACCCACCATGAATACCTTTCAGCATGGAACTTAGTATTGCTTAAGGAAAGATTTAAGAACTGTTAGGCTATATACAGTCAACAGTGTGATGGTATACTTACCAGCTAAGATTAAGACGGGTCCAAATAATGAAAGTTCAAAGAATCTTCTTGTGTTCCTAACGAAAGTGTCATTGGGGTTCTTCTGGGAGTCTACACTGGTACCAAAAGCCACACTAGCCACAAGGTCCAGAGTGAAGTAACCATAATTCCTATATCAAATTCAAGAATGTTGCTGTTAAAACTGCCATTTCTATCACTACATGTTTCTGTTCCTCTTTTGTTGCACAATAGTCTTGGGATTTCTTTTTCTGCAGACATCTGAGTCAGTTATTTCAGAGGTTTTGAATTTTTATATATTAAGCCTTTTAAAAACTCCTTTCATGGTGTCAAGAGATATTTATAACATGCAAAACTATGCACAGTTTCCTCTGCAGCTGATTATGAACAATATTTATACTTCATGTTTTATGAATGGTTAAAAAAAAGCTGTACTTTTAAACTACAACATGGAAAACAATGCATTCTTATGAATGGTTCTAAACACAATAAATTCCCCATTATCTGAACCACAGTTTTCAAAATGTTCCAAGGCTAGTTCACACAAAGGTGTTCTTCACTTACTACATCAAGTGATAATTGCATTTGTAAATGGGCTATCACAGCTACAATACAGAGATAAGAACTTTCTTAGGATCTCAAATTGCATACCTTACAATGAAACCAGTTTACATATTCAGCTGCCAGCCATCAGGTATTCAGAATTGAGTTATATTTTACATTTATATCCCACCATTTTTCCTCTTGCAAGGAACCAAAGGGAGCTTACATAGACCTCAGATTTAGCTAATGTACATACTAGCTCAGTGTTCTTCAACCTTGGGTCCCCAGATGTTTTTGGCCTACAACTCCCAGCATGCCCCAGCCAGGGGACCCAAGGCTGGAGAACACTGTACTAGCTTATTGGCGACCAGTGCTAAGTATTAGTTGTTTTTGCCAACAGCTAGCCCATCTAAAAGCAGCTGGAAACTGAAATGGTTATCATATTTTTAAAATTTTTAAAATAATAAAAAAGTGCTAATTTGCTATAAAAAATGAAAAGAAAAAATAATGCGCAAGAACAGAAACTGTTGCTGGGGCAATCAAGAGGCTATTCATCACAATCACGCAGCCTTGATCAACAAAGCAATAAAAGAGGCAGGACTTCCAAACAGGGATCATTTAATTGACAAAGGCAAGGACCCTTATTTGTGAGTAAGCATTACAGAAGGATCTTGACCATGGGAAATGGTATTGCTTGACAATATAGAGCTATAATTACTGGGTTCGCAGGACATGGTAAACTTTAGTAGGTTAATCCCTCCTGAGGTCTAGCATGTCATCTGCCCCCCCCCCCCCACCCGCAGTGCTTTAGAAGCCAATCTGGTGTGGCTTCTAAACCACCCTGTGAAACCACATGCTAACCCTACTGCAAGCCAAAAGGGGCATAGAGCCCCCTGCCCAGAGCAGCAAACAATGGCTGCCACTCTGGCCATGGGGCTCTGGCCAATGAGAGCCAGCCAAGTGCCCAAGCGGCACTTGCCAGCTGTCATCAGCTTCCCCACACCCCATGGCCGATGCCAGGAAAGCGGGATTGTTCACGAGCAATCCTGCGCTCCTGGCATTGGCCACGGTGCGGGGGATCCAGGCAGCCCAGCCTGGCTTGTTTTCCAGAGCAAGCCAAGCTGGGTGCTTGGATCCCTGTGTACCACCGCAGCTGCTGCCGCTGAGCCAATCTGCCGCCGAGCCCCCACCCACCCAGGCATCCCCCCAGACTTACCTTCTTTTCCAGTGGCAGTGAGGCTTCGGTGGTGGTGGCAGCAGGCTCTGCCAGGAGCCCCTTCCTTGCCCAACCACACCTGGGGCTTGGTGAGGAAGAGGTATACAGCAGTTGCATCCACCACCGAGCCCTACCACCAGCGGATAAGGTAAGTCAAGGGGGGAGCGGCTGGGCGGTGGAGGGTGAGATGGGGGACGACACCAAGGTGGGACAGGGAGGGACTTTTCTTCGGGTGGCCGCACCAAGAAAGGCCCAGGGATGAGCCCTGTGGCACTGCACTTACTCTCAAAGAAATGCAGCACCACAGGGCTCATTGCTGTTGCTCAGAGGGGCCGCAACTCCCCTCCGAGGAAGGGCAAATGACAGCTGGCAAAAGTGCCACTGGGGCACTTTTTTTTGCCAGCTGTCATCCCCTCTCACTGCCCTCCATGCTCCCACGCAGTGCCCTCTGGGATACTGGGTGGGAGGATGAGAGAAGAGGAGGAGCCTCTGGACCCCCACTGTGCCTGGGCGTAGCCGGGGCCTAGGGCCACTTTAAACCCAGGGAGGTTCCAGAACCTCTGTGGGTTTAAAGTGATGTGTGAACCCGGCCATTAAGTGCTGTGTAGAATGAACCTGTTTTAATTTCACTTCCATAATTAAGCGAATTGGGCGGGGGGATGCCTCCTCAGTGGAAACGGGCTCTAATGTGGAAGCAACCTCAGATAATATATGCAAAGCACTTTAATGATGATGATGCCTTTGTAGAGCATTTTTGGACCCAAAGAACAGGGTGTAAATATTTTAATAAGGAAATAAAAATAAATAAATATATGAGAACAATTAATTATTTTACTATGGTCCAGTTAACACTTTAATATCTAGTCAAGATCTCCTCCTGTAACATCTCTTGTCTCTGTAAGACAGGGATGCGGAACCTCTTTCAGCCCAAGGGCCAAATTCCATCTTGGAGAAGCTATCAGGGGCCACATTCTAGTGGTGGGCAAGGCCAAAGGCAAAAGGGAGTGGAACCAAAGGAGAAGGGTGGGCCCAAATTACAAAAACACCAGCTTACTGCCAGTAACTAAGCCTTAGGAGAGGCATTTCAACCTTTCAGAATGGGGAAAAAACTGCACAAAAGTGGGAAACCACCCAACAGTGGTTGGTTGGAGGAAAGGGGATAGGGCCAGGGGAAGGGACATAGCTTTCTGGGAACCCCTGGAGGGCCAGATTTGGCCCCTAAGCCCAAGGTCCTGCACCCCTGCTTTAAGAGATTATGCACATGAAATAAAGCATCACCTATATGGGAGAAATCATATTAGGACATAATATGAGATACAGTAATACCTTGGATTGCAAGCATAATTCGTTCCGGAACCATGCTTGTAATCCAAAACACTCTTATATCAAAGCGAGTCTCTGGCGGGTGTGAGCGGGGCCAATTTCGGCTCGCTACGCCCACTCGAGGCGAGCGGTTACATCCCTACGACTTGTCTTGCAAGACCTTGCTCGTTTATCAAGTCAAAACATTTTTTAAAAATTTGCTTGTCTTGCAAAACGCTCCCCGACCAAGTTACTTGCAATCCAAGGTATTACTGTACAGTAATACCTCGGATTGCGAGTAACCCGGTATGCGAGCTTCTCGTAAGACGAGCAAAATATTAGCATAAATTTAAATTTGAAAGACGAGCAAGTCTCACAACACGAGCCACACGCTCTGCCATCGCCTCACCACACGCTCTGCCGTCGCCTCACTGGGCCGTCGCCTCCCACTGCTTTGCCTAAGGGCAGGGAGCCGCCACTCACTCTGCAGGTTGTTGATCCTCCACATCTCTCTCCTTCTCTCCCCCTTCTCTCTCTCTCTCTCTCTGAAATTTTCATTAGCTGCTTTGAGATACTCTGTCTAAAGGCAAAGCAAGCAAGCTCCCTGGCAGGGAGCCCCATGGAGGTGCAGTGCAGCTCCCTGCTGAGTTTTCATTATTTCTTATGAGGAAACTCACTTTGATATACGAGTGTTTTGGATTACGAGCATGGTTCTGGAACGGATTATGCTTGTAATCCAAGGTATTACTGTATTGACTATTGACTGTAAGCTGCTCTGAGGACCACTAAGTGGTGGGAAAGCAGCATATAAGTGTTGTTGTAATAATAATAATGATGATGATGATGATGAAGAGGATGAAGAGACGAGGATGATGACGACGACAACAACAACAACAACAACAACAGTAGTAGTTGTAGCAGTTGTAGTATTGTTGTTGTGAACCACTCAGACAGCTTTGGCTATTGGGCAGTAGCAGAGTCAAGCCTGGTTATTACTTGGATGGGAGACCCCTCCTCTAGTTTCCTGCATTGAGCAGGGGGTGGACTTGATAGCCTTGTAGGCTCCTTCCAACTCTATGATCTATGAAATCTATGAGATGTAATAAATAAATAAATAAATAAAATCTCCAGATTTTAAATAGTACAAGTTTACTTCCCACAATCTTGATTTTTTTAAACCCATAAAATATGTAAAACTGGAGCAGAGGCTAAGCCTGCAATAGTAAGTTTTTTTTACTGCATTCTCAATAAAGAAAAAAACCATATTGATTCAGCCTGTCTGAAATTTGCCTTCTTCCTCAGATCTTTACATAGCAGAGATTTATTATTAAACCTCATATCTCCATAATGTGGTCCAAGGATCAATGTTTGGGGTTCATGAAGTAATTGTTAACAGACTGCAGGGAGCTGGCTGGACATACTGACCTGGTTTGCACGGCACGACAACCCACCATGGGCAGCCAGCCATGGTGGGTTGTCGTGTAGTCTGAACCTGGAGCGTTTAGCACAAGGTGGCTTATTTTTCAGGAACAAGCCATGCCAAGAACTTGTTGGCCTGTTGTAGGATTGTTCTTGCCTACGATGTGTTGTCCTGTCATCCGAACCCGGAAGAAAGTTGTCAGGAACAGCTACAGAGCCACTTGGCAAGAACAATAAAATCCGAGACTGCCCTTCCACCAATGCTGAAACGGCACTTTGGGAGGACCATCACTTGTCCCCCAGCTTTAAAAAAAAAAATTAGTGCCTCAAAAATGTGCAGCTGGGGTCATGATTATTTAATTATTTCTTGGGTAGGTTTTTCGCGGGTACGCAAGTGCACACTTACGGCTGTCCAATATGTGTAGTCTTACTTGGTAAATCTGTTTCAGCTGTCAAAGGAGAAAATGGAGGGGGAAAGCCAAGGGAGTAAGTGCACCAAAAGCATGGCGGGGGGACAATATCTCCCCCTTGTGATGTAATCCTCTCGCTTTTAAGTGTTGAACTGACACTAACTGTAGCAGTAAGAGCTCCAAAAAGGAGCTGAGAAAAGTGTGGGGAGTTAATATCTCCCCTTTCTGGAGTAGCTGGAGACTCATGAAAAGGTGGAGGGCACTGAGAAGTGTCAGTTCAACACCTAACAGCGAGAAGTTTACATCGCTACGGGGAAGCTATTGTTCCCCCCTCGCTTTTGGTTCACTTACTTCCTCGGCTCCCCCCCCATTTTCCCCCTTTGACAGCCGATACAGATTGACCAGGCAAGACTACACATACGGTAAGTACACAGCCATAAGTGCACACTTATGCACCTGCGAAAGACAGACAAAATAAAAACATTACTAACACAGTTATGCAATTTTCAGGGGCTGAATTTTTAAAAAAACACTTGACTCCAGTTGTGCTTTTTTGAGGCTCACCCCCCTGCAAAAAACAGCAGAGAACGAAAAGGGATAGCAATTGGAGCGGGGGGGGGAGGGGACACAAGACGGGTTCTGCCATGAAGGACACTGGGATACCGGCTGGAGGACTGAGGGGGAGAACAACCCACAGTAAGCCCAATCATCTGTCAGGCATGCCATGGGTTGTTCACCAAACAAACAACCCACTGTAGCCTATTCACAGGGTGGCTTATCGTTACATGCACCCACTGGCTGCGTTCAGACAATAATGAGCCTAGGCAAGCCTCAGGCTCACATGCTCCCTCTTCCCCTCTCCTCCTCCAGCATGGCCATGAGGAGGAGGTTGGAAGCTTTCACTTCCATTTTTTTAAACTGCAGCTTGTCATTATGTCCGAACCCAACAAACTGTGGTTAATCTTAACTATGATTTGTGTGAAACAAATTTTGGACCTCTCCATCAGCTCTGCTAAAAGGCCAGTTCCATCGGGTACCTCCTCTCCCTCAGTTGTTTCCATTCATGCTGGCTGATATAAGAACTTTGTAAATTTAAGAACTGGTGCCTGAGTTTGCTTTCCCCCGTCTTCCCTCACCATCCCCTTTTCCTTTTGTGTCATGTCTTTAGACACTGTCTTATTTGTTACTGATCTCATGTAAGCTACTCTGGGAGCCTTTTCATCTGAAAAGTGGGGTAAAAATGCTTTAAACCTGGGGTAGGCAATCTGGTGCTCTCTAGATGCTTTGGACTATAACTCCCATAATCCTTGACCATTGACCATGCTGACTGGGGCTTATGGGGATTGTAATCCAAAACATCTGGAGGGTACCAAGTTTACTACTCCCACTTTAAGCAAACAAACAGATCATTGGTTATGAATTCTTTTGTTTCAACAAACCATATTTAAGATTAACCATAATACTAAACTGTAGTTAATAAAAAATGGAAGCAAAAAACATCGGGTCACCTCCTTGCAGCTGTGCTAGAGGAGAGGGAGTACATGAGCCAGAGACTCACCTAGGCTCATTTCCATCACAATAAACCATGCTTTATCAGTGGTGTGTGAATTCAGCCACTGAGAGCATCTTTCTTCCCCTTTTCCAGCTGTTAAACTTCATTAACAGACTGCTACAAAGACTGGATACTCAGCTACCATTACTTTTGTTTGTAATTGCTGCTGTTAAATAAGGTATTGTAATAAAACAAATGGAAAAAATATATGCTCCTTTGAAACTGACAGAGTCCATATCAGGTGAGAGAGAGAAAAATTAAAAACTCAATTTGTAAAATAATTGCATATTTAGGATACGTTGGCAAATCAAGTACCTGTAAAAACTTCACTCATTTCTAATTTATTAAAGTACCTTTGGATGTCAAAAGCTGTGCCAGAATCTGCATAGACCTTTAAGTTACTCAGCAGGATGTCACATGCCTGGTTGATTAGCGGAGTCATCTAAAAAGGAACACATGCACATGGTATAGTTTTTAAAATGCAATAATTTTTTCCACATTAATTACTTACTGCAGGAGGTAAGTACTCTCAAGAGCTTCTGATCAAATGGATAAAGTCATTTCCCCCCCAAGAAGAAAGCTATGTTTTTACACGCAGACACACACGCACACACATTTCGGTGCTCCATGCTCTCTCGCACACTGATGGCCAGAGTACATCGTTTCTCTGCTTTCTGGTCCTGTGGTAGCTGCTCCCTCTTCTTGGCTGAAATAATAGCTTGATTCATTTCGGCAGCAGTGGCTGGTGGCTCCAGTGTCAGTGCGGCGGTGTATCCATCTGGGTTTTGGTCTGAACTTTAAAGGAGCCGTCCACGGTGCTGAACCTATTCATGGTGCTGAACCTATTCTGGGTGAACCTATTTTGACTAGATGGACCTTTGGTCTGATCCAGCATGGCTCTTCTTATGTTCTTATGTCAGGATCACACCCATTGTCCCTACCTCATCATCCACTCATTATTTATTTATTTATTTATTTCATTTCATTTTTATACCGCCCAATAGCCGAAGCTCTCTGGGCGGTTTACAGCAATTACCGGTAACAAGACAGTCCCTGCCCGCAGGCTTACAATCTAAAAAGACACGACACACAAGGAAAAAGGAATGGGGAGGGAAGAAGGGGGAATATTAATGAATACTCCTGGCAGGGCTGGTGGAATGGCCCTGCGCTCCCTCTCTTCTCCCTCTGCACAGCCTGCTGGAATGGCTGGTGGTGGTGACAGTAGAGGGAGGAGGAGCCTTCATGAGGGAGGCCTTTCAGCAGGGCTGGTGGGATGGCCCTGCGCTCTTCTCTCTTCTCCCTCCTCTCAGCCTGCTGGAATGGCTGCTGGTGGTGACCAGTTTCATGGATCAGTTTGGTGAGCACAGAGGTACACAAGTTTAGGAGCCCTACAAAAAAGCAGGGTCCCCAAATCATGCTAAGGAGACTATGTATGTACATGTTATGTGCATGTAGGCTCTGTGCACACAGACCCAATCAATATGTGGAGGTCAGAGGCAGGGGATGGCAGGTGCAACCCGCTCTGCTTCCATGTGCTCATTTTACATGCCTTTAGAAGAGCTAATGTGCCCCTTGACTAATCGTACACAAAACCAAAGGGCAGCCCCTTATTTTTCACAGGTTTCCACTTCCATTGGTCCTTCTTGCCCTTAAATTACCTCACTACCCCAAATGGTTCTGCTCTTACTCTGTTCTTTTAATTTGCCTGTCACCCACAGTAGCATGCTGCTAGCTTTTTGCTTTTCTTTTGTTTCAGTTATCCTTGTCCTGGCTCTCTTCCAGTTGACCCCTTTTAAATGCTTCCATAATCAGCCTTTTTCATCTGCCAGTCATGTCCACCTTGCACAGACGCCTTATCCTACAGTGTTCCTTGACAGATCAGGAATTACTAGCAGTCAAGCTTGTTTCCAGGACAGAAAACAATCATAATTTCTTCTTCTTCTCCCTCTCCTTCTCCTTCTCCTTCAGATGGTGGGGGATATCAAACTTCCCAGAATCATCTTGCTCTTTAAAAGATGGAAAGCTCACATGCTTACTAACAGAGGATGGTCCAAAAATGATATCATGGAAACCTATTGTGTATTATTTCCCATTTTAGATGTCAGATTTTGCCAAACAGCATGTAGCAGCGACATAACCTGGCCATGGTGGGGAAATGATCTCAGCTTCTGGGCATTTGGATTGGTTGTTTATGACATAATGAAATAAAACATAAGCAATATGTTCACTGCAAATATTTGATCTGCCAGTTATCTCATGTCACTACTATCTCGGCACTGAAGTTCACTCAGGTCTGCCAAACAAGACTGCAGGAGTCTCTTGGTGTCAGAAACATTGTGGCATAATCCTGCCAGTACATGCCTTGGCACTTCATGCTGCATATGTGCATTTTACAGGAGTGCTTATTTATGCCTCTCTGTAATGCCAACAAATACAAATTTTGCAGGCACTAGTTTAAGAATTAACAAGTATTTGATTAGAAGAGCACAAATACTCTAGTCTTGTTCATTCTTAAACTGGTGCCTACAAAATTTGTATTCCCAAAATGATCTTTTTTATTCTGGATTATTTAAACCAGAATAAAAATACTACCTTTGGGATTTGTTCTTAGAATTGCATACCTTGATTGGAAACATCACTCCAGAGTTCTTCCTTACCAGCCATGAGAGCTAGGAACATGCTTTTTAATTCATTTTATTAATTGATGAAAGCAACACCCCCAATATATAGCAGAAAAAGGAGGTTTGCATATCTTTACCTATTTTCACCAATGTGACTCTCTAGCAGGTCACAGCAGCCTGCCATGAAGCCAGCTTTGCAATCTCAGAAGAAAGCCTTGTAAATGAGCAGCTGCCTAGCAAAATAGGGAGATCTAAAGTGAGTGAGCAGGGACAAAATCCCATGTGCCATGCCCTGGAAAAAAAATAGAAAAGCCAAATCCTCACAACAACCTGACCATGGTGATCCATGCACTACACTAGTAACCTCACGATTAGACTACTGTAATGCACTCTGTGTGGGGCTGCCCTTGTACCTGGTTTGGGAGCTGCAGCTAGTGCAGAGTGCAGCAGCCAGGGTGCTCAGTGGGACACCCAGCTATGTTCACATAACACCTGTATTAAAAGGTGTTATGTGGCTGCCATTATCAGTTAGCACCTAGACATCAGACTGAACAGGCAGGCACACAGGTCACCTGGTCACAATCTTGAGCACTATGGTGAGATTTACTGCACTTCTATTTAAATTATAATAATTAGGTCTACATTTGTAGTTATTTGTATATATTAGCATATGCAAATTTTATGCAAATTGGTGTCCTCTTTGGGGTGTGTGATGCATTTCCACTTTCTGGGTGATTCATGAGTGGCCACCCTATCTCTTAACCATGGGAGCAGGACATAGGATCACATGGTGTTCACAAACACCCCTCACTCTACATCTCCTTTTTTCTGGAGCCCCAATTTACTTACCAGGCATAACCATAGTGAATTTAGAACAAGGTTAGTCCTAACCACAGTTAATTTAGTTGCTGACATAATAGTTAACCATGGCTAGGCCCAGAAGGGGCAATTTACACAGTAGAAGCAAGGGGGAGGGAGCATGCAATCCTACCCAATCCTCATTGTTTATCATTGTGGGCCAAAACAGATTCTGGCCTGGTTCGCACATAACAGCAAATTGTGGGTTAATTAATGCATGAGCGGAGTGAGTGTGTGCACCACCTCCCATGCACTCCTCACTTCTGCTTTTAATCAACAACCTACAATCGGCTGGGTAGTAGGTTGATGAGCATGACGCATGAACCTGGAGCTAAACAACCCAACAGTTAAACCAATAACAAACCATGGGTTAACCACTGAGTTGTTTAGCCCCTAAACAACCCAGTGTTCCTGGTTCGTATGTCACACTCAACAACCCACAACGCAGCCAATTTTAGGCTATTGGTTAAAAGCAGAAGTGACTGACATGCCCACTCAGAGCACTTGCTCTCTCCTCCTTGTGCATGGCAAATTGTGGGTTAATTAATTACTTTAAGTCCATATCTAGCAGCTATAGCTTTCTTCATTTTTATTCTACAGTAGGTGCACACACACCCCAATTCAGATCTTTAAAAAAACCCATACTCCCCACACTTGGGTCCTGATCCAGATCAGGGCCTCTGCTCCAACTCTAGAGTAAAAATGGTGGGGAGAAGAGCCGTAGCTGCTAGAAATGGATTTAAAGTAATGTTTGTTTTGGCACTGTGGTTAAGCAATCAGAACCATTACATCTGCACGATTCTATAGCCTGAAAAAACAAGAGTGACTTATCTCAGTGGCTCCACCACACCCACAATCTATCTGTTGTTCCTAATCACTACCCCAGCATCATCATTCTTAAAGAAGGGCTTATTTGGCAAGCCCTTCATTAGCTTGCCAAATAAGTGGGAGGAACCTGTTCTCTAGGTGGAGAACTCTAGGGTTATCTAGAGTTCATGGGATGTTTCCCCCATAAATCTAAATAATGAAGTTCAAGGTGGACACATGGGTCGGAAAACCTGCCAATCTGGATGATAGTGTACAGTTGATCCTGGACAGAGTTGTACCCGGCCGCTTAGGGGCCAGGTGCACAGTTTGAGAGTGCTCCTGGACTCTATGCTTTCTATGGAGGCACAGGTGTCATTGGTGGCCAGGGGGCTTTCTAGTGTTGGATGGTTTGCCAACTATGACCTTATCTAGAGAAGACAGACCTTTCCTTAGAGACACATGCATTGGTCTGGAATACTGTAATGCACTTTATGTGGATGGTCCACATAATGGTGGATGGTCAGTATTCCAGACTATCCATCTAGGCTGGAATACTGTAATGCAGTATTACAGAATACTGTAATGCACTTTATGTGGGGCTGTCCTTAAAGACGGTCTGGAAGTTTCAGTTGGTGAACGCACAACAGGAATGCTTGTAGGAGCCAGGAGTTCTGAACACACCCATTCTGCAGCAGTATTAGTTTCCAAGGCCCTGCTCTCTGATCCACTACTGAAAACTATCCAATAGATGAGTGCCAAGGACAGGGTCCTGTCTGCTGTGGTGCTGCACATCTGGAATACCCTCCCTAGGAAGATATGGGCATTGAGAAGTGTCTTTAAAATGTGTTTATTCCTGACTGCTTTTGAATAATTTTATTGCAGTTTTTAAATAATGGTTTTATCTGTTCCTATTTTAATGTTCCTTAATGTCGTTGTTTTGTTTTTTAGTTTTAATGACATGTAATTTTATTATATTCTTAGTTTTACCAATTGGTTTGTAAGGCATCTGTCAGGCTTCCAGCTGACCCAAGCCCAGAGGAGACCTATTCAGAGGAGGAGGATGGGGATTCCTCTGCAAACCCCACCCCCACAGAGAATAACCTGAGCAGCCCCATTGCAAGGATGCCCTACCTGAGGTCCAAAAAAAGCCCCCTTCAACCCCATCCTAAGCTCTACCGGGGTTCTTGACTCTCCCTCGATTCCACAGCTCACCAGAGCAATGGTGCACAGAACCAGGTGGGATGCAGAGAGCTGCCATCAGAGTGCCTGCCTGGCCACCAGAAGGCCCTTTCGTCCAGGGTTTATGCAGGAGGGTTTACTTGGGAGCCAGGGTTTATTTGTGACCCAGCTGTAGCCACTGAGGATGCAGACCCAGCTGCAACTGCTGAATCAGGGACTGCCCTCAGTCTTCCCCCAGACCTTTGTTGGGTTATTGGCCCTCATTGAACTCCTTGCTCCAGCTACCTTGTTAACTATAACTATTTCATCATCCCCGAGGGATGATTTAACCAGAACCAGATGCTTCCCAGCTCCTGTTGGCTTTTGCCCCCCACCTGCCACTGGAATGCGGCCCCTGAGAGCTTCTCCAAAATTGAATTTGGCCCTCGGGCTGAAAGGGGTTCCCCAGCCCTAGAGATGTGCATAGAAGCAAAATCCAAGTTTGGTGAAGTTCTCCAAATTCCACTTCAAAGTTCGTTCCATCTCATGTCCATATCAGATTGCAATCAATGATATTTTTTTTCTTTTCTATGTGTATTTTCGTGCATATTTTTCCAAATGTGCACATCTTTGAAAGGTATGGATTCTTCACCCATTGATTAAAGCATGTTTGTGCGCATTTTTCAAAAGAATGCATTTTTCCATGTGCATGTTTCAAAGGTACGTGTGGTGTCAAACATTTTTGGGGCCCGCAAATCACACTGCAAGCTATGGAGTTTGACTGCAGACTGTGTTCAAGTCCGTGTTCAGTCTCGAACTGAGTAAATCCTGATAAAAAATTAAATGAAACAAATTTCTCATACATCCTTACCCACCCGTGCTTTAAGGTGTCCGCCTCAATCTAGGCTCAGCCTGCATGTCTGAGAATAAACTCAAATAATACAAAACACTATAAGTCTCCAGTGACCTCCTTTTGAAGAAGGGCAAATACCGTGCCTCTAGAAATTCTCACCACTCGGGGAAATGGGGCGGAAATACAACAATATGATCTGTGAAATAATCTGAACTACATCATCCTACGCTATGCAAATCAGCAGCAGTTCTCCGGGTCAGAGCATCTGGCTAATGATGACAAATTTCCAAATGTGCCCTCCCCTCCTGCATGCAAAACAAACTGTCTATAGCATTCCTAACTTTTCAGCTCACAGTCTTCTAAATTTGAATCTGCTCTGGTAGATCCAAATGTCTGCATTTTCCTTTAAAGGATCTTTGTCTTTTTTTAGTTCACACACATCACAAGTTTAGCTGCATAACCCTCTTCATGAAGAAGGATTGTATCAAGCGTTGCCCCCTCCCCCAACTGTTTAGGACCCTGCATGGTTTGGAATACACCTTCATTTAAAGAGGGTGGTAGGTAGGGTTATACCAGCCTTCCCAAACTGGTGTCCTCCAGATGCGTTGTGCTGCAACACTGGGAATGATGTGAATTGCAGTCCAACACATCTGGAGATTACCAAGTTGGGGAAGGCTGGGGGAGAGAGAGAGAGAGAGAAAGGAGGTGACAAGAGCACAGCAGCACAATCAGGAGAAATAAAAATCAATAGGCTTTGGATGGTGTCAGCTGAAAAAGGAAACAAAGTTATTTATCAAACCTGACAAGGGTTCTAGAAATGCAGGATCTTCCTAGTTGCATTCTTCTCTTCTTTCCCCAAAACAACTAAAAAGAGCTTCCCTTTAGTTTGGTACAATGTAATCAAACATTTACCGGTACTTCTAACACACTTCCTTGCCTTATTTTCACCTGGGAGGGGCTTTAAAGTATGTTGGCAAACACTTATGAGGACACTGCGAAATATTAAAGTACATTTTATCTGAACATGTTTAAAGCGCCTCATCAATGTTAATGACTTAACCTCTCAGAAAGACTTTAGAAGGAGGGTGTTGCTTTTTGCTTTGGAAACTGACAGGCTAGAATGTTCAAGTACACTTATAGGCCTGAGGGGCTGGCAGCGGGGGGGGGGGGGAGCAGGGGAGACAGGAGTGCTGCCAGGGTTCTCTGGCCAGTCTGCCACTGCTACCAGTCTCTCCACCACTGCGCCTCCCTGGCTGTTCCACTGCTTTCTTCCCCCTCCCTTGCCATTCTCCTCCTCTCCCCACCATAAGCTTGCCAAGTATTGAGAAGGGCTTGTGTTTTCTTTTTTCCCTGCGAAGCTGGGGGTGTTGCCCAGTAAAGCACCAACTGAGGCTCCAGCTGTGCCCCCAACTTAAATGCTGGATGCGGACACCACCCCTTTCGCTTGCCATGCCACTCCCCTCATTATCTGTTCTCTCTGGAGGTCCTTGGTGGTGGTGGTGGGCGGACGGGCAGGCAGGCAGGCATATGCCCCTAAATCTAACAGTGCCACTGGGGAAAGAATTAGTCTGTAATCTTATAACCACTTACCTGGGAGTAAGCTCCATTGAACTCAGTGTGACTTGCTAAGCGGACATGTATAGGATTGTGCTGTTAGTTAAGGACCTACAGGTGTATTTATTTCTCAGACTTCAGCTAATCTAATTGTCATTCCCTCCCACAGGGAACTATGGGACAAGTGTTTGCAGAGCAGCTTGGAGAAGAATTTGACTTTAGGGAAGGATGTTATAAGTCCCTATCCTCAGTAGATGCTGTGACATTCCAAATCTATCAGGGCTGGTCTATACATGAATCAGAATGAAGCAGTGAAGTCCTGATGGGGGTAGAGTGGACTGTACCACTTCAGGCTGCAGGTGAGGTGGGAGACCATTTTTAAATGCTCTCCCATGTAAAAAGCTCTCCGTCCAAAGAAAAATGGTATAGAAGGGAGAAGGGTTCTGTCCTGCCCTCTGTCTGTGCTACATGTTTTCTGCTTGCAGGGAGGGTCTTTTTTCTTTTTTTACATAGGAGAGCAGTCATGGAAGATATTCCCCACTTGCTATTTGAAATGGTGCAGTCCATTCTACCATCTCATCCCTACTTCATTCCGCCACAGAAGATATAGATTTACTCTGCCCTGAATATTTAGAAGTATGCTTGTATTATACATTGAACTGCCAATAGTATTGCTGCTGAATAAGTTTGTGTGTATTGAAACATATGCATGTTTTAATTTTCTGCAGCTGCACTATCTGAATTTATGATTATTAACAATTTTTCATGAATGTTATTATTTTTTTCTTTTTTTATTGAATTTTTTAAAGTAATAATGAACAGTAACAAATTTAAGTATACCACATGTGAGTCAATTTCTTTATAGACTTTCTCATCACTCAGGATCTCTATTTTGTACAAGCAAGATTATCTGATAAAGTTATCACTCATCATCCTAACAGATCACGCCACAGAGTTCTGTGTGTCTTAGGAGGTTTATTTATTTATTTATTTATATTTATTTATTTATTATATTTATACCCCGCCTTTTTTCCTGCAAGGAACCCAAGGCAGCTTACATAATCCTCCTCCTCCTCCTCCTCTCCATTTTATCCTCACAACAACCCTGTGAGGTAGGTTAGGCTGAGAATCAGTGACTGGCCCAAAGTCACCCAGTGAGTTTCATGGCCGAGCGGGGAATAGAACCCGGATCTCCCGAGTCTCAGTCCAACACTCTCACCACTACGCCACACTGGCTCATGTATTCTTCTCAGCATTAGCACATTCAATAAATGGATACCATATTCCGTAAAAAGTGTCAGTTTCTACTTGGCCTCTTCGTGCCTGAAGATGTTTAGTGAGTTTCTCCATTAGTGCAAGGCCTCAAATTTTCTGTTTCCATATGACAGAGAAAGTTCATTTGCTGATTTCCAGTTAGCAGCTATGACCAACCTGGCTGCTGTTCAGAAAAAAGCCAGGAGCTCTTTAAGTCTTATTTGTGTATTAAGAGTCGATATAAAGAGATTCTCATCCCAGTTTTGCAGATAATGTTGTATCTTGTTGTGTGACCTCATTGGTGAAGGAAAAGACCTGGACCCAAAACCTTCGCATGAGTGGGCAATCCCACCACATATGCACATAGGTGCCTCTAGTGGAACCACACCTCCAACAACTAGGGTTCACATTACAATTAAAATAGCTCTGCTTTACTGGCATAACATACCGTCTGTGCCTCATCTTCAATGTATTTTCTTCCACTCTGTGTGCTTGTAACATATGAAGGCGCGTGAGTGATAGCAGAGCTCCGCGTGTGCTGGATGGGAGAATTAAAATCCTGTCTGCGCATAGAGGCCCATTATTCTACACACAGATCTCCAGATCTCACCCCCCTCTGCGCAGCGTTCCAGCGTGTCTGTTTGCAGCTGCCAGCCAGCTTGCCTGTAATCCGACTCCAGCTTGTAGCTTCCCCAGTTTGCAGATTAATCCAAGTAGCAAGGAAACACTCTGTAACTCCCACAGGTCTATTTCTACCTGTTTATTTACTTAGCAAGTAATATTCTACAGAGTATACATTTCCTAGTTACAGTCCATGTGCAGAGTACAATGCATAGCAAGCATTAGTTCCAGTGGAGTAGGTTTGAGCTTCACTCCACCTCAGCAAAGACGTTACATTGTTGCTAAGTCCAGCAAGCAATAGCCAGAAGAGAGAAAGAATAGAGAAAGCAGTCCTGCTCTTCTCTAAAATGGCTTCAGACAGAAAAAACAAGTTAGCACGTCATTCAGAACATACAAACCATGTGACTAGCTCATAATGATCCTAGGATCTAGCTTTCCCATGAGAAAGAACACGGGAAAGTAGAAAGACACAACATACTTGTTTACCGCCATTCTGTTCCTCTGCAAGTGTAAACAATGTGCTGCAGCTGGTGATTGTGATACACATCACAACAACATAGTGTTACCCACTGTTCTGAGTAATTCAGGTCTTTTTCCCACACCACTTTTGCTCCCTGTGCCTTACCAATAACTACAGCATTTAACAACTTGTAAATTTTTGCAGCAAAGCACTTTGTTTCAGGTTTCGCCCAAGCCAATAAACTTTCAAACCTGTTTAGTGGGTGCACAACCTGTGCCTTTATGGCCAGTGGAGATGTGAAATGAAGGATTTGATGCATCTGAAACCATGGTGTATCCTCTAATAATTGTTCTCTTATCTATGTCCCAGTTTTTGCTTGCAACCCATAATATAGGTTAGTGAGTCTATATAAACCTTATTCTTCCCATTTTGCAAACTGTTTAAATTTGTCTCCACAATTAAAAAAAGTGGATGGCATAAAAAAAAAAAGGAATCACAGGGGAAGGAGAAGACATCAAAGTTTATTCTATCTTTGCTAAGTACACATCATACTGTTTAAGAAGGAGTTATCTATTGTTGACCTTGATTTAAATATTTGCACTGAAATGGTATGCCCTTAAATTCTTCTTTCTGGTCCCTAGGTATCTCCTTATTAATCCAAGATTTAGTTTGATCGTCATGTATTAGCTGAATTAATTGTTTGAGATGAAAAGCATCACAATATTGAGTCAATCTGGGAATTCCCAGTCCCCCTCTTTTACCTTCTTCATATAAAATATTTGCATTGAACCTAGTCTTCAAAAATAAAAAGAGGAAACATCTATTGCCATTTTTTAAACACTTGTTCAGGTAAAATAAGAGGTAATGTTTGAAATAAGCATGTTAGCTATATCAGTGGTCCCCAACCTTTTTGGGACCAGGGACGGGTGTGTGTGTCGCCCACCGCTCACCTGCTGTGCGGCCCGGGCAGCAGCACCGGAGAACCAGGAAGTGACGTGACGGGAGACCCGTCGCGTCGTTTCCGGCTTTACGAAAATGCTAATCAGAGAGGCAAGCAGAGGGACGAGCGGCGGGGGGGTGTGTGCTTGCTGGAGCTCACGAGCACCCCGAGAGGCAGGATGGGGTGCTTCTTGCGCGGCACAGCGGTGCGCACCACCCGCCGGGACACGCCGCGAGCACCCCACCTGGCTCTCGGGGTGCTTGCAAGCTCCGGCGAGCACCCCCCGACGCTCACCCCTCTGCTCGCCTCCCCAAGGAGCAGTTTTGTAAAGCTGGGCAGCGCGGTGGCCGGGCGGTGCAGCGGCCGGGTGGTGTGGCGGCCGTGCGCCGCGCAGCCCAGTCCTTAACAGACCGCGGACCGGGACCGGTCTGCGGACCGGGGGTTGGGGACCCCTGAGCTATATTATTTCTGGTGGCTTTTTGTTTCAAATCTATTGGCTAATAATTTCATATGTCTATTATCAAATTCATAAAATTGTTGATTGACATATTGGAGAACATTTATTATCTGATTAATTTCTAATGATTTAGGGGCACAATCCTATCGATTGCGCCCTCAATGCTCATAAGCCACCGAACACGGAGGCTTATGAGCATCCAGTGCAGAACGGGAGGAGCGGCACAGGCGATCTTCGCCTCTCCGCTCCTCCTGCTCTGCATTTCTGCTAGACAGCCGGTTTCAGCCATCTAGCTGAGACACTTTGGAAGGGGAGGGAGGGAGACTGGAGTGCCGTCAGGATACCTCATATCCTGGCGGCCCCTGTCTCCTCCCCTCCCTGCCTCCCAGAAACTCCTCCTTTACCCTCTATCCAAGGTTGATTTTCCAACCTTGGAGAGGCAGCCAGCAGAGTTCCTTCCATGCCAGCTGTGAGGGGGGAGGATCGGAGTGCAGATCCCCAGCTCTGAGGTTGGAGCTCTGTTTCTGACCTCAGATCTAGGGAATCCGAATTATTCTATGGCCCCCTAGATGCTGTCTAGCGGGCCACAGAACCGCTCTCTTAAGCTGATTTCTCTTTTTTATTAATTCCAATTTAACCCTTTCTCTTTAGGGTGTTTATGCCTGTTTCTAGTACTTTAATTTCTGTTGTAATCTGCGGTGTTGCCAACGTGTGTTGTTTTCTAATATAGCTTAAAGTGTTTATGCATTTCCTTCTAATCACAATTTTAAGAGCATCCCATAATGTTTGAATACTCACATCCTGAGTATCATTGTTAAGAAAGAAATTTTCAGTTTCTTTTCTTATTTCCTCTCTAGCTACTTGCCTGTATAACAAGGTGGGATCAAATTTCCAAGCATAAGTTTCGCTTTGTTTTGGGGCTAGGCGTGACGTCGCCATTCCTGGTGCGTGATCCAAAACAGTGATCAGTCCCATTCTCACATCCTTCAGCACCAGCTTAGAATTCTGGGAGAATAAGATATAATCAATTCTGGAATAATTGTTATGCCTCATGGAATAAAATGAGAAGTCTTTTTCATCTGGACATTTTCATCTCCATGCATCTATCAATTTGTATTTTTGAATATATGTTATAAAGGTGATTGTGCTATACAGGAATTGTCCAGAGTGTTTGCCCTGTTTCCTTTCCCGATACAATCTATGAGTGGGTCAACTATTAAATTCATATCTCCTCCTATGATTGTTATCCCATCCCCAATTACTTAAAATTTTCTAATGTTTCTGTGAAGAAAGGCATACAGAGAGTTCCCGTGTCCCTTCCCACTACACACATGTAAATAAGTGTAATCCCAGCCAGAGGCTGAGAATCTCCTGTGAATGTACATAGTTTCACCTGGGGGCTCTGGGTCGCCTCAGAGTCTACGACGTATTCGCATGCAAATGTCCACCAAGCACTCTAGGTATGGTCAGGAATTCACCCTTCTGACACCTAGGAGCCACCCCCCTCCCCTGCCTAGTCCAGACAAAATTAATCATGATTGGCCAAGTGACGGTTGGGCTATCGAGGGGAGGGGAGGGAGAAAATCGATACAGTCAGCTGTGGCTTTTGGGTTTTGTTGTTGTTCTGGATGCGAGGAAGCGTGGAGAGGGGGACTGTGGCTGAGGCAAGTCCCAGGAAAAACAACCCCCAAGCTACGCCAGTGTGGCGTAGTGGTGAGGGTGTTGGACTGGGACTCGGGAGATCCGGGTTCTAGTCCCTGCTTGGCCATGAAACTCACTGGGTGACTTTGGGCCAGTCACTGACTCTCAGCCTAACCTACCTCCCAGGGTTGTTGTGAGGATAAAATGGAGAGGAGGATGAGGATAATGTAAGCCGCCCTGAGTTCCTTGCAGGAAAAAAGGTGGGGTAATAAATAAATAAATAAAGTGTAAGCGCCTGGGTACTCTAGTGTGAGGTTAGTTTTGTTGTTTTGTAGTTCTGACTGTGTGTAACAAAGGTATTCCATTCTGTCAATTTCACGACCCTTATCTCCCCACCTAATTTATAACTGACTAACCCAAAATAAACTTTCTTTCACTTTCCCCTACACCCTGTGTGTGTGTGTGTGTGTGTGTGTGTGTGTGCAGTTTCTCTGCAGGTTGGGTGCTAATTCCAGTGTCAGGGCCGGGTTCAGAGTGAGGTGATTCGGGGACAGCAAAATCAAGGCTGGAAATTTGTAGCCTCTGATCTCTCATCCAGAATCAAAGGACTGGCCGCAGGTCCTTCCCAGTTTCCAAAGCAGATTCCACAATAATGTTTTGCTCTGTATTAGGACCATAGATAGTCACCAAGGTCAGTTTTTCTGGGTCAATGTTAACCTTTAAGAAATCCAAATTTCCCTTTACTACCTTTATGAAAATTTTCTACTTTAAAGTCAATACATTTAAAAAAAAATTATAGCTACCCCTCTAGCATTAGGTGAACCTTTTGCAACATATGTACCAGGAAAATAAAGTAGTATATCCGAATCTTTCTCTTAAAGAAAAATAATACTTGGTTTAGTTTGAATCATTACTTTTTGGAACCTTCTCCGTTTTATAGTAGATCCTAAGCATTTACATTAAATATCATAGTTTTTATTTCAAGCATTATAATGCTTCATCATGAACCTATTTTTATACCTTTCAAACCTCTTTGTTTCTTTATCCCCCCCCCCCCAGGTTTCCTATGTGGTGTTTAACTAATAACTGTAATTCAAGAACAATAACATAAAACAAATTCAAACCTTCCTTCTCCGCACAACCTTTTGCTTAAGGGAATTGCTTCAGGACTATTTGCTCCTGACTGCTGAGAGGAATCATACTGGAGGGCGTAATAGCCATAACCCATCCCATATACAACACCCCAACTCAAGGATGGAAAGCGGAATATCGGTGGTCAATATAAGAGGTTTAAAGATGTTCTTAAGGCTAATCTAAAAAAATGCAATATAAACATCAAAAACTGGGAAGCTCTGGCCCATGAACGATCTAACTGGAGGTTGGCCTTTCACAAAGGTTCTATGGACTTTGAAGAAGCTTGAGTGCAAGGTGAAAGGGAGAAACGTGCTAAGCGAAAAGCACGTCAAATGAATCCTTTACAGGACCATCTTCCATCTGGTAACCTGTGTCCTCACTGTGGGAAGCTGTGTGGATCTAGAATTGGCCTCCACAGTCACTTACGGACCCATCGCTAGAGTCTACACAATTTTCTTTAGAATTTTCCTCCTTTTAAAATCTCCTTTTTGTAAATTCTCTTTTTTTTTTTTTATCCTGGAACACAATCTTACTCGGTCACGAGTGATCGCCTGACTGACTGACAACACCCCCTGCTTACTGCATATGTTAATTATAGTATTCAAAAACAACAAATAGCTATAATAACCATTAAAGGTGTCCACAGTTACTGAAGCCTATTTGACAGCCCTGAAGATTATTTTATTTCTTGCCAGACTTATTTTTCCAAAGGGGTTGTTTCTACTTTCTTGTGGACCATAGGGTCCATCCTCTCGGTTTAGTTGCTGGGCTGATATCTTGGAAGAGTGCTAGGTCAGATTGAGTATACCAAAACTCGTGGCCAGTGCGGGCAGTGAGATTTCATTTCCAAGCTTTCAAAGTGGCCTAATAGGTCTAATTATTCTGCTCTGGTGGTGTCCAGGAATCAGGCCTTTTCTGCAGCACATGGGTGTCTGGGGGGGGGGGTTTGCTTCTCACCCAGCCAGATCGAGCCATAGTCCCCAGATGCTCAGTCTTGGTTTTTTAAAAAAGGCTTTAGCCCTTGCAGAAGCTGAGATACAAGGCGAAATGTGCAGGCATGATTCTGCCCATTCATTTTGTAAGGAACTAGCCTGCTCCCACCTTTTCAGTGTTTTTAGGCAATGAATTAAGTCATAGCTGTGGCTGACATTTAAGAAAGCAGAGCTAGCCATAATGACAAACAGAAGTCTAGAGTGACCATTCCATTGTCTGGAAAATAACTTCTTGGTTCATTTTTAAGCCTTTTTCTTAAGCCTTCCCTGTTGCAGAAGTGATTTCTGTCCCATAGGAAACAATTCCAAAATCCAGAATTTTAGTGTAGCTGTGATTGGGCAGCGGCATGTACATATACCCCAAAAGAAAAGGTAGCAGCAAACGCAGGAGTTCATGATCTTTCTAAATCAGTTCATACAAAAGTGTTTCCCCCCTGAGTTTATAGTTATTTAGAAAATTAACCTGCTGTCATTATTATACCTCATATTACAGAGTGTGGCTGAGAGAGTGTGGATTACATCAGCCCTGCAAAGTAGTCCAGTGTTGCTATACCCATTTTGCTGAGGGAAAGGGGGAGTTACAGAATTGCATGTCACAACCCTGTTGTTGTCCACTGTTGCTATCCAGTCTCCTGGTACGTTGGGATGTTTTGTTTTGTATTGTTTTAGGGAAGATGAAGAACATTAATCCATCTCACTGTTTAGACTCATACCTTTTGGTTTATTAGCATGCTTGAAGTGAAGAACATTAGATTTGTATCAATGTTTGGACTTACACTATGTTGACTGACCTTCAGTGGTTGCTGTAGAGGCTTATACCTGTTTATTTAATGGCATGTTTGAAGAGAAGAAGTCCCCTTTAATGCTGGATGATATAAAATGTTTTTAGAGACAGTTCAATATTTTGAAGAGAGAGAATAGCAAAGCAACTTGAAGAAAGTAAGAAAATGTGTTCCCCCATATTAAATGCTTGTTTTATGTTTATAGATTTCTATTTACATATTTTGTATTCGTCTATTATATTTGTGCATAGATCTTGTCCACCACCCCCACTCCATTCCTATGGATGCCGATGCCATATTGGTGCCCCAACTTTGGAATGCCCTCCCCAAGAATGCCCGCCCCCTTTACAAGTTAGGTGCCAGGTAAAACAATTTTCTTTGCCCAGCTCTTTTCACTCAGAATTTACGTTATTTTTCTCTACCTGTTGCTCTTAGGACTGCAACCTTGACTGCGTTTTATTCTTCTGCTTAAATTGTTTTATTGCTTAAATATTTGCATTTATGTTTTTAAATTTGGGTGTTTTATTACAGGAATCTAGTTTGCCGCCTTGAAATAACTTTATGGATAAGATGGTGTATAAATATATCAAATGAATAAACACTCTTACAATATCCCTTCGTAGATACCTTAGAAGACTTGGGAAACTGTGTAAGATCCATAAACATGTTTTGCTTCACAAAGACAGCATGCCTAATAGTTCCTGCTATGAAGGTTGCTTAACTTTTTCATGTAACCCACTGCCTTCAGTTCCCCCTTATTATTGTCAAACTGTAACCTTCCTGGTTCAAACTTTCCATGCCTGGCTTTTTCCAGTACTTGTGTTTTAACAGCAAACTTAACTTAACCAACTAAAATTCCACAAGCATGTTTTGCAGATTTCCTAGTAACAGCATGCACTTGCCCTTTTGAAGGGTGGGGTGGGCTGGGGAGCAAGAGGAGGGCCTTTTGGTTCTGCCAACCTCAGGCGCTAAACAAAATTTCTCCCCTATGACCACACAAGATTCTACCCCCCTGGCAACATGGTCTCTGTTGATTTCTATTGTAAAAACCTAAGATTTGGCTGGCTCACATAACGTGAGGCTGCTTTATCCCATCCCCGCCCCAACCCCAAGAAGAGAAGGAAGAAAACAAGAAGAGAAGTTCTGAAAATGACCGTTTTAGACCAAATCACCTTATGTAGTTTACATAGAGAGGATGCTGAGGAAATAGCCCCCTCTCTCCAGCCTCTCTCTGTTCGTGTCAAAATCATTCCACAGACGTGTCTATTCTGAAAGTGCGCAGCAATGAGCATGTCAGATCAGGCTTATGACTTCTAAAGACAGGTGGCATGACTGGGAAGAGCAGGAGTGGGCAGCATAAACAGAATTCATGGGTACATTTGCTTGACAGGATTTGGGGAATTTTAGCACAGAACTCTAAACTCCATGCAGTTAGCTATTAATGCGCTTGGAATGGAGTTGTAGCATTTAATAATGCATCCGCTGGGATTTTTCCAGTCTGTCTAGTCTGGTTCTACAACAACAGCCTGACATTGTACTACGTATTGCGGCAATATAACAAAGTGAAAAGAAGCAATCCAGAGAGCACCACAAGGCAGGGCAGCATATTTTCCCCCTATTGCCAGACTTTAGATAACAAAGAAGCAAGTATCTTTCAGGGAGAGGATGAATTAATGAAGCAGACTTCATTGTGCCTACTGGACCTGTGTGCAGGTCCCATGGTGAAACACTGAACTGAAGGTGGCAGCTTCTCAGTAAAGAACCTTCCATACTGACTCTGTCCACTAAGCCTGACCATTGGATCCTTCTGGGCAGGAAGGCGTATAAAGGACTTTCTGTTCCAGAGAGCCTCGCTTGAATAACATGGTCTTCCTGAGCATTGTTGTATTCTTGGCTATTCATTGGCCTTGACATCTGGCTTGCTCCTTGACCTTGACTTGCCTTTTGGCCCTAACTTCTGGCTTGTCCCACAGCAAGCACTGAGTACAGAACTAATAGCAGGAGGATTAAATAGAAGAGGGGTAGATGACTACAGCAATGAGTGAATATTGATTTCTTGGGAGAAATTCTGGTTTGACTTCTAAACTGAGTAGTGGTTAGACCAAAGTGAATGAGGTATTAAATCTCCTTAAACCAGGGGTGGCCAACCTACGCAGGTCTGGGGCCAATTCCGCCACCCCAGAACCAACTAGGGCCACATCTATCTCTGCTTCTACCGAAATTGCCACTGCTGCCACGTCACTGATTTTGCTAACGAAATTCAGTGGTGTGATGACAGCAAAAAAAGCGGCGATTCTCCTTTAAGAGAAACAAAACTGTGCCTTGTTTTAAAGGAAAATCGCATCATTTTTGCCACCACCACTGTGGCAAATTCAGCAGCAGCAGTGGGGCAGGGCTGTATGTGGCCCACAGGATGCTGATCCTGCCTTAAACCATAACCACAACTTCTCTAAGAAGAGGGCTTGTTGTGCTTTCCTAAGCAGAAATAAATGCAGACTTTAAAAGACTGTGTTTGTTGGTACAGCTGAACAGAAAAACATTACTCTCCTCTCCCAGAGCAATTCAAATTTAATAACCACTCCTGCTCAGTGTGCCAGCCAGACATGCCTTGTTTCAGGATACTCCATTCCATTCCATTCCCCTTTTGCCAGTTTTCTCCCCCACCACCCCCAAGAGACATGGCCACTGAGCCTGGTCAGTAAGTCCTCATTGGGCTGTTGGGTGTTTTTCCCCCTTTCCCCCTAATTTTTCGCTGTCCTTCTTCAAACTTTGGTTTTTCCTGCTGAAATCTCCCTTTTGTACATGGATGGTGCCATTTTGGCTACATAAAGATTGGCACTCAAAGAGCAAGTCTGCCTATTACCACATACAACAATATTTTAAACAAAACCTTTTCAAGAACAAATGCAGCACAAATTAAATAGAGGCAATAATATTATCTGAATTTAAAAGGGCTGTTAAATGAAATCTTCTTATAAATTTGTGAATATCTTGCGACTTCTCCATGACAACATGACGGCAATGGTTTTGGACAACAACGGCTCTCATGGTGCTCCATTAAAAGTGGGATCAGGTGTTAAACAGGGATGTGTTATTGCCCCAACATTATTTGCTATTTTCATCACCATGATTTTACATCTTGTCGAGGGGAAACTTCCCACTGGTGTGGGAATCATATATCGAACAGATGGAAAGCTTTTCAATCTCAGCAGGCTGAAAGCAAAAAGTAAGGTAATTACAACCTCCATTGTGGATCTTCAATATGCTGATGATAATGTGGTCTCCGTGCATTCAGAGGATGATCTCCAAACTATCCTAAATGCTTTTGCAGAAGCATACGAAAAACCTGGGTCTCTCACTTAACATCAAAAAAGCCAAAGTGCTTCATCAACAAGTGCAAGCTAACCCTTTGGTGATGCCATCTATCCAGCTTGGCGGGACAATACTGGAAAATGTCGATCATTTTCTCTATCTTGGCAGCTATCTTTCTGTTACAGCTAACATCGACAGTGCAATCCAGCATCGTTTGAGCTCTGCAAGTGCCGCGTTTTCTCGAATGAAACATAGAGTGTTCGAGGATCGGGATATTTGTAAGAAGACCAAAACACTGGTTTATGAAGCCATTGTATTACCAACTTTATTGTATGCCTGCGAAACATGGACTATCTATAAACGTCACTTCCACCTCCTTGAAAGATTTCATCAACGTTGCCTCCGGAAAATCCTGCGAATTACTTGGGAAGATAGGCGAACAAATGTCAGTGTACTGGAAGAAGCAAAGACTACTAGCGTTGAAAAAAATGATCCTTCAACGCCAACTTCAGTGGACCGGTCATGTTGTTCGAATGCCTGACTGCCGTCTCCCAAAGCAGTTACTTTATTCCCAACTCAAGGATGGAAAGCGGAATATCGGTGGTCAATATAAGAGGTTTAAAGATGTTCATAAGGCTAATTTAAAAAAATGCAATATAAATATCGAAAATTGGGAAGCTCTGGCCCATGAACGATCTAACTGGAGGTTGGCCTTTCACAAAGGATCCATGGACTTTGAAGAACCCCGAGTGCAAGGTGAAAGGGAGAAACGTGCTAAGCGAAAAGCACGTCAAACGAATCCTTTACAGGACCATCTTCCATCTGGTAACCTGTGTCCTCACTGTGGGAAGCTGTGTGGATCTAGAATTGGCCTCCACAGTCACTTACGGACCCATCGCTAGAGTCTACACAATTTTCTTTAGAATTTCCTCCTTTTAAAATCTCCTTTTTGTAAATTTTTACCCTGGAAGACAATCTTACTTGGTCACGAGTGATCGCCTGATGATGATGATGAGGATGAGGAGGAGGAGGATAAATGAAATATTAGCCTTATCAGAGGAGGAGGAGGAGGAGTTTAAAACTGCTTTAGAAAATGTGAAAAGGGGAGGGGGGGAGTACACCATACAACATTTTTAGGATAACTTCCAAAGGTCCTTTGGGCTGTAATACTACAGCTTGGATGTGCCAATATCATCCATATGTTCTGTAGTGGTCACTTGTGGAGAGACTTCCTATAGTGGAAATGGTATTCTTCTGAGGGGGAAAAAAGAAGGGCACATCAAATACCCTTCCATGTGTGTTGGAATGGCCATTTTGGCTTTCCCCACTCTCTCTTGTCAAATTTAGAGAAGAATGGGTGGGGGAGGCCCCATTTGCTAGTATCTATATAGTCTCCTGATAACAGTCTTCTTAACATGTTGAATTTAAAACAGGGAGTTAAGAGTAGAGCTATTACTGTAACTAAAAATACACAATTTCCGGAGGGGTAGCTGTGTTAAGTCTTTCACAGCAAAAACAACGAAGCATCTTGTAGCACCTTAAAGACTAACAGATTTATTATAGCAGAAGCTTTTGTGGACTGAAGCCTACGTTGCATCTGACGAAGTGGCCTTCAGTCCACGAAAGCTTATGCCACAATACATTTGCTAGTCTTTAGGGTGCCACAAGACTCTTTGTTATTGTTGTGCATGTGTGTGTGTTTTAAAAAAGAAACTGTTTGTAATTGTCATCTACTGAGCCTCTGATCTCTTTTCTCCCTAGCAGTTGGTTGCGGCTCCTTCACAGCCAAAGAGCATAAGATGCAACAGTGTGTGTTGTCTTCTTCCCTGCTTAAATAATTAACTCTGTAAACACATACATTCATCCTTGCAAAGCACAATGTCCAATAACCATTTGTGCTACTAAAACACGTCCAGCTCTTGCCAGCAGGGATTGCTCAATACATGGGGGGGGGGGGGGCTTTATCTTTTGTTAGGTTTAACAGAGGAAAAGTGAAGGCAAGGATTTGCCCTGTGCTGATGACCTACTACAGCAAGGGAGATTAATTTCTGCCAAGGCAATGCAAAACACTCTCCCTCCACCCCCCACAACAGGCATTTGAATGTATTGCTTTTTCCTCTCTTAAAAACCTAAGGATGTATGAAATTTGCTATCAAACCAGGAAAAGAGTCAATTGTCTAGGTGCATAACCAATGATCTTGTCAGTTCTGATTAATCAGTGGCCCTTGCCAGGCTTCTGGCCAATTAGAATTTACCATAATAAGGAGGTGACAGCTGGTGTTGCTAAGCAACAGCTGTCTATAGAGCTAAAGGAGCCAGACACATTTAGATGCTACTGTGGATTTCGACAGCAACATGTCAAAACAACACAGACTTCTGCCCAGTGGAAAATTTTTACAACCAAAGAATGGGCACTGGAGTAAGGAATGCATCTACTTTTCAAACATAAAATTATAAAGGAAAAGAATTATTATTGTTTTTTCTTCTGAGATGAATTTGAAACAATTGAGACATCACCGTGGTTTTTAATTAAGAGACAGAGCATCAATGGGCTGGAAGTTTGTCACAGCGTAAATTCAGTCTCCAACTGCTTGAAAAATGTATAGAGAAATCAGCAGCAGAGAAATGCCGAGGCACCTCCTGTCCAGCCTGAATAATTTGTCTTGTAACAGCATTATATTCCAGCAACTGATTGCTGTTAGAAATAGGAATAAAAAGAACATACACAAATTCTTTCCCCCCGCCTCTCTCTCAGAGGTGCATGCACTATAACTTGGAGAGATTAATTCTGCAATGATCTGTTTGGGAGAGAGCAAAGGTCTTTGCTTGTGGCAGGCAATGGTTAAGGGCCAGGTTACTCATGAAAGCAAAGATTAATTACCATTCTCCTCCTGCCTCAGGTCACTCCACTCTTATGAGAAGGAGGAGTATTTCCTATTAGCAGAAGCTGAGGGACCAGATCCAGAGTTGGTGTAAATAAAATAGATATGAGGCCAATGGAATTATATCAATATACAGTATCTCAAGCTACTGTGCAAGGCTGAAGAAATAAATTATAATCCAGAGCCCTACACATGCACCAGATGGAGCCCCGCAATCATAGGGAGATGCTCTCCCCTAAGGAGGCTCGCCTGGCACCTATATTGTTTTCGTTTCAGTGCCAGGCAAAGACCTTTGTTTCCTCCTAGAGGAGGGGTAGGCAACCTTTTCAGACCTGTAGGCACATGTGACCATTTCCCCCCGACCCGTGGGCACAGTTTACATTGGGGGGGCTGTGGGCACATATTCTTGCCCCCTTCCAGGATTCCCACTTTTCTTGTGCCCCTTCTAGGATTCCCAATTTTATTGCCGCCGCCGCCTCCTCCTCTTCCTCCTCCTCCTCCTCCTCCTCCCCCCCCCCCTGCTCAGGGTTACTTTCCCTGCCGCTTCTCCTTTCTTATTCCCACCCTGCTGCTTCTGCCCCCTGCTACCTTCCTTCTCACACCCATTTCCACCCCATTCACCCCCATCTCCCGATCTGCTGGCTTCTTGCTTCCTAGCTGTTGAGCGTGACAGGAGGCAGAAGCAGTGGCAGAAGCAGCAGTGGGAGGGGACAACAGGGGTCCTGGAGGGCGCACTTGGGAATCCTAATGGGTGCTAGGTTGCCAATCCCTGTCCTAGAGATTGAATTTTTAGATTTAATGGCTGTTTTATATACCTTGTGCCATTCACTATGTTGTATTCATTATATTGTATCTTATTCTTTTAACTGTTTGTATTCTATGTTATTCTTTTAACTGTTTATATTGTATTTTATTCTTTTAACTGTTGTAATCTCGCAGAGAATGGTTGTTATTGACATAACATTTGTTCTTTTTTGCAACGCATAGAAATCTCAAGATCCAAAATTTGCTGAGTTTTGTAAGATCACAGACGAATAGCACTTAGCAATAGCATTGACAAAAGAAAACTCATACTTCTTCTCTGATAACCAGCCTGATACACTGAAAAAACCTTCTCCCCGAAGGAGTAATGACTTTACATAGGCAAACCAGTGAGGCATTAAGAGTTTGGCAGTTTGGATGACTGACATTCATTCATTACGCAGTCATTTAAACATCACACACTTGGGAAACATTCAGCTGAAAGAAAAAGAAAAGATTCTCGTATATAGAATTGCAACACCTGCTTCCTGCATCTTACCTCTTTCATCTTTGCAGTACTGAAGGCTGGGGTCAACAGGCTTCGGACATCTTTCCATCTCTCATCACGCAGGATGAGAATGCTGTCTGCAAATGGCTTAGAAGCCAAGTCTGGAGTCTAATTGAAGACAGAGATAGACATATATTAAAAAACAAAACAAAAAATCCACCACTTTTAATAGCCAAATAACTATTACCAAAAATGTAAAAGGCAGTTAAATAATTTGAAACTATAATTATGACAACATTCAAATTCCTGTATTATTTATTATTTTTATTTATTTATTATATTTATCAATCGCCCATCTGGCCGGTCACCCGGCCACCCTGGGCGATGTACAATTAAAATACAATAAAACACAATAAAACATAATAATTAAAACAATATAAAAAATTCTCATTAAAAACCTAACCCACCCCATATTCCCGCCTGAACAGCCATGTTTTTAATGCACGGCGGAAGCTCATCACGGAGGGGGCATGGCGAAGGTCACTAGGGAGGGAGTTCCATAATGTGGGGGCCGCCACAGAGAAGGCCCTCTTCCTAGTCCCCACCAGCCTGGCTGCTCTGGCTGATGGGATAAGGAGAAGGCCGTCCGTGGCAGACCTTGTTGAGCGGCCTACTTGATGTTGCTGGAGGCGCTCCTTGAGATAAGTTGGACCGGAGCCGTGTAGGGTTTTAAAGGTCAAAACCAACACCTTGAATTCGGCTCGGCAAGCAACTGGTAGCCAGTGCAACTCATTAAGCACTGGCGTGATGTGATCACGCCGGCGGCTGCCCTTAATCAGGCGAGCCGCCGCGTTCTGTACCAGCTGAAGCTTCCGGACCGTCTTCAAGGGTAACCCCACGTAGAGCGCATTACAGTAGTCTAGGCGAGAGGAGACCAAGGCATGAACCACTGATGGGAGCAGGTGATTAGGAAGGTAGGGGCGCAGCTGCCGTATCAGATGGAGTTGATACAGCGCCGCCCGGCTCACAGCTGCCACCTGAGCCTCCATGGACAGCTGGGAGTCTAGAATGACCCCCAAGCTGCGGACCTGGTCCTTCAGGGGTAGATGTACCCCATTCAGCACCAGGTCAACATCCCCTAACCTTCCCTTGTCCCCCACCAGAAGTACCTCGGTCTTGTCGGGGTTCAGTTTCAGCATGTTCCTTCCCATCCAGCCAGCCACTGACTCCAGGCACTTGGACAGGGTCTCAACAGCCAACCTCGGTGAGGACTTGAAACAGAGGTAGAGCTGCGTGTCATCCGCATACTGATGACACTGCACCCCAAACCTCCTGATGATAGCTCCCAGCGGCTTGAGGTAGATGTTGAATAACATCGGGGAGAGGATGGAACCCTGCGGCACTCCACAAGTGAGCAGCCGAGGGTCCGAAGCCTCCTCCCCGAGAACTACCCTCTGATACCTTCCAGAGAGGAAGGACCGGAACCACTGCAATACAGTGCTTCCCAAGCCCAACCCCTCCAGACGGTCCAGGAGGATACCGTGGTCAACGGTATCAAAAGCCGCTGAGAGAAGCCGCTGAGTATTCTTAGAAGGTGTCTACAGGGCAGCCTCCCACACTCTTGGTTCAGTGTGTAGCATGATACCGGAAGAGCAGAAAAGGTCCTAGAAAGAGGGGAGTGCTTATTTTCCAGGGACACTCCTTTGCCAACCAAGCAGCTACTAGCACAGCTTACGGGTTCTAGTCCCCGCTCAGCCATGAAACTCACTGGGTGACTTTGGGCCAGTCACTGACTCTCAGCCTAACCTACCTCACAGGGTTGTTGTGAGGATAAAGTGGAGAGGAGGAGGAGAATTATGTAAGCCGCCTTGGGTTCCTTGCAGGAAAAAAGGCGGGGTATAAATGTAATAAATAAATAATAAATAAATAATAATGGTTCCTTTGTGGGTGTGATTTCACTGACACTGAACTAGGGTAACCATTTGTCATATTTTACAGAGGACAGTCTTCTATATGAAATCCTGTATTTAAAGGGCTGTCCAGTCCAATTCCAGTTTAAAGGTGACTGGAAGAAGGGAGGGCCCAGTGGCCTTGGAGATGCCCATCAACAGCACCTGGAGAGCAGACTGAGCAGGCACACAGGTCACCTGGACAGAGTCTTCCCCACTATGGTGAGATGTATTGTATTTCTATTTAAAGTAAATATTTCTACATTTGTATCTATACTCCTCCCCTCCAAAAAAGGGGGCAAAAGGGGGCACAGATTTGCACAAAATATGCTAATTTATTGTTGCCAATTTAGAAATAAGTACCATACTTTAAGTAGAAATACAAGAATCTCACCACAGTGTGGAAATGGGGGATATTGAGTGTGCCTGCTCAGTCTGCTGTCCAGGTGCTAACTGTGGATGGGCAACTTCAAGGCCTCTGCTTTCCCTTTTTATGGTTCTTTATCTTTAAAATGGACTTGGACTGGACAGCCCTTCAAAGAGCTTCAAGAAAAGGACTGTCCTTGTGAAGCAGGACACATGGCTACCCTAGTTGCCCATGAAAGATCACGGTCTCAAGAATATCATAGAAATAGCTGGGTTGAAGTGTGGATGCAACTTACAAGAGGGATCACTTATTGACCACCATAAAATTACTGGAGATATTGTTAGGCATGCAAAGGCCAATGAGCCTGTTGGCTTCACAGCTACTGAGAAGATATGGATACTTATGTAGCCAAAAATAGCATCATCCATGCACAAGAAGGAGGTATCAGCACAATGGTTGGAACCTCAAGGTTTACAGAAGTACCAAAAATGTTAGGGGGAAAAACCCGAAGGAGAGGGCAGCCTCCCACACAGGGGAGGGGGACCCAAAACAGTTCAGTAAGGACTAAGCATGCTCAGTGGCCAACAGAATGATTACTGATTGTTGGCGGGGCGGTGGGGCGGTGGAATGGGGTATCCTGGAAAAGAGCATGGCTGGCTGGCTAGCTAGCTGGAACTCGGAACAGGAGTACTCCACACTACAACCTATTGTTGCAGGTCTCACTTGTGAACACAAAACTTCTAACTCTATGATTCCATAGACATAACTGAATATAACGTAGGCATAGACACATAGAACGGCAATAGTGGCTTAAATCAGCCTGCAAAATTTTCACTTAAACTTTTTAGGCACTTTTAATAAGTGATAACATATTTTAATCTGGAGTGCATAATTTGTGAACATTGTTAAGGGAAATCAGAAAGTGGGAGACAACCCACTTTAAATAGATGACCATTCTAGGTTTCACACTCGAACGCAGGAAACTGATTAAGTTTCAACTTGTGAAAACAGTCTTTGAAGCCGTTTCTTTAATTGGATCTGAAGCTAAGCCAAAACTGAGCTAAGGACATTTTGCCACCCTAAGAAGCTGCACTGCTGAGAGGTGCACCCCAGAATCCTTTGCAATGTTACAGAGAAAGCTACAGCACAGATCTCAAATCATGTTCACACATGATCTAGTAGCTGCACTTGAGCATCCTCTGCAAGGGATTCTGGGATGTGCTTCACTGCTGCCCCTAAAATGATTGATATCTCTGCCAGGCTAGACCTGAACCAAGCTTCTGTTACAGAAAAAACCCACAGAACCGACACAGCACCAAATACTATGCTTGTCAGGCCTGCCTTATCTTCCCCACAAACGCTTTTGCTGCTAGTTGCATAACCTGTATTATAGCTTCACATAGCAAATTGACCTCGGTGAAGGAATGAGCCAGAAGTGTCTCAGTGAAGGATGAAGCATTTCCTCTTCCACAGAGAAAAGAAGTGGTAAATGCTGCAAGTCAGAATCCTTGATAGCAGGAAAGCAACTGCAAATTATCAGAGAGCAGGTGCTCTGCCAGCTTTCCCCACCCCCAACCCCACCCCCAACCCACCCCTTCTTTCAAGTCAAATGCAATCAGGTGAATATTCTGACTCTTATCACCTGAATATTCAACAACGGTTCATTTCCATCCTTAAAACCCACCTTCTCTGTGAAGTGTTTGGTTTGGCACAATTCTTTAAGTCTCCATATCCTACTTTAACTCACCCTAAGTACATGTATAAAAATAAACACATATTTCCCCGCCTCCATCTCCTTCACCTGTTGCTCTCCTGTCAAATTTTAGATTGCATGCTCCTTGAGGCAGGGACCCATCCCCTTGTACTTTTCTAATGAGCCTTGGCACTGTATAGGACTTGCAACAAAATGTGGAGTGCATCCTCCTTTTTAACAGGAGGGTGCCAGCCAGCCAGCCATTCCCTTCTCCAGGATACTTTATTGTATTCATAGAATCATAGAATAGTAGAGTTGGAAGGGGCCTATAAGGCCATCGAGTCCAACCCCCTGCTCAACGCTGGAATCCACATCAAAGCATTCCTCCCACCCACCCTCATCCATGGCTACTAAGCATGCTCAGTCCTCATTATTTTGGGGGTGGTTGCCCTCTTAGGTAATTTTTTAAAAATATTTTTTGTACTTCTGCCAACCTCAGGGTTTCCTTAGACATGGTGATAGCTTCCCATTGTCTGTCAGTTTGGGCTATATAGTTGTCAGTACTCACCACCTGAGTTCACTATTAGAGAGACTGCTAAATAGTTATTTATGTATTCCATAGAGATGTGGCCTTATTATACAGCAATGCTGCAAAGAGGCGTCCAGCAGTTAACTTCATACATAGGCTTTGTAAAAGATATTTGAAAAGAAGAACTAGTAGATGTTTGCTACTGCAGTGAATCATGAGGCTGGATGGAACATTTTTCATTTCATTTTCTTTATTTGTAAGCGACATTCCCTTTGTAGAACAAAAGCAGCAAACCATATTTTATATTAAAAATGGCATACTTTATCAATTAAAAATATAATCAGTGTGGTGTAGTAGGTGAGTATAGTGGGTTTAGGTGTTAGGGAAACCTAAAATTCCTGCTTAGCTTGTCACGCATTGGCCCACTTCACACGATCAAACAACCCATGGTTAATCATGTCCTGAGCATGAGCAAGCGAGTGCACTGGCTCCTGCCTGCTCACCCACTTCCACTTTCTGAAACATCCCAGAAATGCCCCATTCCTGGCTTGTTATCATGATGTGCAAGCCCAGCACTTTATTTAGGAATAAACAACCCAGAGATTAACTCATGGTTTGCTGTTGGGTTAAAACTCTGGATTGTTTAACCCTAAACAACACAGAGTGCTATTTATTTATTTATAGATTCATAGAGTTGGAAGGCGCCTACAAAGCTATCGAGCCCAACCCCCTGCTCAATGCAGGAAACTAGAGGAGGGGTCTCCCATCCAAGTAACAACCAGGCTTGACCCTGCTTAGCTTTCCACGCTCAGACAAGCTGAGCCAGAGTAAGCCACAGGCCTGTATTGTTTATTTATTTTTAAATCGCCCATCTGGCCGGTCACCCAGCCACCCTGGGCGATGTACAATCATTAAAATACAATAAAATACAATAAAACACAATAAAAACACAATAAAAACACAATTAAAATATATATTTTTTAAAAAAAACCCTAACCCACCCCATATTCCCGCCTGAAAAGCCATGTTTTTAAAGCCCGGCGGAAGTTCATCAAGGAGGGGACATGACGAAGGTCACTGGGGAGGGAGTTCCATAACTTGGGGGCCGCCACAGAGAAGGCCCTCTTCCGAGTCCCAACCAGCCTGGCTGCTCTGGCTGATGGGACAAGGAGAAGGCCATCCGTGGCAGATCTTGTTGAGAGGTCTACTTGGTGTTGCTGAAGGTGTTCCTTGAGATAAGCTGGACCGGAGCCGTATAGAGTTTTAAAGGTCAAAACCAACACCTTGAATTCGGCCCGGCAAGCAACTGGTAGCCAGTGCAACTCCTTAGCACCAGTGCAACTGGTGTGATGTGGTCTTGCCGGCGGCTGCCTTTAACCAGGTGAGCCGCTGCGTTCTGTACCAGCTGTAGCTTCCGAACCGTCTTCCAGGCTAACCCCACATAGAGCGCATTACAGTAGTCTAGGCAAGAGGAGATTAAGGCATGAAGAACCACCGATGGTCCACACGTCACAACAGCAACGTGCTAGGTCCACACATCACAACAGCAACTCAGGCATTCTTGGGTTGTTTAACCCAGGAATTGGCATTACGCATGAACCAGGTAAGTGACATCACTGTGATCAGCAGTCATCACATCACACTTTTATTTTCCACTAGATGTTGCTGGAGAAATGTGGGGAGGACATATGGGTCAGTGACAGCTGTTGACCTTCATCTCATCCCTGTGTCTACCCACTTAGGTCAAATTTTGAAAGATGTGTGACGTAGCATCATTGCACTCAATATCCCCATCCCCAAAGTGGCACCAAACAAAGTGTAGTGTATGTATGTAAATGCAGAACCAATATAATCATGTTAAGCATCTTGCTCCTCTAGACCAGTGTTCTCCAACCTTGGGTCCCCAGATGTTTTTGGCCTACAACTCCCAGCAAGCCCCAGCCAGCGTAGGGACCCAAGGTTGGACAACACTGCTCTAGACAGTTCTAGGGAGATAAGAATATAAGAAGAGCCGTGCTGGGTCAGACCAAAGGCCTACCTAGTCCAGCATTCTGTCCCCACAGCAGCCAACCAGATGCCGATGGGAAGCCCAGAAGTAGGACAGGAGTGCACACTTGCCCCTTTGACATCTGTGGTGGTCCTCACTCTCAGCCTAAGCTACCTCGCAGGCTTGTTGTGAGGATGGTGTTTAGAATAAGTGAGGAATCCCTTCAGAAGCCACTTCTTGCACAGTCCTTGCCTGCCCCTTCCTTGTGTGCCCACCTGCTTCAATCTTCGCCAACAATCTGCACTTTGAGAGAAGCAGATGGCAAGAAATCTTACAGAATTTACCTTGGTCCCCTTTCAGCAAGGCTGGAGTTTGTTTTGTATTCAACAAATCATAGTGATTAACCAGACATCAAACCACATGGGTGTCATGAGATCTTGGGCTTCTGGCAGTCATCACAAACCCTCTTCCTTTTCAAGCTGAAGCTGGAGATCTGAGTCTACAGACTGAACAAAATGAGTTCCGTATATAGACTTGTGTCTTAACGTACTGCCTAATCTAAGAAGCCAACTGTATAAGCAAGAGCCTTAGGGTTGCTTCTGGTATGGTTTTTGACTGTCACACATCTTAAAAGCACATGTCAAAAGATACACAGCAATGTTGTTTTAGAATGGTTAGACACATCTATTTCCCACGAAAGATGCTTGGAGGAAAACAAACAAATGCCAGTTCGTCAAATGCATGTTTTCTTGTTTGGGCAGAAAAGCTGGCACATGACCCTCACCAGCCTAAATAACGTGGCAGTAAAGTTACATTTTATTTATACCTGGCTGGACTGAAGATATTCAGCATGTTTGCAAATGGCTGCGGGATCTGAAATTATGAAATGAGTGCAAAGATAACCCTAAAGCAAGGTGGGTTGACAGCATGCTGTTGATTCCGCAAAGAATGGCTGGAGCGATTTCAGGTGATGCTGGCTTAAAACAACAGCAGCACTTGACTTCTGGAAGCACTCTAGTGCTACTGCCAACAGTGCCAATAAAGAGGATAACTTTGGTTGGACAAAGGGAGTTGAGAGGATATAGTGGCAGCCAGATATTGCTACCAGTGAACCAACGGCAGTATTAGGAGATTAGGAGATATGGGTGTGGCAATGGAAATATCCCTTGGACCAGTAGTGCACTAGTAAATTTTGAAGTGCAGGCCCTCATCATGACAGTCCATAGCCACGCCCCCAGAAGAGTCCAAAAATGCAGGCAGCTGTGCTGTTCCATATGAACAAAACAGTTCTAGCAGTCCCCTCCCGCAACTACTGTGAGGATTTCGGGGAAGCTCAGAGGGAACAGGGCCTTCTAAGGGGGGTGGGGCAGCTGAGACCAGCATCCCTGCTCATCAAAAAGTGCCAGGGCTGCGTCCATGCAAGCCCTGGCTCCACTGCATCACTGCCTTGGACATCTGAAGGTGTTCTGATTCCTCATACAATGCTGCCCTTTTCTCCCTTGTTGCTTCAGTTGCCTAGCATCGCCTACCAAAACACTTTTGTGATGCTGCCTCGGTATATTCAAATCCCTCCTCAAAGCCCATCTTTTCCATGAAGCCTTTGGCACCACCTCTACTTCAAGTAAGCAAACAACAGTGTAACTGAACTAAATGCATATCCCCCCCCCTTTCATTTTCAGTACTGAAACAGCCCAAGTATGCGTAACTGAAAGGAATGCATATTTTACATTTGTTGCCATTGCCTCCAAGTTGCTTCCTCTCTCTGCTGCTTCCCACCCATACTTAGAATTTTAGATTATATGCTCCTTGAGGCAAGGGGACACTTTCCTGTTGTTACTCTAAAATGTCATGCACACCGATGGTGCTACAGGGATAACTAAATAATCCAGGGGGGGGGGGGGGGAGAAGGGTGTTGCAGACTGTTTAGAAGCAACTGAACTGGAAGAGGGTTTGCTTACATACCAGAAGTTGCCACCACATGGCAGTATTTATTTATTTATTTATTTGATTCATTCCCCACTTTTCCTCCATGAAATGGGGCTCAAGGCGGCTAGCAATAAAAAGAACCAAAATTTAAATTAAAAATACTGTAAAAATAAAAACGTCATTGAAACAATAATACAAATACATTAAAACTCAATTAAAAACACAACAATAAAAGAATAAAAACAACACCCAACACAACAGACCAGCTTACATACCAAAGGCCTGCTTGAATAAAAAATACATTTGCCTGCTGGTGGAAGGACAGCAGAGAGGGAGGCAACCTGGTCTCCCTTGGCAGGGAGTTCCAAAGCCTGGGAGCAGCCACCGAGAAGGCCCTCTTTCAGGTTGCCACCAAACACGCTTCTGATAGTGGCTGTACTGACAGAAGGGCAGTAGCAGATCAGAAATCAGGCCAGACCAGGAAATAAAGACACCATCATGGTCTGTCCGCTCAGTAATCATTAGAAATCACATGGACCCATGATATCATCAGTTTGCACCTAGTAATAAATGGTCTGCAGGTGTACCATGAGGCAAGCTGCATTTTCCAACTCAGCCCACCCTCTGTTCACTCCTGCCACCTATTAGTGATCCCTGATATACAAGCTATCCTGATCCTCCTTTCAGCTACCACTCATTGGTTGAGGCTGAGCAGTGTGGTCACAGAATAGTGATAAGAACAGTGTTTCTCTGCTGAGTGCTGAAAAAAGCCTCCTCCCCGCTGCCAGTGACCCCAATCTGGATTGCTGTCCCAGTTGTCTTTTCCCCCACAGTCCAGATCATCAACTGGGCTGTGGGGAAAAGTGGGTGGAGGCCGCACAACCCACAGCCGAGGGAAACATGTGGCCCACGGACTACAGGTTGTGCACCCCTGGTCTAAATCATGTGAAAGCAATTCTTCAAACACTGTTTATTTTTAGTCAGTGCTATTGTGACGGATACATTTAACCAGGTCAAAAAATAAATAAAAGATTAGCAATTTTTAAAGGCTAAAAATAAAAGATTTTGTTTTGACGTAAAGAAAAATGATTTCAAAATTATTTCTGAAACATTAATGTTTAATTATTACTCACATGCTGCTAATAGTGCTAGCAAGTACCATAAAATATATAAAGTAATTTTAAAACATAACTTAAAAATTGAATAAGCTATAGCAGGCTATGTAAAATACAGGCACTAATAGAGAGGAAAAGATGAGTAGAGAATTATAAATTACAATGCCAAGATTTTCAAAGAAGGGTGCCTAACCTTTTAAATTCATACTTAGGAATTCAAAAGATGTCCAGGTTTCAGCTGAGTTAAATTTAATGGGAGTCACAGTACCTAATTAGCAGAGTCTAATGCTTAAAAAAAAGTTTTGGTTTAAAGTCAGGTTAGTTGAAAACCCTCTTGCTTCCTCTATACTCTGTCACTTCTCAATAGATGTGAAAGGTACCGCAGTCTCTATTTGCTGAGTCAGTAAGACGTTGGGTTTTTCCTCTCTTTTTTGCTGCTATATGGCATCCATCTGTTTTCTTAGGAGGATGGACTTGCAGCATCCCATTGCATGGCCTGGTTTTATTTCTATTAGTATTTCCTAGCCGGGGGTGGGGGGGATCCCATGATTGGCAGGCCCTGCTACTGGTGTCAGAACTGCCAAGTTCTGTACAAAGGACATAACTGGGACATAACGACTGGGATTAGGTGATATGAACATAGAAGCCCAGTCCTGGCTCACCTGCACTGGCTGCTAATTTGTTTCTGGGCCAAATTTAAAGTGCTGGTTTTAACCTATAAAGTCCTACATGCAGGGGTGGTGCTAGGTACTGAAAAGATCCAGGGGTCAGGCCCACAAGATCAAAAAAAAAAAAAGAGCACAAATTTGCATATACTAATTTACATATGCTCTAAAGACTCTCTCTGTGTGTGTCTTTAAGGACCCTGTCTGCCACCAAAAAAGGGATGTATGGACAGGGGAGAGGAGGGCATTGGATTTCAGAAAAATAACCTCAGGCAGAAAGATTCAGGGGGGGGGGGCAGCAGGAGGTGTGGCACATGTGGGCAAAAAGCCATCTAATCCAGGGGGGTCAGATGCAACAGAGATCATCAGGGCCCCTGTCCTTTCAGCAAGTGCCCACGTGAAGCAGAGTCGTGGGGCAGACGGCCTCCCAGAGATTCAGGGCTCCAAATGAAAGATTCAGGGCACCAGCCCTAGTGAGCCGCCCCCTAACACTGCCTCTGCCTACATGTCTTGGGACACCAATGCCTCAAGGACTGCCTCTCCCCATATGAACCTATCCTGAGATCAGCTTCAGAGGCCCTTCTCTGTGTGCTTCCTCTGAGAAACGTTCAGGAAGGTATCAGTTTGGGGAAAGGCCTTTTCTGTGATAGACTCGTGTTTATGGAACACTCTCCTCAAGGAAGCTCACCTGGCACCAGGCAAAGACATACGTACTTATTTTCCCAGGCATTTGGACAATAGCTATGGCCCAATTGTTGCCAGCTGCTTTTGTGGAGTTCATTATAGGTTGTGGGCGAGGAAGATTTTGTGTGTTT